>OX463824.1:27301428-27972857 GCA_949825045.1 Argyresthia goedartella
CAGACGTGTGTCTGTCCTTTTTTTTTTGTTGGAGGGGAAAAATGGAATTACCAATGCCCAGGAGTCAGAACTCCCTACAAATTGAGCGGGCATCAGCTCGTGCAGTATTCAGACTAAAAACAATCCCTTTGTTGTGTTGTGTGGCAGTTTTCGATAATCGATTTAACTGTGACCCATGGCCTCTCGGTATATGCTGAAGGCTTTCTACCTGCAATTTGCCCTTTTGGGCGATACATATGTGTATATATGATAAATATGGCTACATGTGTCTGTCCTGCGCTACGTCTCGTTGTAGTGCCGGCTCAGTTTCTGCGCGAAGCGTGCAGGTCGTCTTTTGTTTGTACTAGCTAGGACGCGAATATGTCTGTATGGCTACCTCGCGGCACGCACTCGCTGCCCTGCCCTGCAAAATCTGGAGTGTGCGTCCGCCACCTGCGTCCCAGCACGCCCAGTCTTTGGTAGGGTCTTCGTCACAGCGGGGGTGCAGAGTAGACATTGAACAGCCTCTTCGTCCGCTGAGTGGAGTATTCGCAGTCTGCCCTTTTGAGCCTCTAGAGGATAAATAAGATAATAATTGACTACTTGACAACATAGATGCTTTTTATGAACTGGCAAAACGCTTTTTGTTCAACTGTTGTATGGAAACATTGTGATGTTGTGACACATTGTTGACAAATAGTGTTATTTTTTACACAAAATTATCTTTATCAAATAAACTGCTGAAAATTAAGATTTATGATGACGACGAGCTATTTGCTTAAAATCTCATGTTTTTTACCTACGAAGCGACGGACAGAGCGGAACGGAGGAGGTGAATGCTTTTGGGGTTATAGGTTGTTTGTGTGTGTGTGTTTCTTTGTCTATATGTGTGTATGTCATAACCATTTTCCTGAAAAACTTCTGGACCGATATTATGAGGTTTTTTTGGTCAAATGGCCATAACTTCTAATGCGTTTATAATTTTTTTTTGTTCAGCTTGATAACACTCTAAGTTAATTAATCTTAAATGTTACATTCAAAGATATTGTTATTTTACAATATCTTTACAAAGTCAATCAAATGGCTAAAATTCTAGAAAAGTGTTGCTAGTTTAGAATATTCCTCACGAATCTGACAGAACGTTCGTTTGATAGTTCATTACGTTCGCATTTCGATCCGCTGTGTATCATTCTGCTAGGGTGTGGTCCCTAAGGATCTGGCACTATTATCTGCGGTTTCATTGATACCTTCAGGTCAAAGTCAAAGTAAAAATTTCTTAATTATTACAGATAGTTACATAGACTCAGCAAACGTCATTTTTGTTCCTCTTCTATTCATTGGACCACTGTAGGAGAAGAAAAGCGAAGAAACTCCCACAGTTTTTTTTTTATCTCTTTTAAATATAAGTTGTGTCTAACACACAAACAGGATGACATATAATTAGATGACCATATTTTGGGGAATGATAGTACCAATCATTATGAACAGCTTTCCCCAAGAAACATGCGTCAATTTCTTTAAAAAGCTCTCTTAAGGAGTCTGTGCGTTTTAAATTAATAATTATGATAATAATATAATAATAATAATACCTTGGACACTATTTACACACATTTATCTAGCCCCAAACTAGGATTCCCTGTATCTTGGGTACTAGACAACGATACACATACTTATATAGATAAATATTATACTTAGATAGATAAACAACCATGACTAGGGTACAAACATCCGTTCTCATCAAACAAATATTTGCCCCCACCGGGACTCGAACCCGGGACCCTTGGCTTCGTAGGCAGGGTCACTGCCGACTCGGCCATTCGGGTCGTCGAATAGCTCGAAATTGCTCGAATAGCTCTTTTCTGTAAAATAAAAATAGTTTGAATATCCGCTGCTTTCCCCCACAACAAGATACCATAGAACATGACACTATGAAAGTAACTAAAATATACTAGCCTAGATTCGTGTTTTTTTATCTGATGTTCCTAACAGCGTTATAGAGGTAATCTTGAACATTGTAATGTCCTATTTTAAGATCGCCACATGTAATTAACTTTTTCCTGTTATTTATTACATAGTTTAGTGAGGCTTCCTTCATATTTTTCTCGAATATTTCGAAATTTCCATGGCCTTTATCATCCATCGTAGGTCTGTAGACACAAACAATGATGTAACTATCTTACTCAACACAGGATAGCCCTATTTGTCTTTCTGCAGGGTCTGACCAAGCAGAGGCTCGCGTTAAAGCCCAGTTCTGGCTGTTGAGGTGAAGGGCGCCGCATTCGTCCGTTGTCTTCTGGCGTGGTAGCGGGAGACGCGGGGCCGCTCGGCGACGTTAAAAATTTGGTGTTTTTTCGAATTTACTGAAAAACAGAAAAAAGCTAACTGATTAAATTTAAAGATAGATAAGGAGTTCTAAAAGAGGAAAATTTAGGTATAAAAATTATGAGAAAAATCAGTAATTTTATATTGAAATCATTATTTTTCCTTTTAGACTATTTTCTTTTTTTTTACGATTGAGGCAAATGAATCCAATAGTGTAAAGACAAAGAATTTATACTAGATTATCTTATTGAACAAACGTATAGATTATAACATATATTTTTTGAGACCGGTGATTTTAGTGGATGTAATATTTTTTTGTCAAAGCGCTTTTCAGTGGTTTTGTGTGATCTTGGGGAAATGCGGTAATGCAAGATAGTATGACGGTGCCAGATGCGCACATATACACTTTTGGGTGAGAACATTTAGAGCTAGCTCCATATTAAACACGCCACGTTTCCAAGTTGAGCTGAGTAATTTTATTTTATTTTTTTTACATACAGGCACATACATTGCTTCTGTCCCCACACTAGGATACCCTGTGTCGTGGTAACTAGAAACAGCGACGTCACACACATATAAACATCCAAGACCTGGGGTTTTTTTTTTTTTTTTTTTTCATTACTCCCAGCCGGGGATCGAACCCGGGACCTCTCGCATGGTAGGCAGAGCCACAACCGCTGCGCCACAGAGGCCGTCGTAATTTATATTGTACCACGCTGTCATACCTACCCAAAATAAGTGATAGTGCCATTATATCCTCCTGAGACCCCCGGTATCACCTAAGTTACTTGCACATAGAATTTTATTTCTGCGTCATCTACCCGCATATACTGGAACTATTTCTTGGTTAGTAAATAAGATAGTACGGCGCGTCATTCATCGGTGGCTATGGCGCGATTGGATAGTTTTCACAGTTGTTTACGATCATTTGAATGCTATTATTTTTGTGCACGACAACATGGCTGGGAACCAACGAGGTAATTGTTTGTTTTTACAAGGTTTTACGTGTTTTTTTTCTTGTTACTGTTAGATCATATGTCCATTGTGTGCAATAAGTGAAATTTGTGATAAAAGTTTGCTAATTAGTTACTAATATCAACCGTATTTTATCGATATCATACATGATACTTTGGGCACTGAACTCATAAAATTCTACGATTTCAGGTTTGAGAGATAACCAAATATCAGACTACCTCGCGAACCTAGATGTCTCCGATTGTGAAGATTTTGACGAAGATGAACTGGAAGAAGATTTGCAGATCGATGTGGAACCTATTGCCGAAGATGTGGTGCCCCGTGAACCTGAAAGTGAATGGGAAGCTTCTGATGAAGAGCCCCTTTCTAGCCTTGCTCAGCCGTCTCGTGGTTCTGCTAGTGGAAGAGCAGTTAACCGGCCTCTGTTATGGAACCGTTCAGATAACTTTGATAATACGCTAGAAACTGATCCACCCTTAGAAGAGCAGCCTTCATTGAAAAGTTCTCATGAATACTTCTCCAGGTACATTCATCCCACATTTTTTGATACAATTTCAACTTGTACAAACGTATCTAGCGTTAACCGAACTGGCAAGTCACTAAATACGACATCTGAAGAGGTACGATCATTTATTGGTTGTTCAATGGCTATAGGTATTCTTGGCCTTCCGAGGATAAGAATGTTTTGGGCAGTAGAAACAAGAGCTAAGCTCATAACTGAGACAATCACACGTAATAGATATTTCAACATCCGATCAAACATTAAAGTTGTGGATGACCATAACGTTTCTGCTGCTATGAAAGAGATAGACAGGTTTTGGAAGGTACGTCCTATAGTGTCACAAATTGAGAGGGCCTGCAGAGAAAATAAAAGAGAAAAGTGTGTAGCCATTGATGAACAAATAATTCCTTATACGGGTAAATGCAAGCAGAAGCAGGTAGTTAAAGGAAAGCCAAATCTTGAAGGAATTAAGGTCTTTATAATGGCGAACCCTGATGGGCTTCCTCTGGATTTGTACCTCTACCAGGGAAAAGGCACGTCTATTGATTCTGCGTTACATCCTAAGCCAGAGAAGATAGACTTAGGAGGTCGTATTGTGCTAAAACTTTCCGATACTTTGCCACAGAAGACATCTATCTATATTGACCGTTATTTCACTTCTGTTCCTCTTTTGGACAATTTGGTAGAAAGAAACATGAATGCCACTGGTACCCTCATGAAAAACCGAGTTCCTGAATACTCACGTCCTAACCAGAAGAAGAATAGGAAAAAAGCTGTACTAAAAACAGATAGACAGCTTCAACATACGGGCAGAGGTAGCTACGACTGCGTGGTTAGGCAAGACCAAAAGATTGCTGTAGTGAAGTGGCTAGACAGTAAGCCGATTCATGTTGCATCCACAGAAAACGCAGTCCAACCTCTTGGAACCTGTCGGCGCTGGAGTAAGATAGATCAACGGTACCTTGACGTGTCACAGCCCGTAGCCATAAAAAATATAATAGTTACATGGGAGGAATAGATCTGTTAGACAGAATTATAGGAAAATATCCTATGCGTGGAAGAACTGGCAAGTGGACAGTGAGAGCCATTTTTCACTTCTTTGATTTTGCTGCGGCGTCATCTTGGATAGAATATCGACATGATGCTGTTAAAAGTGGGCTCCCGCGGAAGCAAGTAATGCAATACCTGGACTTTAAAATGGATTTAGCTAAACATCTGATTTACGGTGGAACAATGCCAACGTCCATGATACAATGCTCAAGTCCGAGCATGGATCGCATCACGCGCAACAGCCCCCGTCAAAGTCCATTACCACTGCAGCTTGCAGAACTACAAGATGCTTTACCTGCGTCCTCTTCCAGGAGGCGAAGACTTGTAGAACCGATTCCTCACATGTCCAAACGAATAAAGGAAGCAAATCACTTACCAGTTTGTGCAAAAGGAAATCAAAACAGCCGATCCAAATGTCGAAGACTTGCAACCAACTCACTTTTGTAAAATGTTCTGCATGTAATATTTTCCTATGTTTCAGTGTTAACAGAAACTGTTTTTATGAGTTTCACATTGCAAAAAATAATTCTGAATAAATGATAATGCAAGTCACATTTTGGTATCATTCGAGCCCAGAGTATCATCTATGATACCCCCTAATTAGGCAAGTTGAGGGGGGCAGGATTTTTTTTATTATTTTTCCCTTACTATAAATATTTTAAATAACCCCCAAACCAAAGATCAACACGATCCGGTATAATTTTTCACCCTGGGTCTCAGGAGGTTATACTAGTAAGAGTGAGGTAAACTTTAACTTTGAAATAAACAAGATAATCTTTACGACGATGGACATTATTTGTTTTTTCAACTTTGTAACAATGGGCATTATATACCGTGCATTTCACGGTACTTTAAAAACATGGGGGCGTCATTGATGATAGATTTTCTTGGTAGGTTTTTTTAAAGAAATCATGGCAATTTAAGAATGAATCCTTGTTTTTTTGTACTGGCAACTTTGATATATCCGCTATCTTACCTCTTGGCGTGGGCGCATCGGGAAGCATGGTTTGACATATATTTTTTTAAATAAGATCGTCAATAGTTATTATTGTATGCCGGAAAACTAGTTTGGTGCAAGAGTGAGTATTAAATTCTGAAATAGGAGGAGTAAATTTTTTTTTTTTGGTGCTAAAATCCTGTGAGCGGTGGGTTACTGTGAGTATCGACTATAAAAAGGATGGGTATCAAAGTAATCCCGATTTAAGTATTAAATTGATAAGCCATACAACTTTTTTTCGCAGAAACGAGAAGCGACACATTTTGTTTTATTACGCCCAGTGAAGACTCAGCATGCACACTAATATCTCCATGCTGAGTCTTTACTGGGTTTATTTTTAATTTTTTAAAGTTTAACTACGCTGAGTTTTGAATTTTTTTGAGCATTTGCATTTTAAAATTAATCAAAATCACCCCATTTCACATGTATTTTTTCATTGATAGATCGATCACATAAGAAGCCCGACAAAAGACTAGAAGAGGGCCCTAAATCCCTGAAAAATGAATCTGCTATCCGTCCATCTGTCTGTATCTCATGAACCGTAGTTTTGAAAAAATCACGGTATTTGTATTTCTGTTGCCGCTTCAGCAATAAATATTGAACTTAAAAAATATAGAGATTTGTAAGATACGTTTTTTCTTTCGTGTGATGGTATGGGACCCTTCGTGTGTGGATGCAACTTGCATTGGACCGTCTGAGTAACATTTGGGTTATTTCAGCCAAATATTTCCTGCCCTTTACCGTTTTACAATCCTCGCCCGTTCTCCTCGCAGGATACAGTCTTGCTATCTTGTACAAATATATGAACTATTCACCGAAGTTTCTACTTGTATAAGTACCGTGTCACATAAAGGTGTAAAACATATTACCGAACAGCTTTCACTATGAAACCGATTTGATCAGACCAACATTATTTTTCACTTCTCTGTAATAATAAGTCGGCCTAAAATGTATGAAGAGATCAAAACATATTTCATAGTAATCAATGGCTTATGTTTAAACGATCACCAAAAATGCACCTATTTTACTACCAATAAATTCGAAACGACCGCCAGAATTAGTAAACGACCACCAAATCGTGTTTGGTATTTTTTGTTCTTACATGTTCAACCTAACACGAAGGATAAAGGGGGCTTCGCTTCGCTCACCCCCTTTACCCTTTATCTAAGCTACCTCAGTATTTTTCCCTGATATTTCCTGCAACTTTTGGTGATCATTTACCCATTTTGGGTAGCATTGACCCCATTTTGGGTATGCAAAAATTATTTTGGTGATCATTATATTTGTTGCCGTAATCAATCGCTTAAATATGAATAATAGGTACACCTTCATGTTGAACCCCGATGAGGGATGTGGGATTTTATACGTAGTAGCTAAGCTAGAGCTATGTAGGTATAACATGTTTAAGCCCCTGGTTTAAATGTTTGCCTCCGTACACTGACAGCAACGAGTTTCGACAGAGCCCAGTCACACGCTTCAGACTTCCTCGAGCTACCCAGTTTCGAATGAGCCTGTTTCAGACCAAGTATTTCCATGTATTCGTTGAGGCTTCGAAATGGCACACACGATTGAAATGCTAAGTGCATGGTGAGAAATTGGAGGTCTCGTCATTGGCAAAGAGTTTAATGTATGCCACTGCGTATTTGTGTAGGTTTCTAATTATTATATTGTAATAATTCATAGACCTTTGCCCAGCAGTGAGACACAAAACAGGCTACATCAAAATATATTTAAAAAACATAGACAAATACTAGTAGACTTGGTAATTAAAAATTAAATTACCTAATTAAAAGTGGAATACTTAATAAATAGAAGTTGAATATGTTCTATGTTAATAGATAGGTAGATGGTCCATTTATTCACTGTTAAAATACACACAAAATAGTTTTACAGATCATAACACAAACGATTGAAATTATAAGTAAGTTAACTTAGCTGTACCTGTCTATATTCCACAGTAAATAGGCCCTGGATCAGCACATGTTGCAGATAAGTTATCTTCTGCTATGCTGGTAATTCTGCCAAGACCCATTTCATAATGTGAGTGGAAGCTTAAAAGCTGTTTAAGCTGTGACACGTATGTTTTCCATTATTAAGTTGCCTCTCTATTTATGTCTGTGTATGTGGGTAAGTATGTGTTGCGTTTTAAAGACTAGGTATTTATAAAGAGTGTGTGTGTGTGTGTATATTTATAAGTTTAAGTGTGTCTGGTAGATCGATGCAGACAAAGACTTAAACCAAGTTAGTATAGACCATTTAGAAACATTTGAGCTAGACATACATGTAATGAAGTCTTACCTTTAAATTTTTATTGATGATTTAGTGATTTAAAAAAAAAAAAACAGATTTTCGCAGTTAATGGAATATCATTGCAAAACTAAACATTAATTTACAATTGATTCCAATAAATCACTTAATGAGCATTCCAATAAATCTTGATTTGTGCATCTGGTATGTCAGACTTGGTTATTACAGACCGTTGAAGAGCACGGCAAATTTCAATCATCAATAAAATAAGTTTTTCGGAACTAATTTCACAAAAACAAGTGAAAGCTTTTTATGTGCAAATCTTTATAAACAAATTCTTAGTTAATTATCTTTCATTTAAGGTAATTATAACGTAGATACGTCACACATTCTTGAAGTTATGACCTACTAACCAGTTTGAGGGAGAAAATTTAATTTTTAGACAGTCTTTTTAATTAATTAAATTTATGCTATTCATGCTCGAAATGAGATCCTTGTTTCCTCACACAGACACGAGCCCGTCTTCGGGCTTTTGTGGTCGTGATTTTGAGCGTGATTGAGCTTACACTTGTTTTTGTTAAATTAGGTCCGAAAAACTAATTTTATTGATGATTGAAATTTGCGCTGCTCTTCAACGGTCCGTAAAAATTAAGTCTGACGTAGCAGATGCACAAATCAAGATTTATTAGAAGGCTTATTATGTGATTATTAGAATCAATTGTAAATTAATGTTTAGTGTCGCAATGATAATCGCCGTATGATCAAAGTGAGAAATTCATGTATATAAGCGGAAATATATTTAAGCAGATCATGTATATGTATAAGCGGAAATATAAGTTAGTACTGAAATATAGACAGACAACACATAGGTCACTGACAAGTTGCTAGCACACGGTCCGAAATAAACAAAGAAATGGAACCCCTTCACCCGATCTAACTAACTGTCCGCTCTGTGCAATTGAGAATAAAATAATAAGAGAAGCAACCTATAGTGTCTTTCAAAGGACGATTTTGTTGTTCCAACATTTCGTGGCCATATAGCGAAAGCTACCGCGAAGTGCTTTAGTTCTGTGGTGGGGAACGGATAAATATTATTATATAGACATGAACCGAAGTCTGTTAGACGATAATTAAGTGTGGACAAAATTAATGTTACGCTTAGATTGACACTCATATCCATACTTAGAAACTGTCTTACGCCGTAAATAATTTTTTACCTGTTAAAGCAGTTGTGAACCATTTCAATTGTATATTTAAAAATTTCAATCTACCGTTCATCGTGATTCCCAGATAACGTGCCTCAGTGACTCGTTCGATAGGCATTTCATCGATTAACAACCCTGGATTTAGAATTAATACCTTTTGGATTTGGACTTTTGACCCAAAATCATATATTTGGACTTCAAACGATTCATCACAAGTGAGTTTCTCGACGACCATTTGTAGATAAAATCAAGATCATAATTTATCTTGTCTATGGTGGCTTGAAATGTATCGATATATGATAAAATTGCAGATCGTCAGCGTAAATATGACATTTGCAATGAAAGATTGATTTTACTACATCAGCACCATATTTAATGAATAGAAGAGGCCCCAGTATGGATCCTTGAGGAACTCCTCCGTCCATCGGAATGCCGTCAGAAGAATAACACGAACCATCAGACCTGCGAAGGATCACGCATTGCGTTTTTGGAAGTAGCTAACGAACCATTATGCGCGACTCAATGTCAAACCCATAATGAGAGAGTTTAAAAAGTAACAGAGAGGTATTGATGCATAACATGCTCTTGAGAAATCTAAAGGCGCCAATATAATACTTTCACCAGGCATGAAACATCTTCAAACCAAAATGCCTACTTAAAAAGTCTAAAAAATTCATTTATACTAAATACCTATTAACAAATATGCTCAGTACATGTATTTTTTGCCTCTTCTCTACGTTGGACCTGCTTCTTAGCTAGCCTTCGGACATCTATTTTCTATATTAATTAGTCAGTATTCTATTGATATTTTCATTAATTATTACGAATACCTTTACCGACTGTCGAACGCACTTACTTCCCTGCGCTATTAGGGAAAGACCCTTAATTTTCACTTTTAAGAAAAGATTGATTGTGCATTTCAAAAGGTACCAAATCTATGTAGGTTTATGCATGATTTATTATAGTTTGTGTAGTGCTTGCTATATATTGTATTTTATGTAGTTTAGGTATATTTTTATATGGTATAGTTAACATATGTTTTGAAAATAATTTTCGTACGACGAGTTTTATTGCGAACTAGGACTGTCCTATAACATAAACTCTCCTGTCTTGCCTAGGTCTATGCAATAAAGAATATGAATATGAAACCTTTTAACATTTTGCAAAGGTTTTATGTTTAATTTCAGTAATGCTCAAGGCCCCGGCTACTATCGTAACTCGGTGGTCGTAGTTGTGACACTGTGTCAGAGGCCCTTATAGGGCAGCTTGATAATGTTACGAGCGTGGGGTTCGTATTTGATAGAAAAGCACGAATTAATCCACTAAATAAAACACTCACTTTATTACCCAAATTAGGCACTTACAATTCACACGAACTGTACATAAAATCCACTAATTAAAACACACACACTATTTCACTAATTATGCACTCACTATTCACACGAAGAGTCTTTCTCTCCGATTATCCTTGTACTAGCACTCGATCGCAGTTAAAATGTAACTAACTCGTGCCGGCCGTCGGCGCCTTTTATATCCCGCGGAGCCGCTCTGGACACATTGTCCACACATATCGCGAATATTCTAGTAAGGACCAGCGTGCGGGCCGAGAACATTCGAGACCATATATGTCTCTCTCTAATGGTGCACTCTCTCTGTCACTCCCTTCTCGAATGTTCCGAGTATAGCTAACTCTTTCTAGTAGTTCTATCTCTGTCACACACTTCTCGAATGTTCCGAGTATAGCTATCTCTTTCTAGTAGTGCCATCTCTGTCACTCCTACCGGATATTTCGCCATATATCGATTTGTGCTTCAGAGACCCATAAGGGGTCCTGAAAACGCCTGAAAACGGGTTTTCAGGTTATGGCGTCATCTTATAGAGGGTGCCCTGAAACGGACTGAAAACATGTTTCAGGCGCCTGAAAACGACGGCAACTTGGGTGAAATTTCGATCTTTAGATATGTGATAGAGTAACTTCTGAAACGGCCTGAAATGACTTTTCAGCCTGCTGAAAACGCCTCTAAAGCACTGAAATTGACGTTCAAAGTTTTTGACCTAACCTACCGGCGTAACAATAACTTCTGACAATCGGGTAGGCCACAAGCCCGACACCCCTCCATCAAACCGCACTGCGCCAGCGTGGTGGAGCATACTCCATAGCTCAATCTTACTCGTCTCCAGATAATGGCTCGAACCCCTCGGTAAGGACATTATTAGGCTCTATTTATTAATTTCTTACAAGCATACCATGTTTTATGAGTCCACAGTGCGACACAAGTATGTTGGCATTGAGCCAG
The DNA here is from genome assembly GCA_949825045.1 of Argyresthia goedartella. Taxonomy (NCBI): domain Eukaryota; kingdom Metazoa; phylum Arthropoda; class Insecta; order Lepidoptera; family Argyresthiidae; genus Argyresthia; species Argyresthia goedartella. The sequence continues at coordinate 27,313,003 of OX463824.1, forward strand.
GGTGTGCTCTAACGCGCCGCAGAATTGTCAACCGAATACTTAAATCTTTACGTATCAGGTGTTTTGGGATTTGTTGAAATATACAAACTCACAAACTCTTAAGGCCAAAGAACATTAATAAAATATGGATACTAGCTGTCAACTTACCAAATACCTACCTACCTAAGATATAAAGAAGGTATCGTCATTTTCATTCATCAATTTTTAACCAACTTCAAAAAAGGAGTGGGTCTCAATTCTATACGTATGTATGTATATTATAAGAACCGCAAAATTTTCACACGTCTTATTATTTAAGGTGGGTCCAGACATGTATCCAAGAATTGGACGCTCGTTCGGTACGGCACGGTGGTATGACTCGTTTCCATCGCAGCCGATCCGGGCGTCCAAACTAGCGTTCTTGAATAGCGATCGATCGCGACGCTCTGATACTATACGGAGGTACGTTACGGATAAAAGAACATATCTGGATCTACCTAAAGGACTTTCAAACAAGTATACAACATTTCATAAGTTTGACCGTCTGTCCGTCCGTCCGTCCGTCTGTCTGCCACAGGAACTATAAGAGATAGAGTCTTTAAATATTCTGCAAAAATACTTATCCTGACAACCGTAAGATCATTTTATGTATGAAAAAATATTGCCAACAAACAATTGGAATGGGTAAAATGACAAAACGAAAAAAAAAACTTTGTAATAAAATAAGTCGTATAGGGTAGGTATCGTTGAAAAGGGCTCTCCCCCCCTGTCTCCAAAACTACAGTCTAAAATTATGAAAAAATACAGAATTATACTTAGGAATTAAGCCAAAAATTAGAGGAAAACCTACCCGGAATTGCCAAGATTTTTTATTTATCTGTAAACCACATACAAACTTATAAATCCACCTGGTTACGTACATGGAGTATGAAAGTAGCCGCACCAATTACTTTGTAAGCAATATTTTGCTATGTTAAATCTAAACTATTCAGTCCACATCGTCTCCACCATTGTACGGTGGTAGGAAACTCTTCGTGCGCGAATCCGACTCGAACTTGACCGCTTTTTTACCGCTAGTTACACTTCTCTGTTGCTTCCCTGGTGAAAAGTAATCCAAAAGGTCAAAAGATAGTATTGGATAATATATATTAGTTAGTCTGGCCCGCGAACTTTGTACCGCCTAACCGTTTATGATGATGAGTGAGCTGACAATCGCAGAAGATGGCAGAGTTCCCAAACTAATAAATGTATTAAAAAAAAAATACTCTGTATAATTTTTCCCGTGATTTTTCCGATATTTCAATAATTATACTGCTATTCGGGGCGAGACCGAATCTAACAAATTAGAGATCATTAAAATCGGTGCTGCCGTTCTTGAGTTATATATAAGTGGTGATTCATATTGGCTACGAGATACGAGTATCAATATGAATCACGTGCTAGCTCAAGCTTTATCCGTGGTTTGACAGAATGTCACTGCAACCACGGCTTTGTCACGTGGCCGCCACATTAGTTCGGGTCAACCGCCGCTGACACTGCGCGGCGCTGGCGTCCTGCCAAGCGATACACCTCCTCTCTGTACCCTCCCCGTACCCCTTTCCCCTCCCCCTCCCCTTAGTCGGATATGTTGCGAACATTCGACATAATTTCGGATTATGTACTGAGCTTAAGTGAGACAATATGTTAATCAATATATCAATAGTTATATATATTTATAGAATTCGACAATTTTGACATGTGAGTTTTTCGCAGTGTAAATATTTTCGCAGTATATTTTTAATTTTCGCTTTCTAGTATGGATGCAGATTGATATTTGTAGTAAGCAGTTTTTTCATTGATAAGTTTGGAATTATATGTATTGGTGGATAGTCGCGGCAACTTGGTCATGTCTTTGTTTGTAGTCTGTTTGAGCTAATGATGAGCAGGCACTGGTGATGTGATGGATGATTTCGGAGCTTCTATGGCACAGTCTGCACATATCTGTAGGTAGGTTGGGTAGGCGGAGTATGTGTTTCTGCTAATTCCTGGTAGCTATTACTTGATCCTGAATTGCTAGCATGAATGCTTCTATGGTAATTATATAATAATAAATATGGAATGGTAATAACTTCCCTCGTCGTAGCCACGCGTTCGACGCATGTTTGTCGACATGTGGCTGCTGCAAGTCGAGGAGATGTCGAGAGACTTCTGCAGCCATCCTTTAATTTTTCTATGTTTTGTAGTATGTTTTCATTGTTCTCTGTGTGTTTTGCGTGAAGGTTGAGTGGTGTGTATTTTGTGTCTGCTTCTGATATGCATTTATGTAGTGTAGAGCCTTGTGCGCGGTGATGTAAGAATGCTCTGAGTGATTTAATTTGTTTGTTGACACATTTACATTTATTGTATTTACTAGTTGCAAATATTTGTTTCATGAGAACGGATGTTTGTAGCCTAGTCATGGTCATCTATATAAGTATAATATTTATCTATATAAGTATGTGTATCGTTTTCTGGTACCCAAGATACAGGGAATCCTAGTTTGGGCCATAGTGTCCAAGGTATTGTTATTACTCAAAATTCAAATGAAAGTATTGTAATACAGGTTTTGTATGCCTATAAGGCCTCTTCCACCTTCTAGTCGTGGAACGGTGAGTCGCTGAAGGCAAGATTTTGGGTGATGTTTTCGGTTTTTAGTAAGGCTAGCGTTACTTTATGCCTGTATTTTTTTTTAATCAGTTTGTGACCATGTAATGATACCAAAAGAGTAAGTCAGAATGGGGATTGCATAGGTATTAACTGCTTTAATGGTATTCCGAACGTTGAGATGTGATTTTAAAATTTGATAAAGTCGTTATTTAAATTTATTGTGAGGTTCGCCTTGGTTTCTTTAAAGTTTATTTTCCGTGCCTGTTTAAACCCTAAGTATTTGTAGCTTTGGTCATCGTCCATGGCTTCTATTTGGTCTCCAGATTCAAGTACGTAACTATTCAGTTCTAGTTTTCCGCGTCTTACTGAAAGGGTTTTGCATTTAAGCCATTTTGATGTCCTGGAAAATTTTTGAGTACAGTCGGCTAGTTTGTTTAGTTTTATTGTGTTGAAGCTATGGTATGGGTGCTTGTGGCGAAAGGTTGTGCGCAGCACGAGCATCAGCAATGCGATGTCGTGAATTACGTAAAACAATGTTTGGCCTTCGTAATGACATACTTTTCTCGTAACATGTTAATCTGGAGTTATTCCTCGCTTGAATACGAGCAGTTCGTACAAAATCGCTTCTGCGGTAAGGCGTTATAATACTCATATCATAACATAACATAGCGTCACGCCTTTTCCCATACGGGGTGGCAGAGGCTTAAATGTTATTGAATGCTTTATTTTGCGTGTCAGGGGGCTGGCCCATCGCTGCAGCTATCGAGTAATGAAGGTTTCATCATGGTTCAGCAGCACAAAAATCCCAAAATTTATTTGAGGAATTGATATTAGCGGATAAGTCGACCGGCCAAGTTTCTGTTGCATGTAGTGATGTGTCCAGTGCAGTGATTGATTTGACTCATGAAGACTCAGTGGTGGGCACTGGTTCAACATGCAGCAAAAACGCATCAAAAAGATTTGTTAAAATTAAAAAACACATCCCTGAAACATCAAAAAAATTAAAATCTCATAAAAATCTCAATAAAAGTTTATATAATAAGAGTAAAATAGATATTTTGGAAAAGTTTAAAATGTGTATGGCAGAGTTAGAAATTAATAAAACAAAATATGAGAAAGACCTGCAAAATCTTGAGTCTGAACTTGCCACTGTCAATGGCTGCTTGAGATCTATTACTGCCCGCTATGAAAAATCTCAAGAGGCCATTGAGGAGTACTCCCTGGCCATGGATGAGCTGCTTAAACTGTCTCATAGTAATCAGGAACGCTATGACTATTTGGTGGCGTATCATTTGTGTGACTGCCAACGTTCCTTGCAACAGCCGGAGAGACCAGCTTCAACCACGAGCCTTGAAATAAGTATCCGACCCAGGATTTCAGGGTGGCACAAAAGCATCACAAGCAAAACTGTCATGTTTTGTGATGAAATTGGAAGAAACTTAGGCATATTATTGAATTAGTTGGAACACTCAGTCATAAATAACTGTTTACCAAACTCCAGTTTTCATGATGTTATGCAAAAAATAACAAAGTCACTTGATCGGACACCTGAATCAAACTTAATACTCATGTTTGGAAATGGGAGTGAGGTAAATAAATGGGACCTAATTAAATATTTTGAAACACTTTGCTCACTGAATGTTAATAAAATTGTTATGTTTACATTCCCATACAGTAAAAGATTGCCACAAGCTGAAAATGATCTTAGATATAAGCTAAATATGACATTACATACAGTGTCATATAATAATAGTTTGATTCATTTGATTGACTCTAACAATTATGTTAGTAATAATGTTTATTTGACCAAAGGTAGTTACTACCTTTCAGATTTTTACAAACTACAGGTAGCTGTGTCGCTATCTTATTTTTTTAGTATTACAGCCAAGAATTTGGCTAACCTGACTGCTTCTATTGAGCACAGACAAGGTATATTGGAAGACATTCCAAGTAATTTAAATTAGTTTTTAAGACAACAGAGGAAATCTCTAGCATACATAAGCCAATAAATATATCAAGCAAGCATAGGAGATCAAAAATGTGTAATATCTTGCCCGAATTAAATAAGTTAAAAAAGTCTAATAATATCCCAATATTAAATAATATTCAGACAAAGGGTAAGCCCCACTTAAATATTACCCATCAAAACATGCAGGGGCTACCTGGCAAAGAACTTGTATTAGAATTATTTCTTAATAATTCGGACACTGATGTTATTTCTATTACAGAACATTGGTTAAAGGAAAATATGAAGTCTTTTAACATAAATAATTACAAAATTGTCAGTTGTTACAATAGAAAGACTGCTGATAGAGGTGGTGTTTTAATCTTAGTAAAAAATAATATTAAGGTGAAACAACGGAAAGATATTCTTACACTTACTGTGGAAAGACAAATAGAGGTATCTTGTGTTGAGTTAGATAGCCATATTATTGTTTGTGTCTACAGACCTCCGATAGATGAAAAAGGCCATGGCAATTTTAAAATATTCGAGAAAATTATGGAGGAAGCCCTCATTAAACTTTGTAATAACAGAAAAAAGTTAATTATTTGTGGCGATCTTAATGTAGATCTGCTTGTAGATACAACACTGAAGCGACGATTAATAACTCTGTTCAAATCATTTAATTTATGTCATGTATTTCTAGAGCCGACTAGAATTTATTACACTTACCAGCCAAACTTGCTTAGATAACGTTTTTTGTGACTGTGCATTCACAAGTAAAAATGTAATTAACTGTTTACCATACGATCACAGTGGTCAAACAGTTTCATTCCAAATTACTAGTGAAAATAAGACTGATCCATCATTTTATAGGCCTATTACATCCCATAGACTAGAGATGTATATGAAAAACTTAGATATGGGTTTGCCAGTACCGGATTTTGATGAACAGAACCCGCACAAAATCTATTCTGACTTCTTCAACATTATTCAAACAGAATTCAATACAGTTTTTAAATTAAAGAAAGTCAGTGCCAACAACGGTAAATCTAAATGTAATGACTGGGCAACATTTGGAATTCGTAAAAGTAGAGCTATCTTGTATGATCTTTATGAACAAAAAACCTATAACTTTGATATAAAATTTCATGACTATGTTAAAAAATATTCCAAAACTTTCAAGTTGGTTTGTAGAACTGCAAAAACTTTACACATAAATAGAAAAATACAAAATTCAAATAATATAATGAAAACGGTTTGGCAAATCATAAACCGTGAAACTGGCAAAGTTATACCAAGGGATAATGATTTCTGCTTAAAGATAGGTGATGATGTTGTTAAATCCAACGCTGAGGTAGCTCGAGCTTTTGAAACATTCTTCACCAATGCACCCTTACTCACAACAGAGCGTCTAAATTCAAAAGGCAGAAGTCAACGGCGTTAAATCTGATGGATCGGGGGTAAAAATTGGCGTTCCACAAGGTTCCCTTTTAGGCCCTTTCTTATTCCTGGTATATATTAACGATCTGCCTTTTATGGTGGAGAAATTGACTAACATAGTGTTGTTTGCTGATGACACTTCACTGGTCTTCAAAATTGAAAGACAAAAAGAAGACTTTGATGATGTCAATAGAGTATAATCTTTAACCTTGAATTGGTTCACAGTTAAAAATTTATTGTTAAATGCTGGTAAAACCAAATGTATCAAATTCTCACTTCCAAATGTCAGGCAAGTTGGAACCAGTTTAGTGTTGGACAGCAATACGTAAATGACACGAAGTTTCTTGGAATAACCATTGATAACAAATTGCAGTGGGGACCCCACATAGAAAAATTGGCTGGTAAATTAAGTTCTGCTGATTACGCTGTTAGGAACATCAGACAAAACACGGATGTGGCTACATCTAGGCTAGTATATTTTAGTCACTTTCATAGTGTCATGTCCTATGGTATCTTGTTGTGGGGAAAAGCAGCGGATATTCAAACTATTTTTATTTTACAAAAAAGAGCTATTCGAGCAATTTATAATTTAAAACGCACAGACTCCTTAAGACAGCTTTTTAAAGAAATTGACATACTAACTGTAGCTAGTCAATTTATTTTCGAAAATATAATGTACGTACGCAAGAACCTTACAAAATTTCCCAAACTTAGCGATAGCTGTAATCTTAACCTGAGAAATAATCACAGACTACTTGCACCCCTGTTTAGACTCGCGAAGGTTAGCAATTCTTTCAAGGGTCAATGCATTCTCTACTACAACAAGATACCTCTGGAGATCTTGACATTGCCATTTGAGCAATTTAAAATCCATGTTAAAGCGACTTTGTCGAAAAAGGGATATTACAATGTTCAAGATTACTTAAATGATGGGTCTGTTTGGGGTTAATCTGGCTCAACACAGACCTTGCTGTTAATAATTTTGTAATTATTTATTCCTGCTTATTAATTATGATAATGACTAAATATAATATTTTATATTAGTTAAGCATAAGCAATTTTTAAAAAGAGATCTAAAAATCAATCTGTAGGAGTTTCTTCGCCCTTCTTATCCCACAGTGGTCCAATGTAGAGAAGTGGCAAAAAATGACGATTGCTAAGTATATGTAAATATCTACAGTAATAAAGACATTTGGTATTTGGTATTTCCTCACGATATTTTCCATCACCGTTAACATGTCCGTATAATGCACTTAAGATAAATTAATTACTCAAAAACCGAGGGTAGTTGGGACGGATCGCGATTTCGAACCCTATGCCATCCATGGTAATAAAATTTAAATCCCATAACGCAAAAGTGGCGTTAGCTATCGCCTCGGTGATAACTAAGGCTTTAATTATCTCATTGGTACATGGTCAGGAATCAAACCTGCATCTCCTGTGTGAGAAGCAAGCGTGAAACCCATCCGCCCATGGAGTTCTAATACTCTTACCTAGGCACCAAAAGATCTCTTCTTTGATTGGGCGTTCTACTTCGCCTAGCCCCTACAACATCGCTTCTGCGATGCGGCGCTCTACAACATCTGGCCTATAAATAATCGCTTTCAAGATGCGGTGTTTTACTACGCCTGGGCTCTACATAATATCTTCTGCGATGCGGCAGGCTCAGCAATCGACCAAGCGTGGCCTGCGCATCGCTACTGGGAAGCGACAGGCTCGACGATCGATGACATCTGGCCTGCGCCGATGCACCTGCCGCGTCACAGTATCTGCAGGCTCAGAGATCGACAGTGCCTGGCCTGCACATCGCAACTGCGACGCAGCAGGCTCAGAGATCGTCAGTGCCTGGCCTGCACATCACCACTGCAACGCGACAGGCTCAGAGATCGACAGTGCCTGGCCTGCAAATCGCTACTGCGACGTGACAGGCTCAGAGATCTACAGTTCCTAGCCTGCACATCGCTACTGCGACGTGAGGCTCAGAGATCGACAGTTCCTAGCCTGCACATCGCTACGGCGACGCGGCAGGCTCAGAGATCGACAGTGCCTGGCCTGCACATCGCTACTGCAACGCGACAGGCTCAAAGGTCGACAGTGCCTAGCCTGCACATCGCTACTGCAACGCGACAGGCTCAGAGATCGTCAGTGCCTGGCCTGCACATCACCACTGCGATGCGACAGGCTCAGAGATCGACAGTGCCTAGCCTGCACATCGCTACTGCAACGCGACAGGCTCAGAGATCGACAGTGCCTGGTCTGCACATCGCTACGGCGACGCGGCAGGCTCAGAGATCGACAGTGCCTGGCCTGCACATCGCTACTACGACGCGACAGGCTCAGAGATCGACAGTACCTGGTCTGCACATCGCTACTGCAACGCGACAGGCTCAGAAATCGACAGTGCCTGGCCTGCATATCGCTACTGCAACGCGACAGGCTCAGAGATCGACAGTGCCTGGCCTGCACATTGCTACTGCAACGCGACAGGCTCAGAGATCGACAGTGCCTGGCCTGCACATCGTTACTGCAACGCGACAGGCTCAGAGATCGACAGTGCCTGGCCTGCACATCGCTACGGCGACGCGGCAGGCTCAGAGATCGACAGTGCCTGGTCTGCACATCGCTACGGCGACGCGGCAGGCTCAGAGATCGACAGTGCCTGGCCTGCACATCGCTACTGCGACGCGGCAGGCTGAAAGATTGTCAGTGTCTGGCCTGCGCATTACTACTGTGATGCGGCAGGCTCAGAGATCGACATTGCCTGGCCTGCACATCGCCACTGCATCTTGACAGGCTCAGAGATCGACAATGCCTGGCCTGCACATCGCTACTGCGACGCGACAGGTTCAGAGATTGACAGTGCCTGGCCTCTACATCGCTACTGTGACGCGGCAGGCTCAGAGATCGACAGTGCCTGGCCTGCACATCGCTACTGCAACGCGACAGGCTCAAAGGTCGACAGTGCCTAGCCTGCACATCGCTACTGCAACGCGACAGGCTCAGAGATCGTCAGTGCCTGGCCTGCACATCACCACTGCGATGCGACAGGCTCAGAGATCGACAGTGCCTAGCCTGCACATCGCTACTGCAACGCGACAGGCTCAGAGATCGACAGTGCCTGGTCTGCACATCGCTACGGCGACGTGGCAGGCTCAGAGATCGACAGTGCCTAGCCTGCACATCGCTACTGCAACGCGACAGGCTCAGAGATTGACAGTGCCTGGCCTGCACATCGCTACTGCAACGCGACAGGCTCAGCGATCGACAGTGCCTAGCCTGCACATCGCTACTGCAACGCGACAGGCTCAGAGATCAACAGTGCCTGGTCAGCACATCGCCACTGGGATGCGACAGGCTAAGAGATCGACCACCTTGCGATTCGGAACCTGTTCGCTTATGTCGGGGTGCCAGCATGTGTCAACCCTCAACGTAGTAACGGGCAGTAGAACTGTTCAAGATATGCAAACATGGTTGATTTTCAATTTCACCTCAATCGGCGACAAGCGGATTTCGATCATGCGAGACAGACATCACCGGGCGGTGGTTTTCGGCGCGAAGTATCTATATCCCGGTTCTGATATGTCGATATGATCTAAAAGCACTTGTTTTCTGCTAACAAAGTATAGTTTGTTCTTTATATTTCTTAAACACAACTCAATTAGTTACTAAGAATTTCACAACCACACATCAATTTAAAAATGTATAAATCAGTTTTTTTATTATTAACCTCTAAAAAACCGAAGGTAGTTGGGACGGGTCGCGATTTCGAACCTTATGCCATGGTAATAAAAATTAAAACCTGAAACGGAAAAGTGGCGCCGGTGGTATTCAAGAGGTTAATCCATGTTTTAGCACGAGTTCACATAAACCACAGATAATAATCGGTTGGTGTCAATGTTTTAAAACATGGCCTACATTTCAAAAACCACCACTTATCAAAATATTATATGACTTAACAACTTGCACCAGATTTTTGAAATGTTAACTATAACACGGCTATGTAAAGGGCTACCTGGCAGTCAGGCAATAACCTTGACGTGCTTGACTACGTAACTTGACCGTATTGTACTTAAGTTGTGTGTAATGAAACTGTGTTTAGAGGCTGTCAAAAGTCTGGTGCAAGTCACCCTGAGAATGTCTAAATTACCATCACATAACTGGAGCTGTAACATAATACAAAACCTATTCTGAATTGAGTTTAGTGTCTTGGCACCAATGCTTTAAGTTAAATGTTATAGAAAGGAAACCTATAAAATATCAATGAACATTTTAACTGGGGATTTACAACTGCATTAGAAAGAAAGATACAGGTACACTTCACACCCTAATATCTATACCCATTATGTCGTGTTTTATCCACCCCTCATCTTACGTTTTATGTTCGAAATGCGATATAGAATAAAAGCTGTCAAGAAAGTCATTGTTAAAATTTTATGTTTCCCTCTCTTGAATTGACAATATTCCTGATATTCTCAACTTTATGCCTCGTAAAAATGTACCTAAGGCCTCCTTTTTAACTCCTTCGCGCACCCTTAAAACATAATAAAGTTATGCCGAAACATCTTTGCATTTTTAACTGCAAATTCTTCCTTTTGAATACAAACAAAAGGCTCTTAGGAAATGCGGGTACATTTATTTTTCTACTTAACAAGCTTTATAATATTCTACCTTAGGGCAAAGTGGGCATTTTAATGTTTTATTTTTACTTCTTGTCAGTGTCGCCTTAGATCTCTTCAATCAAATTAAAGAGATCTACCTAACAGCGACAAAGTTAACATAAAGCCCAGAAATAATTGCTTTGTACTGTGATACCGAACATATTTATACAGATTCTAAATATTAATTCGATTCGAAATATTTGAATAGATTCTAATGATAATTGTTTCAAAATACACCTATTTGGAGCATTGAATAGGTCAGTGCGTGCCTCACAACGTAGAAGAAGATCGAAGAAAGTCCTCAAAAAGTTCTCACCTTCTGAGAGTATTAAGACAAGATGTGAAAAAGTAATATTATTATATTTATCAACACGTATCATAAACCCTCTTTACTGCGTCCAAAAACCACACGTTACGACCAGTATGATGATAGACTTCTTGGTAAAAACTCATTTCTTATCCGAATATTGATCATCACCGAACGCCGACGCCCGCCTGCGGTGCCGCCCCTAGTTTGTCTGTGAAGTTGATACTACAGAACAAGCTAAACAACTGCAGAGCAATGATCAATGCCACAATGCCGGTCGAAAATGCGGTTCCTGAACACGTCAAAGAGAGCTTATGATATTTGTGTAGATAAACTAGTTTATGTAACTGTACATAATTAGGCATTAAAACTCTCGGGTGATATTATTATGAAACGAGCCGAACTCTCGAGGTATTAATGCCCTCCATTATGTAGCTGTTACATAAACCACTATTGTACATCAGTCATCAATGACTTATTATTCAATTAGTTAGTTATGGTTAGATAATGCGGTACCGTGAGACGACGCCCGGTGATCGGTGTTCTTATAGTAGTTATAAATAGTTAGTAGGCTAGTCACTAATATTCCCAGCGCCTATGTGGTATATTGTATGTGTTACAGTGCTACAAGTAAATATAAAATATTTCAGTCAGCTAATCTATCTCTAGAGCCTCACATCTAAACACAGACAACATTCAAGTATCCAAATTGCATTTCACAACAAAACGAATCCTTTCACACAAAAATAAGATTAAGACTCGTCTTTAGACGCGTTTGCCAAATCTCGGAACGCAATCTTGCGAAGACCCCAGACATGGGCAGAGAATCAAATAATAAACATCGTGCTGCATTTCCGAACCCATCTTCAGAGGTTCTTTAAGCCAAGGCTGACGAAATCTAGGTTTGTTTATACACAAATAGGTAAACCACATCCTAAAATCTTCTGACAGACAGCCCGACGACCCCCCATCAAACAGCGCTGAGAGCACGGCGGGGAATGGCCCAATGTTCGGATTGGACTATAGGCCTGAGCCCTTCGGAGGGCATATTTGTGGGCTTAATATTTTATTATTATAGGTCTATCACAAAGCTTTAATAGGTGCTCAATGCAGTGCATAAATTACAGTAGGTAAGAACATGACAAATTGTTAAGAGTTTACTTAGAACATATTATTTTAGAAGTAAAATAAGTGTCAATTTATATATGTATATAATGAAATAATGAAATGTTTTAAACCAGATATTCGATACTACGTTTTGCGTGACAGGGGCTAGCCCATCGCCGCAGCTATGGAGTTATGAAGGATTCCTCATGACTTTTTCTATGGCTTGCGTTTAAACGATTACCAAAAAAATTACTACCAATAAATTCGAAATGACTGCCAGTAAATGATCACCAAATTGTGTTTGGATAAATGATCACCAAACTTCTTTTAAAGGTTGTGGGATGAGCCGCTCTGCCTCCAAAGGCGTGAGAGCCTCCTTAACGCCGCAACAAACCCTGCAGAGTGTGCTCGTCTGCTCGCAACCATGGAGCGAGAGTCAGGGCACTGGCTACATGCCATCCCCTCCAGACAGCTCGGCACGTTGCTTGAAAGGACCACCCTGTCGCTGGCCGTCTGTCTACGACTGGGGGTAAAAACTAATGAGATACATCGTTGCCGCTGCGGTGCCAGGGTGTGCCAACGTGGACACCACGGCCTGTCCTCTAACTACAGCGCTGGCCGTCTCTCTAGACATGCTGCTCTGAATGACGTCATCCCTCGGGCCCTTTCCAGCGCGGGCTTGCCATCTGTTCTCGAACCCCCAGGCATAGCCCGCGACGACGGTAAAAGGCCCAACGGAATGACGCTCATTCCATGGCAGCATGGGAGGTCGCTGGTGTGGGATGCGACATGTGTTGACACACTAGCGCCATCCCATTTATCAGCGACTTCTTCAAGGGCCGGCGCAGCGGCGGACTCTGCGAAGGGTCTCAAGCGGCGCAAGTATACCGCCCTCGGGGAGGACTACATATTTGTGCCGTTTGGCGTGGAGACCCTCGGACCGTGGGGAACTGACGCACGGCGAGTCTTTAAAGAGATTGCGAAAAGACTCGTTGAAGCGTCGGGTGATCCAAGAGCTGGCACCTTCCTCGCCCAGCGCATAAGCCTGGCTATACAGCGAGGTAATGGTGCCAGCATGTTGGGCACTCTGCCTCTCGACGGCGGCGATCTGAGATATATTTTTTATTTAATTTAATATTTGTACATAAGTTAGGTTATTTTGTGTTAATGTCAAATTAAATCTGGTTTTATGTATGATAGTCCAGGCCCGGCGCTAATGAAATGTATATTTTAGAGTGAAATGAAAAATTCATAAAAATATTTTATGTTTTGTGTACCTAAGTTTATGTTTTTAGTATTTTTTGTTGTTCATAATTTCATAATTTCTTTATTGCACACAAATAATTATATTGACACACATCCAGCAAACCATGTCAGGATGAGATAGGTTAATCACAGAGCACGGGTAGACCTATGTGTACAACATAGGTACCTTAAATTACAACTCAATAAACTACATACATAAAATATAGATCCCAAATATAAATAAATATTGACCTTTCGTCAGTGGTGGGAATTTTGAAAGAAAGATGGCGTCTGTGAAACCCAAAATGACCAGGCTCACAGGCGGAGACCTTGGGCCCCCCTTTTATAATTTTAATTGGAATTTCTCTAGATCTAATAAGAATTATGGAAATAACTGGATTCTTACTTGATCTTAACTAAGTCCTTTGCCTTTCTCTGCAAATTGCGCTTTTATTCCAATTGAATTGCACCAAAATGGTGATGTTCAATATATAGTACCCTAAAGTTTAGTATATTTTTATGTATTATTTCTGATTCAAACATTATTTGGATTCGTTGAATTATTATAATTACACGTTAGTGTGACCAAAATAGTAATAAACTCAAACATCGATGACCTTCATACATTTGTTTTATACACCACCTGTTTTTAGAATGGTACAAATATAGCCCCTCCTGTAAACCATCAAAAAGTATGAATTTAATTATCAACTAGTTCAAATTTCATTTCATTCATTAGCTAGCTTGCACTTTCCTGATTGGTTTGTTTCAAGAAACATAGAGATCTGTTAACGAAGACTGTTACAGTTTCGCTAAATACGAACCTACGAAAAAAAACCGAAAACGACCAGGCTCACAGATGCGAAAGAACTGTCATTTCCCATAGAGGCCAGCTCCACTGACGAGAGGATAATTATATATACTTAAATAAAGTATACATACATAAATACTACCTATATTTCTAAAGAGATAGGAAGTGCTTCTTCACACAACTTTTAAAGTTATTGAGAGTAGGACTATCCTCCTGTAGTATAAGTCTCCTGAGAGAGTGAAAAGTAGCAAATACTCGTCGATTGACCTCGTTGACAGCTGGTTGTCGAAGATGAGACCCAGCTTTTTAGCTTTATCGCTATATATGATGGTAGTACCATTGAATGTGACAAATGGAATAGGCTGTTTCTGTAACAGTTTTAGAGAATATCTTGTACCTATAATCATAACCTGGGACTTACTCGGGTACTTACTCGGCTTACTTACTTCTTACATGTTCAATTTAACACGAAGGATAAAGGGGGCTTCGCTTCGCCCCTTTTACCCTTGACCTAAGCTACCGCAGTATATTGCCTGATATTTTCTGCAAATTTTTATGATCATTTACCCATTTTGTGTAAGAAAAAAATATTTTGGTGATCATTATATTTGTTGCCTTTTCTAAAACCATTAGAATAACTTATCTACATAGATCTAGACTAGACCACCACCTATTAATAATTATCGGTTGTCATCAAAAATTTTCAAGGTAAAATTTTTCACTTTAACTGATTTTTATAAAAAAACACCTTTGTACTGTTGATAAATGTAATAAATTTAAAAAGAAGTACGTTATGCGTCTTTTTCGAGCAATAAAAGTGGCCGGGAGTGGGGCGGGAGCTCGTGGGGGGCGCAGTTGCCATGAGGCTCTCGTGTGAAACATAATTTTATGATAAGAATATTTTTTTTGTAAAACAAAATGTACTATTTTGGTGACAGAACTATTATTTGAGGGACCAATCTACTATTTTGGAAGCTATATATAATTTTAGGCGACTATTTTTATATTGTTTGGTGATACAAGTTAGGTGAAAGTTCTATTATTTTAGGAGGAGGGTTTTTGTCGCGTATCCATCACACAACTGGTAGTATATGTCGTGCCACACGTTATGAGCGGTGGCCTTGAATTATTCATTAGTAGTCACTTTTCAATAACTGTACAAATGCGCAGTAATTCCCGCCAACGTCGCCCAGCGCTCTTAATTCGTGGCGCGAGGTATACTAGGCAGGTAGTCAGAGTGAAAGACACCTGGTAGATAACCAATATTATGGTCCGATCAAATCGAGTCAGCTATAGACGGTTCCCTGCACGAATTTAGCAGAAGAACGGCTCTCAGAGGAGACTGGAGACCAATGCGGTATTTGACAAGGTAGTCCAATAAATCTAGAAACGTGTCTCAAGCTGAACCTATTTTAACATAAAACGAACCTATTTCAACATAAAACGTTTGACAATATCAGAATTTTATATTTCCAGCAGTCGTATTTTATAACCTCAATTTTGTGTTAAAACTATGACGTCACATGACTGGTATTTCATAGAAGTCGTGAACAAAATTACCGTTTTGACAGTTCCTAAAAAGTATCTATTTTGACTAGCAGTCAAATACCGTATTGGAAGGAGCTACCCAAACGAATGGAAGAACACGTCCATTTTGTGAACACTACCGCGACTAAGAAGAATTAGGAACCTAAGAAGTTGGCGTCTTGATGGATTTATTACTTTATCTACACACGTATCATAAACCCTCTTTACTGCGTTCAAAAACCGCACGTTAGGATCAGCATTATGTTAAACTACTTGGTAAAAACTCGTTTCGTATCTGGAAAACTATACATTATGTGTATTTTTTCTACATATAATGACATTCAAATTTCGAACGCCGATGCCCACCCGCGTGCCGTCCCTAGTTTGTTTGTGAAGTTGTTACTGACATTCAAATTTCGAACGCCGACGCCCGCCTGCGAGAAGTTGGTACTACAGAACAAGTTAAACAATTGCAGAGCCACAATTCCGGTCAAACATGCGGTTCCTGAACACATCAAAGAGAGCTTATGATATGTGTGTAGATAAACTAGTGTATGTAACTGTACATAATTAGGCATTAAAACTCTCGAGTGATATTATTATGAAACTCGCCTTCGGCTCGTTTCATAAACCCACTCTCGAGTTTTAATGCCCTCCATTATGCAGCAGTCACATAAACTACTATTAATGACGGATTTATGATGGATTTTGGATTTATAACGACCCAAATTGCCGAGTCGGCAGTGACCATGCCTACGAAACCAAGGGTCCCAGTTTCGAGTCCCGGGACAAATATTTTTTTGATGAGAACGGATGTTCGTACCCTAGTCATGGTTGTTTATCTATTTAAGTATAATATTTATCTATATAAGTATGTGTATCGTTGTCTAATAACAAAGATACAGGGAATCCTAGTTTGGGGCTAAACCAATGTCTGTAATTAGAGTCCAATGTATTATTATTATTATTATTACTTGCATCAAAGAAAGTATTGAGTTATTAAAAATTATAGGAAAAAGTGATTAATTTCACAGTATTTATCAATATCGTATTCATAAAACTGCGCAGTAAATATGAATACAAATCGAGGATTATTAATCGCTATAATCATAACATATTAGTAGTTTATGTGACTGCTGCATAATGGAGGGCATTAAAACTCGAGAGTGGTTTTATGAAACTCGCCTTCGAGACTTTTAATGCCTAATTATATGCAGTTACATACACTAGTTTATCTACACACATATCATAAGCTCTCTTTGATGTGTTCAGGAACCACATGTTTGACCGGCATTGTGGCTCTGCAATTGTTTAACTTGTTCTGTAGTACCAACTTCTCGCAGGCGGGCGTCGGCGTTCGAAATTTGAATGTCAGTACCAACTTCACAAACAAACTAGGGACGGCACGCGGGTGGGCGTCGGCATTCGAAATTTGAATGTCATTATATGTAGAAAAACTACACATAATGACCATAATGTGTAGTTTTCCAGATACGAAACGAGTTTTTACCAAGTAGTTTAACATAATGCTGATCCTAACGTGCGGTTTTTGAACGCAGTAAAGAGGGTTTATGATACGTGTGTAGATAAACAGATATACATATACGACGACATCTGCGGCGCTGCGCGGTTGGGGTTTCCGGGCCGGGCGGTCCCGGGTTCGATGCCCAGCTAGGGACACAGAAAAAACCCCAGGCCTTGGATGTTTATGTGTGCGACGTCGCTGTTTCTGGTTCCCACGACACAGGTGTCCTAGTATGCGTGTATGTAAATGTTTATTTTTGTTTATATTGTATGGAGTATGCTGAACGAGAGAAAAACTGTGCCTTGTCACTTCGTATGGAAAAAGCGTGACACATTGTACGTACCCATCAACAGCAAATGTGGAGACACTGTATGGTTTCTTTTCCCATGCAGCCCAACACTTGAGTCTTAAAACAAACGGTTTTTGAACTTCGACAAAAAGTTTAACTATAAGACTAGGGTTTACCGCTACATGCTAGCTGCAAGGGATTTTTTTTAAAAGGTGTCTTCACAGCTGTCACTGATCGTACCTATACTGGTGATGATGATCAGAGTTGAAATTGCCATTTGAGCAGTTTAAAAAGCATGTTAAAGCAACTTTGTCGAAAAAGGGATATTACAATGTTGAAGATTACTTAAATGAAGGGACTGTATGGGGTTAATCTAGCTCAACAGACCTTGTTGTTAATAATTTTGTAATTATTAATTATTGCTTATTAATCACAATAATTAAATTTTTTATGTTTGTATTCGTTAACAACCAATTGTTAAAAGAGATCTAAAAATAAATCTATGGGAGTTTCTACTCCCTGCTTCTCCCACAATGGTCCAATGTAGAGGAGAGGCAAAAAATTACGTTTGCAAAGTATATTTAAATATCTACAGTAACAAAGAACTTTGACTTTGAGAGTGATGGTGAACAACCTCCTCAAAATGGTGATAACCTTTTTGTTTACGTCAAATCCGCGACGCGACTGTGGCGTATTTTTAATGTAGCCAGGCAAATCTTGTATAACGCAACCACGTTTTATGCCGCGCTTGAGAGTATGAATTAATACTATTACGTTTGGCAGGATCGACTTCCCCAAGGCAGTCACTGTTGTCGCCGTGTGTTCGAATTTTAAAACTCAAAGACACGCCAAGTTACGTTTAACAATAATAGGAAATGAGGACAGCGACGGGCCAAGAGGCTGCGGAATGGAGACGGCATACCCAGTTGTCCCCTGTGAAGCCGCCGATTAACATAATTAATAATTCTTTATTGAACAGAGTAATTAAAAAAGATACTTTAAGAGAAAACATATGCAGAAAGGCGAAGATCTCTAAAAAGAGATTTATTCCAGCAAACCAAGGCATGATTGAAAAATTTGTTATAAAAGGGTAGGCAGTGCACAATATCTTATGAATAAAAAGCATATAATTAAATGAAATATCTATAAAATAAGAATAATAAAAAAATACAAAATACGTACCAATATATACATAAATCTGTATATGTATAAACACATACATATAGCTATGTCGCAGACTGGAAGCTTAGTTACGTTGGGTCCTTTAAAGTATCAAGTAGTGTGAAGTCTTGTAATGTTTATTACGACATAAATTATCTGTTGGGATTCTTTGTAGATTTCCTTGTCTCCCGCCCCGCAACGTGTGACTTTTTCTGTAGCATGGAATTACCCATGCCCAGGAGTCAAACCTCCCTACTATTACACATATTGAGCGGGCATCAGATCGTGTGGTATACGGTCTAAAAACAACCCTTTTTTACAGTTATCTGTCTAAGATTTTACTGTGAGCCATGGCCTCGGTATATGCTGAAGGCTTTCTACCTGCAGTTTGTCCTTTTGGGCGATATATATGTATAAATGATGTATATGGGGTATAGCGGTTCCATTTGGCGCTTCCAGTCCTAATTACTCTGCGGCGACGGGCCCCGGAGAAAATATTTGGAAACTGTCTGCTAGTTGAATTGAAACGTACTGGAAACTTTGAGTAGCTATTGTATGTACTTATGAAGTCATTGCTTTCATGTTGAGCGCAGAAAAGTTCCTCTCTCCCAAGCGTACTTAGCATTCTGGAGTTTGTTGGGAGAAGTAATGCTATCACAGCCTTATGTCAACGGAGCGTTGTAAAGAGTAATCGTATCTCAAGACGTGTTATGTGGTGTGTAACAGAAAGCTGTTGCCAAATTTTAAGGGCTTGTTAGGGACATTGTCGTAAGCAATATTCACAATGAAACCCATTTTATCAGAACAACCTTTTTTAACTTGCCCATACATTTTCGAACGACCGATAAGGCTGGAGGGAAGAGAAAAATTAGGTTGCTCTGAACAAACCGGTTTCAAAGTGAAATTTGCTCAGAGTGATTTACCAAATTCCCAGTGACCCTGCCTACGAAGCCAAGGGTCCCGGGTTCGAGTCCCGGGGGGGCAAATATTTGTTTGATGAGAACGGATGTTGGTGCTCTAGTCATGGTTGTTTATTTATCTAAGTATAATATTTATCTATATAAGTATGTGTATCGTGGTCTAGTACCCAAAATACAGGGAATTATAGTTTGGGGCTAGATCAATGTGTGTAAATAGTGTCCAAGGTATTATTATTATTATTAAATTACCCAATGCGATATGACTTTCTGATACACTCCACATGGCGAGCTCTGTGGCAAAGCAGCTTCGAAATCAATAATTTTTTTTACCTTTATAAACAGGCACAGACCTACATTTCTTCTGACCCCACACTAGGATACCTTGTGTCGTGGGAACCAGAAACACCAACAACACACACATACAAACATCCAAGAACTGTTTTTTTTTTCTTTATCCCCAGTTGGGGATCGAACCCGGGACCCCTCGCATGGTAGGCAGAGCCACAACCAGTGCGCCACAAAGGTCTTCTAGTATAATCGATGTATTCATATCGCTGGGTTTAATATCAGCATGATTGACTTTGACATTTTAACGGGTCGAAATTTTGAACTTTATGCCATGGTAATAGAATTCAAAACTTATAACGGTATTTTGGGTACCCAGGTTACCCAAAGTCAATCAAGGGGTACGATGTACAACATCGAAGTTTTACCTTTCAAGCGAAAGGTCCTGGTTTCAAATCTCGAGAAAAAAAAATCCGTGCGGGGCCAGCAAAAATGTAGGTGCCTGTTAGCCCAATCTACGTACGAGTATAGGGGATTTGATCTTGCGTTAATTTCGGATAGTATTTAATCGCACAGCAAAAATACTGATTTTCACACCAAAAAAGGATCAGCAAAAATACTTTTTATGTTTTCAGTATTTTTGTTGTTCTTACATGTTCAACCTAATACGAAGGGTAAAGGGAGCTTCGCTGCGCTCACCCCCTTTACCCTTCACCTAAGCTACCGCAGTATTTTGCCCTGATATTTGCTGTAACAATCAGTATATTTGCTGTGCAAATCAGTATTATTGATGCGCAGTTTAATATTTCCCGTTAATTTGTTCAAAATATATATTTTTCGAATCCCGGAAAAAAAAGTGTGGGGTCAGAAAAAATGTAGGTACATGCCGGTTATCATACAAATTGGATTTCAACTAACCTTTATTTGTTCATTGTTTTTTTTTTATCCTTTGGTATCGTCTGGGAACGCCAGTCATAAGTTTGCAACCTCGTAACTGGGAGGGGACAACTTTTGGAGGCCCAAAAGTTAGGAACTTTCTCCGGGTTTTGGCAATTAAGCCTTTAGGACTTGTTTCACAATATAACAGCCATGTAGAAAATGTAAAGATAAAATTTTGTATAATGCTTGTCTCACCCTCATTTTTGTGAAATCAATAGTTTTAGGTTTTAGCGTACGAGCGCCGCTTTTTTTTGGAGGCCCACAAGTTAGGAACTTTCTCCAGTTTTTGGCAATTAAGCCTTTAGGACTTATTTCACAATATAACAGCCATGTAAAAAATATAAATATAAATTTTTGTATAATGCTTGTCTTACCCTTATTTTTGTGAAATCAATAGTTTTAGCGTAAGAGCGCCGCCGAGGTCGCAAGATGAGTTTTGGCCAAAAATACATTTCCACGCCACCACGTGGTAGAATTGCATTTTTGCATTTTTGAAGTTGCATTTTTCAAAGCCCAATCTGACCTTAATACTAAGCTTCTGCTGTCCGTCCGTCCGTCCGCTTATCCGTCATTTCGTTCCAACGTCCATTATTGCGGTGTTGTCAGCGGTGACAGGGAGACCATTGAAATGATCACAAAGTGTGAATGTTTATTGCCGCTTTAGTAATCAATTATGAACCTACGCGTTTTAAAAATGCAAGGGATGTGTTTAGATATGAGAGATATATCTTTTCAGGGTTCCGTACCCGAAGTGTGCCAAACGGGACCCTATTACTAAGCCTCCGCTGTCCGTCTGTCTGTCCGTCTGTCACCAAGCTGCATTTCATGAACCGTGATCGTAAGACAGATGAAATTTTCACAGGTGATGTATTTCTGTTGCCGCTATAAATAAAATAAATATTTAAGGGGGCTCCGATACAACAATTCTTTCAATACCTCATACAAACTTATGAATGTACCTGGTTAAGTACATAGTGTGAAAATAGCCGCACCAATAACTTTGTAAACAATAATTGGCTTTGTAAAATCCAAATTATTCACTCCATAGCATCCCTACCATTGTACGGCGGTACGGAACACTTCGTGTGCGAGTTCAACTCAGACTTGACGCGTGGTTGATGATTGTGATGAACCTACAAATGTATGGTGTTCGTATTTTTTCTTTACGTCTTGCCAAATTTCATCATTGTAGGTCTATGGAACGTACCCTATAGGATATATTTTGATATCCGGTTCTGAAGTCTCCGGTATTTGGAGCACCCCTTCTGTATTTTTTTAAGAGTTGACAATTTAAGAATTGCTCTTACCATTCTGTGGTTTGTATAAAAGTTAAATTGTCTTATTACTCTTGTATCCGTGAATTTTCGTTTTATTTTCGATAGTATGAAGTCAATTTAATATCTGTCATCACATCAGGAAATATCCATGTCTATTTATTGTTCGGATTATTTTTGACCATGCTTTTTAGTATACTGATGTTAATTATGTTGGAGTGCAAGGTTAACCAATCTCTTTCCATTCTTACTTCTTTTCCCCACGCCAAATAACCTACTTGCATGTTGTTCTCTTTGTTGTTGTTGGCCAATTTGTGTGAAGAAGTCCCCAATTGCTATGAGATGATTTTGTAGAATGAGTGTGCATTTGTCGTGCTCGGGTTTTTTTCGAGGTCACGAACTTAGGTTTAGCACCCACACGATAGCAAAAATCATAGAAAAAAACTTTTGTAAAAAAATATATGTGACTTTTGGATCATCTATATATTTTTTTTATTATTTTTTTAAACTAAGTACCTACAGGCTCGCTGGTTAACATTGCCGCTGGCTCCACACTCTATACCCGGTGTACTGGCAGCCAGAACATTTGTTTTGTAATTCTCTCTAATTTGCGAAAATATCGTCTTCTCAACTTGACGGCATTATTTATCGCTCGCTTCAAACAATTTCATTTTAGAGTCGTTCATCACCTTAAGCGTAATTTAAGATTAATTGTTACAAAACCGAAAACTCGAATATTAATTTTTCGTCTCGATGATTTCGTAACGGGTCTGAAATTCATGGCTTCGGGATATTTGAGCAGAGTTAATTTTATGGTTTTCGTTTTACTCATTGATTAAGATTAAATGTTATTGTATTTTACTCATTATTTACCGCGCAATAAAGTACCTATATATTGAAATGTATAACCAAAATTAAAACAAGCGGTCATGTGCGAGTTGGAATCACAAATGAAAGGTTCCAGAAAATAAAAGGGTAACTGCAAATTGTATTGTTCATTCTATATGTGGGAACGTTATTGTTTTATTTTATTTAATTTAAGTTTTAAATTTGTGTTATAAATACTGATGCTTTGCTGTTGGCTCCCCAAAATAATAATAATAAAAAATAAAATAAAAAAATAAATGAGCATTCTTTAAAATTTTAGATAAAGCCCACTGACGGACAGACAGACAGACAGAGAGACAGACAAACAGAATATATAGAATATTGAAAAACTGGCTTCAGGTATGCCTCTGCCAACCCGTACTGGCAAAGCCGTTATGCAATGTATTTTAGGTATTTGTTTATTTTTTACCACGCTGTATTTTAGAACACCGTTATTTAACACACCAAGGCCTTTCCCATTTCTCTAACCCAACGTCCCGCATTCGATTCTCGACAGAAAACAATTATCTGATATGGCGAAGCGAGCGCCCTCTGCTATATTGTTATGCTATTTCTCTTGTTATCTGCGAAATTTATTGTTTCATGGCGCTGTGGCACGAAACACAAATACTACAGAAGTTAAGCTTCCTACAATGCGCACATGAGCAACGCACACATAGACTGTTTTAGATGATAATACTGTACGTTATATTTGATAACAGCGAACTCTGCTATCTTCATGCATGAGCTTTTATTTGGCTGGAGAATCCGAACTTGCTTATAATAAATATCCTGTTGCATAAAGCACAGATACATATATATACTTATATATACAATAGGCTAGTAGTCTATAACCAATCACACTCACTGGTCGGTGTAAGGAATCAAGTTTTCCTGCACGTAATATTTTTCGACCCTAAGTAAATTGACCCGATCAGCTGATTACAAGTTACTATGGAGACCCAATCATTTTCTTCGTTTGCGACCATATTTTTCTTGGGGAAAGTTGTTCATAATGATGGGTCATTCACCAAAATATAGCCAGCTAATTGAATGTCAACCTGTATATTGACATTTTGACGACTTTTTCGACTTCTACTCAAATGAGTGCCACTTAAATGCGCGCAGTAATTTTCCAAGCGAGTGACAGTGATAGCATAACTTTGAGTGTTCGTCTATAGCTTGTTAAATTCGTACGTACGTACGTACGAGTGCTCCCCGTAACCCGCAGACCATGGGAGTGCTACGTACGAATTTGACAAGATTTAAATTTAAGCTGATGGCTGTGCGTCCAGATCTATGTTTGTGTGCGTTGCTCGAGCGTGCATTGATGAAGCTTGACTTCTATCGTCTATTTGTGGTAACTTGCAGTTTTTTGCGGAAGAACGAAAACAAACGCTGCTCTGGGACCCAATTGTTTTGCCAATTCGATACGAGGGGTCTTTTGTTCATCTCTTGTTAACCTCTTAAAAACCGAGGGTAGTTGGGACGGGTCGCGATTTGGAACCTTATGCCATGGTAGATAGATAGATAGATAGATAAATTCATTTATTCACTGAAATGGTACACACACAGACACATAATAAAAAGAAATACAAAATAGAATAAAACCTGGAAGAACATAACACAAAACAAATTTACAAAAAAATAATCATTTTCACTATGTGGTATTGTGAATGTACCGCGACAATGAAATGGCCCTGACTCAGCAATGTCACAGACGAATCTGTGACGCTGGTATTCTGCCAGGGCCAAATACGGACGAGACAACAGTATGCACGAGTACACATTAAAATATACATTAGTATTAATTATTAATATAAAATTCCATTTATGACCAAAATGGAAACATAATAAAATATAACAAATAATTACATTGAAATTGAAATTGCATAAAGAGTGATATAAAAAAAATTAATTAGATGGGATGTCAGTATTATGATTATTGGGATATTTTAATTGGGAAATTTAAAAATTGAGAATTAGTAACACAAATTAAATAGTCATTACTACACAAAATATTTTAAATTGGGAAGTAAGTGATGTGAAGATAAAGGTGGGTAGCAGAATAAATAAATTAAAAAAACAAAAATACAAAAACACAATAAAAATCAGTACTGTATGTTAGGAGCGTGCTGTTTCCTCGGCCTTTTGCTGCATTGTTAGGTATTTCCGGTAGGCACCTCTAAAACCAGCCTTACTAACCAGAGACAACAGTGGAGGTGGGATGTTGTTCCAGCATTTGGTAGCACGGTATTTGAAACTACCACGGAAAGCTGCACCTTTGTGACGTGGCATTGAGAGGAAAGGTGCAACACGCTGGGACAGACGCCAGGTAAGTTTATCGTATAGATATGAGGGTCTCCTAGTCCGTATAACCTCAAATAGCAACGTAGAAAAATGCAGGTCTTGTCTAGCTTTCATTTTTAAAAGGTTTGCCTCGTTGAGAAATGGAGTGACATGTGTTCGAGGAGGAATCACGAAGCAGAACCGGGCACAGGCATTTTGTACTCTTTGTATGAGTTTTTGGGTTTTTCCAAACAGACACGATCCATATACCGTAATGCAGTAGTTTAACTTAGATAGTACTAAAGCCTCACTCAACTGTTTTCGCAGTTCAACGCTGAGAAGATCCCGGATTCTATAGAGAACTTTAAGCCTATAGAAACAGTTCCCTACTATCTCGAGGACATGCCCTTCAAATCGTAGTTTGTCATCGATGAGAAGACCTAGGTTGCGAGCCTCGCGGACCCGTGTAATGGCAATTCCATTCACCATGACTTGTGGTTCATGCGCTGCTATTGCCTGTATTTGATTTTTTGAGCCCAGTATCATACACTTCGACTTGTTTGGGTTGAGCACTAAAGTGTTATTGGACGACCATTGCGATATACGGCCCAGATCCTCATTTAAAGCTTCCACTCCTATTCGGGGATCGCTTTCTACCGAGATATAAATTTGTAGATCATCAGCATATAAGTGATAATTACTGTTAACAATGCAACTAGTGATTTCCGCACTGTATATTATAAAAAGAAGCGGCCCAAGTATGGATCCTTGTGGGACACCTCTATCCAGGGTGGCTAGCCGCGACTGCATCTGAGATCCGTCTGCCTTGTCCAGCACAACCCGTTGACTCCGATTGCCAAGGTAGCTATTAAACCAGTCAATGGTGGAAGCGTCAAAGCCATAGAAAGCTAGCTTAGACAATAGAAGGGGAATGTTAAGAGCATCGAAAGCCCTAGAAAAGTCCAAGAGAGCAAGTATGGTGCCCCTACCCTGATCCTGAGAGGACAAGACATTATCCACTACGTCCAACAGTGCTGATGCAGTACTACGCCCCTTTCTAAACCCAGATTGTCGCTCGGGCAGGATATCATTACTCTCACAGTACTTATAGACCTGGTTATAAATTACTCTTTCTAAAATTTTTGACAGGTAAGGTAGGATGCTTATTGCCCGAAGGTCGCTAACGTTTACTGGGTTGTCAATTTTAGGGATGGGGCGGATATTCGCTGACTTCCATTGAGCTGGAAAAGTAGAAGAGGCAATAGACCTATTAACAATTGCGGTTATTACTTTAAGGGTACGAGGTAAAGTCAGTAAGATCATATCCTCAGTAATACCATCTGCACCTTTCGCATTCGAACTTATAGAAAGGATCGTTTTAGCTACACAATTCTCATCCACCTGGTCCAACGAGAACACAGCCTGACAGTATCTGTTAAATTCAAAATGGGTTAGACGTGATAGGGTGACCGTATCAGCGCCAGGAACATTCAAAAAATTGGCGCTGATTTCATCTGGATCATTAAAATGTTCGGGCAAATCACAATTATTTTTAAAGTTTGGTAAAATAGTTCCTTTAAGATTTTTCCACAGTTTCTTTGAGTTATTAGCATACTTGTTGATATGCTGCTCAAAATATGCCTTCTTCTCACCAAAAATAGCGGCGTTAACAAGATGCTTCAGTGACTTATAATACTCCCTATCCTGCTCCGATCTTGATTTGCGATAACAGGCATGCGCTTGATCACGCAGCCGCATCATCAAAAGTATGTTGCTAGTAAGCCAAGGTGTGGGTTTGCTCCCAATTCTAGTCCTAGTTAAAGGAGCATGTTTATCGTATAGCACTAGGAGGTGCCTTCCAAAACGTTCAACCATTTCATCAACTGATGCACATGTTAATACATCCATCTCCCAGTCGACGTGATCAACATCAGAATTAAAATCTACTAAATTTATTTTACTGATCGGCCTGACCACTTTATACCGCATCCGAATTTTTTCCTTTTTGATTTTTAATGTAACCATAACCATTACATGACCCTGTTGAGGAACATTAAGTAAAGAAACGTTCGATACAGACGCATTTGTGCAGACCAAGTCAAGCAGTGTGGCACTATGAGATGTGAAATGCGTTGGTTCGGTGACAACATTTGTAATATCCATGCTTTTCAGAAAATCATTCAGACGTAGCGTTGCACTATCAGCAGTATTTAAAATATCTATATTAAAATCACCTAAAACTACTATTCTATCGTAATTAGAGAAGGCTGTAATTGAATCTGTTAGGGCGTCGAGAAAGTCATCCACCTTAACCCATTCAGGACGATATGCAGTACCAATAATAACCCTAGTCGACTTGACGTTTATTGAAATCCACAGTTGTTCGATGTGAGTGGTGGGAGCTGGGTGTGGACACGTACGCGCAGCCACCCCGCACCTTACATAAAAACCCACTCCCCCCCCCAACCCGCGCCTGATGTGTAGCGGCCGCGGCAAATGCCTCAGTCTGTAACCCGGAACTTTAGGCGCTTTGCCTTCCTGACCAGCCCGGAGCCAGGTCTCGTTTATCGCCATCACGTCAGGCAATTCCCTCATTAATGCACCTATAAAGTCATCGTGTTTTGTGCCAAGTGAACCCGCGTTAAAAAAGCCAACTTTCAAAAATTTATAATTAACCATTGCGCGAGAAAGTTAGAGTGATGGAGTTGCAAGCAGTATAGAAATGAGCGGGGCGGGAAAGGGACAGATACGAAAGATATACAGAAGATAGTGCAAAGTGAACACAAAAAACCAGTTGCTCGTCAAACATTGTCGCGTATTCACACATCCACATAGCAAACCTATTCTCGCATATTCTAAAGCTCTTCAGAACAGTAATCATTGAATTCATTGTTACAACACACATTAATAATTCAAAACATTTAAAACACGTTAAAACAAAACGACAGCATAATAGCAAAGCCAAAGGGTAGCATAAACAGTAGCGATTGAAATAAATAGCAATTTGACCCATAATTATCAATAAATTCAGTCCACAATAAATTAATAACATAAATTCACAACATGTTAACAAGCAGCATATTAACAAAGCCCGTAGTAGATATAAACAGTCTGCATAGGTAGTGTTTCTGTAGTCTATTTCATCGAACTTTGGCTCACCCCAAAAACTCGCACCAGGTCATCCTCCGCTTTAATCGGGTATCCTACAGCGCCAACATGATGCCGGGCATAAACCCTGCCCTCTTTTGTCCAGACGAACTTCCACTTCTGCTCCTCTCCCAGCTTACGCGCCTTCCCAAATAGGACCCTATTCAACTTCGAAAGCCGCTCGTTCACGAACAGCTTCATAGGGGCATGGGGCGGCAGGCCGAGATCTGCAGTGGTGGCGCCACGGCGGACGCGGGCGTGCTTGAGGAAGTCGTCCCGCAGCGAGCGTCGCGCCAGTCGAACCACGATGGGGCGCGGGCGGGGCGGCGCCCCCCCAGCGTCCGAGAAGCGCTTGGGTCCGGCGCGGTACACGCTCACCAGGTCGCGCTCCTCCAGAGGCATGCCGAACTTTTGCGCCACCAGCGTCACGACGTGGCTGAGCGAATATATAATATATATAATAATATAATAATAGCGTGGTAATACAATTTATACTAGTTTATGAGATTCATACATAATGGAGGGCATCACGAGAGTGGGTTTGAGAAACGAGCCGAAGGTGAGTTTAATAATAATATCACTCGACAGTTTTAATGTATAATTATGTACAGTTAAATACACTAGTTTATCTACACAGATATAATAAGCTCTCTTTGATGTGTTCAGGAACTGCATGTTCGACCGGCATGGCGGCATTGATAATTGCTCTGCACTTGTTTAGCTTGTTCAGTAGTACCAACTGCACAGACAAACTAAGGGCGGCACGCAAACGGTCGTCGGCGTTTGAAATTTTAATGTCATAATTTGTAGAAAATGGATACATTATGGTCATAATTTATCAATATTCAGATAAGAAATTAGTTTTTACTAAGTAGTATAACATTATGCTGGCCGTAACTTGCGGTTTTTGGACGCAGTAAAGAGGGTTTATGATACGTGTATAGATAAAAACCTTTAAGTAGCTCTAAGTCTGGATGAACTGAATTAATTTTTAAAAAGACACTTATCTTCGGCGCTCTTCAAATGGCTTAAAAACCAATCTTTATACAGAAAGCCAGTTATTTAATACCTGATTTTGTATGACTGCGTATCACCGCAACTATAGAGTTAGGAAGTTTTCCCAAATTATCTTTTCCGTCACCGTTAGAACGACCATTGGTAGTCAGCTCTGGATTAGAACCGGCATCTCTTTTGTGACTAACCCCTAGACCGCAGCCTTTTAACTCTTGACCCCGTCATATTTCCCTCCCTGCACGTCCGGAGCCCGGCGGCGATCCGGGGAAGGTCCGGGGCAGGTCCGGGCCGGGTACGGCACTCGGAAGCGCCGGGGTCTGAAGGTCGCTCGTAAACTCAGTCACCGGCGGATGTTGGTGAGAAATCTGTGTATCGTCGGGTAAGGTCAAACCTTTGGAGTTGTTTGATCGCATAAATAATTATATACAAGCATCTACATTGCTTCTGGGCGTACGCTACGATTCCCTATATCGGTACTGCCTGATAAACGAGAGGTTCCGGGTTCAAATCCCGATGTTTTGGGTGTATATGTTACCGTCAATCTGTAAATAAATACCTGGGCAATGTATATAATACCTGGGGCGTTCAGGCAATGTATGAAATATTAATAATATTAATGTCCATTGCGTACTTTACCTAGGTAATGTATGCAATTCTTACTAATTGTATAGAGTTCCTACTTAACCGCAGGCAGGCAATGTGTAAAATACTGATTTGCATATATTTTTTGAGTTTATGTTTTAAGTATTTTTTGTTGTTCTTACATGTTCAACCTAACCTTCGCTACGCTCACCCCCTTTATTACCCTTCACCTAAGCTACCGCAGTGTTTTACGCTTTTACATACATTATCGGCTGCGCAATCGGTATTGTATAAAATACCTAGCCAAAGTATGAAATAAATAATATTTCATACATTATCTACACTTTTAAGGCATTCTATACATTGCCTAGGGATTGTATAAAATACCGGAATATACAGATTACCGTTAACGTTCTTGTGAGGTTGTTATTTAACGTAACATTTACGTACATGAACTTACATTGCTTTTAGCCCCACACTAGGACTCCCTGTGTCGTGGGAACCAGAAACAGCGGCGTAATAAACATATAAACATCGAAGACCTCAGGGTTTTTTTCTTCCTCCCCAGCCGGGATTCGAACCAGAGACCTCTACTTGGGGGCCAGAGCCTCGAACCGCAATGCCACAGAAGTCAATTTGTAGGTCCCACAACACATGGTATCCTAGTGTGGGGTCCAGAGGTAATTTACATATTTACGTATAAACTATTTGTATATATTTTTTTTATACTGCTTCCACTGATTTTTAGCTCAGTGTCTTGAGTTTTAATCTGAAAAAGATAGTAAAAATTGAGTGGACTTCAAGGTAGCAGTTTAAATAAAGCAGAGAAGCATCTTTACCTGCGCCATGTAAACACTGAGTTAGAACTTTAAAACTTCAGTTTCATAGCCTTCGCATTACAAAGAGAATTAATATCAAGTCAGTCGACTCACTTTTTGCGACTTCTTCCTGGTTCTGAGATCTGCTCTCCGGTTATGAGATATCTGCTGATTTTCGCAATCGCAACTATTTGCACCACCACTTGTAATTTCTGAATTGATCATGTATTTTCGAGAATTTTCGAATGCATAATATGAATTCATACTTCGTGGTTGAGTTTGTTTTTTGTTGGCAAAGTAGGTACCTTTGCGTGTGTACGTATTAATTATTTAGGACATACATCAATCAATTAGTCAATCAGCTTACAATAAAATAAAATACAATGTCAAAAATTTACAAAACTTCGTCACAACTAAATAAAATACACAAACAAACTGCCCCAAGAATCGCCCGGCCGAAAGGCGCCAGCCAGCGCCGCACAGCGAGCGAGATCCTCTGGACCAGCATAGACCCAGAGTGGTTGTCAAATCCTCGGTCCCTCAAGCCTCCCAATGTCCTTGATAAAGGCCCTACAATGCGAACCGCAAAACCCCGTAATCTCGACGGCCAACAATAATAGTTATTTGTGTCACAAGGGAGCAAAATGATGTATTTACATTGAATCCAGAGTGAAGGGAAGGATTCTACGATAGAATCCTGAGCGTAGCGAGGGATTCTTAGTTATAATCCTGAGCGTAACGAAGGATTCAAGCGTTAACGCCCATGAAGAAAATAATTTTGCTCCTGAGTGACACATACAACTTTTCACACCGACTATGAGGAAAATTTAAATTGCTCAAAAAATTAAATTTGAATTATACTTTTACCACTTTTACAGTAATCGAACAACGTAAACATTTTTTTTTATTTAATGATGGATTGTGAAGGATTAGGGAAAGGTCACCACAGATAAAATATTCCTGTGTACTTTTACTATTGTGTAAAAATAATCGAATCGAATATTATAATGGTTTCGGATATCAATATTCATTATATCACAATAACAGTCATTGATAGACTTTTGATTTCAGTAAAACATATAATTTATTATGAGATTTTTTTTTAAATATTACGAAAAATTCATAAATTTTGATATAACGTTGTTAAAGTTAAAACTTGAACCATGTTCGTTTTTAATCGACTACGTCATCGTTGTCGATTGTAATGCAATTTCATAATTACATTCTATTATTTTAATCTGTGTTCAATTGGCACATTGCGTAAATGCTGCATGCCAATGAATAAATTTAAAAAGTAGCTTGAACAGAAAAGTAGCATTTTGCTCCCTCTCGTCGTGGAGCAAAACTTACTTTTCCGAATGAAAGGTGTGAAAAAACATATAACTTCCCATCAGCTGCGCGTATATGTATCCGTCCGTAGCGAGGCCCGT
Source organism: Argyresthia goedartella (assembly GCA_949825045.1). Classification (NCBI taxonomy): domain Eukaryota; kingdom Metazoa; phylum Arthropoda; class Insecta; order Lepidoptera; family Argyresthiidae; genus Argyresthia; species Argyresthia goedartella. The sequence goes on from OX463824.1 coordinate 27,345,187, forward strand.
TAGAATTTGACTAGACAGTTCTAGTTCATTAAATTCGATTTTTAAGCTTCAACGACGTAGCTATTAAAACAATAGCGAAGAAATTCTTGTAAGCAGCGGGTGGCAATATGCAGCAGCGCACAAACGCTCAACTTTGGGAGTGCAAGTCCGGAGCTGCTGACGTCACCAACTACGGAGTTGCCAGTTATTTTAAACTTCAACGAAAAAGAGGGCTGTTATATGTTTGAACAGCTGTCAGTCTGTGTGTCTGTCTATGTTAGTGTGTCTATCTGTGGCACTCTAGCGCTCAAACGGGTGGACGAATTTTACTGCGGTTTTGTTTTCTTGGTCAGTCGATTAAAATCGTTCATGTGGTTCGAAGGTCATCTGACTAAAGCTTAACAAGGAAACAAGTGAATAAGTTTTAGACGTTTACCGTGTTATTACAACAAATACTACACATAGTAAAACTTAAAAACAAACGTCACATCCAATACATTTTTGTCTTTAAACAAGTGTTCAACAGGAGTCTATTTTTTGTGAGAAATCTGTATTTAGAGCCTGCTGAGGGGTGACAGGACGAGATGATGATGATGAATAATAATAATAATAATACCTTGGACACTATTGACACACTACTACTTGGGTACTAGACAACGATACACATACTTATATAGATAAATATTATACTTAGATAGACAAACAACCATGACTAGGGTGCAAACATTCGTTCTCATCAAACAAATATTTGCTCCCACCGGGCCTCGAACCCGGGACCCTTGGCTTCGTAGGCCCACTCGGCCATTCGGGTCGTCATGTGTGGAATGTTTCGGAGGTGTCTATTTATTTTTTAGTTTTTACATATTATGTTTGATCCAACACCTAGGTTAGTTAGTGCGAGAGCTTCTACTTAGTAGGCCGCGCATGCGACTGGTGACTGCAGCACTTACTGGCCATGGTTTCTTTGTCCTAGGTGTTACCGACAGCCCCTTTTGCAGAGCCTGCTTGGAGGCAGAAGAAACGGCTGCTCACGTCCTCGTGGAGTGCACAGGAGTAGCGGACTACAGGGCTAAACACCTCGGTAAATCGAGGGACCTTCCAGGGATAGTCGGTAACGTAAAGGGCCTGCTGGCATTCCTGGAGGAGTTGGGTTGGCTCGAATGATATCGCATTCCCACCCACACGCAAAATAGGCGCTTTCGTCGTCGAGTTGCGGAAACCAGCCCGTCTTACAAGACAATTGACATAGTGCGAGAGCTTACTGCTGGGACGAACATCTTGTAGAAATATTACTACTGTTGAATAGAACATTAAAAATGTCTAGTTACAGTGAACTCGGCCACTGTTTAGTAACAGAGGTACAGGCTCTTGAGCGACTATTGGCGTAGTCGATATTTTAGTGGTCCGATGAATATTTTAATTGCTTGGTTTATAACGTTTTAGAGATAAATTCACCAAATCATTGGGTGCGTGAAAATTACCTCTGTTACTACGAATAGGAAAAGTCCCAACGAAGCGCTGATATCATTATTTTATCCCCTCTTTAGATATCCTAAGGCATTTTGCTAATACATAATAAACCAAATTCCTATCAAACCATACCTCAACATCACAGTGCCAAAACGGTGAACGAAAAAGGGCATCAAATTAATGGCTTAGAACCTTTTAGCTCTCAAACAAGGAAACAAAGCAGGCCGCTATTGCATTAGCTGGAGTGAAGGTTACCCCGGATTTCTATGGCTGGATTGAATGGACTGAATTGGAAGGCGGAGTGGTGTGGTTAAGTGGTGCGCTGGGCCGCAAGTCTGCAGTATTTGGAAGGTTGTAGACTTGGGAATGTTGATTTTTCTTGATTAAAATATGAAGTTCCAAGGTACATCTAAAGAAGATATATAATAGAATAGAATAGAATATTTCTTTATTTGACTCACAAACACAGGTACAGCATGATATAATAAGAAAAAAAAAAACAGAAGATGAAATGGGAGACAAAGTAGGTATGTAGGTAGTAGTTAGATAGTTGACAGATAAGTTGACTATAAATAAAATAAAAAATATGAGGATAAGACATATAAAGAGCTCCATAGCCCAATGGGTTTCACGAATGCTTCTCACACAGGAGATGCAGGTTCGAATCCTGACCATGTGCCAATGAGATAATTAATTTGTCTTAAGTACATTATCGGACGTTCAGTGTTTCGGATGACGCGTTAAGCTGTAGGTCCCAGCTACTATCGCTACGTGTTAGTAGTCGTAAAATCCCTCCATCAACCCGCACTGAGCCAGCGTAATGGAGTATGGCTTAATCTTACTCGCAACTGGGTAAAAGCCTGTTTGTTCCCCTCGTTGGGGACATTAATGGGCTACATTTATATATAGATATCGCGTAGGGCTTTGGCATTGTTCAACGAAAATGACGGTGCCGATTTTCCGCCACAGCTCTGCGGAAGGCTTTGTATACAGGTATGACGACCTCTGTGGTGCTGCGGTTGTGGCTCTGTCTACAAGCAGTACCGCAACAGGGTGCAAAATCACTTAACTGAGGACCCGAAATCTTTTTGGAATTATATTAAGTCTAAAAAGGCAGGGCGCAATAACATAAGTATTTTGCAAAATGGGCTGGTTTTGGACGATACACAATGTGCATCAGAGTTTGCAAAATACTTTCACTCTGTTTATAATCCATCACGAGCGGAACTTAACACACAAAGAGCGGTGATAGAGGCAGGAGGCGAAAATGCGGCCTCGCGGGTGCATCTGAAGACTCTTCATTTGTCGGAGGTAAAACAGGCACTGAAGCGGCTAAAGCCCAAACGATCAGCGGGACCAATCAATCAATCAATATATATTTATTGCAATAAAAAACATGTTACATAAGGTCTTAAATAAGTACAGTAGTTTCAATGTAATTTTACCCTTAGGGCGTAGCAATATTATGATTAAGATATATTTACATCCATAAATAAGTTAGTTTTACTAAATGTCATTGGTACATGTCCATAAATTAACAATTATAAATAATACAACATTGGATCATAATTTATAACAATACAGATAAATAATATTAAAATTTATGTTTAAAGAATTCATTTAGGTCATAGGGGCAAATTTTTATAAGTATCTGTCTGAGTTTATTAATAAGACTAGGTGTAGGAAGTGATTTTATTTCGTCAGGAAGCCTATTATACACTTTTATGGCTACCATCCTCGCGCACCGCGAGTACGCGACAGTCCGGCAGGTTGGCTCCTCTAAATTGTATTGGTACCTTTCATTTAACCGAACGCTGACTCCCATAGGTCTTAGAGGAAACTTTGACGGGTGACGCCTCACCAATTTGCAAAGCTCAAGTATGAACAGGGCAGTAATAGTAGGAATATTCAGTTTGACAAAGGATTCTCTACACGATTCCCTGCTTGACTTGAGTCCGTCGATGATCCGCACACACCTTTTTTGTAGGATGAATATATTTTTAATTTCTACGCAGTTCCCCCATATTGCTAAACCGTAGAGCACCCTAGACTGAAAAAAGGCGTAGTAAGCTTGCATAGTGGCTCTTAAAGTTGAAATAGCTGCTAGGCATCTCAAGGCATAACAGAAGCTGCTTAGCTTACTTTCCAGACACTCTACATGTTTCTTCCAGTTCATATTTTCGTCACAATAGATCCCCAAGAATTTAGCATTTGATACTGTACAGCAATTTTTACCATCGAAATTAATTTCTAGAGCAACATCCGGGGTGTTGTAATTTCTAAAGTACAAGACATTCGTTTTATTAAGATTGGTATTTAGGTCAAGTTTTTTAAACCAGTTTATAACAATATTTATTGATTGCGTTATACGATCTGCTAAGTTAGTCCCTTCTCCTCGCTGAAATTTGAAAAAGACAGAGACGTCATCTGCGAACATTATTACCTTATCGTCTATCAGGTTTGGAAGATGATTGACGTACAGAAGGAAGAGAATGGGCCCCAGTATGCTACCTTGTGGGACGCCCTTAAGTATTGTTGTAGTTTTAGATTCCATATTTATAAGAGTCCTTGATTGGTTCAAGATTGGAAGGAGGACACTCTGTTCTCTTTCTTTAAGGTATGATGCAAACCATTTACCCACAACCCCCCTGATCCCATATCTATCCATAATGGATAATAGGATACCATGATTGACATAATCGAATGCTTTCGAAAGATCGAGGAGAACCGTCATTACATTTTTTTTACCGTTTAGAGCCTCCGCAACGAAATCCGTCATGTCAAATATAGCGTCAGCTGTGGATACTCCATGTTGAAACCCGAATTGCTCTTTAGCCAAGATTTTTTTTAGTGTGAGAAAGGATCGGAGTCTGTTTGCCATGGCCTTTTCAAACACCTTTGATAAGGTCGGTAACAAAGATATAGGTCGGTAGTTGTTGACATCTAATTAAGCATCCTTTTTGTGAATCGGTCTTACGTGGGCCTTTTTTAGTTTTTGTGGGAAGATTCCCTCCGTAAATGATCTATTTAGTAAAAACAGCAGTGGCATGGCGATAGCTTGCAATATGTGCTTTAAGACACCTGAGGGAATACTGTCATATCCACATGATTTTTTGTTTTTTAAGGATTTAACTACTTTATGTAACTCTTCTAGACTTATCGGTCTGACAAACATCGTATCGGGGCTTAGATGTGGTAGGTCTATTTGAGTTTCAGGAATGTTAGCTATACTGCCTACGACACTTGTGAAAAAGTTGTTAAATACATCAGGAGCTTCGCAGTCTGCCTCCACTATGTTTGTACCGTCAGTCAGACCAACGTAACTGGTGAGATCCTTCCTGCGTTTACCCTTGATATTGGTTTTTATTAAGTCCCATGTTGACTTTACTTTGTCGTGTGAATTAAGTATCTTCAGTTCATTGTAGGATCTCTTTGCAAAAGAAATAACTCGACCCAGAATCGAGCAATACAGTTTATACCGCTGTTTTAAAATTAAGCAATTTGAGCACTTCAGACAAATAAACATCTCCCTTTTGGTTTCGCATGACTTTTTAATACCTGGTGTGAGCCACCCAAGTCTACTTTTACCACCATCATCACACTTCACCTTTATTTCAGGGCAGTAGGTGTCAAAAGCTCTAGTCAAGGTATTATGAAATATATCGAACCCTTTATCACAATCTATAGCTTTGTACACACCTTCCCAAGAAACCAAGAGCAAATGGTTTTTTAGGTATTCAAGGTTTTCCGGCTTGAGATTTCTTACCATTGTGTAAGAACTTTTATTTCTTTTTAGTGGTCGTTCCATAACCGCACATTGTAGAGTATGATCCGATAAGCCAATTTCAAGAACATTTACCTGTGTTAGCGTTGTATTGGACATAATATTATCAATACATGTTGAACTATGATAAGTTATTCGAGTAGGTTCCTTTATAAAATGCTTCAGATTGTAAGTTTGTAAGAGACTTAAAAGCTCTCTCGTTTCTGTATCTTGTACCATGAGATTAACATTAAAGTCACCGCAAATAATAATTTTACGTGCATTATTACGTTTGCATAGATTGTTAAGCATATTATCAAGGTTTGATATAAAGTTATCGTTCTTGTATGGTTTGGGTCTATAAAGGCTTATGATGTAAGTATCGTTTAATTTTATTCCACATACCTCAAATAAGTAAGGAATAGACATTTCCTCGATCTTTGGTAGTGCTTCGGGTTCAAGATGTGATCTGACGAACCGACGGTATACCTACTTATGTGTATAGGGACTGTCGTACAGTACTAACGGGGCCGCTTTTTCACATCTTTAACCTTAGTTTAACATCAGCAGTGTTTCCAAAACAATGGAAAACTACGCGCGTTGTTCCAATACCAAAGGGCGGGGCGGGATCAGCGGTGGAGAGTTATAGACCTGTAGCGGTGCTATCAACACCTGCAAAGGTATTTGAGTCTGCTATCCAGAAAAGCCTACTATCACAAGTCGATTCACAACTCGCAAATGAACAGCACGGTTTTAGGCCCCAGCACAGCACCACCAGCAACTTGCTTAACCTGCTATGTAAGGTAGTTCCGGCGGTGGATGCAGGGGTATAGGTCGATGCCGCTTATTTTGACTTCAAAAAGGCATTTGATTTAGTGGATAATGACATCTTGCTGAAGAAATTGGCATCCATAGGATGTACACCGCATTTGTTGAATTTCTTTGCAAACTACATGACGGATAGGGAACAATTTGTAGAGTATAGAAGTCACAGATCCGAACCCTACTACACAAGGTCAGGCGTGAGTCAGGGGAGTAATCTTGGACCTCTAGAGTTCCTCATTATGATCAATGACTTACCAGGGGTAGTTAGAGATGCTAACTGTCTGCTTTTCGCGGACGATTTAAAGCTATTCTTACCAATAAATCTGACTGTGAAAAATTACAACGTGACATCGACCGGGTGGTAGCGTGGAGCCAGGAGAACAGGTTACAATTTAATACATCGAAATGTGTAGCGATAACATTTTCCAGGGCGCAAGCTCCCCTTCAATACAACTACCAAATGGAGGACGTGTTACTAGACAGAGTGACGGAAGTCAGGGATCTAGGGGTGCAAATTAAGTCTAACCTCAATTTCAGTGGTCACATCACAAAAGTCTGCAAAAAGGCTTTTCGAAATCTTGGATTTGTACTCCGTAGGGCCCATGAATTCACGAACATTAGTACAATCATAGCATTATATAATGCTTTGGTGAGGAGTCAGTTAGAATGTAATTCAGTCATCTGGGCTCCACATGACTCTAAGTATAGTCTCATGCTGGAGCGTATTCAAAATAAATTCGTAAGATTTCTGTACCTCAGGCAGTATGGAGTATATCCCCTATACCCTGCGATGTATCCCACCCTATTTGTTTTAGGTATGGTGGGATATAACGAATTAAGCGTTAGGAGGGATCTCGCAATGGGAGTATATATTTATAGGTTGCTAAATACCAAAGTCCATATCCGGACTTGTTATCGGGACTGAGCCTGTGTGTCCCGGACGAGTACGTCCAGCGCCGGCGGCCGCCGCAGCTGCTGGCGGTGCCGCGCGCGCGCACCGACCTGCTCCAGAAGGCACCGCTCACGCGCGTGCTGGCCACGCTCAACCGCATTAGCAAGAAAATAGATCTCTTCTCGTGTACACTGAATGAATTCATAAGAATATCTCTGGAATCTATATGTTATAATAAGTTTTAAATAGAGAGATGTGTATTTAAGTATTAATAATGATATTGTATTTTATAAGATAGTTTAATAGGTAAAATGTGTAATTTTTTATTATTTGGTAGACTACTCTATCGTATTAGGGTCACTCCTGTAAAGATAGATGTTAAGTGGAAAAATAAATAAATAAATAAAAATACATGCGAGAGGTCCCGGGTTTAATCCCCGGATGGGGATAAATAAATAAAAACCGGTCAAGTGCGAGTCTAAATCGCGCACGAAGGGTTCCGTACCACCGTTCAATGGAAGCGATGGTGTGGAGTGAATAGTTTGGATTTTACACAGCAAAATATTGTTTACAAAGTTATTGGTGCGGTGACTTTCACACTCCATGTACGTAACCAGGTGCATCCATAAGTTTGTATGTGGTATTGAAAGAATTGTTGTATGGGAGCCCCCTTAAATATTTCTTTTATCCTGTTTTTTAGTATTTGTTGTTATAGCGGCAACAGAAATACATAATCTGTGAAAATTTCAACTCTCTAGCTAGCTAGGTTCTTGAGATACAGCCTGGTGACAGACGGACGGACAGCGAAGTCTTAGTAATAGGGTTCCGTTCTTACCCGTTGGGTACGGAACCCTAAAAAAACCCAGATCTTGGATGTTTGTATGTGTGTGATGTGGAAGTTTCTGGTTCCCATGAAACAGGGCGTCTTAAAGTGGAGCCAGAAGCAATGTCTGTGCCTATATTTGAATTTATTTTTGTATAAAAAAAATTTATTCCTTGGTTTAAATATGAAGTATCAAGGTACTTCTAAAGAAGGTATCGCGCAGCGCTTTGGCGGCAAATTCAAGTTCAAACCGTTTTATTTATCAACGTCTACTGATCATTTTAAATAACGGTGCCGATTTTCCGCCACAGCTCAGCAGTAGTCTATGTAAACAGGTATAGCTTCTCAAATTCGTAAGTTTCGGGAGTGCTCCCATGGTCTGCGGGCGGTGGGGGACGAAAGATGCGGGGGCTGCGAGGGCGGGAAAGAAGAGCGCGGGCGGCGGGGCCCGTAGTTAGAACCGCCCGCGCTCTTCTTTCCCGCCCCGCATCTTTGGTCTCCCTCGCCCGCAGACTATGAGAGTGCTACGTACAAGTTTGACAAGCCGTACAATGAAGTCATTCTGAGACGTAGCATTTGGCATCTGTCACCAGTAGGTATAGAGCTGTGTCGGTCTCCCTTTCTTTTCTAAGCGAAACCTTCTTGTTTCGCTTAGAAAAGAGAGGAGAAGAGGACTGACGCATAGTTCTGTCCCCGCTGTTGTCAGATCTCAAACGCGACTTCTAAGAATGGCTTCACTTTAGTATGAATATTCTCTTCAATGGCCTAATGTCTGCACGGTCGCCGCAGTACCTGTGAGGTATAAATCCTATGTGTACAATGTGCAGTACACACACGGACGTTGTGATGGAAAACATCGTGAGGAACCTTCATATTTTCATGGGGCGAGGGACAAGACCCCAGACACCCAATGATATTAAATTGAACAGCCCTCTACAGGGCGGACCTTCAAAAGTTTAACGCGATTTTCAACCTTATTGCTTGGTAATAAGATCCGAAACCAACGCAATATGGACAGAGCCCTATAAAGGGATAGCTGGCTAACTTTAGTCGCATCATTAGGCGATGACGTAACCGCATATCGATCCTTGCGCATACGGACATTTCCTCCTAACGATTTGTGAAGGAATGCATTGGTACTAAAATACATTGTGTATGGGTGTGATAATATCGACCAACTTATAAAAGCCTCTTCTTTTTCCTGACTGAATACTGTTTGTTAATAAAATAGTTTTTCTTTCACCTAAATTGTATCAAGAAATAATATGAAATTGGTCACCTAAAATTAATTTATAAATCACTAAGATAATATGTACCAGCTGCTCAAATAAGAAAAGAGCTCCGTGGTCTAATGAGTTTCACGCTTGCTTCTCACACAGGAGAAGCAGGTTCGAATCCTGGCCAATGTACCAATGAGATAATTAATTTATCGTATATTATCGGACGTTCAGTGTTTCTGATGACACGTTAAGCTGTAGGTCCCAGCTACTATCGCTACGTGGTTGTGGTCGTAAAATCCCTCCATCAACCCGCACTCAGCCAGCGTGGTGGAGTATGGCTTAATCTTACTCGCATCCGGGTAAAGGCCTGTGCCCCTTGGTGGGGACTTTAATGGGCTACATTTACTTTTATTATTTAAGATAATATGTGATTGGTTAACGAAATAGTAGATCTCTCACCTTACTTGTGTCACCAAATAATAAAGAAATTGTTCACCATTGACCACATTTCAAATTATTGACGGCCCAATTTTAATAGCTAATTCGATAATTGGTCGAGAGCTTAAGGGATTTTCATTTTACCATTTCCCAAAATTTAGATTTTTCATATTTATATAATTTTTAAGTCTTGAGTTTTTGGAAAAAGTTGATGTTGGCATAATGGACTATATTACCTTTGCCAGAACATAAAGAAATGACATTGTCAAGGCGTATTAAGCATTCAAATATATCTCAATGGACATTGAATCTTTTTACCTAAACAAAAATGAAATGTTGTCAATTGAGGGTTTTTACAATCTGTACACCACTCCTCTTTGTACGTTCAAAGTTCCAAAATTCTAAGGTCCTCTCTAAAAATATCGTAGCTCTGTGGCATGCACATAAATATAAACAGGCGAGAAAGCAATGCACTGTAGAGTTGCGCTGTAAAACATTAGGTCAAATTAGTTCTCCTCGCCCCCTACCCCTCACACTGCGAGGGGACTACTCGGTGTTTTCACTAGTAAACCACACTGGCCTGCAAAACTAAGTATCACAGTTTTTAAATTGCAATAACATTTGAAGTACACAAGGTATACTTTCAAAAAGACTTTAATTTTTTACTATTGTTTTGAGAAAATTTGATAAAATTTGTTATAAAAAGCGTTTTTTTATTTTAAATCTCTATATTCTATATTTCAGAAAAAAATAATTTAGTACTTAGTTTTGCAGGCCAGTGTAGTAGCTTGCCACAAACAAACTTATGAATTGAATGAATGAATTGGTTGGCACCTGGTTACGTACATGGACTGTGAAAGTAGCGGCAGCAATAACTTTATAAATCCATGTGCCCGCCATTTTATTTTTTTAAAAGCAGGGCAATAAAAAAGGTCCATATAATCATCGAACCAGCTCACAAAATTTCACGGGACTCGGTTGAGAAATGCGACCATACGCATGGACGGAAATCCGGACACACGAAAGCATTTTTGCCCAAGCTGAAACGGAGACGCTTTGCCAGCGTTTTGCGCTCGCTCGGTCGATAAGGCTACTCTAAGGCTGTCATTTAAAGCGATTTAAATTTGAATTTCAAGAGACACAGAATATAAAATCGAGATAGGACCCCAGCAGAAATGCTGAACCGTGGTTCTGACGGCAAAGTTTTTATGGTAAAAAGTTATCTAACTGCTGTTTATTGGATCTAGTTTTCATAAATATTATCTAGTGCTTTTATTTACATAGTTAAAATTTGTTTCTGGTGGTTAAATGTGGGTGGAAAATATGTTCGACGCAGCAGGCAAAATGCTTGATACTTCCGATGTCGGATACCTGATTTTGTATTTTATTACCTCTCAAAGCTGGAAGTCTTTCAAAGATGTCAATTTCATGTACTAGGTTTTGAATTTTATTAACATGGCATGCATGAGGTTCCAGAGCGATGATAACCAGTTCCAGGCGTCCAGTGATTAAAGACTTTCCTAAGACAAACATAGTTAACAATAGTTTTGCGAGGTTCATTTAGGGATTCATATATACACGGTGATATTACATTCATTTTATTCCCAAAGCGTAGCAAATATAAATCAGTTGTACTATCGCTTTGTGAAGGTGCCAAAAATTACAAACTTAAATATTTAAAAAAAAAATACAACAAATCACACAAACTCGTAATTGTGAGGACAACTTGCAGTGCTCTACTACTGTTACTATCGATAAAAAGACAATGCACCGCGGGATTCCCCGTGCAACCTCATTTGCAGTAGTACTACGATTTCAACTCGATATCAACTCAATTTTTGAGAATGACTCTCGCTAATCATTTAAAATATAAACTCTACAAATCATTTGTACTGCTTTTACCTAAGCTCTACACCAAAGGAACAAAAAGACAAAAAAAACACGGTGTAGAATTATTTAATAATTGATTTATGGATTATAAATAAACTAGAGATACCTAACTACTTTTAGTGTGGAGCATACAGGATTCATACAGCATGTAACAGAAAAGTTTGTGAACAAATACTATAGAACCTATTTGATCAGAGCAACTGTTCCCTATTCCATGTGTTTTGGGACGGACGTTCAGCTAATTATAGTAAATATAGAGTATAGAAAAGCTAAAAAAAAGTTTGCAAATATCAAATTGGCCTCTTTAGAGACAGATATTCAAACGTAAAAAAAAATGAATGTCGTTGACCCTTGAATAAAGACATGTTGTCTAGACCAACGTTCTAATTGGGTCTCAAATGCGTATAGGTCAGTATACAAGACATCTCAAAGGAACCTGATCCTATCGTTAGAGTTCAGATCTCCTTGCCGTGCCAAGAGATAAAGGTGAACAAGAGGATTAGGATGAAAATAATGAGCACTATTTACCAAGTATTTGCTTATGGGGGAATATAAATGACAATGAAAATACTTATCGGGCGACTAAAATACTGATTGAGCCACTAGTCGCTCAAATGGGGGTTCCCTGTATTTTTCTAGTGTCAGAGGGTCGCAGTTGATGCAAGGCTTCCAATCTGATCATTTCGATATAACGAGACATCGGAAAGTCGTTTGTTTAAATACGCATCAGCAAATTTTTTATTGATAAAACATTACATTGGTTAATTAAAGATTCGTAGAAGTAAGATCAAATGAGTTCCGAAGTCACATAGGGAACCCAGTGGTATATAGATCACCGTATGATTGTCAAAACCGTTAGTTTATAATCTAACGTTTTTTTCCGTTAGTTTACAAACTAACGATAAATTGTAAACTATAACGTACTGTTTACGATATGACGCGTTAGAATTTAATAAAACCGTTAAATTGTGACCTGGTTTAAACTTGAATTGCAAAGGAAATACCAGGGCAAACACTGCGGTAGCTTAGGTGAAGACTAGAGGGGGCGAGCGCAGCGAAGCCCCGAATAGTCTTTGTGTTAGATTGACAAGTAAGAACAAAAGAAACCTAAATTCTAAACCCTGTCGGTCTGTTTTATAATTTGTCGATGGTTTACAAACTAACGCGTTAGTTTATAAACTAACGGTTTTGAAAATCTAACGGTGACGTGTTTAATGCAGTAGTTCTGTTACTTTTTCGATTATGTTTTTTGATGGTCGTTAAACTGTAGTCAAAGTAAAAGTCAAATTCATTTATTACTGTAGATATTTATATATACTTAGCAATCGTCATTTTTGCCTCTTCTCTACATTAGACCACTGTTGGAGAGGAAGGGCGTAGAAAATCCCACAGATTGATTTTTAGATCTGTTTTAAAAATTGGTTGTGCTTAATTTATACAAATAATACAATATTAATTACTAGTGGCCCTGTGGGTAGTAGACCTCGCTAACAGGGGGGACTGTAAACCAATTTATAGGTAAGTATTTTAGATTCAATCAAAATCAAGTAGTAAAGTAGCCGCACCAATAACTTTGTAAACTATATTTTGCGATTTAAAGTACAATCTATTGACTTTTCACGAAAATAGTTATAGTCTAATTCACTCACTCCCATGGCCTCTATAAATCCTGTTTACTAATCCGTCTCCAACTTCGAGGAGTCCAAACTTGGTATGTTTTGAAAATATTTCTTGGAGTTTTAGAAAACAGGCGGCTGAAAGGTAATGTTGTAGTATATTTTTAGAACCGGCTCATGAAGCCCTTTAATTTGATACCCCACACGATAAGTTTCAGAAGAAACCTCTCAACAAAAAAATATTTTTGTTCAAGGAACACGTGTGCCAAGTTTTGTGAGGATCGCTTGAAAACTGTTGCCCTTAGACCGGAACTGAATATCCAGAGATATCTTATTGTAGTCGAGAATGCACTGACCTTTGAAAGAATTGCTAACCTTCGCGAGTCTAAACCGGGGCGCGAGTAGTCTACAAACAGTAGTAAACATTACAGCTATCGCTACGTTTCGAAAATGTTGTAAGGTTCTTGCGTACATACATTATATTTTAGAAAATAAATTGGCTAGTTACAGTTTGTATGTCAATTTCTTAAAAATCTCTCTTAAGGAGTCGTGTTTATTTTAAATTATGAATTGCTCGAATAGCTCTTTTCTGTCAAATAAAAATAGTTTTAAAATCCCTTGAATTTCCCCACAACAAGTGTGTTGTGGGGAAACTGTTTTGTCTGATATTTCTAAGATCGTAAACCGCAGAAATTAATTTAGCAGCTAATCTATCTATGTGGGGTCCCCACTGCAATTAGTTATCAGTGGTTATTCCAAGAAAGTTCGTAGTATTTACTAATTCTAACATGTTACTGTCTATCACTAAACTGTCGTAACTTGCCTTTAGCATTTAGAAGTGACAATTTAATACACTACAAACCAGCGTTTAACAATAAATTATTTACTTTGAACCGATTCAAGGTTAAAGAAAATACACCATTAACATCATCAAAATCTTGTTTTTGTCTTTCAATTTTGAAGACCATTGAAGTATCATTAGCAAACAACACTATGTCAGTCAATTACTTCACCATGAAAGGCAGATCATTAAATACCAGGAATAAGAAAGGGCCTAATATGGAACATTGTGGAACGCCAATTATTACACCCGATCCATCAGCTTTAACGCCGTTGAATTCTGTCATTGAATTCTATTGCTTATGTGTGATCCTAGTAGACCCAACGCTGTCTGTCTGTCTGTCTGTATATCTGTCAAAAACCATTTTCTGAAGAACGCGCGGAGGTGTCAAATTGAAATTAATAATGGTTACTCAAATCTCTCTAGTCTCATAGTCTCTTGAAGTTGCAAAAAAATCAATCCTAAGTCAACGCAATCAAAAGATACCGCCGCCATATATGTCACAATTTTGTATAAATTCCTTGATATTCACAAGGGAATCAAAACCAAACAAAACAAATCAAAATATTATGACCTGGAATTATGAAATTTAGCACGAAGCAAGGTCCTAAAGCACTAGTAAATGAATCAATGTGATAACTGACGACGTTTTTGTTACAGAAGTAACAAATACAATGTCTAGGGAGGCTTGGCATTTTTTCTCATCTGTTGTGGCCAATTTTCATATGTCATCTGCTCGCTATATGCCCACTCACATTTGGCTTATAGGACCCTTCAATCCTCAGCTTAAGTTTCTGCAACACTCCCATCATGGTCCATCAATACCAGGCTTAGATTATAAGTTTTCTTTCGTAAATGTAAACTAGATTTTTTTTCAACTTTTACTACTGTCTATGTCAGCCTGTTGTAATGCAATTTATCTCTTGCTGTTCGACTAACGTTTGATTATCATTGACATAATTGTTTCACTTCAACATTTATTATATATAACTGTCATATGTAAAATGTTTGTCATAATAGTTGTCAGATATTGTCAACAATCAAACTTAATTTTCGACGTGATTTTGTTAGGGTTCCGTACCTTTAAGTTAGGTACGTGTGTAAGGAAAAACGTAACCACTATAGGATCACTCGTGTCGTGTCTGACCTAGATGTGATAAAACGACCAAATTTTGACTCGATTAAGTTTAAATTTGCGACACTTATGTATCAATGTGACCAAAACAGGAACGTGATAAGTAAGCAAATAAATTTTGAATTTGGAAGGCTATTTTGGAGGGCCAATCAGAAATAAAAAAAGGCTTTCAAGCTGTATTTTTGATATATCAAATGAAAGGGCTTTTGGTGAGGATTTTAAAAAAGTATAGACCTAAAATCTTTAGTTAAAACATATTCGAAACTACTAAGGGGGCACAATTTATTTCAACACCATACTAACTTATTAATGCATCGATACATAGATGGAATATGAAAGTAGACGCCAGAATAACGTTGTACATTACATTTTGCTATCTTTAACTCACACTGATAGCTTTCTTTGTAAAAAATATAAACAGTCAATAATTTAAAGTGAGTATAGTAGGATCTCTATGTTTGGCGCAATGACATACGAATATTATTTCGTTCATGCAACATAATTATTATTTAAAAATGTAAAATTATTTCGGTTCCAAAAATCGTGTTTCTCAATATACAACGACGCTTCAAAGTTTTCTTTCGCATCCACAAAAACCAGCTTCGGTTCTCTTAAAACTACCGCTACTGTCGAGCAGAGACAGGGCATTGAGAAGCTTCATACATCGGCTCGCTGTGAACTCCCTCGCAGCTGTCCATGTCAGGATTGATGGCCAGAGGGGAAAGATGAAAGATGCGGTGACGCCCCGCACACCTGCAAAGGCCATGTCATAGTACTGCGCAAATTACGATGCACGTTGAAGCTTGCACTTATACTTGTGTTTATAAAATGGCTGCCTCTTCGTCTATGAAAAATTAAAATCCAATTATCCATTTTCAAGCACGAGAACTGTCCAGAAAAGTTCTGGGAAAATGGGACGTTGAACCAAAAATATATACTTCGAGAAACATGTTCATAAACTAGAACATGAATAGTTACTATCAAATGATATAGAAATATTAAAAGAGATGGAGGATTTTATCATAAAAAAGTGGCCAAGCGCGAGTCGGAGTCGCCCATGAAGGGTTCCGTTGTAGCAAGTAATTATGTGACTGGATGTCTGTGTTGTAACTCTGTTTTTCATAGTGTTTGTATGAATGACAAAGTTATCTTTGCGGTTTTTAATAAATGATTTATATCTTAAAAACTGCTTATTATATTTTGTTCAAACTATTTTTTGTTGAAAGTGTGTATTGAGATAAATAGCATATATGTTTATTTTTTATTTTTTACTTTCTTACTTTAAAAGTAAGAGGGGGGGGACACACATTTTTTTAATTTGGAAGGGTCTGTCTCCATAACGATTTACTTTGAGGAAAAATGGTTTTAGGAACCTCAAGGACATTTTTAAAGACCTATCTATAAATACCCCACACACATTTTAATGACGGATTGAAGAAAAAAAAAATTTTTAGTTTCAGTTCCACATATGGGGAATTCAGTTCCACCTTTAATTATTTAAATTTTTAAATTTTTGTATAAAAATCGTAAAGCGGTTTACAGAATACATACACATACTAAGTTTCAACTATGTGGTCCTAATAGTTTCTGCATAAAGTTGCTGTGACATACGGACGGACGGACAGACAGACAGACTTGACGAAACTATAAGGGTTCCTTGTTTCTCTATGGAACCCTAAAAACTGAGTAGCCAGTGACGAACGAAGATTCCGTAAGTGTTTCTTGCGACAAACTTATAGGATATATATTGAATGTGATGATACAAATATTCGTTCAAATAAATAGCTAATAATATTCAAAGTTCATTTTGTCGTGTAACTTTTTGGCATATCTCATCTCACATAAAAATGGCCACTAAATTTGACATGGACAGTACACACTCTGATTTTTGGTTACGATTCGAGCTTCGATTACAGTTACGGCTCGCTACGAAGTCCCTCCTAGAGCGCAGGCTATCCTTGGGTAATCGAAATGAAGGATCAGGGTCCCCGAATAGTTCAATCAGTCTGCACCTTCACAAATCAATGTAAGGGAATAGAGAAGAAGCTATAGAGATATAAGGGCACGCCAAATCCCTTGCGGGGTGGCAGGATATAGATGATATATAAGCAAACACAGCGCCTCTCCGGTCTATCGCCGTATATCCTATGTACATTATTCATTCAGAAGGTCGCCTTGTTGTAAACTTCTGCGAAATCCGCTAACATTTTCTCAATCTGTCGATGCGGCTGTTCTATGATACGATGCCAACATTTAACAAAACACAAAAATAAATTAGGTTTTTTATTGTGAGTATGTTGATGATTTCGGAAACTAATCATCACAGATTGTTTTGAAACTCAAGTGTACATTATCATTCCTCGAATTTAATGTGAAAATTCTGGCAGTCAGGTGATGACAACAGCTTAGATATGAGCGTAATATTACTTTTAATTATTAAAGTTGTCTGAAATGATTTCTCTAACATCCTGCTGGTATAGTGACGTCATGAAAGTGCAATAACGTCATACGACCCGAATGGCCGAGTCGGTAGTGACGCTGCCTACGAAACCAAGGGTCCCGGGTTCGAGTCCCGGTGGGGGCAAATGTTTGTTTGATGAGAACGGATGTTTGTACCCTAGTCATGGTTGTTTATCTATCTAAGTATAATATTTCTCTATATAAGTATATATATCGTTGTCTAGTACCCAAGATACAGGGAATCCTAGTTTGGGGCTAGATCAATGTGTGTAAAAGGTGTCCAAGGTATTATTATTATAGTAAAGTATTTTACCACTGCATGAACGGAAACAACTTACATTCACTGAACAAACCCCGCGGCTCGGTCCCAGCGATAAATCTTGCAACTTATTTATATCGCCCCAAAACCGTGCGGGACTTTGTCAAAATTAAGATATAAATCTTCGGGTGGGCCATTTTTCTGTTAGTCCCAAGCTACTACTGATGAATTGTTCACAATCTCACCAAATTGTAAATCATTCCTGTCAGTCAGATGTGGCCGCAAGAAGTGCTAAATGTGGCTAAATATTTGGCTAAACCGACCTTTATTATGTCCTTTCTTTTGTTAATAATATATAAGGTACCGAAAGGACCTAGGAATCAGAGGAATATTATGTTTTAGGATTCCGTACCTCAAAAAGTAAAAAAAGTAAAGTCCGTCTGTTACAGGCACTTTTGTCAGGAGATAGTCTTGAAATGTTCTGCAAAATTACTTATCGTGATTAACCGCAACATAATTCAAGTCTGATATGAAAAAATGTTGCCCACAAAAAAGTGGAGGTGGTAAAATGGCAAAACAAAACGAAAAAAAACACCGTATAAGTACCCCATGGCTCACAGTAACGTCTTAGACAGATAACTGTAAACACGAAGGGGTTTTTTTTAGTCCGTATAGCACACGAGCTGATGCCCGCTCAATGTGTGGGGACCCGGACATAACAGGGAGGTCTGACTCCTGGGCATGGGTAATTCCATTTTTTTCCCCTCCAACAAAAAAAAACACCGTAATAAGTCATGTAGGGTATCGTTGAAAAGGTTTTTTATATACTTTTAAAAAATGTTTATTTTATTTTAGTTTCGATAACTTCAGATGTTAAAGTGCAAAAAATTACCATTCCCCCCCCCCTTCATCTCCGAAAATACAGAGACTAAAATATTGAAAAAAAAATACAGAAATTTAGAACCTAAGCCAAAAACTACAGGAAAACCTACCCGGAATTGGCAAGATTTTTTCATTTATCTGTGAACCACATA
Organism: Argyresthia goedartella; assembly: GCA_949825045.1. NCBI lineage: Eukaryota > Metazoa > Arthropoda > Insecta > Lepidoptera > Argyresthiidae > Argyresthia > Argyresthia goedartella. The sequence goes on from OX463824.1 coordinate 27,363,832, forward strand.
CAAACATATAAAAGCACCTGGTTACGTACATGGAGAATGAAATTAGCCGCACCAATGACTTTGAAAACAACATTTTGCTATGTAAAATCCAAACTATTCACTCCACACCATCCCTACAATTGTATGGTGGTACGGATCCCTTTGTGCGCGAGACCGACTCGCACTTGACCGTTTTTTTAATCAATCGACTATGAAGACAATATTGTCCTCGATATTACAAGACTCTCAAATATCATCAATAAATTCTGCAAGATTAAAAAATCAGCAGAATCGTCTAAATTACATGACATTTAGATCAGGCAGAATATATCATCACTATAGAAATAATTATTACTAGACCCGAAGGAGGATTTATCCAGATTACGCCAAAATAATTGTGTCAAAAAGAAGTGGAGGTATAAATAATGCAAACAGTGGCTCAGAAATCCTTTCGTTGTTGTCAGTTATATTTACACAATCAGCGTAATTTCAATCAAGTCTCCGTGACCTGCGTTCACAATGAAGCTATTCTATATTAGCGAAATCATAAAAAATAACATAACAACATCACATAGCGTCACGCCTTTTCCCATACGAGTTGGTGGAGGCAAAATTGCGCACACTTTGAGCCAGTTGTTCGATACTCCATTTTGCATGACAGGGGCTAGCCCATCGCCGCGACTATGGAGTAATAAAGGTTTCCTCGCGATGTTTTCATCACCGTTAGAACATCCATATAATGTATTTAAGATAAATTAATTATCTCATTGGTACATGGTCAAGAATCGAACCTGCATCTCCTGTGCGGGAAGCAAGCGTGAAACCCATTAGACCACGGAGCCTATAACTTAAAAAATATACCTGGTGTTAGATAAAGGTGTACTCATAATTTAGGAGGTTGTCAGGTATATCATTCTGGTTAATTTTCACTATGAAACCGATTTTATCAGGGCAACTTTATTTTTCACTCCTCCATACATTTGGGTCGGGGGTCAGTGAATTGTATAGAAAAATACAATCGCTCTGATCAAACTAGTTTCATAGTGAAAGTTGTTAAGACTCATGTCCCTAACACCCATACTCTTCCGCTGAACGCTTAAATAATGCCCATTAACTGTAATGGTTCGGGAAATATTAAAGTGACATCAAAAATACTGATTTGCACAGCAAATGTTTGCGGCAAAATGCTGCGGTAGCTTAGGTGAAGGGTAAAGGGGGTGAGCGAAGCGAAGCCCCCTTTATCTTTCGTGTTCGGTTGAACATGCAAGAACAACAAAAAATACTCAAAACATAAACTTGAGAACACATAAAATATTTAAAACACAAAAATTGTTTTTGCTGATGCTATTTTGCTGTGAAAATCGGTTTTTTTGATGTGCGATTAAATAGCTAGCGTAATGGTTCGAGGCGTCATGGCTGTGTGCGGAAATTATGTGCCGATGTTTACTAAATGATGGATAGTAACTAAACTATTATGTGTAAAGCTGTTAAATAAAGAGTGAACACATGGCTTATGATGCTTTCGTCGTATTTATGACCTATACCTTATCCAAATTGCTTTACATATTTGTAGGCAGCCAAAGTACAGTCGTGAGAAATAATCGACGTTTCATGGTCATGGTATTGGTCATGGTCCTGGACAATTGATCTTTATTTCTAACACAGATGATAAGTATGTATTAAATTTACGACTTCTATTATCCTAAATATAAACTATATATTTCTATATTTCTACTTATTAATAAAAATATTACGATAGCTAGTAGTACCTAATGAACGTGCCTAATAATAATAATAAATAAGAATAATTAACCATGAGTCAATGTTTAAGTTTTCTTACTTATCGTTACTATTACTCTCAAAAATAGGACACAATTTGCTTCTGCCATAGTAAATTGTGACAAATAAATATTCATTGCCATTTCTGATTTTAATGAATCACTCTGTTCAAAATATACAGCTTTTCATTCTATCTAGAATGAATGACAATATCACTACCAAACTGTACATGCAACATTATTTCAAGAAGTGACGTTTAATGTTGTCAGTTTACTTCGTCGTCATAATGATAAGGGTATAACTGTAGACGCCAACAAACTACTCAATAATAATTCCATAGGGTCACACAACTTCGCTGCTTCGCAAAACACAATACACTGCGTCATCATTTTTGAATATCGAACTCCGAATAGGACGTAGCAGAACTTTGGTAGCAAACGTGAACGCGGCTTAACACTGAGACAGTTTGGGCTGGCTCCAGATTATCTGCTGTGTGTACGCTTCACAGATTTTAATCACTGAGTTTGTCTGCCAAATAACAAGAGGAGCCGACGCAAAATGTTAGTGCTGTTTTCTTTTTCCTGTGTATTTTGTGACACTAAAGTGTCGAGCGAGATTATGTTCGGCTGATAGAAATTCTGAGAAATCCGGTTTTTGAAGATATTTTCTTCATTAATCTTTGTTTGAAGTATAACTTTAGATCGCATTTTGCTTATACCTTAATTTTATTTATTAAATTTCCTTGTAGTTAAACTGATAGGGTTTGTCCTTCTACGAAATGGCTAACCCGTTAGCTAAAATAGGAACAAGAAAAATATACGCGACAAGTTGGACATAACATTCTTTTGATACCTACTTACTTTGACAGAAAATAAAAATGTACACCTACATTCACAAGTTTACAAATACCTTCACAATTTACACATTTGCAATGCGGCCACTCACTCGAAATAACTGCATGTCAAATCGTCGCTAAGCCCCAGTCGTACCTCACTTGTTCAACTCTTACTGCTACACTTTTATGGTACAAAATTGTTTTTCCAACGAACAGATAATTCTGAATGAAAAGTTCATTCGTGGAAGTGTAACAAGCATAGCTAATTGGAGAGGGTCTCGGTTAGGGCTGGAAATATCATGTGAAAAATGTTTGACTGCATAGTAACCAAGCGTGTGGAGGTAAATAGTTGGTTCATGCTCTTTAGGGATTCATGGGGTTTTATGAAAAAAAAACATACATACTTTACTATTTCTCATTTAATGGCGGTCTAACATCGAGGTTAATTTCGCCAATGTCACGTGTTTTTCTAGATTTCATTGTATTTGGACAGTGTCTCTTTTGAGAACCTGGAAATTTTAGTGTTTACTTGTTGCACTACCTGGGAGGACAAAAAGTACGCCCCACTTAAATATTACCCATCAAAACATGCAGGGGCTACCTGGCAAAGAACTTGTATTAGAATTATTTCTTAATAATAACACTGATGTTATTTGTATTATTACATAACATTGGTTAAAGGAAAATATGATGTTCTTTTAACATAAATAATAAAAAAATTGTCAGTCGTTACAATAGAAAGACTGCTGATAGAGTTGGTTCTTTAATCTTAGTAAAAATAATATTAAGGTGAAACAACGGAAAGATATTCTTACACTTACTGTAGAAAGATAATTAGAGGTATCCTGTGTTGAGTTGGATAGCCAAATTATTGTTTGTGTCGACAGACCTCCGAGAGATGTAAAAGGCCATGGCAATTTTGAAATATTCAAGAAAATTATAGACGAAGCGCTCATTAAACTTTGTAATAACAGAAAAAAGTTAATTATTTGTGGCGATCTTAATGTAGATCTGATTTTAGATACAACACTGAAACGATGATTAATAACTCTGTTCAAATCATTTAATTTATGTCATGTATTTCTAGAGCCGACTAGAATAACACTTACCAGCCAAACTTGCTTAGATATCGTTTTTTGTGACTCACTCACAAGTAAAAATGTAATTAACTGTTTACCATCCGATCACAGTGGTCAAACAGTTTCATTACCAATTACTAGTAAAAATAAGACTGATCCATCATTTTATAGGCATATTACATCCCATAGACTAGAGAAGTATATGAAAATCTTAGACATAGGTTTGCCAGTACCGGATTTTGATGAGCAGAACCCGAACAAAATCTATTCTGACTTTTTCAACATTATTCAAACAGAATTCAAAACAGTTTATAAATTAAACAAAGTCAGTGCCAACAACGGTAAATCTAAATTTAATGACTGGGCAACATTTTGAATTCGTAAAAGTAGAGCTATCTTGTATGACCTTTATGAACAAAAGACCTATAACTTTGATATAATATTTCATGGCTATGTTAAAAAATACAATAGTATTTAATTATCATTGGGGGAGGCGTGGACCAACTGGGCCACCATGGACTGGCATGCCGCCGCAGTGCGGGCCGCCTGTCGCGCCACGCCGCACTGAACGATGTCATCCGCCGAGCTTTTGCCAGTGCAGGTGTTCCTGCGATATTAGAATCAGCAGGCATTTCGTGGGAAGAAAGGCAAAAGGCCGGACAACAGGTGGTCGCTTGTGTGGGACGTGACTTGTGTCGATACGCTGGCACAGTCCCACTTACAAGCGACCGCCAACAAGAGGCGCAAATATGCAGCCCTCGGACAGGGACATATTTATGCCCTTTGGGGTAGAAACTCTCGGTCCGTGGGGTCCAGAGCTCCAGCACTGTTCAAACAACTTTCCTCGCGCCTGGTCGAGGCCTCTTACGACCGAAGGGCTGGAGCTTACCTTGGGCAAAGGCTGATCGTCGACATATAGCGAGGCAACAACGCCAGCCTTCTAAATTTTCGACCTTTATTGATATTAAATATATTTTTTAAAATGTAAATATTATTTAATTGTAAAATAACTGTTAAAAATATTCCAAAACTTTCAAGTTGGTTTGTAGAACTGCAAAAACTTTACACATTAATAGAAAAATATAAAATTCAAATAATACAATGAAAACGGTTTGGCAAATCATAACCCGTGAAACTGGCAAAGTTATACCAAGGGACAATGATTTCTGCTTAAAGATAGGTGATGATGTTGTTAAATCCAACGCTGAGGTAGCTCGAGCTTTTGAAACATTCTTCACCAATGCACACTCAGTCACAACAGAGCCTCTAAATTCATCTCCATATGAAGCAGAGGCTTTGTTAAAAAACAGCACTAACATCAGTAATGTAGATTTAAAATTTTATCATGTATATCCCCAGGATATTGTCAAAATTGTAGATTACTTACTTAAAAAATAATGAAAACCTGTGGGGTATATCAGTCAAATTGGTTGAATAATACTTGTTATAGCCCCACACCTAGCTTATATATTTAATAAATGTGTTGATGATGGCGCTTTCCCAGACCTCATGAAACACGGTAAACTTATACCTCTGTTTAAGTCGGGAGACAAGGGTGATCCGTCAAATTTCAGACCAATATCGGTTCTAAGCACTAAGTAAAATTTTTGAAAAGATTATACTCAACCGAATGCTCTCACACTTCAACCGTACAAAACAACTTCACGCCAAGCAATACGGTTTCACTAGGGGTAAATCAACAAAGGATGCAGGTATTACCCTTATATCTCATATTTATTCTGAATGGGAAGCCGGCAAGGATGCTATCGGTGTTTTTTGCGATCTGTCGAAGGCATTTGATTGTGTTGATCATGACACGCTACTAATGAAATTAAATCTTTACGGAGTTAGAAATAAAGCGTTGTATCTACTAAGATCATACCTAAGCAATAGAATGCAAAAGGCAGAAGTCAACGGTGTTAAACCTGATGGATCGGGAGTATATCTATGGTGGAGAAATTGACTAACATAGTGTTGTTTGGTGATTATACTTCACTGGTCTTCAAAATTAAAAGACAAAAATAAGATTTTGATGATGTCAATGGAGTATTATCTTTAGCCTTGAATTGGTTCAAAGTTAACAATTTATTGTTAAATGCTGGTAAAACCAAATGTATCAAATTCTCACTTCCAAATGTCAGGCAAGTTGGGACTAGTTCAGTGTTTCACAGCAGCACGTTAAAATTAGTAAATGACACGAAGTTTTTTGGAATAACCATTGATAGCGAATTGCAGTGGGGACCCCACATAGAAAAATTAGATGGTAAATTAAGTTCTGTGGCTTACGCTCTTAGAAACATCAGACAAAACACGGATGTGGCTACATCTAGGCTAAAATATTTTAGTTACTTTCATAGTGTCATGTCCTATGGTATCTTGTTGTGGGGAAAGCAGCGGATATTCAAACTATTTTTATTTTACAGAAAAGAGCTATTCGAGATTTATAATTTAAAATGCACAGACTCCATAGGAGAGCTTTTTAAAAAAAATTACATACTTACTGTAGTTAGTCAATTTATTTTCGAAAATATAATGTATGTACGCAAGAACCTTACAAAATTTTCCAAACTTAGCGATAGCTGTAATGTTAACCTAAGAAATAATAACAGACTACTTGCGTCCCGGTTTAGACTCGCGAAGGGTAGCAATTCTTTCAAGGGTCAATGCATTCTCTACTACAACAAGAGACCTCTGGAGATCTTGAAATTGCCATTTGAGCAATTTAAAAACCATGTTAAAGCGACTTTGTCGAAAAAGGGATATTGCAATGTTCAAGATTACTTAAATGATGGGACTGTATGGGGTTAATCTGGCTCAACACAGACCTTGCTGTTAATAATTTTGTAATTATTTATTCCTGCTTATTGATTATGATTATGATATATATATATATATATATTGTATTTGTTAAGCATAAGCAATTTTTTTAAGAGATCTAAAAATCAATCTGTGGGAGTTTTTTCGCCCTTTTTCTCCCACAGTGGTCCAATGTAGAGAAGTGGCAAAAAATGACGATTGCTAAGTAAGAATATGAAAATATCTACAGCAATAAGGACATTTTGAATTTGGAATTTGGACGTGAAGGGCTGTAGGTTCCAAGTATCTGATTCGGACGTGAGCAACTGCCTCTCAAAAAAAACACTGACTGTTCGTAGCGTTACATTAGTTATATCGTTGGGAAAACCAGTAGATCGAGCCTGTCATGTCTTCACATATCCCGATGCTTTCAAATTCTTATTACGTTTTAATTGACAGATTGGATTGGAGATTGGACAACGTACTATATAACCAACACACCTAGGCGCATGACAGCTAGGCGTTCATCGTAATTACGATAGGAGCACCGGATTGATTTGTAATGAGTACATGCTTCAGTAGTGACCCTGCCTACGAAGCCAAGGGTCCCGGGTTCGAGTCCCGCGTGGGGGCAAACATTTGTTTGATGAGAACAAAGTCTAAAGCCAAAATTGTCTAGTACCCAAGATACAGGGAATCCTAGTTTGGTTTGGTTTCTACTTTTCACGAAAATTTTATAGTCTATTTCACTCACTCTTACGGTCTGTATAGATCCTCTTTACTAATCCGTCTCCTACTTCGAGGAGTCCGAACTTGGTATGTTTTGAAAATATTTCTTGGATTTTTAGAAAACAGGCGGCCGAAAGGTAATAGTGCAGTATATTTTTAGAACCGGCTCATGAAGCCCTTTAATTTGATAGCCCACACGATAGGTTTCAGAAAAAAAAAAATTGACGTAAGAACTCCCCCCCCAAAGGGAAAATCAAAAAAAACTCTCGACAAAAAATCTTTTAATTTAAGGAACACGTGTGCCAAGTTTTGTGAGGATCGCTTGAAAACTGTGGCCCCTAGACCGGAACTGACAGACACACATAGAGATAAAGATAAAGATAAAGATAAAGAATCATTTATTCAGGAACATAGGTAATATGTAGATCTTAATCAATGACATTGAGTGATGGGTCTCTATGCTCTGCCATGGGAGGGCATATGAATATTATTTACATTATAAGTATTAATTACATTATAAACAATAAAAATTAGCGTAGAATTACTAATTACCTACATATATGACTATATTAGGCATCTGGCAAATAATACATTGTCGCCATCTTTATAAAAAATCACTGAGGTATTCATCGACACTGTAATAAACCTTGTTTGTTAGAAGACCCTTTATTTTCTTTTTAAATTTATGTATATTTTGTATTTCTTTTACAGACTGTGGGAGTTTGTTATATATTCTAATAGCCATGACAAATATACTTTTATTAAAATAGGCTGACTTGTGGCACTCCATTTTGAGCATCATATGGTGACGCCTGCTTTTGACATTTTGAAAAAGATGCATATTACTTTTGACAAAAACCAAGGTTTCGTATATGTAAATAGACGGCATCGTAAGAATTTTGAGACTCTTGAAGTAGGGTTTACAACTGTCAGTTTGGACCAGCTTGCACATAGCCCTCAAACATTTCTTCTGCGCTTTAAAAATAGTCTCTCTACCCGTCGCATTTCCCCAGAAGATTATACCGTAGCGCACGGAAGACTCTACAAAACCATGATACGAAACAAGTACAGCATCAGTGTTCACAATTTTTGTAAGCATGTGTAACGCATACGCATATTGATTTAGCTTCTTTTGCAAGTGTTCGATGTGTGTCTTCCACGACATGTTGGAATCAATATGGAGCCCTAAGAATTTTGTTGTCTCTGTACATTCAATTTGCTCATTCAAGTATTTAATATTCAATGCGTATTGCTGTCCGTGCCCTAGCCTATATTTCATTAGTTTAGTTTTTCCCAGATTAATTGTTTTTTGTTAGCCATTCAATTATATGTGTTAAATTATTATTAATGTCATTTTCATATATGTCTAAGTTAATTAAATTATTACCGATAAATGTCACTGTGCTGTCGTCAGCAAATAAAACTATTGGATGATTTATAGCTTTTGGGATGTCATTTATATATATAATAAACAGTAAAGGTCCTAATACGGATCCCTGTGGAACACCATACTTAATTTCCTTTACGTCAGAAGAATACACTTGATCTGTTTTTGTCTTAGGGCAGATTTTGTTTATTTGTGTCAATTGTGACCGGTTACTCAAGTATGATTCTAGTAGACTAAGAACATTCCCTCTTATTCCGTAACTATTTAATTTTTGAGCTAAGATTTTGTGATCGACATAGTCAAATGCGTTTGTGAGGTCCATAAATATCGATAACACTCTTTTGCCGTTATCTAGGTTTTTCATTATCGTGGTTAAAAAATCGAAGACAGCCATATTAATGTTCTTAGTTCTTCTAAATCCCTTCTGTTCATCCGCAAGTATATTATTAAGTTCTAAATATGTGTATAATTTTTCATATATTGCTTTTTCAATTATTTTGGAAAATATTGGGATAAGAGCCACTGGTCTGTAACAATTAATATGTTCCTTGTTATCTTTTTTGAAGAGTGGTCTGACGATAGAAGTTTTCAAACGATCCGGAAAAATACCATGTTCGATGCAGATATTTATTATGTAGCATAACATCGGGCAGATAATATCAGCAACATATTTTATAACTTTTGTCAAAACTTCATCGTTTCCTGTACTGTTAGTGTTCTTCAACGATAGTGTTAGTCGATAAACGTCAGCTGGAGTTGACGGTGACATAAACATAGATTTATAAGAATTATTTAATTGAATTGATTGATTATATGTCAAAGCTGGATTATTATTATTAGTATTATTAGCAGTAATGTCACAAAGAGGTTTAACTTGGTCAATAAAATTATTATTAAAAGCTTGGGCTATATCTGTGGGGTTTGTTAACAAATTTCCATTGACTTTTATGCAATTAATATACAATATATAATACTCTCTTTGGGTATGTGATTCTTTGTGTTGTTTATAATTTTCCAAACCGCTTGGCTTTTGTTTGACGATGTTTTGATGTAGTAGTCATTTTGCGCCTTTTGTGTCGAAACTATCACTCTCTTCAGGCGTTTGGAGTACTGCTTAAAAAGTTGTTTGTTGGTAGAGCTTGGATTTAATCTATAGTCCCACAATAGTTTTCTTTTCCTTTTGAAACATCGTTTTATGCCTTTTGATATCCATTTTGTTTTCTTAGTTATTATATTCACTTTGATTCTATTTAAAGGGAAACATAGTGAGTACAGAAGCGTGAAAGCATCATGGAAACAATTAAATGCTTCATTGGGTTTAGTGCTGTCGTATACATCACTAAAAGTAAGCTGACCTAGGTAGTTTCGAAATTTTTGCATGTTTACCTCGCTTACATCACGTCGCATGATAAAATAGTGTGTCAGAGAAAAAAACTTTTTTACGGGTAACGCAATTATTTGCGCTGTGCGGTCAGATAGTGCTAACTCCACAATTTTACCCTTGCAACCATGCACGTTATGTAAGAAATTGTCGAGACATGTGCGACTGCTTAGGCGAGTTGGTTCATTAAATTTACTCTTTAAGTTATAGTTACTTAGTAAATCCACAAAAAAAAGAGACAGAGACAGATGAAAGCAAAATCGGCCTTCTATCTTGTCGAAATGGAGCCTTCCGCTCGCTTCGCTCGCTCGGTTAATTAGGGTGAAATGGAGGTAATGGGCTAAACAGCAAGGGATTGCAACAAACTATAATAACTCTGTTTATATCCGACAGAGGATATCTATTTATGTATGTCACAAGCTACTATGAGTAGAGACAATTCGAAAATCTCAAGGTCATTTTAAGGGTTCCGTGCCTTAAGAGAATCGTTTGGGCGCGAGCCTCCATACAATAAGCGGTAAACTTTTTCACCCCTTAAACCTTGTCCGATTTTCACAATTTTTTCACATGTTTGAGATATTATGAAAAACTATGCTAGTGCGTTTTGTTTTTTTTGAAATATTATGTATTTTAGTAAATATAAGGACCTAAACATTCACTTTTTTGACCAAAAAAAACCCTCGAGCATTTTATTTATTTTTAAACAATCGAGCCAGATTTTCAAAAAAAGGAAAAACTACAAGCATCGTTTATGATGTGTGGAAACGAATGAGACCAAATTTGTCTTATTCTTTAAAGGTTTAGGGGTAGAAAAACGTTACCGCCCAAAAGCATAATTCGGCCGAAAATTTAGGCAATTGCGCTCTTATAGCTCTGAGATAGCTTGTATTTTGGTAAATACCTACTCGCGCCGAGTTCTGTCGCCATTCGCTCGTCTTAAAAAGGAAAAAAGGAACCCTTATAGGATCACTTTATTGTCCGTCTGACTGTCCGTACATCACAAGAGCGCCAGGGAAAAAACCGAAAACATCAAATGTCCATGGCTCTGTCTATCTATCTGCCTATTCGTGTTCGGAACGCGTATTTACTTATCCGTATTAAATTCGTCCCCTAGTCGTGACCAAATTGATATGGTTATGTAAATTCATTAATTCCCCGTGAGCGTATCGATTTCGACTCCTCGTGTTGACGAAAACGCTACGTTTATCGAGTAAATATTGTTATACATAATAATCGCTGTAACCATATTGGCCTCGTCAACAGGTGGGGACGAATTCAATTCGCTTGTGGTGTAAGTTCCGTATGCAGTTTTTATTGTCCTTAAACGTTCTTATCTCCTCCTAACGTTTTTTTTCCTTTTTAAAGGAAAATGAACTTTATGCCATCGTAACTAAATCGTTTCTTACAATTTTAGATAAGTAGCATGGGCTTTTGTCAATGTAGAATACATAGTTGGATTTGCATTTAACTCTTTCAAACTATCTTTAAGTACCAGTAAAATTTGTATGGATTTTGAGTGACTTTTTTAATGAACACACACTTTTGACGTAGCATAAAAATACGGCGGAAAACACTGATAATACTTTTTACTTAAACCGATTCCATTATGTATGACCTATGTTCAGCTAACTAGCGCCACCAGTGATAAATAAATATTACTTCTTTTATCATTAGTTTTTGCAAAAAGTGCTCCTGACATTTTTCAATCCTGTTAGCTAGCTATTTTTAGGACCTAAGATCTATTGCTGAAAACCTAGGACTTATCGTTGGTCGCCCTAGTTACCTGCGCATAGCGTCTTAATCACCTCGAGAGACATAGAGTATACGCTTTTGGGAGTTTCTTTTTGATACAAAAATGCCCATATCCGTATTGATATCGTCAACACGAGGAGACATAATCGATACGCCATTGGCTATAAATTAGATTCCATAACCGTATTGATTTGGTCACGACGAGGGGATGAATTCAATGCGGATAAGGAAATACGCGTACGGAACTCTTGGTGCGCGAGTCCGACTCGCACTTGACTGTCTATAATACCTATTTTGTGTCATGACTCTCCGAAATGACAAACTTTTACTTTCATAAAACCTTCTATCAATATTCAGGATATATTTCAAGACTTGGGTGACTAACTATGGTAATGAAAATGGCCCTTGAGAGCCTAACGCAAGCTTCGAAAGGTTTGACCAGTAAAGGATAATAAAGGATTATTTCGGATGACCAATGCTTTGTTATTTACTTCGAGAAACTTCACGTATTTCGAGATAATTCAACGACAAAAGAATTGAGATGGGATTGAAGAATTAAATGGTTGCCAAGTTCTGTAGATAATCCTGATATTCAATTGGATCGATAAGTATGTCGTTGCATACACTTTTGTTCTATGAAACCGCCGAGCCGCTCTTATCACATGGCTGGTGCGTCGCCAGTATCTGATTCTTTCATACTGCCGTGTGTCTTGATACTTGCCAGTTTGGTTTTGTATTATAGTATCTGTGGTAAAATGTTACTTCGTGATTAGGCCTCAGAAAGGTAATATAATACCTTGGACACTATTTACACACATTGATCTAGCCCCAAACTAGGATTCCCTGTATCTTGGGTACTAGACAACGATAAACCTACTTATATAGATAAATATTATACATAGATAGATAAACAACCATGACTAGGGTACAAACATTGTTCTCATCAAACAAATATTTGCCCTCACCGGGACTCGAACCCGGGACCCTTGGCTTCGTAGGCAGGGTCACTGCCGACTTGGTCATTCGGCTCGTCATAGGAACGTAGCACCTCATGTTATCCCAGTGCTAACGACTAAATAATAATAATAATAATAATATTTATTTATTTCAGATAAAAATCCATAATTAAACACGGTAAAATGAAAAATAAATTGAAATAATGACACAAAACAAACTAAACTAAAGGTCAAATCGCTAACAATAGCTTCGTGTTCAAAATCTTATTTTGAAACTGAAACAGGAGTTAATGGTGCTATTTGACAAGCGTCGCACAAGCATATCGCAGGCTTTAGTAGCATAATGTTGGGAAGTCTTGGATACTTTTCACAAGTGTAAGAAAATTTCCAAAAATCTTATTGCGCAAGCTACGTCACTTTTCCGTTTTGAAAGGCTCGCTGGCATTTCCTTCAACCGGATTGGACAAGCCAGGACACTTTGGAGGAGGAGGGCAAGCGCAACGTGCTTTAGTGAGATTTAGGGAATTCTCTCACACCTGAATATGTGTCCAAGTCCTTCCCAATACTATACCATTGAGATACTGCAGTGCATCGTCGATGTTTGCGGACGCCAGGGTCCCTGATTTCTACGCAATAATCAGGTCGAGGATCGCATCATTCTGGAGCCGGCTGCGTGCTTCAAATAATAGTATAATAAATACTATTATGGAGAGCACGAGTGGCCCATTTTTCCAGCATTGGAATGCCGTGCACCACGTTGGGAACAGAAAATGATTAAATGTGGTGTACAATAATGCTTATTTATAATCTTGACAATAATTGCTATTGCACCATTTTTGTATATTGTAATTTGAAATTCTATGGGTGTAATCACCTGAAATAAACGATTTTATTATTATTATTATTATATCCCCGAAGCCTGGGATAAGCTTGTCAATTAGTAACATATGAGCCCAGCCTGAATTTATTTGACTGTAACTACCATAGTTTAATGCCCGAGACCCTTAAGCAAAGCGAAATCTAATATTCACTTATCTCAGTCAAAGTTCTTCTTTGATCCATCGCAGACGTATTTAACTGGAGTGTCGAATATCACAGGAAAATCTCCCGAGAGGATGGTTTAAGGTATGGTTGTTTAAGATACACTTCGACGTCCCCTGTTGTGCAGCGGTTGTGGCTCTGCCTACCATGCGAGAGGTCCCGGGTTCGATTCCCGGCTGGGGGTAAAGAAAAGAAAAAAAGACCCCAGGTCTCGGATGTTTATATGTGTGTGACGTCACCGTTTCTGGTTCCCCCGACACAGGGTATCCTAGTGTGGGGCCTATGTATATGTTTATGTATATGTAGAGTTATTTATTTGGCTTTAAAATTTGAATAATAATTCTACCAGAAATATCAAGTGACATTTAATTAGCTGACCATATTTTGGGGAAAGATAGTATCCATTTTTATGAACAGCTTTCCCCAAGAAACATATGGTCTTTAACGAAATAAATTTTTGGGTCTCCCATAATAACTTGTAATCAGCTGATCGGGTCAATGTACTGGGGGACGAAAAATATTTTTCATTTGCGACCATATGTTTCTTTGGGAAAGTTGTTCATAATGATCGGTGCTATAAATCCCCAAAATATGGTCAGCTAATTAAATGTCACCTTGTATAGGCTCTTGGTCATTGTTGAATCAAGAGCAAACATGATTTAACAATATGATATCAAGATACGTGAATCATGAAAAATTATCTTAGCTTAATTATCTAACAATGATATAGTGCTGACTTTTTCTATACGGTATGGCATAGGCACAAATTAGATTCAACACTCGTTTTGCGTGACAGCGGGATATCTTCTATTGAATCAATAATACACGACAATTATAATGACGAGCAATGACAAATTTCCAGTGAGATAGCACCAAATTACTCCTAAACGGGAAAGGTTAGCTTAATAACGCCGTCTGCAATATTGAAGTACATTTAACAGCACATCAAAATATTACCAAGTAAAAACGTCAATATTGTGTTCAAATTTTAAATTAAATGTTTTTTTAAAAATTGGATGGGTATTTGTCGCCATTTTGTGGGTGGAACTTTTTCATTGCTCGTCAGTGTATTCAGTTCAACTCACTCGGTAGTTCCTTACTATGCAAAGATATCATTGAACCATGAAAGACCCTATCGTGGTCAACCATCATAAAATAAAAGCCAAACCCCACCCAAAACGGCCTTCTCATAAAAAAGCATATGCCATCAATCTCTCATAAAAAGAGGAATCTTTCCAACGAAAAGCAATTTAATTTTAGCATTCACCGGAGCACCGACTCGAAAATAATACGCTGCCGTAAGATATCTTACGAATTCCGTATTTCATTTTACAGGGCCTATTGTTGGGCGATGATAAAGGGGGTCGGGCCCTTAAAGTACGCCCTGTAATACTATGTCTACCTGAGGGCTCGGCTCCTACGTCGTGGCCGACAAAGAGTGTGATGATTTTAGGACAGGGAAAATATTTTGTGACGGCAACGCTCATTTTATAGGCTTCCCCTTATCTGGTGTGGTGGACTGTATTTTTGCCGGGCGTATTTTTTCTAGCTTCGCGTCTTTTGATAAGGAAATGTCAAGCTTCCGGCCTTTGGTAACTCGGTCGGGGTTTAGTTACATACCTAGATAAATCACATAGCCATGATAAAGTGTCTCCAAAATGGGTAAAATTGATGTATTTAATAATTTATAATATTTAACGATTTATCAACTGTTTGTATACTTATGAAACTTCTTAGACGAAATACTCTGATGATGAGATTTATTTCATACGTAAGTTAAGTTGTACAGTAAAGACATCCCATATTATCGCCTGCAAGCCTCCCATACTCTCTTACTGCTGCGAATTCAAAGCTAAGAAACAATACAGAGCCAACTTCCCTCACCCAGGTGAAATATGTGCTTCGTGAAACATAATGCTTTCTGCGCGGATGAAACAAAATTAAAATTCATAAATCTGTAAGAGCGAGACGCACTGACGCAGGTATTAATTTACAAAAGAGCTGTTCTATATATAAGTAATTCACGGCTGTAGGGGGATACGTTTTGCTGATCTACAGGGTGGAACAGAAAGATAAGTGCTTTTTAAAGTGGTTGTTAACGTCATTCTGGTCAACTTTCACTGTGAAACCGGTGTGCGAAGAGAGTTTTTGTAAATCATCGAACGCGTTTACGCGAGCTCAGTTTGTATGTCGTTGAGAAGGCGTCCCCTAGCGGCAACGATGTGAAATAAAAATTCTGGGTGCGTGTTTTCAAAGTTATATTTTCACCACGATCGAGTACGCGCGATTATCGGCGGCAATCGAGAAGTGAACGAGTTTACCCTCATTTTGCGAATGCGAGTTACAATTCGTCAACATTTTGACAGTTCGAATGGTCAAATTTTTCACGCTCGCAAAGTTAAGTTCTCACTTTGGATTTAAAAGTGAGAGTGACAGTGAATCACAAAAGTAACCTATAGCGAGTGGTGCCATCTCTCGGTACCCTCGGTCAACCCGGGGCCTACCACCCCGATGTTTCTCGCCTTCGCGTCGGGACCTTTCGGCGGTGTTTGGGAGTCTTCGTGTGCGCACGCCCCCACTCCCGCCGGAGCAGTTGTACGGTAGACTTGTTTAAAGACTCGGTGCGTGTTTACCCGAGGATTCCCTTGCGCCGTCAAATCGTCCAGTGTATTTGTGAAACTTGTCTTTGTCTTGTCTTGTCTTTGTGCCCGAACTGTATAACCCGTGTTGTAACATCACGTACAGACAATTACAAGAAGTTAAACGGAGATAACTCTTTTCTTGCCTTCGGCGTCCCACACGCACACACCACATCTGAGGAATTAACTCGCACGCATTGACGCATCCGTGCCACCAAACGCTATAACTGGCGCCCCACGTTGGACGCCACCAGCACGCATGCATCCAGTCTTTAAACAAGTCTACCGTACAACTGCTCCGGCGGGAGCGGGGGCGTGCGCACATGAAGACTCTCGAACACCGCCGAAAGGTCCCGAAGGCGAAAAACGTCGGGGTGGTAGGCCCCGGGATGACCGAGGGTACCGAGAGATGGCACCACTCGCTATAAACCTAAAACAGTCTAATGAAGAAGAGTAAAACAATGTCAGCGCTTAGATTTTTTACTTGGATGATGCTGGAGACGGGGAGGTGGTTAACCTCTTTGGTCTGACTTCCTATTTCAGGCTTTCCGTGGAAACGACCCGTTTGAAATTCTGTCTGGCTTCAGATTTCTTCATATATGCTTTTAATGGGGTTTGCAAATTAAACCCAAACTTGTTTACAAGCACGACCAACAAATGCCAAAATCGCATCTTAGCTCCTCAAAATATGATGGGCAACTTTGTAATCTTGTATGTAACTTTGTGATGTGGCTTGTTGTTCATTCTGCCGCTACAAAGCTACCAACTTAAACATAAAAACTAACGCATATCTCGGTGAATAAACTTCAATCGAGTCGTATAAGCTCCGCAAAATGGTAATGCGCGTAATCAAGGCGTGTGTCGTCGTAGTGGCGTAACGTCAAGGCGTGTGTCGTCATAGTGATGTCATTTCCTGTGAGTGTAGTTAGTAGATATATAAAGTATCTTCAAGTAGGTCACATAATATTAAAGCAGTATTTCTGCTTGTGGTAGCAGCAACCATGGAAACGCTGAGAATAATAGGAACTGTATATGCATAAACCAATATAGGATCCTTTTTCACGCTATCATAATACGTATTTAATTTTATAATTCAAATTAAAATATCAACTCCACTCATGTACTCCTGTTCGGATTCGGAGTCAGTGCTGCTTTATATATTCTCTGATTTACTGATAGAATAATGAACTTCTCATCCATCAATCTATGTATCTCTGTACCAGTAATATTCTTCGAGGCGTTTGACATGGTTGACCTCTTTCTTCCAGTCGTCAGGTGTTATCGACTTTAAAGTATCTACTGTCAAAGAGTCTATTGTATATTCCAGCTGTTCAACATTCTTATCAGGGACTCTACTCTTTACAGGATTCCAAATATATTCTATAGGGTTTAACTCACCGTTATAATGCGGTAATAGTATTTCGTGACCATAATCAGCCTAAATCTTATCAATCATGAAATTTTCAGAAGTTTTTTGGAGTTTGATGGTCAGCACCAAGGAAATCATTTGCTTTCACATGGCATAAGTATCTAGCTGTCCTTGACTGTACATTGGGATTAAAGTCGTCCTTTTTTTATAAAAATTTTCGAATCTCACTTCTTTCACAATTAAAATCTCGCTTACAACTTTTAAGAGAACTGTCAAGCGCATTATCTTTTAGCGGGGCCTGTTATACCTGAATACGACTCACACTAACAGATACTCCATTGAAACTTCTTATAGTGAATACTAGATTGCCGCGATCATAAAATCATTCGATAGGATCTGAGCAACTCGCACTAAGGACTCGGTTCGATCACAGTAAATTTATTTTTGACATCTCCATACGTTTTGTGTCGATTGGCCGACCGATTATTCTCAAGGACTGATAGGTAATGTTGGTATGATCAAATCAGTGAACATAGTTTAGATTGATACCCCTAAACACCTTTTAAAATATGACTAAACCTTTTTGTTGCATCCTGTATAGAGATATTCTCGTATCTTCATCCTGCCGTAGAGGGTGAATTTTAAAGTCGGTTTGCTGATCAAAAGTTGAGTTAGTGCTGTTTATGTATTTACTGAGATATCTTGCCTTTTCCCAAAATAGGTATAGAAAGAGACTTAAGACCTCCACCTGATATGATCTTGGTGTGCATCTCTCTTGCTTCATGAACATTCATAAGTTTCATACAACTGGTTTATTTAACATTTTTCTCATTTCAATTTCATGCGATGCTAGAGTATTCATTGAATGTTTTTATGGCCCTTCAAGTTTGGTACCCCATTTTTGGGAATACTGCCGTGCTATTCCTTGTCATGCTCTAGCTAGACAGACAGTTCTAATTCCAAAACTTTTGTTGACGGTACGATAAGAAACACAATTTCTGCATACTAATTTGGAATTAGGTGACCTAGTTATTTACTAGTGAAGAGGCAGAAAGACCTGTACTAATAAGTACTAACTGATGCCTGAAACTTCATCTGCGTGGACGTTAGGTATGAAAATTAGGGGAAAGGGGGGGGGGGGGAACTACAGCAAGACAAAGGACTATTCGAAATTCAAATAAATATACAAAGGTCTAGCAGTCAGGAAACGAATAACTGGAGTTATGGGCGGGACAATTGGCTAGACTTTATCAAGGAGTGTGGACGTTGATCGGCCAAAAATGATGAAGTCCACGGGATTTACAGTAAAATATTTGGTACTGGATCTTGAAAATTGAAGCTACAGCGATTGGGATTGTGCCCAACAGTTGGTTAGGTGTAATGATGAAGGAATTTCCTTAAAAAACACATTGACTAATTA
Source organism: Argyresthia goedartella (assembly GCA_949825045.1). Classification (NCBI taxonomy): domain Eukaryota; kingdom Metazoa; phylum Arthropoda; class Insecta; order Lepidoptera; family Argyresthiidae; genus Argyresthia; species Argyresthia goedartella. The sequence goes on from OX463824.1 coordinate 27,382,974, forward strand.
TTCCTATTGTGACAATATAAAATGCACTCTCAAAAAAATATTGCCATTGCAACAAAAAAACTTTGATGCTGGACAGCCGTCAAAGGTGCATAGTTATGAGGGCAACGTTTTTATTGTTACTAAGTAAATTTACCAATTTTGATGTAATAGCAATAAAACATTGTTGAAATTACAATGCTAAAATTGTTCGTGTCACTATATAATTTATTGTCCTTTTGTTCCCATTACAAATGCCTTTAGCTATCATATCAAAGGTATATTGTCCCGATGACAAGGGGTTTTGCTAAAAAGACAAAGATTTACTGTCCGTGGATCTAACTTTGTTTTGTTGAATTAGCTATCTTCCTTTGTGCTTTTATCAATTCACCGTTGATTCTCCGACAAAGTTACTTTTGCACTTTGTTAATGGTACACCATGAAAAAATATTATATACTCCCCGAAGCTTCTGACTATTATTCCAGGAGATGCGTACCCTGAACTATATTTATTGTACACAATACATCTGTATGGTGTATACACAGAGCACTCCGGTCAAGGTACGTATACCCGTAACAATATATAGGCAGAAGCTTCGAGTAATATAGATTATTTTCAGTCATTTACAATGTTGTACATTGCTTGGGTAGCACAAGATACGATAAGAGGATAGAGGTATTTGAGAATCCTAAAAGAAAATAAGAAAATATTTATATATCAAAAGTATGTAATAATCTCTACTTTACTTATTTATTCCTATGGCATTAGTAAACAGTTCATACCAAATTACAAGTTAATATTAAGGGATTTAAGCCACTCGGTGGCTTCGTCAGTAAGCTTGATCAGGTCCTCATGAGGTCCCCCGGTATATCGCGTTTCTGGGCATTCAGAGATAATATGTTGGATGTCTTGTACTTCAATTCCGCAGGTACAAGCAGGGCAGTCTATCCAGCCGCAGCGATGTTTATATTGGACACAGCGTCCATGCGTAGTCCCGTGCGTAGTCTGTTGAAGTTACACCAGTCACGCCTCGGCAGCTGGGACACCTTTATTTTGGAGCCTAGAACAAGATCTGAGCCCAATTTGCCGGCCATTGTTGAGTTCCATTGTTGCGACCATTGTTTCATGAGGTTGGAGTCTTCTTGCAGCAGATTTATTGCGATTTTGTTTGATGGGTTTCTGGATTCAAGACGGTGCTTAGTGGTATCCATAAACTCTGGGCGTACGAGAAGGCATTGGTGGTCACGAATCTTGCGGGGCTCTCTTAGGAGAGCTTGCTTTATTCTCAAGTCAGGGGGAGGAATGCTGCAGAGCACTGGTAGCCAGTAACATGGGGTGGAGTTCAAGGTACCGGAGATGCATCGCATGGCCTTGTTGAGTTCCACGTCTACCTTGTTGGTGTGGGAGTTGCAGAACCAACCCGGTGCGCAGTATTCTGCCGTCAAGTACACCAGCGATAAGGAAGAGGTGCGAAGCACGTCGGCGTTCGCGCCCCAGGAGGTATCCGTAAGCTTTTGTACTATATTGTTGCGAGACTGGAGCTTGCGTGCAGTACCACCAGCTTGATGTTTTTTAAAAGTGAGAGAGCGGTCCAGGGTGACGCCAAGGTACTTAGGAGTAAAGTTCTGGTTTAGTATGGAACCTTCGAGTACCACTTTAAGCTCGCGTTTGGCTAGTTGATTGAGTAGATGGAAGCATCTGACCTCTGTTTTGCATGAACTAGGTGTTAGTCGCCAAATTTCGAAATACTTTCTTAATTCTTCTATGTGTTCAGTTAGTGTGCGTTCCAGATTTCATTAGTAATTCTAACGTCAGTTGTTGATCTGAAAAAGAAGAACGTTGTTATTTTATGCCTAAGCTATCTGAGACTTGATAATTTGGCCATATGTTAGGTTAGGTTATTTTAGTGGCTTTTATAACCAAATGCTGAGTGTTCACCGGGCCCACGAAGGCCAACGAACGGCCGGTGTTGCCATCTTAACTACTTTGTAGCTAGATGTAGCAACTTTATGGGGACATTTAGTTAAGTACTAACATTTTTGGAAGTTTCATACATTTGACTACTTTTTGAGGACTGAACTTCCCTACATTTAGTTACTTTAGGTGGTAAAATTTACTAATCTGGCTACTTTTTGAGCGGCCGGTTTACTGGGCGCTGATTATATTAACAAATACGCAGTAACCCCCGCCCCAAGACGCCAGTTATTGCTCAGCGCTCATAACTCGTGAGGTGAGGTATAGCTACTGATATTATTGCAATGAAAGTATGTATCCTTGAGAAAAAAGGATACTTTTATCCTGAAAAATGAATGGAGCCAGCTACCTAAGCTAAAATCCTGGCAGAAAGGAAATTCGCCCGGCTAACAGCTGCAGTCAAAGGTCCGAAAATATTTCGAAGATATTTGTTTGAATTGTGATGGGAAACAAAGCACAGGTTACTGCCAATATCGCAAAACAACGACATGAACCTCATAATTGTATTAGGGCACTGTTACTTACCGAGCATAGACTGCAGCAGATGCCGCAGTTTTTTTTCTGTAAAAAAAGTCTCCAATGCCATATTTCATATCACTCTTGAGCACAAACACTACTTCTCTGCACGACATCCACGTTGAAACTGGCAGAATAGGAGAAACAGTTTGCGCTGGCGAGAACAAGTATAAGACGTCACTTTGTAATTTTATCTAAGAATACTTTGTCAAAACATCTACTTCGTATTTTGTTAGTATATAACGTTTCCGTATCAACAACATCATTTAGCCGTAGTAACAACTGTTATTTTGATAGATTAAACTTTGCTGTAACATCACTTCATAACGTTGCCGTGTCAACAACACCATTTAGCCATAGTAACAACGCCTATTTTGATAGATTAAACTTTGCTACAATATCACTTCATTACGTTGATAGGTTGACAACGTGCCGTTGTTATCCCGTTTAAATATTTTTAACATAGTTACCGTATCTACGTGTCTTTAGCTAAAATAACAAAAATAATTTCAACAATAAAAAAGTTGTCACAGCCACTATGGGCCTATAACTGCAGCGACGATGCACTTACGTGCGGTAACAATAAAATTCTAACAAAGCTTTTATTGTCGCTTTGTTAGCCGATTTTTCTCTGAGTGTGGTTATCTGTCTCTGTAACCTGCGAGCAAGCAACATAATATTGGTCGTGGGAAAATCTCACAAAGCAGCTGATCGTCCCACCCAAAATGTATAGAGAAGTAAAAAAACAAAGTTCCTCAGATCAAATCGGTTTTAAAGTGAAATTTGTTAAGAATGATGTCCCTAACAACCCTCTATAGACAAGACCTTACTTTCACATATATAATATAATTTATCTACACACGTGTCATAAACCCTCTTTCTGCGTCTAAAATCCGCACGTTAAGACCAGCACAATGTAAAACTATTTGGTAAAAACTCATTTCTTGTCTGAAAATTTGTACATTATGACCATAATGTGTAAATTTTCTACATATTATGACATTTAAATTTTGAACGCCGATGCCCGCCTGCGTGCCGCCCCTAGTTTGTCTATGAAGTTGGTACTAACCAACTTATGGTTGGATTACATGGTACAGGTATGGTTACACATTATGGTTGTTTAATTCCACGCCTCACCGAACGGCGTGGAATCCTGAGGCCTGAGCCTTTGCCACGTGAGAGAAAAGAAGTGATGAAATTGGTTACTGACCTTGTCTCCGTAGGCAGGAAATCGAAAGCTCGATTCGAGACGGGACTACGGAAAGGGGCACAGTTTGGGATAGGATATGGAGCGAATCGAAACTTATCGTTGCTGCCGACGCCGTCGCCGGCGTGCTGCCTGCCGTGACCGTGGAGTCGCCGCTACCGATGCGACGATGTCCAATCAACCGGGATCACTTGGCCGCTGACGCGAATCTACTTACAATCAATAGCCCGACGCTATGAGGTAGATTTACACTCTGACCAGGCCCGATGCCTGTATGATAATTGGTACACCGAAATACCATCACGGGGCCCGAGCCGCCATGTTATTCTCACCGATGAGACAGACCAAGAGAAAAATTAACCTCCAATTTTACATCTCGTTTCCGATACGAGTGACAGCTGCTAGTGCCGTTTTCGCTAGTGATGTCTCGATTACTCGCGATCGATTCGCGCAACAAAAAACCGGTGCGTTTCCGACGCATAAATATTAAACAGTCACCCGCCCGGACAGGCCCGAACCTGTCCCTAATCAATAGGAAGGCGAGAAAGTGTTGCGACCGCTCTCTTGAGGACCGAGTCCCCCACCCTGACTTCTGCTGATCGAGGCGTGCCATCCCGACCCGTATACAAATTGACGATCCGTCCTCGTCTCCATCTCAATGATGGCAGGTTCGCATCCTTAATCAGCACCAAATCACCGACTTGAGGGGGGCTCGTCCGGGCAGTCCACTTAAGGCGCTGCTGCAAGATGTGCAAGTACTCAAGGGACCACCGTTTCCAAAAATCTTGAGCCATCTGCTGCAACATCTGCCACCTAGTTAACCGACTTAACTTAACATCACCGAATGGGTATTCTGGCAGGGCGTTAAGGGGCTGACCTATCAGGAAGTGACCCGGCGTCAACGCTTCCAAATAATTTGGATCCGAACTGAGCGGGCACAACGGACGCGAGTTCAGTGTCATTTCAATTTTACAGAACAGCGTCGCAAGCTCTTCAAAGCGTAGAGAGGTCTCACCGATGATCCTCGTCAGGTGCGACTTAGCAGATTTAACCGCAGCCTCAACAATTCCTCCCCAATGAGGACATCCCGGCGGACTGAAAACCCATTCAATCCCTCGTCGGGAGCAAGCCGTACCGATGGCGTCCTGGTTACCGTTCAGGAATTGAGTGACCTCCTGCAGATATCGCCTGGCTCCGACAAAAATTGTGCCGTTGTCCGAACGGATTAATGTCGGGAGGCCCCTTCGTGAGACGAACCGATCCAGACATGCGATAAATGCCTCCGTAGTGAGGTCACTGACCACCTCCAAGTGGACTGCCTTCGTGGCCAAGCACACGAAGACGCACAGGTATGCCTTCACTAATCTGGCGTTCCGTAGCTGTGAAGACTTGACCATGAATGGTCCCGCGAAATCCGTTCCGACACCCGCAAAGGGCCGGATTTCGTTAACCATATCCGAGGGCAAATCGCCCATCTGGGGCTGCATCGTAGCCGCCTTGGCCCGATAACAAGGCAGGCACCGAAATACGACGCTACGCACTAAGCGTCTTCCCGATAGAATCCAGAACTCGCGCTGGAGAAACGCCATCAAGGCGTGGCATCCGACATGCCCATTCCGAATGTGTCGATCCTGAATCAACAGTTCGACCAACTTCCCCTTCCTAGGGAGTAACAACGGGTGGCGAGCCGCATAAGGCAGGTTGGCATTCCGCAGCCGACCTCCTACCCTCAGCAATCCTTGAGGGTCAATAAACGGGTTGAGCCGAGCCACAGCTCCCTTCAGTTGGACGCGTCCGCGTCTCAGAATGTCCAATTCGGACTTAAAGTGCACCGTCTGCACGTTCCGTACCAATGCGAACAACGCATGGTTCCGTTCCCGTGGTGTTAGGACCGGTGTCCGCACTCGTTGCGCCTCAGAATTCCGACAATTCCGCGCAAATCGGCAGATCCAGGCGGTCACATTGACCAGCTTGTCGAGCGAGCTGTACCGTTCCAGCAGGCTGAACTCCTCTTCCGGCTCTGGCTGCGTCGTACAGACACCGACTGTCAAGACGCCGTTCGCCGTGGTAACGCGTGGACTCATTGGCCAATCCGATTCGGCTTGAGTCAACCATTTTGGACCCCACCACAAGGGATGTCCAACCAACTCCGGAGCGTGACACAATCGACCTGACCGAAGGCGACCAGTATTGTTCCGATAAAACTGTTCACACTCTTCTTCAACCGGGTCCAACCGGCGGACCGTAGGTGGTTCCTCCACCTCCCAAAACTTCTGTATCACCTCCGAGAGTACAGAACCGAATAAGGGACTACGAGTCGCTAGGCGTGGGGCAGCCGGCATGACCGGACCCATTACCGCATGGCCCAGTCTGGTGTTGACCGAAACCAGACCAGTCGCCTGCAACACGTGGACACCTGGCACTAACAGGTATCCCAAGGCATCGACACCCAATAAAATATCTACTGGGCCCAGAATATCGAATTCCGGGTCAGCCAGTGACAACCCAGCGACCAACTGTCGCACCGAGGGCGACAACCGTACGTGAGGGTGTGAGCCCATCACATTAGGCATGACTAATGCCGTGACCGTCAGATTCACCGATGAATCCACCCGTGACGAGAGAGTAATCCGACATACTCCCTTAACGGAACCGACTTCCGTGTTCCCAATTCCCCGAATGGAATGTGGGTACTCCCTTACCGAAATGCCCAACCGTCTTACAAGGTTGCACGAGACTAAGCACCCCTGGGCCCCCGAGTCCAATAGTGCTCGTGCTATACAAGATTTGCCGTCCGAACTCCACGCTATCACCGAGGCGGTGGGGAGCATGACCGTCTGTGGAGTGGCGGCACCTTGTAAGTGGGCGGCGTGTCCCTAGCGGGAACCCCCGCGGGATCCGAACCCGCTCAGACCTCCGTCGGCCTGGTAACTCGGCTGCTGATTTGCCACCGGTGGCATATCAGACCGCATGTACATTAGGGGGTCCCAACCCGCATAATAGGCCCCTCGCTGTCCCGGTACCCGACCATACCGGACTGTGAACGGTGCGCCCGGTGGCCACCGTGGATGGAGGGGGGAGAGCGGATCCAACCTGGGGCGCTCTAGGAATGGGGGCGACATCCGACTGTTCACCTCCCAGAGCGACAGGCAGGGTGGCGCAGAAGGTGGTGGGCTCCCAGCCTTCGCGCCACTCATAGGTGCCATCTGACACCCGCCCGTAACACGCGGTGAGCCAGCGGCCCGAAATCCTCGCTGACCCTGGACAGCGGCGACCGAACCCCGGCTGTCCCGCCTGTTACCCCCCGCGCTGCCCCCTTCCCCTCGGGGGGGGGTCCCGTCCGCGGGTACCCCAGTCACCCCGTTGGTGACTCCCGTTGCCCGGAGGGGGACTGGGTCCGGCCCTGGTTGGGCCCTGTGACCGACCAACCTGAGTCCGGCCCTGGTGACCGTCCGATGGGCCTGACCGGTTCAGGCACAACACGACGTGGTGCCTGCCACCGCAGCCCTCACAGGGGGACGCCCGTGAGCACTCGCTCAGCGGGTGCGGCCCCAAACAACCGAAACACAATCGGTGGCGGAAGACCACCTTCCTGCAGGCAGCCACACCGAGCGCCTTAAAGTTGGCGCAACTGGTCACCTCATGACCGGCACTGTCGCAGTGCACACAGCCGTCACCCGAAGGCGCGGCACTCAAAACGCCAAATTGTTTTGACCGACCACCCCCCCGTGGGGGTGGGGGGCGCGGCCCCTCCCGCATCCGCGCGGGTTGGCGCTGCACACTGGCCTCCGAATCCATGGTGACGCATCGCCTGCATTCACCCTCCAAAAACTCCGTTAATTGGACAAGCGTGGGCAGTTCCGAGCTACTGCCCCCATGCAGCTGTTCAAACCGACTTTGAACAGCTGCAGGCAACCGTGACAAAACCATATATAACACAATATATGACCATTGGTCTACCGGCACACCAAGGTTCTGAAGGGCCTTAGTGGCCACCAGCACAGGGTTGAGCACCTGTACCCGGATGTCAACATCCCGGGTTACTCTTGGGATGCTGAACAGCTTCCCCAGCTGCGCATCAACCAACCGCCTTTTGTGTTGGTAGCGGTCAAACAATATGACCCGGGCAATCCCATAATTGCCCGCCGAAACCGTTAGGTGACCGACCAACTCCTTCGGTTCACCCCGCAGTGCCATCAATAGCTGGGCCAACTTGTAATCGCTGTCCAGGTCGTCCCGACCGTGGACCAGGCTATCGAACAAATTGATGAATGCCGGCCACTCATCAATTGCCCCACCGAAGGCCGGAATCTCCAGGTGTGGAAGCCGTCCAACCACACCCTTAGAGGGGGGTCTCCGCTACCCTCCCCGCGGTCATCCCGACCCGACCGCTTAATTTTTTCGGCGCGACGCTCGATGTCGCCCAAGCACTCCATCGTTTGGTCTGCATCCGCGCAGAGCTGCCTCACTGCAGCCACCGAGGCCTCATCCGTAAGCCCGAGGGCTTCAGCCTCGGCAGCCAGCCGACACACCTTCCCGACGCGTGTCATTGCGTCCTCCACACGCTTGAGCAGGACATCGTCCATGTCGGGTCGCTCCACATACTTGTGAGTATGGGCGAGCCATCTCATCTCCTCACGGACACCATATCGCAGTACCGTCAAGGGCGAAGGTGCCATGGTTACCGATTTAATTGTTCCTGGTCCTATGCTTCACTGCCAAACTAAGCACAGCCAGATACCAGCACTTTCCCGTCAGCGCTGGGCACAGAAATTAAAACTAAGTTGTAAAACCCAAGGCAACCACTAAACAATTAAATCATAAACAATATTTAATATGGTCGCCCTGTGGACATACACCTTATAATAACCACACTTCCTTTGAGGTCAGCAAAATCAGCATAATACCCCTTAAATAGCCCGACCCTGCTGTGTAAACCGAAATAACACTGTAGGACTATAGAACCCGACGTTCTATCGCAAGTAATACAATCTAGGCTTCGCAGAATGACTGTTCAATCCTTTATGCGCACAAACAGTAGTTTCCGACTACAAATTTATAACCACTGTTAACTAAATTGGCACTTATACTTTCACTTACCGAAAATGAACTTTAATCGTGGTATACCGACCACAGACTCATTGCCGACTTGAGCCAATCTGGGATATTCTTTTCTCCCAACTACAATGTGACAAAGGCAACCCTACCGTGAATCGATGATTTCCCACTAGGAAACCGCGCTTCTGCTACCAAAATGTTTAATTTCCCACGCCTGCCGAACGGCGTGGAAACCCGAGGGGGATGTGCCTTTGCCACGTGAGAGAAAAGAATGATGAAATTTTGTTACTGACCTTGTCTCCGTAGGCAGGAAATCGAAAGCTCGATTCGAGACGGGACTACGGAAAGGGGCACAGTTTGGGATAGGATATGGAGCGAATCGAAACTTATCGTTGCTGCCGACGCCGTCGCCGGCGTGCTGCCTGCCGTGACCGTGGAGTCGCCGCTACCGATGCGACGATGTCCAATCAACCGGGATCACTTGGCCGCTGACGCGAATCTACTTACAATCAATAGCCCGACGCTATGAGGTAGATTTACACTCTGACCAGGCCCGATGCCTGTATGATAATTGGTACACCGAAATACCATCACGGGGCCCGAGCCGCCATGTTATTCTCACCGATGAGACAGACCAAGAGAAAAATTAACCTCCAATTTTACATCTCGTTTCCGATACGAGTGACAGCTGCTAGTGCCGTTTTCGCTAGTGATGTCTCGATTACTCGCGATCGATTCGCGCAACAAAAAACCGGTGCGTTTCCGACGCATAAATATTAAACAATGGTCATAATGTAAAAATTTTCAGAACAAGCTAAACAACCGCAGAGATAAGATCAATGCCACAATGCCGGTCAAACATGCGGTTCCTGAACACATCAAAGAGAGCTTATGATATGTGTGTAGATAAACTAGTGTATGTAAATGTCCATAATTAGGCATTGAAACTCTCGAGTGATATTAATATGAAACGAGCCGAACTCGAGTATTAATGTCCTCCATTATGTAGCAGTCACATAAACTACTAATTGATATTGATTACAAATGCCACTGTGTTCATCACCGAATGAGTACTTATATCGTTTGATGTTTGATAACCAATTTAAGTCATATAACTAGTCCGTCTCAACATACTTAGGATATTGTCCGCATGCCATGCTAACACGATTAGCTATCCGGCTAGAAGCCACTCAATATTAATACAGTTAGATAACAAGACCTGGGGGGCTACCGCAACCTTCATAGCGAGTCAGATTAGATTCAAAACAAGAACATCACCATGGCAATCATTTCCATTGCCTGGGGGTTACTAAAAGGTCTTGCCGATTCAGTTTAGGAACCTAAACTGATCCATAAAATTACCATTGCCGACTTAAAACATGTTATTAGGTAAAGAAACCAGTTATAAAAAACATACAGTTTTATAGTGTAAAATAGTGAATCTTGTGGAAAAAAGTTTTTTAAAGAGTATTTGCCATTTGCTTTCATAGTAGTTGACGACCACTGTAGCGCAGTGGTTGTAGCTCTGCCTACCAAGCAAGAGATCCGGGGTTCGATCCCCAGCTAATATATAAAGAAAATAAATCCCCACGTCTTGGATGTTTATATGTGTGTGACATCGCTGTTTCTGGTTCCCACGACACAGGGAATCGTAGTGTGGGGCCAGAAGCAATGTATGTGCCTGTATGTAAATGTTTATGTGAATGTTTGTAGTACTAACAATATAAACCCGACAGCTCTTAAATGAGGAAATAGAATCTTTTCAAATTCGTCTACATTAAAACTATTTAGTCATATTCGATTTTCGCGTTTCAAACAACAGGGCACACACAATTTATCCAATCGCTGGCATTATCTTTTCTAGTCTGTGCAATATTCCATGAAGTCTGTCACGCTATCTGCAATTATCGGCACCCGTAGCATGCTGACCCCGCGGGGGTGTTGACAGGGAAAGTGAGGGACAAAGCTTTGCGCTATATAAAGCTCTGTCCCTCACCTTTCGCGACAAAAGGTTAATTCTTATTAGAATAATATCCTTATTAGAATTCTTCACCCTTTTCTTCCAATAGCCCCTTTATTCCATATTCATTACAGCTTATATGTGTTATTCATTATGAAGCATCCTAAGTTGTAAGCAAGATTATAGCAAGATTTGCAGAATGGAAATCGTTAAAAAGTTTTGGTAACCCAAGGGGGTAGTTTTAAGACGGTTATAGTTGCTGATCAGTTTAGGTTCCTAATCTGAATCGGCATTGACGATGTGGTAACCCCCTGATCTGGTCGCCGGTTGTATGAGGATCGTATGCTATGCTAAGAGCAATTCATTTGGTAATGATATGCGACCATATGTTCGTTGGGAAATGTTGTTTAGAGTGTTAACAAAGAAGCAGTAGAATAAATATCAGATACATTCTTTTGCTAGCTTTCATTGTTAGTGCTGAAAACTGGGATCTAATTCAACGTAGTGGAATAATTGGCGATGCATTTTCTGATATATATTTTGTTTAATAATTGATTTTGAAAATATAGACCATTACACTTTATACTTTATTGCACAAAAATAGAACATACATCAAAATGGAAACTAGGTGTACAAAGGCGGGCGTATCTCTAAAAAGAGATTTCTTCCAGCAAACCTAGGATGGACAGAATACATGAAAGTACAGGTATTTAAAATATTAAAATAATAAATTACTTACTAATATGTACATAAAAACATAATATCAATACAAATAGACAAAATTATACTACAAAATATATATCAAAGCAATATAGTTACATAAGTCTAGTATGGAAGAGAAAGATAGTGTTCTTTTATGCGACTTTTAAAAATAGAAAGTTACGGGCTGTCTTTGATGGCGCTATGAAGTTTGTTCCAGAGCCTGATAGCTCGTAGTCTGAACCCATGTTCATATGCGGCTGTGTCGTGTTGCGGCAGTGACCGCGCGTGAGATCTCCGAGGCCTAACCGAAGACAGAAATTCAAGAAACTAATTTAAATATCTTTGGGTTTTATTCATTGCGTTTATTTAAAAAAACAAAGCTGAAACTATACCCACCAAAAGTTAACGTGACGTCACTCGAGGCGTAATGGGATAAATTTATTTGCCTACCACAAACAAAAAGTGGCAGTCAAGTCAACCAAAGAGTGCCAAGTATATGAGTTAAGTCAACTGTCAAACAAACATCACGTCACTCACGTCAGTCCTAACCTTACTAAAACGAAATTATTGATTATTATTGTGATATGATTTTAAAAATAAATAGTGGGAAGCAAAGAGTATTTCGTCCCATCATTTTCAAACAGCAGTGATAACCCATATTTGTTATTCGTACCAATTCTAGAAGGCCTGCGAGAAGAACAGTGTCAAGTGAAAAATTACAATTATGAAAAATTTCATTATTATGATTAATAAGCAGGAATAAATAATTACAAAATAATTAACAGCAAGGTCTGTGTTGAGCTAGATTAACCCCAAACAGTCCTGTCATTTAAGTAATCTTGAACATTGCAATATCCCTTTTTCGACAAAGTCACTTTAACATGCTCTTTAAATTGCTCAAATGGCAATTTCAAAATCTCCAGAGGTATCTTATTATAGTAGAAAATGCACTGATCGTTGAAAGAATTGCTAACCTTCGCGAGTCTAAATCAGGGCGCACATAGACTTTGATTCTTAGGTTAACATTACAGCTATCGCTAAGTTTGGAAAATGTTGTAAGGTTCTTGCCTAAATACATTATATTTTCGAAAATAAATTGACTAAACTCTGATGTTTTATCCCGTAGAATTCTGACAGCTATCATTTTTTGACATGTCAGAGATTACAAACCTTTTTGGCTGGGCACATTTTTCAATTTCAATACGACTCTGAACATTTGAGTGAATGTATCCATTTTTTAAGTGCGGCGCTCGTAATTAAAAAGGGATATACGGCGAGTGATAATAACGTCCCTTTTCATCACAAACAGTAAAAAACTACAAGTAAAGAAAACATATTTTTATTAAAATCCCTAATCATCATTAATACAAATATCACTTTCTTCATCATCATCATCATCATCATCATCATCATCATCGCTGACATGAATTATTAAAGTGTCTGCGACTGTATCAATCAAATTGTCGAGGACGACGATTTGATTGATACACCACGAAGACGCTTCTTTCTGGGAGACAGAAAGTCTGTCTCTTGTGCTCTGTCAGATGGGGCTGCTTCCCGGGAAGGGCCAGGCTGTGGCTCCATAACGTTTATAAAAATCAACGAACAATCCCAATACGAAAAGTCAACAAGAAAAAACTTAACAGAATAACAGTAACTTAACTAATTTAACAAGATATAACAACAAATACCAGCAAACAGAGAACACATGAGCGCATTGGTATATCTTTGCTGAAATCTACCAATATAATTTGTTCGCCACAAACTTCGTAGCGAAGAATCACGTTCCAAATGTTAAATAATTCTGCATCCATCTGACAAAGCAGGTCTTTTGAGTGCACACTTTTAAATTATTCGCTGTGGGGCTGTGAAGTGTTAAGTGTAAAGTAGCGTCCAATGGAGCGCAACACTGACAGATAAACGTCGATAGCCACAGAACAAATATTACTCTCACGTCAACGGTAGTACCTTGATTTCGTTTGTATCAAGTATCGGGTTTCGATTTTGTGCTTATAATTACGATATAAAACCACAAAATTTAATCGCTGATGATTGTGCGGGAACTTTAAACTGAGCTTCGAAGGAGAAATGTATCAGTAGCTGGAAAAAAGCTCATCTGATAGAAAGGTAAACATGTTAAGAATTCGAAGTAATGTTTCGTATTTTCCTCAAATTGATGAAATTCATTTACAACAATGTGGTTTCTGTTCAAGATGGAGGCCTACGACCGAAACAAACACTTTGGAGGGTATCAAGGTATTCCAGCAGACCATCCTGATGTATAGTGCCCTCAGATACATACCGAGATATCAACGCTGATACACCACTTCATAACATAAGCAAATCTCATCAAATTATGATAAAAATTATCTGATCGTAAATCTATTTACCGCCTTTTTATTTACTTAATCCTAAATAATCCCTTTCATTGAAATACAATGCGCACAGCCGCGAATCAGTACCGATGCATTACTTGCTTTTGAAGTTTTTTAATACACAAGGCACTTTCCCACAGTATTCTTCGTGAGAAATTGGCAGTTTTGCGCCCTATTGTGTAAAGCATCTCTGATGTTTAGTAGAAACTGTTTATTGAGCGTGAAACAGTCGAATTTGCTGTCGCGACGCTGTTAACTAAACAGCGAGTGAAGGCTGAAGGGGTAGATGGGGCGCCGGGGACGTGGCTACTCGCAAAAAATAGAATATACTTCTATTTGCCTCACTGCGCTGATTACTAATTAGTAATAACTCACACTTAACACTGGCTTTTCAGACGTTCCTAGCATTTTAAACTTCACAGCCACACTTAACACCTGCACTTTACACTAATCAAAATGAATAATATAATAATTGTCCTCATAAAGAACCTTATGATTTCTGAAATGTCAGAATTCTACGGAATAAAAAATCAGAGTTTAGCTACAGTTAGGATGTCAATTTCTTTAAAAAGCTATCTTAAGGAGTCTGTTCGTTTTAAATTATAAATTGCTCAAATAGCTCTTTTCTGTAAAATAAAAATTGTTTGAAAATCCGCTGATTTCCCCCACAACAGGATACCATAGGACATGACACTATGAAAGTAACAAAATATACTAGCCTAGATGTAGCCACATCCGTGCTTTGACTGATGTTCCTAACAGCGTAAGCAGCAGAACTTAATTTACCAGCTAATTTATCTATGTGGGGTCCCCACTGCAATTTGCTATCAATGGTTATTCCAAGAAACTTCGTATCATTTACTAATTCTAAGGTGCTGTTGTCTAAGACTAAACTTTTCTCAACTTGCCTGACACTTGGAAGTGAGAATTTGATACACTTTGTTTTACCAGCGTTTAACAATACATTATTAACTGTGAACCAATTCAAGGTTAAAGACAATACACCATTAACATTATCAAAATCTCCTTTTTGTCTTTCAATTTTGAAGACCATTGAAGTATCATCAGCGAACAACACTATGTCAGTTAATTTCTCCACCATGAAAGGCAGATCGTTAATATATACCAGGAATAAGAAAGGGCATAATATGAAACCTTGTGGAACGCCAATTTTAACACTTTCGACGGCCGGAGACCAAAGTTGATAATGAAGATTGAAGGCTATTGTGGAAGCGGATCCATCGCAAAACACGTCCGAGTTAGCTACAGGCTGCGGTGTTAGTGATAAAACTGTTTTAATCCACTTGAAGCAAATTGGGAAGGTGAAAAAGCTTGAAAGGTGGGTACCTCACGAACTGAGTAAAGCAAATCAACAAACGCGCGTTGACTGCTGCGTTGCAATACTCACCCGGCACAATAATAGAATGATTTTAAATCGAATCATTACCTGTGATGAAAAGTGGATCCTTTATGATAATCGGAAGCGCTCATCGCAATGGCTGAACCCTGCCAAACCAGCCAAACCATGCCCCAAGCGAAAATTGACCTCAAAAAAGTTACTTGTGAGCGTTTGGTGGACTAGTGCTAGTGTCGTTCACTACAGCTTTCTTAAATCTGGCCAGACGATTACGGCAGATGTTTATTGTCAGCAAATGCAAATCATGATGGAAAAGCTAGCTGCCACAGACCATATATCAAGATAGACGCAGCAAACACGGTCGAATGTATGAGAACCAACCGTGTAACTTTTTCACTACCTACTGTGACATCACGAGCGCCTTTTAGTGATGGGTTGACATGTTAATCGTGAAACAGAGTCAAAGGCGCGCCGCCAAATCGATTCAAAATGAGCGCTGCTGCGGGAATCCCATGCCTACCATGACCACGTACCTACCGCGTTGCCTTTTTGTCAGTAAGCCGGCAGTGTTTCGAGCATGAGATCGTATCGTAGCATCGCACCCGGATATCACATCATAGAGTGTTAAAGTATGTATTTGTCTGTAGAACCTATTTACCTTTTATTATTCATGTGTAAATCCGTCCAGCCCCCTTATGCAGTAACTCGAATCGATCTTAAACTGTGGAATAGTATCAGATTTCCCATAGTTATGTACAATCAATTGACACTGCGTTGCATTTGACCTGGCTCAAGCAGGAATAATAACCAGAGCGAAAAAGTTTTCGAGTTCAGAAAACATCAACCTCATATCATTGTACATAAGAGTCACTGTCAGTTCGATTCGCATACTTTTTCGACGCGTTCCTACACTGGATTAAAGTTACAAATTAAGGGGGCTGACTAGAATAATGTAGGTAAGGTAAAACGGGGTGTATCGATAACCAAGGGTAAATAGAAATAACTATTAGGTCCACTACTTCGTAAAGTATTAGAGAAGAGAGATTGGGAGCTATCTCTATTCTCCCCTGGATCTCAAAATACACTCAGTTTTACTACAATATTACCTACCTACTTGTTCAGTCTTGTTCTACCTTCTTATCTTTTTTTAAATCATTCCTCTGTCTTCTAATCATTCCTCTCTCGAAGTGAATCGATGTTGTATCGACAGAGGAATGAATTACTAATCGACTTTCTATGTAATGCTGAGTTACACGAAAAAAGCTTAAATTTTAAGTCATGATTAAACTAATTTAATCACGAGAATCCATCCAGCGGGTTGGGCTGTGCTTTGATATGTCAGTCAGTCAGTCAATCAGTCAGTCAGTCACTCAGTCTTCTATTATATATTAACGTAAAATGAATACATACGTTATTCTACTACTAAAATATAGATTGCAATGAAAATGCAACTCAGAATTATCATTCTTCCGTCAACAAAATCGAATTGTCCAGCGATTTTGCAAGAATCGTCGCATTGTACAACACTATCTGATTAAATCGACAGAAAAATGAGCAAATCGACTGTACCATGCAACTGTAAGGTTAACGAAAGTATAGTTTGCTTCACTGTTCATTGAGGGCTACGAAAGAGATATCCATGAATTGTGTAAAGTGGAAGCAGCAGTGGATGAAGTCCATGGGAAATATACGCTATGGTTCAACCTATCTCAGTAAAAACGGGAGACGCTACCCGAAATTAAAAATAATTGATTATTTAATAAATTAGGCGAATTTTAGAAATAAAATTACTTACGTATGAAAGGTAACGCCGTTGTTTTCTTTGGAAACAACATTGCTTGAGTTTTTGCAATTCACAACGGCACAGTAAGGCATTTTTATGTTTATTAGTACATCGCTTACATTCGAACAGCCAGAGAGCGACTGAGCCGGGATGAGCGGAATCCGCCTATTAAAAACACGCGAAGTAGGTAGACTTTCGCTGTCTATCTCGATATCTCGTCTGCTAAACAACCGAGGCTGGTCAATCGCTCTAGGCCACTGCTGCTTCATGATAACGCTAGACCACACACTGCACAACAGACGGCTACCATATTAGAGGAGCTTCAATTGGAATGTCTAAGACATCCACCGTACTCTCTGGACCTTGCTCCAACAGATTACCATTTTTTTCGAAATTTGGATAACTTCTTGAAAGGGAAAAAATTCAACTCCGATGGGGCAGTCCAAACCGACTTCAAATATTTTATTGATTCTCGTCCGAATGTTTTTTTTAGTAAAGGGATCGAAGAACTGCCTATGAGATGGCAAAAGTGTATTCTTTGATTTGTACCATTGCTATCTATAGATAGCAATGGTACAGACTTTGATTAAATAAATATATTATATTTAAAAAAAAACGACTTTATGTTCCTCCCATGCAAAACGCCAATTTCATATGTAAGGACCTAATATTTAAAAAAATACTGCCAGCCGCTTTATATAAAAAACTTTTTTTTTACAATTAATAGTAGTTGTCATTACTCAGGAGTTTGAACTATATGAAAGAAATATTAATAATGCATTAACAATAGTGACATTAAAATATTATGTTCCCTAAAAAGTTCACAGTTAGTATCAACGCCTGCAATGTAAAAACACTTTAGCCATCGAATTTGATACTAATTCTTATTTTAAATTACTGTACTAATTATACCGTAAAATTTATCTTATATAAAAAAGCTTTTTTTAGATACGTTTTAGGTGGTTTTTTTACTTTTCATTCCTAGATATTTGCACACTTGTTATTTAGTTAAAAGTGGATCTTGTATAACAATGTTAAAAGGAAAGACAATTCAAGGCCTTCAAAGTAACTGGATTCGAATAAAATGAAAGGCAACTAAGTCATTCTAAACCCGACGGCTCTTAAATGTAGACATTGCTTCTTCTCAAATTCGTTTACATTTAAATTATTGAAACAATAGCAGACACACAATTTTTCCTATCGCTGTCATTATCCTTTCTAGCTGTGCAATCATCCATGAAGTCTGTCACGCTATCCGCAAATATTCAGCCATAAATTCAAATAACTATTGGTACACAGAGACAGGGCAAGTTTGCATAAGCCGCCTTGTTTCTCTAACATATGAAAAGTCAGTCGTCTTTAGCCTGGGGCATATTTTCTATTCTGGATAAAGTTTCTGATACTGCTCTGTAGGGTAGCCGTGACAACGGGCAGGACAAACCGTGGGAAATAAATGGGAAATCTAAAACATCTAGACTCCAAAGACGCGAGTTAAAACTCTGAGTCATAATTTGTATATAACAGTTATTCTGAATCAAATTATCCACCTATGTTTTCTATGTTAAAATAATTAATACAATTTTAATAGTAAAACTCCCTTCAGTTACCGATTGTTGACTTTCCATCAGTTGAAGCATTATCGGTCCCTCAAGGAATCTATTTTGTGTCGGAACAAAATAGCCTCGTGATTTATAATAGCAAGAAGCTTTTAACCAGATAGGCTTACTGGGCTGCAAATATTTGTATGTTTACAATATTTCAGATATTTTTTACAAGATTGTGTTGCAGAACAAAGCAGAGTTATTACTACGAACATCTGAATCACACTGAAATCTGAAAATATATAAATCTGTATATCGTTTGTAATGGTACACGAGAGTCAGTACATTTGATACTTCATTTTGCGTTACAGAGGGCTAGCCCATCGCCGCGCTGTTTTGAATACGAGAGTCGGTTCATATAGCGTTTGGGGTTTTGAGTAGCTCAGGGTAAGTTAGCAAAAAACAGTGAGCCGGGCGCGTGGGATGGTTCGAGGAAGGTTACAGTCAGGTTTTTTTTGTCGCATTCCTGCGGAATGTGTAGGGGTCAGAGTTGATTTGGCTGCGTGCTGAATAAATTATGAATAACTAAATAATGGAAGGTTATTATGGAACGATACGGAGAAAGCTATTATGTTGACTGCAAATATACAATTGCGTTTGTTTGGTACGATTTGGCGAGTTTGACATCACGAGTCTGAATATCATTCTAGTGATCTTTGTCTAGCGCGCTAGCGGTCGGGAAGGCTTAAATTAATCGCAACAAGCTTTTATGGTCAGCGATCAACAGATTTTGTGTATCGGTAATACCGAAGGACTTGAGTGATATACGGTTGATCATAGTGAATATGCGTACACACAATTTGTAGAACGGCGGATCTGCATGGCATGGTTGAAATTAGACCCTGTGTAGTTAGTGATAAGAAGCTTCGCTTGGGCAGAGCGTGTTCGCAAAGGACGCCATTTTTTTTCAGACATGTGGGGACTATAAATACGATTGCGGGGGAAGGGAATTCATTCAGTCTGAGCGTTAAGCTACTGTGACAGTCGTCTATCAGCAGTTCTAAACAGTTTTGGTCTGCCGTTTTACGCGTCAGAACTGTGCGAATTGTGATTGCGTGTTTCAGTGGATTTTCGTGAGTGTCTGAAGCGCCGAGATATACCTCGGTTCCTATCCTTTAAATCAACCTACCCCAAATTCCAAAACTATCCTTGGGTCGTTAGATAAGAACTTGTAGGTAACTGATCTGAGTCTGAGTCTGGGCTTGGAGCGACCCTAAATTCCTTTTTCCTTCACCATAGGGTTCCTGGATTGGCTCTTAGGATATTCGCGGGCTAATCTTCTCCTCATTCCTTTCGAGTAGTGAGTTTTGAAATTCCCACACACAGTCATTAAACATACAAGCACATTCAAATCAAACTCAACCATTTTCGAGTGGTGTCGATAATGGACGTGGTATAACACTAGGATTTTAGACTAGGCTAGACAGGAGTTTATTTGCGGCTAAACCTAGGTTGGCAGGGCATAGGGAGACTGTTTGATCGATGAGGTTCCGCGGATGGAAATAACAAATTCAGAACAAAGTTAAACCGGTGTCAATACAGATAACCTATCCTGTTGATATTTTGACATTTGAGTGTTATCGGGGACGCGCGAAGAGATCAAATTACAGTCTAAAGTTCATTGTTTAGGACCGGGTAGATTGTTTTGCTTTGCCTTGGGTCAGTTTGGATTCAAGTTGCATCTTTAAATTAAATGTAAATTTCGCTGGAGGTCTAATGTGTAGGCTGAGTCAAATATTTATGATTTGGCTTAGTCGAGGTCGTGCTGAGGTCAGTGGAATTCATAGATCGGTATTTATCGAACTTCGCTATGGTGAGGGTAAGATCTCCTTAAGCGCTAATGACAACGTTTCGATAACATCCAGCACAAATTGCGCAGAGTTGAAGGTTTCAAAACGTTACGGACCTTTTGAGGTAACCGTTAGTTCAAACCCATTTCGGAAAATCAAATCGCAATTGTGTAAACCGGTCTTTTCGGATCGTTATTGCCGTGAACTAATTATATAATTGGAACCACCACTAGCCGCTACTAGCGAGCACATGAAATATCATTGAGTACTCACGTCGTAAAACTACGACGGATATCTATACGATATCCCAAACAAATATTATAAATTGTGGTCGACCACTAACAGAAGTTCCAAGCGCCCATATATAAAAAAAAAAATGGTACCATCACACAAAATACAACAACGATCGATTTGGCGCAATACACTGCTAACTGATGCGAAATACCGGCTTGCGGGCTTATATGCTTTCTCTGTCTAACTTGAAACTGTAACTTCCTGAACCAACCTTCCGTTCGACTATTGTACGCCTAACGAACATTTCAACGAACGAGAAATTCAGACTTATCATTCTTAACTTACAAATTTTACAGCTGAATCGGGACATCTCTTTTGGGCTAACCCAAAAGAGATGTCCCGATTCAGCTGTATCTAAATAGAATAGACGATCATAGCTACTGATAGCGGTGGCTCGACCTTAGCCTTTAATGTTGTTACACGTTACCATTTTAAGAAGCCTATATTTGACATTTGATATCATATCCAGACCACTTCTTTCTTTTTTTTCTCTTTCTATAACTTTAAATATATTTACCGTGCTCTAATCAAATCAAATCATTTCTATACAGGGTAGATTAATCCAATTCAGTAAGACATACATAATATTACATACCTAAATGAAAATACAAAATTAACTTAATAGTTTGTCATACCGTTTGTACAATACGCTACTATTCAACTACTTTTATTTTATTTTGCAAAGTTACAACTTTACAACCGACATCCGTAATACAGCGCTCGCTATCTTTGTCGAGACAGGTCGGTCTAGCTTCTCTAAAGCGTCGATTTACGATGCCCTCCAGCCAGTATTTCTTGGCGGAATGACAGGCACATCAGCGTTAATTTCATTGACTATTTTTTTTCAAAGTATTTATCTTTAGTGCCTCCATTTTCTTGAAAACATGACAGCTTGAAAACTTTTGACAGTCGAATTGGGCACTATTCCGACTCCCCTTCATTAACACACTGATCGATTGTGGCGGATTATGGCTCAATCTTCTCTTCGAAATCGAGTAAAGGCCTTTGCCCCTTTATGACGTCAATAATGGGCTACATTCATGTTTTATTTACTGTCTTCATTTTCTCATAACTTCCTTGTCACATCCTTGCGCCAGCTAACATGAGTTAAGATCGCCACACAAAGTAGCTAAGCGTTTGAAGGCTTTGCAGTATCAACGGTGAAGTTTCGACAATGACATGCATGAAGCATGCTCGGTTTTGCAAAGCCTCGAATATTGCGCTACCAAAGTCCAACAATGTATCGACAAAGCATTATATTTTCTTATTATATACATAATATGCGGTTGACACAGACCTTGGTGCTAATAGAGATAGGCCTATACTTAACAATGGTCGATGTGGGATGTACTTGATGATGAAAATTTAATAGAAATTAACTTTATTGAAAATAATTTTATAAAAACTTAATAGTCGTAATAAGGCCCGATGAACAACTGCGATCTCAAAGTTTGACTGATACTTAATGATGGGAAATATTAAACTGCACATCAATAAAACCGATTTGCACAGCAAATATCAGGGCAAAATACTGCGGTAGCTTAGGTGAAGGGTAAAGGGGGTGATCGAAACGAAGCCCCCTTTATCCTTCGTATACGGTTGAATATGTAAGAACAACAAAAATACTTAAACATAAAGAGTGTTTTTGCTGATCCTTTTTAGCTGTGAAAATCAATATTTTTGATGTGCGATTAAATACTAGCCCTTAATGATATGCTTGCGCTGGCTCTCGACTTTACACAATTATAATTTTAAACAGCAGTTTTCAAACGACCATCAGTCTTATCATCATCAATGCGTCACGCCTTTTTCCATACGGGGTGGCACATGCACAATTGTACCCATATTCAATTATTGCTTGAGCGGCTAGCCCATCGCTGCAGCTTTGGAGATTGAAGGTTACCTCATGATGTTTTTCATCACCACCGTTAGAACGTCCTTATAATATGTTTAAGATATATTACTTATCAATTGGTCTCCTTAAGAGAGCTTTTGAAAAAAATTGACATACTAACTGTTGCTAGTCAATTTATTATATTTGTATCAATAATTTGCTAGTCATATTTATGGAATATGAAAATATACATTACATAATAAAAGACATTTACAAAGGCAAACGAAAGATAAAAAGGATAAATTTGATAGCTGTGACAGGCAGGCCTTATTGCAGAAATACAAGTAAATAGTATAAAATAAGTGTTTCTACTAAACTACTAAATATATTATGTATTAAAGTACCGTATATAAATAAGATATTATAAAAAACCAATATACTACTAATTAAATCCTTAAGTTTACGCAAGAAATTAGCGATAGCTTTAAAGTTAAGTGTGCCGGTCGACTATGTTAGTCATATTTTCACGTAATATTAATATAAGTTGACGACCGTCACAGATAAGGTATATTTATATTCATCACGCACTATGTCTTATGCACGTCATTAATAACATGTACCAACCTAGTATATAAGCTAAGATTCCCTATAATAAATTAGTCTAGTATTTGCGCGTATCTCATGCCTTTTACTTTACTCCCAAAGATGTCGCTCTCCTCATAATTGCCTCTGGCAAATTAAGTAATCATCACAGACTTGATGCGCCCCGGCTTAGACTCGCGAAAGATAGCAATTCTTTCAATGGTCAGTGCTTTCTCTACTACAACATTACCTATATACTACGATTTAAAAGCATGTTAAAGCAAGTTTGTCTTAAAAGGGATGTTACAATGTACAAGATTACTCAAATGACGGGACTGTATGGGGATAAAATATCTCAATTGATTACCTATTGTATAATAATTTTTTCCTGTTTATTATTCAACTAATTATAAACCATTTTTAAAAGAGATCTACAAATCAACCTGTAGGAGTACCTTCGCCCTTCCACTCCCAAAGTAGTTCAATGTAGAGAAGAGGCAAATAATGACGTTTGCTAAGTACATATATGTACAGATATAGTGAATAATCCTTTCCTATCGGCAAAACTCGGAACAACGATAACACCCGAATGGTGCCGATGTGTCTATGAATTACTGTATTATTAAATTACGAGTAGGTATCAAATAAATCGCATACTTTATTTATCAATGTCAATGGGTACTGATTGCGAGTGAACTAGTAAGACAAAAACGAACATTTCCGAGAAAATACGAAAGGAAAGGATTATTCACTAAATATCTACAGTAATAAAGATATTTAAACTTTGACTTTGACTTTGTACATGGTGAACACCGGATTCGACGCACTACACTTTTTTCATTCATTATTCATATTCATGAATTACAAATATAAAAATTGTACGATGTTGTGGAATGAATACCTTTGCCTGTGTGCGTGAAATAATCAACCATAGAATTCGACAATTCCTGGAATTTCGAATGTTTTTGCAATGCATTCATGTCCAACTCAAATTAATCAAAGGCGCAATCTCTACGGCTCGGATGCACCAAAGCCTACTCATAATGTAAGCGACACTCAAAGTTATGTTGTCACCTCCGATTGTCACTTTTGCTCGGGAGAAAGCGCCAATATCACCAATATGACGTTAGCTGCCTTCTAACGCATTAAATAAGATTAGAAAATAAAGTGAATTATTTATATACACATAGCGCCACGCCTTTTCCCATACGGGGGGGCCGAGGCACAATTGTGCTTGTTATTCAATACTCCATTTTGCGTGACAGGGGGCTAGCCCATCGCCGCAGCTTTGGAGTAATGAAGGTTTCCTCATGATGTTTTTCATGACCGTTAGAACGCCCGTATAATGTACTTAAGATAAATTAATTGTCTCAGTGTTACACGGTCAGGAATCGAACCTGCATCTCCTGTGTGAGAAGCAAGCGTGAAACCCATCAGACCACGGAGCTATTTCAGTTATTTAATACTCCATTTTGCGTGACAGGGGGCTAGCCTATTGCCGCAGCTATGGCGATCGAAGGTTTCCTCACGATTTTCTCCATCACCGTTAAAACGACTGAATATTGTACTTATTATAAATTACTTATGTCATTGCTACATGGTCTGCACTGGATTCGAGCACGTATCTCCCGCGTGAGCGGCGAACATAACATAACATAACATAAATTAACATAACATAACATAACATGACATGACATGACATGACATGACATGACATGACATGACATGACATAACATGACATAAAATAACAACATAACTTAACATAACATAACATAACATAACATAACTTTACATAGCGTCACGCTTTTTCCCATACGGGGTGGCAGAGGCACAATAGTGCCCACTTTGAGCCAGTTACCCAATACTCCGTTTTGCGTGACAGGGAGTTAGCCCATCGCCGCAGCTATGGAGTAATATAGATTTCCTCACGATATTTTCCATCACCGTTAGAACGTCCTTATACCTATCCGTCGGTATATGACTTAAGATAAATTAATTATCTCATTGGTACATGGTCAGGAATCGAACCTGCATCTCCTGTGCGAGAAGCAAGCGTGAAACCCATTAGACCACGGAGCTCTGAGCGGTGAACGTGAAACTATTAGACCATTGCACGGAGCTCGCTAAATAAAATAAGTATATTTTGATCTCAACTGTATCCTATGAAATACTAACAACACGAAACTATAAAAAACTATCTGCCAAATTACGTGAGAATAGAGAACATTCACACAATAGAGGACCTTCAACGAAATCCAATTTATGTATCGCTAATTATGTCGCTTACCAAACACACCTATCGCATACTGGGATCGCTGGAATCTGTTTTTTATCTGTTACCACGATAGTTAGCAATAGGTACCAGTTCTGCGATGGGTTTATATGGTGAGCGACAGAATTTGCGATGGATATTCGTATTGATTTTTGGAGAAGGCTCTATAACTCTATCTCTATCTAGTCTGTATATACGGTATTTGGCAGATAATATAGCCAGCCATCTAAGAACCAAACTCATAAAATTATTTTTCTCAAACATGCAATGAATTGTCGTTATTACGTGCGTAATAACAGGCTTGGAATTATCACGTTTCGGGCCGCACAACTCGAGAGAACTGTTTCATACAAAATTGCAGGCCTAGGCCGGGAAGTATATTTTTTTAATTTTATACTCAAAGAAAAGACAACATCGGGCCAACGGGACTTACGATTATTAGTATTTTTAAACTTGAATTTGTTTTTGAGAGGTGTATTCTTTTTATTTCATTGCATATGTTTGAGAAAAGCACTATACATTCCTCTGGCCGTTAAGGGCTTGCCAGCTTCGTATCACTATCGGTCTATGCCTATTCAGCCGGCAAGCCCTTCTTTCCCGGCGTCTGCAGTAATGTGCATCATTTAATAAAATTCATTTATATATACATTTGCCATGGTTAAATGGAGTCGCACACCTAATTTCACAAGTTGCCTTTCTGTGACTCGTCAAAAGTTCCCCGAAATTTGAAAGCAAACACAGAAAACAAATACATAGATATATGTGACATACGGAGCTATTGGAAATATATGTATATTAGCTGGCCCAGTTCTTGCATCTTTTATTCCGACCAGGATTTCTAATTACAAGAAACTTCGGTCAGATTAAAGTTTCCTTGTCAAGCTGATATTCTTCAAACCCTAATTAGATCTTGATGAAACATAATTACGAATCATCGCAGTGAAGTCTAATAACCAATAAAAATTGCGTTCAAAACAGTCCACCCGTTTGAGAGCTACCCTGCCACAGACAAAGAAATAAATACAGACAAACAGACGCTAGAAACTTATAATAATAATAATAATCTTTATTTCCGAGGCTAGCAGCGTCCATAATAGCAAATACATCGAAATAAAAATAATTACATTAGATTTAAATTAAGTTATATTAATAAAAATATGTCGTGAAGTTATAAAACATGAGATATCTCACAATGATTTTAGCTCACCAGCCCACGCAAATCATGGATGAAATAGATTCGACTAGAACCTGGGCAGGCCGTTACTTACGTCATAAACTGTAGACTCAATACTATTAGTCGTCAAATTATTCAAATTATGCCCTAAATTTGCCACCATAGCATCCACGAGTCTGCGAACATTGTAGATGAGCTGCACCATCCCGCACGACGGAACAGAATACGGTATTTGGCAAGGTAGTCCAATAAATCTAGAAACGTGTCTCAAGCTGAAATTATTTCAACAAAAAACCGGTCAAGTGCGAGTCTAAATCGCGCACGAAGGGTTCCGTACCACCGTTCAATGGAAGCGATGGTGTGGAGTGAATAGTTTGGATTTTACACAGCAAAATATTGTTTACAAAGTTATTGGTGCAGTTACTTTCACACTCCATGTACGTAACCAGGTGCATCCATAAGTTTGTATGTGGTATTGCAAGAATTGTTGTATGGGAGCCCCCTTAAATATTTCTTTTATCCTGTTTTTTAGTATTTGTTGTTATAGCGGCAACAGAAATACATAATCTGTGAAAATTTCAACTCTCTAGCTAGCTAGGTTCTTGAGATACAGCCTGGTGACACACGGACGGACGGACGGACGGACGGACAGCGAAGTCTTAGTAATAGGGTCCCGTTTGGAACCCTTCGGGTACGGAACCCTGAAAACGTTTGAAAATATCAGAATTGTATAGTTCCAGCAGTTAGTTGTATATAATAAAATAATTTTTGTGTAAAAAAGTCAGCATTTGACTGTGACGTCACATGCTAGTATTTCATAAACTCGTGAACCAAATCATCGTTTTGACAGTTCAAAAAAGTATCTATTTTGACTAGCAGTCAAATACATACAACCCTCTTTTGGGTCTGGGGTTAGAAAGTAAAATGCCTTTTCCATTAAGTATATGGTTGCAGAGGCTCAGTTTTGCCCACGTATAAACATTTATAGGAATCATGAATTAATTTCATTTCGCTTTCATTTTCATGTACCTATATCATGTCGAATAGACCACGATATGAAAATATTAGAATAAAATATTGAAATAGGTTCAGCTTGAGACACGTTTCTAGATTTATTGGACTACCTTGTCAAATACCGTATTATTAGTGACTTCCTTTGATGGAGTGCTTTAAAAGAAGTGCTATTTGGAGTTACTTCAAATTCGTATTTTTTGTTGAAAATGAATACTAAATATATTAAAAAAAGTTCAAAAGAGGTTCTTTTATGGTTTTAGGCCGCAAAATATTATTTATTGTGACAAAAATCAATTATTTGTTTAGCGTAACTGGGGGCTAGCCCTTCATCACATATATATTTACGAAGGTTTTCTCGCGATTTTTTCCATGACCGTTAATAAAGCCGACTTTTCACTATGGGATATATTGTAATTTAAACACCATAGTGAACAGTGATCTTAAACATTAGCCGTGTTACCACAAAAAACATTAAACAGCGTTTAACCTCAAAACAAACGTCAAATCCCATACATTTTTATTTTTAAACAAGTATTGAACAGTGTTTTTTTTTTGTGGTAAGGCCCTAGGATTCCGGTTTGAAACAAATATTAAAGATTTATATATACGATTACAACACAAATCTCTAGCACCAGATATTCATATTCAACTTCGTTTTATTAGCACAACTGCATATTATTATTCAACCCAATTAAATTACTTTCGACGTTGCAATTAGCATCTCCGAATTAACATCCTCAACATTGCAATGTTCAGCGTAAATTAAATTGGACATCTACAACTGCATCCTTTGACTACAAAAGCAGTCCACAGCTACCGCATTTTCTAATCTCAAGCCAAAATTTCGTCCTCGGTACAGTAAAACGCAAACGTGCGTTCGCCAAAATTACTTCCTGGATGAGTTTTAATTCTAAAGCCCTGTGTACGCGGCTGACCCACCAAAGCTTTTAATGTCGCGGTTTTAGCGGGTGAGCTTTTGCGGCATCTATGTACGGTCGTGGTCAATGTATGTGATGCTTTGTAATAAAATAGCAAGTTGCTAAATACTTGCAATCCCCGTGAAATATTGAAATTACAGCACCACAGCGGATGCGCTCGTAAATGCGCTCGTGAGCAAATCAGTCCTAAACGACCTCTGTGGCGCATTGGTTGTGGCTCTGCCTACCTTGTAAGAGGTCCCGGGTTCGATCCCCGGCGGGGGGTAAAGAAAAAAAACCCATGTCTTGGATGTTTATCCGTGTGTGACGTCGGTGTTTCTGGTTCCCACGACTCAGGGTATCCTAGTGTGGGGCCAGAAGCAATGAATGTGCCTTTATGAAAATGTTTATGTTTATTAATAATAATGTCAGGTTATTATTTAATGCAGTATTATTTAGTGTGCAAAACCAAATGTTATCGTGAGTTTAACATGCTTGGGGAGACTAGTCCAGTCTGGTTTCTCACAAGTTATGTTCATTACAGTTTTTTTTTTGTAATATTGTTATTTTGAGACATCTTATTGGCACTTATTGACCGAGCGAGCGAAGGTCCATTTCGACAAGATAGGAGGCCGATTTTGCTTTCGTCTGTCTCTATGTATGTCTGTCAGTTCCGGTCTAGGGCAACAGTTTTCAAGGGATCCTCACAAAACTTGGCACACGTGTTCCTTGAATTAAACGATTTTTTAGTCGAGAGCTTTTCTCGATTTTCCCCTAGGGGGGGAGTTATGACGTCATTAATGTCTTAAATGGGATTTCTATTTTTTTTTTCTGAAACCTATCGTGTGGGGTGTTACTACTACTGCTATCAATTAGCGATAATAGCCGGGACCTACTCATGACTAAACGTATCATTACTATAAGTAAAACATATTCATATATTATTATTTTCAATTCGGCAACATCATAAACTTCTTTGCGACCTAGCTGGCATTTATTTTACCCAGTTGAAAATATCTTATGGAATTTCACAAAATATTCTCTGTTGTTTCCCAAAAATGCGCCGCCATAGAGCTAAGTAGTAAGAGAAACAATCTGCTTATGCCGAGTGTCAGAAAGGTTTAGTAAAATTTTAAAGGATGGTATTCAGGGAAGCACTGCGATAGCGGTCATTGACCCGGCTGCTCCTGCGAATCGAATCATACATGGTAACCTTGGACGCGGTCGGTAATCATGGTACCGATCGGCGACCGCTACCATGATAAGCTAAATGGCAGTCATTTTGAACGTTGCAGGTAATAAGTGAGTATCGCTAACCCAATCAAGAGCAAACAGTGGTAGACAGGAGCCGATGCTAGCAATTGCCATGCCAACCCTAAAATACCCTTATGAGAGTTTTTTAAAGAAATGACATACTGTACTGTAGCAATCGATTTATTTTCGAAAATATAATGTATGTACGCAAGAACCTTACAACATTTTCCAAACTTAACGATAGCTGTAATGTTAACCTAAGAAATGATCACAGTCTAGTTGCGCCCCGGTTTAGACTCGCGAAGGTAAGCAATTATTTCAAGGGTCAAATCAAATCAAATCAAATTTCTTTTTTACAGTAGATATTTACATATATAGCAAACGTCATTTTTTACCCCCTCCTACATTGGACCACTGTGGGTCAGTGCATTCTCTACTACAATAAGATACCTCTGGAGATTTCGAAATTGCCATTTGAGCAATTCAAAAAGCATGTTAAAGCGACTTTGTCGAACAATGGATATTACAATGTTCAAGATTATTTAAATGATGAGACTATATGGGGTAAATCTAGCTCAACACAGTCTTTGCTGTTAATAATGATTGATTCCTGCTTATTAACCATAATAATTAATATTCTAATATTTGTATTAGTTAAGCACAAGCAACTTTAAAAGAAATCTAAAAATCAATCTGTAGGAGTTTCTACGCCCTTCTTATCCCACAGTGGTGAAATGTAGAGAAGAGGCTAAGAATTACGTTTGCTAAGTAAATATAAATATCTGCAGTAATAAAAACATTTGACTTTGACTTCGATCCGTGGTGCAAAATATAAAGCAAGGCAAAGGCGATTGAATGACATATTCTGCCAAAATAGGGCATTGTTACCTTACCCATTGAAACTGAAATATCTATCCACGGTCTGCTCTTCGGGGAGTAGGTACAAGCCCTGCAAAATAAGCAACGCTAACAAAGTGACCATTTCGTCATGGCCTGTTGGAGTCTACCAGTGAAGTCGTGCTGATAGCCTCAGTCTGTTTTGTCTGCGTAAAGTCCTGTTCACGTCAATCACCGAATTGTAGACAATTTATAGATAAAGTCATGGTCGAAAATACGGTCAAAGACGCATAGGAGTCATTTCAGTCAAGTCGAAAACCGGTCCTGGGCGTCCAGTAAATGTCTCTCGCTGTTCCCAAAATTTTGCTTGTCGCTGTGCCAGTTAAAACAGTAGTAGAGTCTCCGTCATGTGTCGTCTTTGTCACTACCTCCCGCGTCACCATATCATTCAGTCTGGCATCTGTCGCCAAAATCAACAGGACGACCTTTCTAATGCCAGCGTCATGTGCCGGTTCCAGCTGCGGCTCCGGCTCGGCATCGACGTGTCGTCACAGTCGTCAGCCAGTCCGTCATGACGCTCGCAAAGTTAGGTTCGTTAACACCTGGAACAAAATAAACACACGTGTCTATTCCGATTAATTATATTTATTTATTTAAAATAGGTTACATAATTACAGACTTACAGATTAACATGGAAACTAGCCAAATATTGCTTTATCTGTCACATATTTCAAATTTTCCTTATATTATAGTTATTAGGTATTCAAAACTTACCGATGGAATTCTTGCCTTGACGCATTGCTTCTGCTGCCACCACCACCTCCATGCCCCCTTAACATGCCGCTATCATGGCCTTTGACTCTGTGATAAAGTCCGCTCGTAAAATTGGGTAAGCAGGTAAACTCCTTCCTATATATATATTATACCGGAAGTTAGTCAAAACCGCTTGATCAACTATCGACAGATAGTAAACCAGACCGACAGGGTTTAGAATTTACGTTTCTTTTGTTCTTACATGTCGACCTAACACAAAGACTATTCGGGGGCTTCGCTGCGCTCGCCCCCTCTAGTCTTCACCTAAGCTACCGCAGCGTTTGCGCTGGTATTTCGTTTGCAATTTACCTATTCATATTCATATTCATATTCATTTATTTGCATATAACATGTACAATACACACTACAGGTGGAAAATGTATGTAGGGTACATGCACCCTGATAGGGTATAACAAATTTATCTACACATACACATAACTTTTACATTGACCCGATCAGCTGTTCACAGGTTAAAGAGACTAAATTTATTTTCCTAATAATTTTTATCTTCGAAGAATTCCTGCAGCACGTAGTAGCATTTTTCGGCGAGGTAACATTTTAAAAGTTTTTTAAATTTTGTTAAATCTTCCATTTCCTGGAGATTTTTGGGTAAATTATTATATATTTTTGTAGCCATGGTAAAGGGACCACATTGTACCATTTTAAGTTTTGTCTGGGGACAGGATAAGTAGCTTTTAGGTCTTAAATTATTTGGACGGGAATATTTTGGGAACATATGTAAGTTTTTTTTTACAAAGTTGCTTATTTCTAATATATAGATAGAAGTTAGTGTAAGTACTTTATATTGTTTAAAATAGGGCTTGCAGCTAGTCATATTGTCTATATTAGCAATTATTCTGACGCATTTATTTTGTAATAAAAACAAGTTTGGTACCTTGGTACTGTTTCCCCATACCACTATACCATATTGTAGCCACGCGTGAGCATATTCATAATATGCTGAGAGAGCAGTCTTCACATCTGTGTATTTCTTTAATTCGAGCAGCGCGTAAGTGAATCTTGATAGTTTGGTTGATATATTTGCAATGTGGTCTTTCCGGTTTATATTGCTATCTATGTTAATG
Source organism: Argyresthia goedartella (assembly GCA_949825045.1). Taxonomy (NCBI): domain Eukaryota; kingdom Metazoa; phylum Arthropoda; class Insecta; order Lepidoptera; family Argyresthiidae; genus Argyresthia; species Argyresthia goedartella. The sequence goes on from OX463824.1 coordinate 27,415,351, forward strand.
CCTAGTAAAGGGTAAGTTTTAGCACATTCGATTTTATTACTTAGATATGAGTAGTTTATTTCTAAGGGACGTTTTTGATGTGGTTTAAATTGTAATAGTTTTGTTTTGGAATAATTTATTTGTAAATTGTGTTCATTTAACCAGTTAATTAATGTATCAAATGTAGTTTGAAGAAGTACGTTGAGGTCGGTGGCATTTTGGCAAGGTATAACTATTGATATATCGTCGGCAAGTAGAGTGGATGAATGGTTAATTTGTTTAGGCAAGTCATTAATGTAGAGCAGAAAGAGAATGCACCCCAGTACACTTCCTTGGGGGATTGACTTAGTGACATGTGCTTTTTCAGATCGCACTTTATTAATCAAACCAGTTTTACCATCATAATGTTCTATTTCTACAAGTTGATATCTGTTTGATAAGTAAGAGTCGAACCATTGGTGCACAATACCACGAACACCTATTCCATATATTTTTTTAAATAATATATCATAAAGGACACGATCATATGCCTTGCTCATATCGAGAAGTAAACCAATAGCATATTTTTTATTATTTATAATATTTAAAATATCTATAATATATTTATAAACAGCTAGTGATGTCGAGTGGTTTTTTCTAAATCCATATTGGGACTTACTAAATATATTAAATTGTTCACAGAAGGAATACAGTCTGTTTGCCATGGCAGTTTCAAAGATTTTTGCGAATGTAGGTAAAAGAGCAATTGGTCTGTAGTTTGTGCAGTTACTTTTGTTACCTTTTTTGTAAATAGGTTTAATTATGGATAGTTTTAAGAGGTCTGGTACTGTACCATCTGCAAAAGATTGATTTATAAGAAACGACAGAATAGGGGCCAATGTTTCAACACATTTTTTTATTAGTAATGGAGGCAGTTCGTCATGACCGAAACTTTTTTTGTTTTTTAATTCTTTTATTATTTTAATAACTTCAGGGATGGTAACTGGTTTTAAGTACATTGAATTTTCAGACGGCTCAATTACAGCTTTTCCTTTTGGTGCGGGAAGCGAGGGATCTGAATTTGCAACATTCAGGAAAAAGTCGTTGAAAATATTAGTTATACGAAGCGGGTTATCTATTATTTTATTTTGTTCATTCAATTTAATGTTAACTCTATCTATTTTTGTAACTTTGTTAGTTTGCTCCTTTATTAAGTGCCAAGTCGATTTTATTATGTTATCAGAGTTTTTGATTTTATTAATGTTTTGGATCCTTTTAGACGTTTTTACAATTTTTTTCAATAATAGTTGATATTGTTTATAGGCATTATTTAGAATTTTATTATCTATTTTATTTACAAGTAGTTTTAGTAGTCTTTTATTCTTACAGGATTGTTTTATACCTTTTGTTAGCCATGTTTTTTTGCTTTTAAGTTTTATTTCAACATTTTTTAGGGGTATAGTTTTATTTAGAATGTAAGTTAATTTTGATTGAAATGACATATAGTTTTCATTTAAGTTTTTATCTCTAGTGATTAATTTATTAAAGTCAACTTTATTAAGTTCTGATATGAAATTGTTTATATTTTGGTCATTAAATATTCTTTTTTTTACTGACCATGTAGTTGGATCGTTATTATGATCGGTTGGTATTTGTATTGTTGTACCTTTATGATCTGAAAAACCATATTCATGGACGGAGATGTTTTCTTTTTTTACAATAAAGTTAGTAAATATTAAATCTAAACAAGTAGACGAGGTTTCAGTTATTCTGGTAGCCTCTTTTATATGTTGGTGAAAGTTGTAGCTTTTCATTAGATCAATAAAGCTTGATCTTAGCATAGAATTTACTAGCATATCAATATTAAAATCACCTCCTATTATAAAATTTTTCCTTAAATATTTCTTCTTTACGTGCTGCAAGAGATTTGTTAAGGAATTAAAGAAAATATTAGGCATCCTGGTGTGATCTGGCCAATAAATAACAATTACAATTAATTCTAACTTAGGTATCTCAATGGTACAAGTTTCAAATATAAACTCTATATTCATTCTATCAATTTCTTTCAGTTCAATAAACTCAATATTGTCTTCGAGTAGAATGCAAGTTCCTCCTGCCCCATGATGAGATCGACAAAAGGATGCTGCTAGCTTGAAGCCGTCTACACGCAGCAGATCTATCGTTGATGGAGATATCCACGTTTCTGTAAGGCACATCATCTGGATATTTTCATCTTCTTCTGTTGCGGCTTCTGCTAAATGTTGCTTATTTTTGAAGCTCTGTATATTCTGGAATAAAATTTTAATATTATGGTCGAAAAAAATCTGCAGAAATCGCCTAAGATACTCTTCTCATCGTCGGAGTACAATTCTTCTGGTGCATCAGGCATGCTTTTTTTTGTCGGAGAGTAACATTGCTTCTATCTATAATTTCTAACTTGTTCGACAATTTGCGAGCAACCTCTTGGGTATTTTCTGAGGGGTAGCTGTGTCCCTTTTTATCGCCTGTAGTAGACACTGCAGGGTCTGCTGCCATCGCACGGGCCTGGGGACTGGCCGGCATCATGTCATCATTCCTCGTCCGCTGCATAAGTCGACGGCAGTTTGGGCAGGTCCAGGTACGCTCGAGGTCTTGCTTGCATTCAACAAAATAGGCTTTATTTATGTTTAAGCATTGGAAATGGAAGTGCTCTTTACATTTACTGTAATCCAATAATTCCGCTATGTTGACGTGTTTTCCACATGCTCCACAATTTCTCATTTTTATACGTGGGAAATGCAAGGTTAAATAAAAATTCTGCCCTTATAAAAAAAAAAAAAATAAAAAAAAAAAAAAAAAAAAAAAAAAAAACACCTTATGACATCTGGTGCAGAGTAGCAGGAACCATCTGAGAGTGCAATCGATCGATATTAAGTACTTCTACTTGATCATAGATGGCGCTGGTTTCTTTGATATTAAATCATGGACTTCGTTGGTATTATAATTTTAAACTTTAGAGGTTATGAAAAATATCCAAACTTATTCTCACTCGTTTTTCTTCCTGCTTTTCCGTTAAAAAGGTTGTTTGTTTTTAAAGCTGTTATCGGACAGTCGATTCTTCTTAAAATATGCAGGAAAATGCAGATTTAGCGGCAAAAACAAACTGGCAGGTTTATCACTTTTTTCTGGTTATTAGCGAAAAATAACAGCAGATCACACTTTTGCATGGAATTTGTAACTCGGGTAATGGTTGTATATTACTTTTATCACTATATTTTAGAAGTTTAAGTTTAATTTATAAAAAATATGCACAGACGTTGTTGTTATGGCGACGGTGGCGCCTCTCTCCCTCTTTAAGTTTAAACCAGTTTACTATTTAACGGCTTTAACCGTTAGTTGATCAACTACCGCGTCATATAGTACGCAGTACGCTACAGTTTACTATCTGTCGATAGTTGACCAACTTACGAGAAAAAAACCGTTAGTTTATCAACTGACGGTTTTGACTATCTCACGGTGACATATACATCATACACACACATATATTGCCCAAATGGGCGACTTGTAGATAGCTTCAGCATATACCGAGGCCATGGTTAGCAGTGACATCTAATCCTAACACACATACAGGGGTTGTTTTAGTTCGTATATACGTCACCGGAAAATAATACGATCCGCAAGTTTATAAATTTCCTAATTTTTTTCCCGGAAGTTTATAAACATACTAACCTAACCTAACCTAACCTAACATAACCTAACCTAACCTAACCTAGCCTAATATAATCTAGAAGGAAGTTATTATTACAGGAATTTAGTAATATTTGCTATAATTTTCTCGGTCTCGGAGCTCGGGCTGCCCCGCGGGGCTCTGCGCGGGAGCATGCGTCAGTCTGCTTCGACGCGATGCGACGGGTATTTGTTTTCTTTGTCTAATTCTCAATGCCATTGGCCTATGTTCAGCCCTTAACTTTCGCATGTTCACTGGTCGACCTGAAAGAATTATCAAGTAGTACGATTGGTAATTGCGCACGAGTTCAATGAGGCTTATATTTACGAACCGAGAAGTAAACGGTAGCTAGGTTCTTAAAGAAGCCTTTTTGAACGAGTTACCTATATAATTTTTCCACCTGAGAACAAAAATAAAATAAGGTCCAAAATTGTGGGCCATTTGATATTAAGTTTTTTTAAGTGGCAGTTTACAGCTTTCATCAAATTTTGCCTTGGAAATTGCTCCTACGCTTTTTAGGGTTCCGTACCAAACGCGACCCTATTACTATGCCTTCGTTGTCCGTCCGTCTGTCACCAGGCTGTATCTCATGAACCGTGATAGTTAAACAGTTGAAATTTTTAGAGATGATGTATTTCTGTGGCCGCTATAACAACAAATAGTAAAAAACAGAATAACATAAATATTTAAGGGGGCTCCCTCGTTTTTAGGGTTCCGTACCCGAAGATTTCCAAACGGGACCCTATTACTAAGACTCCGCTGTCCGTCCGTCTGTCACCAGGCTGTATCTCAAGAACCTAGCTAGCTAGAGAGTTGAAATTTTCACAGACTATGTATTTATGTTGCCGCTATAACAACAAATACTAAAAAACAGGATAAAAGAAATATTTAAGGGGCTCCCATACAACAATTCTTTCAATACCACATACAAACTTATGGATGCACCTGGTTACGTACATGGTGTGTGAAAGTAACCGCACCAATAACTTTGTAAACAATATTTTGCTGTGTAAAATCCAAACTATTCACTCCACACCATCGCTTCCATTGAACGGTGGTACGGAACCCTTCTTGCGCGATTTAGACTCGCACTTGACCGGTTTTTTTATTTGTATTTGCTCGATATTGTTAACGGCAACAGGCAGACGCCTGAAATATTCACAGAATATTTAGTTATATATTAACTTTAAAAATAAATAAAAATAAAACAAATATTTAAGGGAAGCTCCTATAAAACACGCGTTTTTTTGCCGTTTTAATAGATAATGTTACGGAACCCTTCGTGCGCAGGTCTGTCTCGAAATTGGCCGGTTTTTTTATTTATTTTGAAAGCCCTCTCAACTTCCACTGAATTTCCTCACAAAATCAGACCTTAGATGAGTACTGAGAGCGGCTTCAATGGAAAGATTTGCCTCAGTTTTTATAAAGCGTATACAAGCGATTTATTTTGTTACACACCGATTCCACACGGCTTTTCCAATTTAGATTTTTGTCATTTATAATGCCTAAATCTTTATCATAATTTGCACAAAATCACTTACAGTGCAAGTCCTACAAATTTACTGAACCGCCGCCGCCGCCGCCGCCCCGGCCATTCGTGCGCCCGCGCTGGATTTGGATAGTAGGCGTAAATTTTAAATTTCGAACGGCCTAACCCTTACGCGAGCGCTTGTAAACTACTACCCACATCCGAAATAAATTCTTTATTTCCACAGCCTTTTACGTACTCCTGGAGCTCTATTTTTGAATCATTCGCTTCGGAAGCGAGCGCTTTCCAAGCGACAGGATTGGTGGAGCTTAGTTACGTCTAGTGATATGAACCAATAGTTGCGCTTGGCGAGCGCTCGCCACGACGCGAGTGATTCAAAAATAGGGTTCCTGGGTACTGTTGACGAGAAACTACTGGCTAAACGTGGTATAGATCGCGACAAAGTACTTGAGCATGATTTGACTTAGTGGGAGAACTCTCCAGCTCTCTCACTTCTAAACAGGAGTTTAGTTGCGGCTAAACCTAGGTTGGCAGGGCATAGGGAGACTGTTTGATCGATGAGGTTCCGCGGATGGAAATAACAAATTCAGAACAAAGACTCCCAAAGAGACGCCTTCATCTCGCTTGCACAGTCAAGCTCGATGTTCAAGAAGTTTGCCGTTAGTTATAGCAACTGTCTTATTCCACCCCATATTGAAATACGCGAAATACTACTCGAATTATACATTGGGTTTGACAGGAAGAAAGGAAAAATTAAACGGCCAAAAAATATAGCCATTACATTTTTATAAGAAGAATATGACCACACTGTCCGCACTTGCCAGCGTGGTGGTGTATATATAGCTCAATCTTACTCGTATCCGGGTTAAGGGCTGTGGCCCTCGGTGAGGTTTATGGGCTATATTACTTTTATTACAAGGAACTCTTATAACACACTTCTAGCGCTAACTATTACACACTAAACACGATGCCTGTAGCAGGCCCGCAAAGGCTGGCGTATAATATTTCAACCCGACCGCAACATTCAGCGGAAATTAAGGAATTAACATCGTATTTTCCCTCTTTGGGGACAGGCCTGGGTTATATAAATACGCCCATTTTGAGCCCATCAGTTTTGGAGACTATTCGGTGTTGTGTGGCTTGTTTGTAAAAGCTGTTTTTGTAAATAATGCGGAGAGTTGTTCGCCAAAATAACTGTTTATTATTTACAGTACATTTGAGATGTAGACAGGTCTAGTGGTTACCACATTATTTTATAAAAGTCGTACTAGATACCCTCAGGCCCGAAAACACAGATGACTGCTCAAAGTTTAACAGCCACTCAAAGTCATGCTGACATTATATCTCGGTACGGATTTCCGTACCATTTGGCTGCATCAGTATGACATTTAACCCAGATGTTACAGGATTTTTGAAAATTGGATCGTGATTTTGAACTTTAACACTTTAAGATAAGGTTCAAATCCTATGAAACAAAATTTATCGTTTTATCAAACACTAGTAACAAGTGGGTTAAGCTGCACTTGATTTTAGCGCATTTTTAAACTAATTAACTTACGAGGTTAAGTTAGTAGCTATGGCTATGGTTTTTTGGTTGATGTGACGTTGTCAGCTACTTGACAGCCGATTTTTTGCAGCAAAAAACACAACTGAAACTGCGTTAAGGGCTGAACATAGGCCAATGGCATTGAGAATTAGACAAAGAAAACAAATACCCGTCGCATCGCGTCGAAGCAGACTGACGCATGCTCCCGGGAAAATTAATCTCAAGAAATTATAGCAAATATTACTAAATTCCTGTAATAATAACATTAAAAATAAAATAAAACAACCAAAAATTTTCCCATATTTTACCTATTTTTGCGTTTAAGTTTCATATAGGAAACTGATTTCGTCTCCGAGCGTTTGCTCATTTAGTTGAATAATAATGCATTGCGAAAAATATTTTTAAATATTAAATATAACAGGTATCCGGTAATTTTAAAAGTCCATTCTTATCCCTAATAGACCTTTTATAACATATATTTATCCTACATTTTTATGTTGTCTAGCTTAGCCTAGAATTAAAGCTAAAGATGCATTTCTGGCCATATTTTATCCCTTAAGAAATAAAACTAAAACAAACATTGACCTCGACATACTTTTGAAGTGAATAACTTCTTTAGCCGCGATTTCGAAATCAAAAAGTGAATGTTATTGAGGGGTGACAAACCAATGGCTAAAATTGGTTCCTATTTTTCCGGCCAGCAATCATGGCAATCGAATCATGAAATATAGATCCTTGACTTTGTTAAAAACAAAACATAATATGGCTGGCATGTATACACGGCACTATTGACGTCTTAATTTTATTTCGACTTCAGTATCGGTTTAAGAGTGACTTATTCACAGATTCACAGGTACACTGAATGCATGCATGGGTATCTTTTGTTGTAAACCATTGTAATTAATTTATTCGTTCATCAATCGTTTCTAGGGTTCCGTACCCGAAGGGTGCCAAACGGGACCCTATTACTAAGTCGCCGCTGTCTGTCCGTCCGTCCGTTTGTCACCAAGCTGTATCTCATGAACCGTGGTAGTTAGACAGTTGAAATTTTCACAGAGGATGTATTTCTATTGCCGCTATAACACAGACAACTAAAAAACAGAATAAAATAAATATTTAAGGGGGCTCCCATACAATAAACTTTTTTTTCCTCGTATTTGCTCGATATTGATAACGGCAACAGGTAGACGCTTGAAATACTCACAGAATATTTATTTATATATTCACTTTAAAAACAAATAAATAAATTAAAATAAAAGCAATATTTAATGGGGGCTCCCATACAGCAAACCTGATTTTTTTGCCGTTTTAATAGATAATGGTACGGAACCCTTCATGCGCGAGGCACTTAGCCGGTTTTTTGCTATCATTACATTGAACGAAACAACACACATTCGCATTACTTACCCACCAGTCCTCAGTACGGCCGCCCAAAGTTGTATGGTTAGTCCAGAAATTCGTAAGAGAGCTTCTTAACGGTTAATTTAATGGCAACCGCTATACAGGAGTCTCGAGGAAGGATATAAGAGATAAAATGTTTTCCCAGGATAGCCCACTCGTGGGTGCAGCGGGCAACCAACTTCGACACAGCGGTATTGACACAAGCAAGCAACATGAGTATAGGGTGCTGCTTGAAGCGACATTGTTCAAACAAACCAACGATTGCCGCCGCGCCACGTAGCGTTCCGGTCCCAGGTCTCTGACAAGCGAAAAGGTTTATGGTGTGACTGATTCCTACGGCACAGGGTATGCTAGTGTGGGGCCAGAAGCAATGTATGTGCCTTATACATGTTCATGTTTAAACATCACGTCGACTGGCAGACGCAGGGTGGTTTAGCATTCGAAACGTGGTCACAACTTTATTAAATACTCCATCTTTATTCAATACAGCGAGTGAAAACGAGCTGGCTACGGCGAGTTGAATGGAAAACAATTTAAATAAAACAAAACCTCTGATTGTTGCAACTTGACTAATGTAACAAACATACATTTTCTCATTTATTTACTTTTATTACCACATTATTTTATTTTTACAACTCTTTCTTTGATGTCCCTGAAGGTAGTAGGCCGTCCAAGCAATACGCAAGGTTTTCCCTAGGTGGCCAAATTTGGCCCCCAGTGAGCCAAAGTTAACCCCCAGTAGACAAAGTTGTTAGTTGAGTGTTGGTCGGTTGGCCGTCTCAGAGGGGTGGTCTCCTATCAAGGAAAGAATTAAAGTCGGTGGTGAAGGTTTACTTTTACATAAAAAAATAACAAGGGGAGTTTCTCTCCTTGCGGCCGATCAACTTAACCTACTCAAAAGTCTCTTAATTCCAAATTTATCTCAACCAACAGTCGACCGACTTGCTTGCTGGTCACCACCAACGGTGCTTAGCTCCGGCTACAGCCGAAGCGTTTCTGCAGTGCGATGACGCACTTCACAATCCGGTGCCAGTCCTACACTAAACCAGGCGCCATGCTAGGTCTCAAACTGGAAATAGGAGAAATGTCTACTTGACTTCCAGTCCTAACATAAAATTGTAAAAAGGGGGCCCTGCGGGCTTCTTGACACAAATTAAACAGAATGACTAATGTGGCTAGGTCGGCGGATACTACTCATTCTCTACATACAAAATTCTTATCTTACTACAGAGGAAGGTTATAATTCCCAATATTCCCCGGAATGCAGCGACTTACTCAACCATTCAGTCTATTTGCAATCGCCTCGCTTTTACAGAATACACAAATCAAATGCAGTTAGCATCTAAGTCTCACATTTAGCCTGTCGGCTTGGATTATGTCTAAATGGGTGAACTATACAATTACCTACTACATTTGGACCCAGTCACCAACTACAAAGGATAATAATCTGGGAAGAGCAGTCACTACAGGTGTATGTTTTAACGGACGATTTAGTCTTCAGGTGGAACCCGCGTTTCAAATTTCCCAGCCGACGGGGGACAACGATAATGTACGACCTACATTATCGTTGCTATGAGGGCTATGAGAATGGCATTCCGGAACCAGGATAAAGGGTTGAAGTTGTTAGCTAACGCGGTAGGTAACACAAACGCACTTCACTTAGTAAAGAAATCCAATACCTGTCAATTGCATTGTAGTTTCGTCGCCTTATCTTAAACCAGATTGCACTTGCTCGACACCCCTCTCTTCGTCAGCCCAACGATCACCACGTGTTCCGCAAGGTCTGCACTACTAACGGTCTCGTTGACCCCTTATGGCTGCGATATTCAAACTACACGTAACGCTCACGGTCCACGTGCGGTTCACCCCGATCTCATCTCTTTAGCAGGCCAGGGCCAGGTTTCCAGACAATATATGCTTAGCCTTTAAGCCGGGGCTGTCGCCGAAAGCACCGGAGCAAAAGAAAAGACTCGGGGTCTTTCGTGACGTTCAGGATTCAATATCGCGAAAGTGACATAATACTAGATTATGTACCAAGGGGATAAAAACCTTGGTGTCAGTTGATATTCATTAATAATTAGAAAATTAATTAAAATAATCTTAATTAGGTTTCCGTACCCGAAGGGTTCCAAACGGGACCCTATTACTAAGACTCCGCTGTCCGTCCGTCCGTCTGTCACCAGGCTGTATCTCACGAACCGTGATAGTTAGACAGTTGAAATTTTCACAGATGATGTATTTATGTTGCCGCTATAACAAAGAATACTAAAAAACAGGATAAAAGAAATATTTAAGGGGGCTCCCATACAACAATTCTTTCAATACCACATACAAACTTATGGATGCACCTGGTTACGTACATGGAGTGTGAAAGTAACCGCACCAATAAATTTGTAAACAATATTTTGCTGTGTAAAATCCAAACTATTCACTCCACACCATCGCTTCCATTGAACGGTGGTACGGAACCCTTCGTTTAGACTCGCACTTGACCGGTTTTTTTTTACATTTTAGCTCTTATTTATACAGTATAGTGTATACTTATTGTATAAATGAGAGCTAAAATGTCAACAACAATAATATAATAATAATTAATAAAATAATAATATAATAAACATTAAAAAGTTCATCAGGTACATACATGTCAAACAAAACAGAAATGTCATTAAGCATGAAATAATCCCTTTCAAATTATTTAAAATTATCTTATTATTTCTTCCTGTCAATGAATTCCGCCACAGCGCAAAAAACTTGCCCTGTCAGCCATTTTTAGGGTCACTCGCGTGTCCGTCTGTCCGTCCGGCATCAGTCACAGAGGTTGTAGAGCCGGTTAAAGCTACAGTCTTCAAATGTTCGCAGTATAAATATCTTGTTGACCCAAATCCATACAAATTGACAAAAACATTTTTTCACACCTTACATTCGGAAATTACTTCAATTAATTAAGGTGTGTGTTTTTATCCACGACCAGAGGCAGCAAAATGCTACTTTTCTATTTAAGCTACTTTGTTAATTTATTCATTGGCATGTAGCATTTACGCAGTGTGGTAATTGAACACAGATCTTATCAAAATAATCGATTGTAATTTCATCGTGATCGATTAAAAACGAACATGTTTCAAACTGGGGAATGCTCCTCGTTGACGCGAACAATGCTTTTAACGCCGTGAATAGACGTCACACAATGCTGGTACGCCGATGACTCCTCCGCGCAAGGCACTTTCCAAAGCCTACGACAATGGTGGGACAACTTAAACAAAACAGGCCCAGCATACGGATACTTACCACAAGGTAAAAAATCATTTCTAATAGTGTCAGAAACTGACAAGTCTACCGCAGAAAAGACGTTCTCCGGTACCAACGTCTCCATAGTTACCGGCTCCCGCTTCCTAGGAGGCTACATAGGGACAGGAGGGGACGACTTCGTAAAAAAGAATGTAACCGAATGGATATCTATCATCGAGAAACTCACAACAATCTGCAAAAACTCACCTCAAGCCGCTTACACTGCCCTAACTAAAGCAGCTCAGTTTAAATGGTCCTTCCTACTTCGTGTCTTAAAAAATTCAGAAGAAATTTTGAACCCTTAACTAACACATTACACGACAAATTCATACCAACACTAATTGGAGGCGAAATCACAAAACTTGAAACCCAGCTATTTACCCTCCCAGTCCACAAAGGCGGACTTGCCCTTTCTGACCCCTTCAACACACCAAACCGTGCATACCAAATCTCAAAACAGGGATCTACAATACTTTCAACAGCCCTAACCGAGATGAAAGACATAATCCTTGCTGAACACTACAATTCTTTGCGTGACGCAAGAAAGGAAGGAAACAAGGAAAAAGAAACATACGAGAACGAAACTCTAGAAAGCATTCTAACAAAATTACCATCCAAAAAGAAAAGAGCAATAGAAAGATCAATAGCGACAAAAATGAAAACAAAAACATCAACATGGCTTTCAGTAATACCGACAAGAAAAGACAACTTCGACTTATCAACCCACGAATTTAGAGATGCCCTGGCCATAAGATACACACCAATCTCCATGCCTGCGACTTGCGACGGCTGCGGCAATGACAACTTCAACGTGGACCACCCCTTGTGCTGCAAAACAGGTGGCCTTATCACACGCAGACATAACGAAATAAGGGATCTTTTCTGTGAACTGTGCCAGCAAGCCTGGGGAAACGTCACGAAAGACCCAGTCATCTCCGAAGGCGATACTGGGCTGCGCGGAGACTTGGCTTGTCGGGGGGTATGGATTGCCCAGAGGGAGGTGTTATTTGATATCCGTGTCATAGACACCGACGCTCCCTCCCACGCATCACGCCCCGTAGCGGCTGTCCTTCGTTCACCTGAAGAAGAAAAGAAAAGGAAGTACTGCGACCCAAGCGAGACGCGCCACACCACCTTCACCCCTTTATTAACCTCTGTCGACGGAGTTTTTGCTCATTTTTTTCAAGTATTAATCTCTTTTAAATATATTGTCGTCTAGTACCCATTACACAAGCCTTATCGAGCTTATTGTGGGCCTAGTTCGATTTGTGTAGGATTGACGTCTAATATTTATTTAACGAAATGTGCAAAATCCGACACGCCCATAGCCGGTTTATCAAAAACGGGAGGATTACATTCTTACAGAGACTCAGCTCCCTTCATATTGTCCGACAGATTATTTGTATATCTGCGGGCCGCACACGTTTACATTCAGACTTCAAACAATTAAATCGAAAGCTATTGGAAATCATTTCACAGATACAGAAAGAAGCTATTTTATTCTGCCCTAGACTGAATTCTGAAACTCGTGTGAGTGTTTGTGTGTAAAGTATCTATGACTCTTTTATTAAATACACAATCCAAAGTTGTGCTCCATGATCACTCACTCCATATTATAGATCTGGCCTTATCGGCTTATCAAACCTTGTCGCATCAAGCGCCACCCTTACCTCCGGCCGGGGTTTTCACAAATTGGTCCACATTCGAGTGTCCAATTTGACGCTCAGCCATGCTCTGCTAACGACCTTCCTACGAGTGGACTGCAGCTAGCTTCAAGCTGACATGACAAATGAGGCGCGATGGCCAAGAGGAATTAGGAGGCTGAGCATGCAGACATGTCGAAGGTTTGCCGGTATGTCCGCCTACGCCACCAACACAACTAGGCGCATGATAGACTGCGTTTTCGGCGCCTGTATAATTATACCTCCCCTACAATACGTAATTATACTTACAAGTCGTTAGTATGCACTAAGTATGTATGTGGTATGAATCACCGTTCCGGTGTTCGATATACCATCGAACGCTTAGTGATGTTCGCGTAGTAGTCACGCCTTTTTCGAAACGGTATGGAAGAGGCACAGTGTTGCGCGCTTTAAGCTAGTGATTCAATGCTTTATGCAGGGGATACGGGATCGAATCCGGTACTGACCACATGGTACCTATGAGATCAGTTTTTTAACCTAAGAATGGACGTTCTAATGGTCATGGAAAACATGGTAAGGAAATCTCCAAAGCTGCGGCGATGGACTGTCCTCCTGTCACGCAATATGGAATATTAAATCTCTTGTTAGAAGGCGTGACACTGTTTGTTCAATGCTGTATTTTGCATGGCGGAGGGCTAGCCAATCGCCGAAGCCACAGATCACTCAAGAAACTGCTTGCACCTGTATGTCCAGGATACGAGGGGTTCCTCACTATGTTCTATAGGTACAACCTGCAGCCTTATCACGCAATTTTGACATGTAAGAATTTCAATCATTTTGGAAAAATTGGCCAATCAGAACATCGTATTAAAATCAGCCGCAATAAAAGACATAATAAAATCGTGTTGTGATTGGATTGGATTTTTCAAGACGCCGATAATCCTTCCTAGGCATGATATGGCTATCTAGACATGGCACGCCATTGCAATGCGATTAAGGTGATACAAATAATATATATATAAAATGAATACTAATGTCAACGAAAGTGACAGCGCTAATTACTTTCACATAAGAAATAAAAGAGAGCGCAAACAATGCGCTCGACTCTAACTAAAATAACGTAGCACCAAACCAGATAAACATTATTCAAAAATAAACTAATTTTGGCAAAAAGATTTTCAAGTAGAATTACAAATATATAATATCCACATTTTGAAAGCATTTCCGCAACTAAATTAGTTAGGATTTCAGAATTACAGGAAAATATATAACAATTTAGAGGTATTTTGGGTATCGGTCTCTATCGAGAAAATTTCATTTAATCGCATTTTCTTTCAAGGAACATTTTGTTCAAACACTCAATAAACTTTAACTCAAAAATAAAATCTGTAGATGCCTTTATAGTGGAGTAAATGGATTCGAAAAATCCTCCATTAATTTTTCGTTTCACCTCAAAATGTCTCCTTTATTCTTTCTACTTCCCGTGATGGAGGATATTTACTTGATTTTCAGAATGGGCTGAATGAATTACTAACACAACAGCATTTTCATACAGGCACTTGCATTGTTTGTGGCCCCACACTATGATTCTTTGTGTCGTGGGAAACAGAAACAGTAGAAGTATCACCTGTCATTAGAAGAAAATGCTGAATTTTCATGTCGTTGGTAAAAATGATTAAAGTGTTAGAAGTAAAGGTTATATACTTTTCTTTATCTTCAGGCTAGTGAGTCTGGAATAGAGATATGAATCCGGCTATAAGAGAGTAAATTTTAAAGGTATTGTTACGAGCGTGGGGTTCGTATTTGATAGAAAACACGAATTAATCCACTAATTAAAACACTCACTTTATTACCCAAATAAGGCACTTACAATTCACACGAACTGTACATAAAATCCACCAAAACACACACACACTATTTCACTAATTATGCATTCACTATTCACACGAAGAGTCTTTCTTTCCGATTATCCTTGTACTAGCACTTAATCGCAGTTAAAATGTAACTAAACTCGCGCCGGCCGTCGGCGCCTTTTATATCCCGCGGAGCCGCTCTGGACACATTGTCCACACATATCGCGAATATTCTAGTAAGGACCAGCGTGCGGGCCGAGAACATTCGAGACCATATATGTCT
Organism: Argyresthia goedartella; assembly: GCA_949825045.1. Taxonomy (NCBI): domain Eukaryota; kingdom Metazoa; phylum Arthropoda; class Insecta; order Lepidoptera; family Argyresthiidae; genus Argyresthia; species Argyresthia goedartella. The sequence goes on from OX463824.1 coordinate 27,430,515, forward strand.
CTCTCTAATGGTGCACTCTCTCTGTCACTCCCTTCTCGAATGTTCCGAGTATAGCTATCTCTTTCTAGTAGTGCTATCTCTGTCACACACTTCTCGAATGTTCCGAGTATAGCTATCTCTTTCTAGTAGTGCTATCTCTGTCACTCCTACCGGATATTTCGCCATATAACGATTTGTGCTTCAGAGGCCCATAAGGGGTCCTGAAAACGCCTGAAAACGGGTTTTAAGGTTATGGCGTCATCTGATAGAGGGTGCCCTGAAACGGACTGAAAACATGTTTCAGGCGCCTGAAAACGACGGCAACTTGGGTGAAATTTCGATCTTTAGATATGTGATAGAGTAACTTCTGAAACGGCCTGAAATGACTTTTCAGCCTGCTGAAAACGCCTCTAAAGCACTGAAATTGACGTTCAAAGTTTTTGACCTAACGTACCGGCGTAACAGTATTATATCGTATCTACATTTTGCAGTAGTATTTTGAGTATTAAACTTTTTTTTATTGCCCGACTGCACCGGAAGGAGAATAATTTTTTCCGACTTTTGAGCTAAAAATAGCACCTTCGCCGCTTGATTTTGGGTTCTCGGGAGGAAACATTCTATTCCTAACTCGTTCTAAAAGGCTTTGTACGATCATCTCTTACGGCTCGTGCCGTAAACTTCTCGGTCCGTAAATATAAGCCTTTCCGAACTCGTGCGAAATGTACTATGTTTCACTTCTCACACTTTATGCACTAGTGTGCACAAAGTGTTGTCGTCGTAGACTAAGACAATTGAGCCATTCAGCCTGACACATGAGGTGACTGCATTAAATAGACTTCTTATTTTAATACATTTACTTTATTTTATTTGCATTATATTTGAATAGTAAAAAAACCGGTCAAGTGCGAGTCGAAATCGCGCACGAAGGGTTCCGTACCACCGTTCAATGGAAGCGATGGTGTGGAGTGAATAGTTTGGATTTTACACAGCAAAATATTGTTTACAAAGTTATTGGTGCGGTTACTTTTACACTCCATATACGTAACCAGGTGCATCCATAAGTTTGTATGTGGTATTGAAAGAATTGTTGTATGGGAGCCCCCTTAAATATTTCTTTTATCCTGTTTTTTAGTATTTGTTGTTATAGCGGCAACAGAAATACATAATCTGTGAAAATTTCAACTCTCTAGCTAGCTAGGTTCTTGAGATACAGCCTGGTGACAGACGGACGGACAGCGAAGTCTTAGTAATAGGGTTCCGTTCTTACCCGTTGGGTACGGAACCCTAAAAAAGAAACTAAAAACTAATAAAAACAAGTATAATAACAAAAACATAAAAAACAATGTAAAAATTTACATGCAGAAAAATAAATAAAAAAAAGTGGCGGGAAAGAGACTGTCTTGTTTTTGACTTTTATTTAGTTGTTTCCTTTGCAAAACATATTGTTTTACGAGTTATTTAATATGTCGTCAACTGAAGCGGAAATAATGCTTACGCCTAACACGCTAATGGAATAAAGCAAAAGGAGTTATTGAACAAACATTGCCGCCTGAATCCAAGCAAATTTATCTTAAAACGTAAGTATTGTTTACATTACCACTGTTTTATTTCCTCGTAATCGAAGTGAAAGGCAAAGATCTTAAAACCCATTTTATCCTCGACTTAATTATCCAACCTCGACTAATAAGTCTTGGATAAAATGGCTTGTTTTATTCCCTAATTGTACAATCTACTAATACGAGCGTATGTATGAATATATTATGTTTGTATTCTGCATATAAGATGTGAATAGGTACAATCGAACCAACTGAATCATGACCCACTTGCCTGATAATTCGTTTGAAACTTTCAAACTTGTAAGATCTATCTAAATGTCAGTGTCTAATCAAATGATAACAAGTTCGTTACCAAGGAAATAAACCTTTAAGCGAATTTCAACCTACTTGCATTTAAGGGGTTTAACAAAATAAGCTTATGGTGGGTCATGATTCAGATGGTTCGATAGTACCTATGTAATTATTTTTGTCAATTTCTTAAGGTGACGCTTTATATTCCTAACGGCTTGGCGTATGTTTACTAATGTTGTGCCGTTAGTTTGTGGTGATATAGGTAGTTTTAGTGAAAAACGAAAACGTTGGACTTAAGATGGCAAAATCTAGTTTTCAATATCTAGATGCACTTCCGAAGTTATGCTGTCTCTCGCTCAGGAACTGACATCGCCAGTGTGAATTTTAAGCGGCACTACATTTGAGCGGCACTTTACTTGAGCAGCAGTGTGTGCATTTCAAGCTGCAATAACAAATGAGGCGCAATGGCCAAGAGGAATTAGGATGTTGAGCATGCAGGCATGTGGAATGATGACGTGTCAGAATCTAGCGCGCTGGACTGCGGGCCGGGGATTCCTAATTTGCTACTACTACTAATACAGTGTAATGTGTAGTATGGTGTGTATTATGAGTCGTGAAGAGGAAGTGTGTTAATGATCATGGTAATTCTCAGCCTCATCCACCTACTGAGAGCTCCGTGGTTTTCTCGCTTGCTTCTCACACAGGAGATGCAGGTTCGATTCCTGACCATGTACCAATGAGATAATTAATTTTGACGTTCCAACGTTGATGGAAAACATCGTGAGGAAACCTTCATTACTCCATAGATGCGGCGATGGGCTAGCCCTCTGTCACGCAAAATGGAGTATTGAATAAGTGGCTCAAAGTGGGCACAATTGTGCCTCTGCCACCCCGTATGGGAAAAGGCGTGACGCTATGTTATGTTAACCAACCACTACTGGGCGTAGGCTCCATGGTTAAAAGTGTTTAAGTTTTTTTATTTTATGATTATTTGAACAGAAATATTTGTTTGATCTACGGCAAAATACACATTTTCTTATTCGAGACAAAACACAAAAACGCCGAGCCATACTTTCCATTACCGCAAAACTGCCAGTAATCTGACTGCCCCGCGAAAATAATCACATCCCGCAGAACCGGCCAATAAGCCTCCTGAAGACTCTCGAAATAAAAATAAAAACAACTCGCCCGATACAGGACTTAACTCCATCCCCGTTGGACAACCGTTTAAAACTCTAGCAAGTTTTTCCATAAAATCTTCGGGAAGTTTCCCCAACGGCGGAAAATTCCGGAGAGCCACTTACCTCGACCACTTTGCAACTAATTAGGCTCAATTTCAATTAGCAGGATCGATCAGAGCAAGTTTTTTAGGGCGGCAGGGAGCGGCTATCGAGATTTTTTGCGATGGCAGATACCAGGCTTCTTGAGGTGATTATTTTTACCACTGACAGAGCTCATTGGGATTATTTGACACTTTTATGGTGGATGCCCAGACTGCTTGATTTTTGATTATCAAAATCTACGATTGTAAATGGCCCGAACGCAGTCAGGCATATACCTACTTTAAAGTACCCACTTACCAGGTTTAAAACCTTTTAGAAGCTGGTAAAACTAAAAGTGTTACTTTCTAAACTTAACTCCGTCAGAGGTCTGAGTCAATCTGACAGACTAAGATAGATCAGATAAATATCGTAATGCTCAAATCTGATAAGTTACACTTAAGCGAATTCCCGAAGTATGCGAGCTCCCTTACCAACTGACACAAACCTCTCTCGTCTGCAGAAATATCAGCCTCACACAAAACCCCGTAATTCACAACCATAAACTACGAACTAGCGAGAGCACAACTTGCAGGGAGCTCAAAAGCGCTACGTCATCCTTTCCGCCAGACAATCCAAACACGGAGCTAAAGAAAATGTGAGAGATGAGAGTAGAGAGAGTATTGCGCAGCAATTAGAGCATGCAAGACCATGGGAAGAATTTACTTTTTATTTACGTAGACACGAGTCCTAAATTGCACTATTATATGCAATTTAGATTTCGTGTCTACGTAAATAAAAAGTCAATTGCTATTAGACTTAACGTCAATGCAAGTATGACGTCAGTTCCATTACTACAGTCAGCAGAATAATAGAAAAAAATATATTTTAGGAGGCCAATGTGTTTGTAAGCGGTGCTTCTGCTAGTGATGGGAGAAATGGAAACGCTGAATATTATGCTTGAATAATTTTATAGGTTGGTACTTATAAATACACAAAGAGCTGTCCTAAAAGTAAAGCAACGTCCCAATCTTTCCGCCATTCAACAGATTTTCATTAAATAAATTGTTCTGAAAAAAGACTTACACAGAAATTCATAAATTCAATACATTTTTTGCCTACAGATTCCCATGCTACCTAAGCGAAGCTCTGTACAATAAATTTTAATTTCATATATCTAACCTATACACTCTAGATGATCACGAATGCAAAATAATACTCAGCGACTAGCTCCTATGACATGATTCTGAAAAAACTAAAAATCTAATGTGTGGAGTAACATTGAAGGACAGATTGAAGAATGAAGTTATAAGGGAATGCTGTGGATTGAGAGAAGATATAGTGATGTAACGGCATAAATAGCTAAGGTCGAGCCACCGCTATCAGAAAGCTATGATCGTCAATTCTATCTACCCCCAACTTAGATGTCCCGATTCAGCTGTGAAAAATGTCAAGTCAAGAATGATAAGTCTGAATTTCTCGTTTGTTGAGAAGTTCGTTAGGCGTACAATAGTCGAACGGAAGATTGGTTCAGGAAGTTAGAGTTTCAAGTTAAACAAAGAAAGCATGTATGCCCTCAAGTCGGTATTTCGCATCAGTTAGCGGTGTTTTGCGCCAGATCGATCTTTGTTATATTTTGTGTAATGGTACCATTTATTTTTTGTATATATGGGCGCTTGGAGCTTTTTTTTCACGTGGTCGACCACAATTTATAATGTTTGTTTGGGATATCGGATGGTTATACGTCGCAGTGTTACGACGTGAGTACTCAATGATATTCCATGTGCTCGCTAGTAGCGGCTTTAGTGGCTCCAATTATATAATTAGTTCACGGCAATAACGATCCAAATAGACCGGGTTTACACAATTGGGATTTGATTTTCCGAAATGGGTCTGAACTAGCGGTTTCCTCAAAAGGTCCATAACGTTTTGAAACCTTCAACTCTGCGCAATTCGAGCTGGATGTTATCGAAACGTTTTCTTTAGTGCTTTTGGAGATCTAACCCTCTCCACAACGAGTTACATACTTCGGAAAATACCGATTTATGTACCTTGTTAACCTCAGCTCTCCTCGACTGAGCCCAGCAAAATATATGCGTGACACAATCTACACGTTAGATCTCCAGCGAAATTTACATTTAATTTAAAGACGCAACTTGAATCAAAACGATCCAAGGCAAAGCAAGATTATCTACCCGTCCCTAAACAATGAACTTTAGACTGTAATTTGATCTCTTCGCGCGTCCTTGACAACACTCAAATGTCAAAGATATCAACAGGATAGGTTATCTGAGTGGACAACGTTTATACTTTGTTCTGAATTTGTTATTTTCATCCGCGGAACCCCATCGATCAAACAGTCTCCCTATGCCTTGACAACCTAGGTTTAGCCTCAACTAAACTCCTGTCTAGCCTAGTCTAAAATCCTAGTGTTATACCACGTCCATCATCGACACCACTCAAAGATGGCTGTGTGTGAATTGAATGTGTTTGTATGTTTAACGACTTGTGTGTGTGAGAATTTCAAAACTCGCTACACGAAGTGAATGAGGAAAGGGTTGACTCGCGAATATCCTAAGAGCTAAACCAGGAACCCTATGGCGAAAGAAAAGGAAATTAGGGTCGCTCCAAGCCCAGACTCAGACACAGATCAAATTACCTACAAGTTCTTATCTAACGACCCAAGGATAGTTTTGGAATTTGGGATAGGTTGATTTAAAGGATATGAACCGAGGTATATCTCGGCGTTTCAGGCACACACGAAAATCCACTGTAGCACGCAATCACAAATCTTCCAGTTCCAGACGCGTAAAACAGCAGACCGAACTGTACAGATTACCGAAAGACACGTGTACCACAGTGGTTTGACGTAAGGACTGAATGACTTCCTTCTTCATAGTCATCTCACGCACCTCTTCTGGGGCGTGGGGAGTCAGGGTCAGGTCGACGGACCTCTTCTCGAAGAATCGCCTCTGTCCACTCCTGTGGACAGGTCATCGGATGGCCCCTGCGGGCGGTGGTCTTCTTGTGGCGCTGGTATGCAGTGGGTGATCGCCGGCTAGGCAACCAGGTCGCGTGGCAGGCGGCGGCGGTCGGGCGGGCTCGCGTGGTGCGGCGCCAGTTCGGCGATGTGCGGAAGGTGTGATGCATCCGCACGCGCGAACATGCCCTTCGCTAGCCTCTGGACAAACTGGTCCACGGTTTCCCATCTTAGGTCCCTCTGGGTTGTCGCGTTACTTACGTAGCGGGGGGCGCCGACGATGGTACGCAGAGAGAGGTTCTCTTGGGCTCGGAGTCTCCGTTTGTTCATCTCCGAGCACAGGGCGTACCATGCCGGAGCCGCGTAGGTGAGGCGGGATCTCACATAGGTCTTGTAGATCCCGAGCTTCGCCCTCAGAGGGAGGCTGGAGTCGAAAAGTGGACGCAGCTTGGCGCGTGCCACCTTGACCTGGCTGACGACGTTGTCGACGTGTTGCTTCATGGTGAGCCGGCGATCAATGGTCACTCCCAGGTTCACCTGCGAAGACCACTCGATGTGCTGTCCCTGGAGCTGGAGCGATGGTGGAAGGAGATTCTGGCCTGTGATGAGCGCCTGCGTTTTCCCAACATTGACGGACAGTCGCCACTTGGCGAGCCAGTCGGGCAAGATATCCAGGGTGCGCTGCAGTTTGATGGCAGCGTGCGGAGCCTGGAATGACGACGCAAAGTAGGCTGCGTCATCTGCAAAGAGTGCCAGCTGGGCACCCGGCCCGACGGGGATGTCGTCCGTGTATCGGGCGTAGCAGGCGGGAGACAGGCAAGAGCGACGGGATGTTCCTCGGAGACGGCGTCTTCCACCATCACTCGGAAGCGGCGATTCTTCAGGAAAGAGGCGATTGTCTTGACCGTTCTTCTTGGGGCAGGGGACGTCGACAGCTTGTACAGCAACTCCTCGTGCCATACGCTGTCGAACACCTTCTCCATATCCAGAAGTACTGCGGCAGTGTATTCTTTTTTGTTCAAACAGACATTCAGTACTCTGGTGAGCTGAAGCGTCGTAGAATGCTCGGGCCTGAAGCCGAACTGCTCCGGGCGCGGCTGGATGTGGGGCAGTAACTTCGCTAACAGGAGCTTCTCAAACACCTTTGAGATGGTGCTCAGTAGGGTGATCGGCCGATAGCTCTCAGGCAGCTTGGTGTCCTTGCCCGGCTTGGGCAACATGATAACCAAGCCCTCCTTCCATTGGGTTGGAAAGTGACCCGTGTGCAAGATACCGTTAAACAGGCGCGTAACGGCCGCCACAGTGCGTGGCGGCAAATGTAACAGCGCCGTGTTGGGTATTCGGTCTGCGCCCGGGGCTTTCCTGGGCTTGGTACGTCGGAATGCACGCACAATCTGACCGGGCGTGACGACGATGGGGTCCTCTTCGGGAGCTATCGGCGTGGCGAAGTACTCTCGCAGGTGTCTCTCGACTGTTGCGACGTGCTCCACATCATCCGTTGGGTTCGGCTTGAATTGCTTCTCGAGGCATTCGGCGAAGATCTCCGCACGGTCTTGGGCTCGGAATCTTGGTAGGCCGTCGCTGCCCAGGATTGGTCGAACAGGAGCAGGAGTGATCGACAAAGCCCGGCACAGGCGATGCACGGAGGGGACGTGGTCGCCTATGGACTCGACGTGGCGTTCCCAAGATTCTTCAGCGTGGAGATCAAGTTGGCGCTTCAGCTCTGCCGTCATGGTGTTGAGCCTGGTCTTTATCGTGGGGCAGCGGGTTTGCTGCCACTGCTTCCGGAGAGCGCGCTTATCGCAGATGAATGACTTCCCCACCCACGCGCTCGTATTTATAGGGCGCCCCACATGGTTGAAAATGGCGTCCCTACCCCGCAAATACTGCCCCAGCGCAAGTTTCTTATCACTAACTACACAGGGTCTAATTTCAATCAAACATGCCATGCACGCCCGCTGTTCTACAATTTTGTGTACGCATAGTTTCTAATCAACCATCGGTTATCACTCAAGTCATTTGGTATTGCCGATACACAAAATTTGTCGATCGCTGGCTATAAAGCGGTTGCGATTAATTAAGCCTGCCCGACCGCTAGCGTCTAAGACAAAGATCACTAGAATGATACGCAAACCCGTGATGTCAGACTCACCACAACGTAATAATCAATCGCAATTGTATATTTGCAGTCAACACATTAGCTTTCTCCGTATAGTTCCATAAGAACCTTCCTTTATTTAGTTATTCATAATTTATTCAGCACGCAGCCAAATCGGCTCTGATCCCTACACATTTCGCAGGAATGCGACAAAAAAAAACCTGACCCGACCTCTCTTCTCCGATCCAACCACGTTCTCAGGCCCCTTTCTAGCCAACTTACTTCGAATCACTTAATAACCCAAGCGTTAAAGGAACTGACTCTTGTATTCAATGTGTGTACCAGTACAGTGCGGCGATGGGCTAGCCCTCTGTCACGCAAAATGAAGTATTAAATGAACTGACTCTTGTACTCAATGTGTATACCATTACAGCGACGAGGATAGAGAAAGGCCAGCTTAGATGGTTTAGCTTAACGGATGAATGAAGGATTAGTGAGCAGATTGACGAAATAGATTTATACAGCTGGTGTGAAAGGAGCCGTCGGACGGGGACGCCTAAAAAGGTCCTAAAAAGACCAAATCGGCGATTTATCAGTGAAGGGACAGATAAGAAGTACCCGTAGCCGGCGAGCTTGCATGAAGGGACTTATAGATGTTGAGGAAGCGAGAGATGTATACCAGGATCGTAGCAGATGGTGGTCTTTAGTCTCTGCCTACCCCTCTTCCGGGAAACAGGCGTGAGAGTATGAAAGTATGTATCTATGAAAATCTACTCAGGAGCATCTCATAAAGGGTATGATTTATTTCATTTGCCCAACTTGCGTACACTAAACAAACATAACGCACACTCCTACACTTTATCACACATTCATTTAACTCACAGACACATTGATACACATACACAAATACCTAACATCTAACATTATCTTAAACAAATTTCAATTATTATTATTCTTTATAATTATTAGTTTTGTTAATAAAACATATATAAACAAAATGTATGAAATTTCTTACGATTGAGATAAAAAACCATTGCATCTCAAACAGTAACTATGAAAGCATCCAACGTAATAATTTGTATGTGACTAATTGCTTTTGTGTCAAATAAATATATTATTACTATTATTTTATACTTAATTCATAAAATGCCTGCTAACCGAACTATTTTAGATTATTGTATATATTAGATTATTAACTAATGGATCTGTGAGTTTTAGGCCTCGCGAGTATGTTGGTGAAAAGCTGAACTAAAAGCATACTAACACTTGTTTGTGTGCTCGCATGTGGCTTTTAGCCAATCTTCCTTGAGAAGATCCTCGCGCATTGCGGGCATCTGAGCACAGGATTGTGAAAGTAGCCGTACCAATTACTTTGTATTTGATTCCAACCTTCAACCGAAACTATATGGCCTATATCACTCTTTCAGTCTCCACAAATCCAATGACACCTCATTTGACTAAATCCGTTAACGTCGGGTATATTTAGGTAAATATTTATATTTTCAACCCCTTATCTCCGCCATTTTGAAAAAAATCCAAATATTTAATCGACAAAAGATACAATATTATCAAACTTGCTCACAAATTTTCACGAGAATCGGTTAAATGGGGACCTGCAGAGGAGAACAGCCGGAAATTCGGACAGACGGACATACGAAAGCATTCTGTCCCAAGCTGTATCGGAGACGCATCGCTCGGTTAATTATTTAAATATTTTTCTTAACTTCACTCATAAACTTTCGTTCAATTCAAAGTTAGAGTCTTATTCACTGTCAGACCCGGTATTCATGATAAACACGTCATCAATTAGACTCTACCTGTGCCAGTAATTTTCTTCAAGGCGCTTAACATAATACACATCTTTTTTTTGGACTGTAAATCATTAATAGTCAAATACTTCAATAACACTAAATGCAAACCATATACGTAAATAAAGATTCTTATTTCTTATTTTTTTTTATAAAATCAACGTCATTCGTAACATATATCAACCAACGTTGAGATGTCAACACTATCATGAAATTATTTGTCTCTTTCTCGCGATCAGACTCGCTCGACCAACATCGTTGCTAACCGTATTAACTTTTCGTCGCACGTTCTTCCGCCGATGACGTATAATAACAAAAATGGCGGGAGCTGTCACGCTTATTCGCATTTTGCGGGGCTCCTAATCCTAATTACGTATCAAACGTGACTTTTTTGCCAAAGATACGCCGCTGAATAGCATGAGTCGCGCTTATTCCCATACGAGGTGGCAACGGAACAGTTGCGTATTTACATTTGAGCGTTAAAGAATCAAAGTAGCGTGAAGTGCGTGTCTGTATTTTAAACCTTTTAGCTTGGCGATAAAGTCCAAAACCAATTGACATTTTATGGGAATTTTAGCTGCCTTTGATTCTATGGTACTTATATGTTGTAATACTGGGTAAATTATTTGGTGTGTCTGACCTAGGAAGAGGTGGCGTGATGAGTATTGTCTATGGTACAAGGACAGGAGGAAGACCGCTCAGGGTCAGATAGAGTGGAAGTGGGGAGAGAGGGCTTTGACCAGCAGTGGGACATAATGGGATCGTAATAAATAATAGGCAACAAATATAATGACCACCAAAATATTTTTTTCCTACCCAAAATGGCTAAATGTTGTAGAAAGTATCAGGGCAAAATACTGCGGTAGCTTAGGTGAAGGGTAAAGGTGGTGAGCGAAGCGAAGCCCCCTTTATCCTTCGTGTTTGGTTGAACATGTAAGAACAACAAAAAATACTTAAAACATAAACTTAAGTATACAAAAGATAAAACGAAATTTGGTGATCATTTATCCAAACACAATTTGGTGGACATCCATCCATTTTGGCAGTCATTTCGGTAGTAAATTTTCGAATTTTTTGTTAATCGTTTAAACACAAGGCTAAATAATAGTAGATTATACACCGAGGGGATAAGGCGCTGGGTTATGTCTATATATTGATATTGGCGACCTCTGTGGCGCAGCGGTTGTGGCGCTGTCTACCATGCGAGAGGTCCCGGGTTAGACCCCCGGCTGGGGGTAAAAAATAAAACCCCGGGTCTTGGATATTTATATATGTGTGACGTCGCTGTTTCTGGTACCCACGACATAGGCTATCCTAAGTGTGCGACCAGAAGCAATGTGTGTGCCTGTATGTAAATGTTTAAATGTTTAAAAAATGTTTATGTTTATGTTTATTGAACCCTGAACGTAACAAAGGACTCCAGATTTCACTCCCGAGCGCAGAGAGGGTTTTGAGACTGAGTCCTGAGTGTAGTGAGGTGGTGCAGTCAAGCTCGTCCAAGACAATAACTTCATTATCCCCTAGAAATGAACTTAATTTTTATTAGCTTTTGAAAGATAACAAAAAGCATGGCTACTACATTGCAGGGTTTTACAACACTCGCGGCGTTTGTATTAAAATGTGTTCCATTCAACTTGCCGAAGCCAGCTCGATTTTCGTATAAGTTCGACTTTCGAATAAGTTCGGCGCGGCGCCGACCCCGCCCCCAGGGGGCTGGGCTGTGCACCGAGTACAGTTGTACTATTTCACGAAATTAGCCTTTAGAACATCACAATAAGAACTATGAGGGAACATCGAATTAATAACCAGCCGGTTACAATTAAAATAAGTTTTACATTACGACCCGGCTAAAGCCATTACTTGCTTACGTAAGGTTTGCATGATATATAATTATTAAAGTCGAGCAGGTGGTGTGAAAATATTATAATCTTAAGTGAAATATTAAAATGCACATCAAAAATACAGATTTGCACAGCAAATATCAGGGCAAAATGCTGCGGTAGCTTAGGTGAAGGCTAAAAGGGTGAGCGAAGCGAAGCCCCATTTATTATTTGTGTTAGGTTGAACATGCAAGAACAACAAAAAATACTTAAAACATAAACTTGAGTACACATAGAATATTTAAAACATAAAAAGTGTTTTTGTTGATCCTTTTTTGCTGTGAAAATCAGTTTTTTGATGTGCGATTAAATACTAGCCTTTTTTTAACATTATACGTAATAATACTATAGTCTTGGTGAGTGAATTCCCTGCTCGTCATAAAAAGATTGAGTAATAGGAGCGCAGCAGTCAGAAGTATGTACAAGACGCATATGTTATGGCTATACATTCCAAGTTACTTCCATTTTATTGGGCAGCCGGGGAATTATGCACGGTCAACTGGGCCCAAGGGTCGCAGAGATATAAATAGGACCATTGTTCCTCCTCTATCCCTTTGCTTCTACTTCAATAAATTTAGGGATCTTGAGATGGTGATATAGAGGCTGTACTAATACGGTGCCATTTGATAAATTAGGAGATGATGGCCCGCCCTGACCTTCTTAGATTGTTCGATATAGGGAACGATCGGCCATTTGTTACTGCCACGCGGATTGAACTTCTGCGTGGAAATGAATAACAATAACAATAATAAAATTAATTCTTACTGGTCGCTTACTTACTACGTTATATATTCAAAGGTATTAAGTAATCTAGTTTACGTTAGGTTACAACCGTCGGAGTTTCTAGTGTTATGCTAAATCTATGGTAACACAGCTAATGTACTACCTCAGCTTCAACTTCAAATTGTGTTCTTGTCAATTTGTCTTAGATAATGTTGCCAGAATTGCACCTTATCTCAAAAACTCATTGCAGATGGCTCTGGTGTAGTTGAAGGCTGTCAAATTATATTTACTTCTTATAATCAGATGTCGGAATTAATAAGAGTTATTCATGTACTTGAATCGAAATGATGATATAAATATGGATACTTCCGGGATTTCTAATGGACCGTCCCGAGTGGCCAATAAATAAAAACCTCAGAGATAGATAGACAAATAAAACAAAGATAATTAACATAATAATTTTACTCATTAAATGTTAATCCCGGGATTTAAGGCATATCCACTTTATTCTTTCGCTGTATAAAATCAGTATAAGTTCATTAATAACTCTACCTAATTCCGAACTCTGCTTATAATATATGGCAAGCTAACCTCGTTTGAGGTTAATTGTACCAGTGTCAAACATGTGTTTTAATGAGCATACATGTGAGCAAATCATATCACTCAATAAATTAAAATCACTCATTCAAATTACTCAATAAATTGTTAAACTGTGAATGGATGGGAACCAACCTGTATGCTGCCAAAAGAGTATATAGAACCACTTTGCTATTTTGATACCATGATACAGGTTTGACCTATCCTGGACCTATATGGACCTAAAACAATAGATCCTATGGTTTTGACTCCATAGATAAATTGGACTTTGTGTGTAATTAATAGAAACGTTAGGTAATTAAGTATATATTTAGGCGTCCGAGGCGTGCATGGCCCAGCGGTATTCGCACATCGGAAACGATCGAAAATCTGGCCGAGACGGTCACTGGATGGGTGTCCGTCCTATGTGGCATTTTTTTCGGACGCTTCCGTATTTCGGATGACACGTTAGGCTGTAGGTCCCGGCCACTATTGCTACACGGTGGTACTAGTCGTGAACCTGTGTCAGAGGTTCTAATAGGGCAACTTGATAACTTCTGAGGGTAGGGTAGGCCACAAGCCCGACACCCCTCCATCAACCTACACTGAGTCAGCGCGATGGAGTATGGCTCAATGTTACTCGTATCCGGGTACAGATGTAGTGAATAATCCTTTCCTATCGGCAAAACTCGGAACAACGAAACACCCGAATGGTGCCGATGTGTCTATGAATTACTCTATTATTAAATTACGTGTAGGTATCAAATAAATCGCATACTTTATTTATCAATGTCAAATGTCAAATTGCCCGTTTGACGGGTACTGAGTGGGAGTGAAGTAGTAAGACAAAAACGAACATTTCCGACAAAATACGAAAGGAAAGGATTATTCACTACATCTGTAATGGCCCGTGCTAATCAGTGGGCACAAAAATGGGCTACATTCATTTTATTAATTATATTTAGCAATATTGAAGGAGGCTTTTACCCAAAAATGGTCATCCATTTCTGGGTAAAAGCCCAAATAATATAATTTGAATAGAAAGGATGCATGCTGATACCTTATAATTATTATTGATCTAAATTTTATTATTAATTGTAATATAATAATATTTGGAACAAAGTCTATCTTTATATTTATATTTTTATCTATTTATTTAATCGTATGGCACCTATGCTCTTAAGATCTTTCAGATAGTTGACTACGACAGGGGTAAGGTTGTGGAACAGGTCTTCGGGTGGACCGGGGTAACGATGAAATCGACTACTTCGACACATTAGAATCCCTCCTTAATGAACTCTCACCTCTGTATAACGATACCCTCATTCTAGGTGATTTCAACACCTGTCTCCTCAAAAACGACTCCCGTTCTACCAAACTCAAGTTTATAGTCAACTCTTTCATAAACATAAACATAAACATTTATATACAGGCACATACATTGCTTCTGGCCCCACACTAGGATACCCTGTGTCGTGGTAACCAGAAACAGCGACGTCACACACATATAAACATCCAAGACCTGGGGATTGTTTTTTTTTTTTTTTTTTCATTACCCCCAGCCGGGGATCGAACCCGGGACCTCTCGCATGGTAGGCAGAGCCACAACCGCTGCGCCACAGAGGCCGTGCATCTGTGGCGCAGCGGCAGAATATGCAATCTGCATATTCTGCCTCTTGATGCCACGCATTTCCAACCTCACTGCTCTCCCTCTCTCCTCGATATTATGATCGTCTCTAACTTGGATAAGGTCGCTGTACATGGTCGACTCAACTCTCCTTTCTCGTTTCACGACCTTATCTATCTTTCGTATAAGATCAGGCCTCTCAAGAGCAGGGCAAAATTTCTTAATATTCGTAACTTTAGGGATATTAACCTAGAGTCTCTTAGGTCGGATGCCTTGTCGATCGACTGGTCCCCTATAATATCCAGCGAGACCATGGACGAGAAAATCAACAAGTTCAATATCATAGTCCTAGGTCTCTACGACAAGCATGCACCTATAAAAAAAGTGAGAGTGAAACACCTACCCGCCGCTTGGCTAACAGATACTATTAAGCGTCTAATGGCCAAGAGGAACAGAGCCAAGTGTAAATACCGTAAGAATCCGACAGATGACAATTTTCTTTCTTACAAATGTCTTCGCAACCGCTGCAACCGTCTCTGTCGTGATGCTAAACGTCGGCACATCCACGAGAGTATTGAAAGTTACACACCAGCTCAGGTGTGGAAGTTTCTAAAAACACTTGGCATAGGTAAGACTCAGGACTTTCATGCTGGTAATGTAGATCTCAACGGTCTCAACCAGTTCCTTTCTGCCCCACCTGTTGTGATGGATCCCATTGTCAAACAAGCCACTCTTCAGAGCCTGCGCTCTAAGTCCTTACCCGACACCACACCATTCAACTTGAGCAATGTTGGAATCTATGCGGTCAAGAAGGCGGTACTAGCAGTGAGCTCGAAAGTCGTAGGTGATGATAAAATCTGCCTTAAAATGCTTTTAACAATCCTGGATGAACTACTGCCAGCTATTACACATGTTATAAATTTTTCCTTATCGAATGGCATCTTCCCCACCATGTGGAAAAAAGCATTAGTCATCCCGCTCCCCAAAACTTCCAGTCCCACCTCTTTTAAAGAGTATCGACCTATTTCAATCCTACCCATCCTCTCCAAAGTCCTTGAATCCATTGTCCATACCCAGCTCTCTTCTTACCTTCTCTCAAACAATCTGCTGAACATGTACCAGTCAGGATTCATACCGGGTCATAGCACCGTCACGGCTCTCATGAAAGTCATAGATGATATCCAGGTAGCCATGGACTGCAAACAGCTTTCCGTGCTTGCTTTACTTGACTTCAGTAGTGCCTTCAACTGCGTAGATTTTGACATTCTCGTTGAGCTTCTCAGATCTCTGAACGTCTCCTCCTTTTCTGCTAGCTGGTTCGACTCTTATTTGAGGGATCGGCAACAGCGTATCAGGTCGGAAGAGATATCCACTGAATGGTGTGACCTCTCTACAGGCGTCCCTCAAGGTGGTATTCTTTCTCCTCTTCTATTCTCGATCTTTATCAACACCATCTCGGACGTCCTGTCCTCCTCATATCATCTTTACGCTGATGATCTCCAGATTTATCGCCAATTCTCTCTCAACGATGCACACTCTGCTGTGGAGGCACTCAACGCTGATCTTGAGGGAATAAGAAGTTGGGCTTCATCCTTCGGACTCCTGGTCAACCCGAGCAAGTCCCAGGCCATGATAATAGGTACTAGACATTCTCTTAACTTGTTGCAGCAACATATCATTCCATCTGTCACTTTTAATGGTACCACAATCGTATATAGCGATAAAGTTAAAAACCTGGGTCTAATCTTCGACAACCAGTTGTCCTGGTCATCGCATGTCAATGAGGTAAGTCGCCGAGTATTTTCTACCTTTCACTCTCTCAGGAGACTTCAGTACTTTTTGCCTCGACATACCAAAATCACTCTTGCTCAATCTCTCATTCTACCCCTCATCGATTACGCTGATGTCTGCTGGGTCAGTGCTAACGAAGAACTACTGAACAAACTCGAACGACTTCAAAATCTCGGGATTCGGTTTATCTTCGGGCTGCGCAAATACGACCATGTGTCACAACATCGCAGGGAGTTGAAGTGGCTGCCGATTCGTCTTCGTCGGGATTCACACATCCTCAATTTCCTCTACAACATTTTACGTAATCCACGCTACCCAACTTTCTTACGAGACAGTTTTCAATTTCTTTCTTCCAGCAGACCTCGGAGAACTCACGCAGTTTCCATGCTCACAACTCCACAGCATAACACCGCTTACTATGAGAACGGGTTTAGAACCCGGGCCATTCGGTTGTGGAATGCACTCCCCTGCACCATCAGGGACAGTCCTAATCTGAATATCTTTAAAAGTCGTGTGAAGAAACATTACCTCTCCCTTTAGAGTTATAGGTATTATGCATGTAAGTATGTATTAGTATAGTGTATAAAATAGTATTTGTAGTATATAATAAGTATTTAGTATATTATTATAGTTATTATTTAATTTATTTTATTTATTATTTTATATATTGTACACATAGGTCTACCCCTGCTCAACCATCAACTTTTCCCTTGTTTGCCTGGTTTGCTGGAAGAGATCTCTTATTAGAGATAAGCTCGCCTTTGTACACTTTTTTTATGTAACTCTTGTTTTTTGTATGATTTGTGTGCAATAAAGAAATTATGAATTATGATGAAAAGCTTTTATAAGTGTATATCCCGGTAAGGTCCCGTGTCTTTTTAGATCTGTATCATCCTTAGTATGGCTTTTCTGGATGATTACCCCGTCAACCTTGTTCTCTGTTAGTAGTTTAGTTAAATAGTTGCATTTGGAAACTCTGATGCCTTCAATAATTAATTGACATCTTTTGTCTTAGGGCTCTGATTAGAGCCGTCTGTATTTTGTTTGTGAGAAGATCCATTGGTATACTGAGACAAAGTATTGATATTGCAAATTTTCTTTTATTCACTACCCAGGGGACACGTGCAGGGTTGTTGGTAGGCAGCTCCTGCGGACGCGAGCAACAAACGTCCCCCATCTTTCTATTTATTTTGTATTATCTCAAATATTATGTAGTCTTATCACGTATTCCCTAACATCTAGGAATACAATCCCTTTGACAAATCTACCATCAGGACACGATTCTGTTAAAAGAGTTAGCGGTCTTTTGGTCGATTTTTCTATCTGAAAGGGATTCTGATAGAAATTCCCAGATGTCAATCAATTAAACAATCAAAACTGATTTACAACTATAGATTTACATATTGGAGAACGGAGGCGAAGATTTTTTTTAGATCTCTTCCTCCGACTCACCCAAGTCTTCTAGAGAAGCATCATAAAATTCCGTTACAGACCCATGTCTTCCCGGGAAGACATGGATTCACTTTAAATTTTTATTTAAAAAATATTACGCTGTGCTTGGGCGGTAAACTGCCATGATTGGTTGGTGTGTGGACGCCAAATGAACCAAATTAGGTCGTACAATTACCAGTCCGTACAACTTTCTTACAAAAAAATCCATTAAAATAAGCTTTCGTTCTAGGATTTTGAAAAATTTAAATGTGAGGTTTTTTGCTTGAATTCGAAGTAAGTCTTTGTTTTATTCCTACCTACAATTGCTTTTGGGTTAGACAATAGACAAATTGTAGTGAAATTCATCCATAAAATCGGCAAAACGACAATTATGTCGAGAGGGAACATTTTATAGTAGTCTGAGATTGTCACGTAAATACAAACTAAGGTAGCAATGACATTAATTTTACATAGAATAAGAGAAGGTTTCATCAGAAACTCAGATATACTTACATCTCTATTAGTTCTAAGAGTTACCATCAACAACATCCAACAGAATCTCTTGATAAGTCCAGTGCCGCACGCCGGGCGAGATGTCATGTGACGGGGGCGTTAGCGGTTATCGCGCCGCGAGCTTGGGACTCGCAGAGGTTAAAAATTGGTTGTGTTTAACTAATACACATATTACAATATTAATTATTATAAATAACAAGCAGGAATAAATAATTATAAAATTATTAACAGCGAGTTCTGTGTTGTTAGATTAACCCCAAGCAGTATTGTCATTTATGTAATCTTGAATATTATAATAAGTAATATCCCTTTTAAAACAAAGTGATTTTTGCATGGTTTTGCTCAAATGGCAATTTCAAAATGTCCAGAGGTATCTTGTTGTAGTAAAGAATGCACCGACCCATGAGAGCATTGCTAACCTAAGAAAAATATAATAATCTTACTGGTTTCACTGTGTTTGTCAAAATCATTTCCGCCGTATTTACATTACACAAACGCTTTCGGTTCGTTAACACTCTATTCGTCTAAAACTCTGCAAACTAACATTAATTAATGTCCCAGAATGGCATTTGAGCACCTGTTTACTGCTTCCCTGCAGTCCAAAGACTTTCATCGGTCGCTAACTCAAAATAATCAGGACTGGAAGCATCTTCCAAATGTCAAAAATCAAATCACACAGCAAAATCGGTCAAGTGCGAGTGGGACTCACACAAGAAGTGTTTGGTACCATCGTATAACAAAAAACGCAAATCAATACATCTCTTGCCAGGGACCTCTTTATTTTTTTAATTGCGTGTAGTTATTTGGGGCTGTAGCGGCAGACGGACAGACGGTACTCTCAAAACTGTGATAGATGAAATAATAATTAAATATTAGAGGACAGTCGTACACAAATCGAGCTAGGCCCATAATAAGCTCAACAAGGGCTGTGTTATGGGTACTAGAGGACGATATATTTAAAAGAGATAATTACATAGGTAAATTCATAGAAAACATCCAAGACTAAGAAACTAATATTCATGCCCATCACACAAATATTTGCCCTTACTGGGATTTGAACCCAGGACCGTTCGCTTCGTAGGCAGGGTCACTACCCGCTAGGCTTAACCGGTCAGATAATTTAATTATTGTTCTACTCTACACATATTTCTACCCCTGCTCAGCAATCAACCTTTATCATCCTTACTTGGTTTGCTGAAAGAGATCGCTTACTAGAGAAAACCTCGCATTAGCACTCAATTTTTATGTATTTTTTGTTTTTATAGTAATTTGTATGCAATGACGAAATTAAGAATTCTGAATAATGGCTAAAACGTACTTTGGCGGAGGGGTAGGCGCAAAGATAGTGTCTCCATTATAATTCCTCCTTGGTCCCCAATAACGAGTCGCGAAATTTGCGAGCTACGAACAAACAATGGAGTTATAAGGTAAAACAACCTTTTGTCCCTTAACATAACCTATAGCGGCCCCAGTCACAGAGTTTCAGAGGTTATGATAGTCCTTTTTAACTCCCGAAGTCCCGATGAAAAAAGACGGGTGTTATAACTTTGAAGTGTAGACTTTATAGCCCAATACACCGAAACCATACTCCACTAAGATACACAAGCGCTTTCAACATATATTGATTTTTATCTACACACGTATCATAAAAACTCTTTACTGCGTACAAAAAACGCACGTTACGATCAGCATAATGTTAAACTACTTGGTAAAAACTCATTTCTTATCTGAAAAATTACACATTATGACCATAATGTGTAATTTTTCTACACATTATGACATTCAAATTTCGAAGGCCGACGCCCGCCTCGTGCCGCCCCTAGTTTGTCTGTAAAGTTGGTACTGACATTCAAATATCGAACGCCGACGCCCGAAGTTGGTGCTACAGAAAAATCTAAACAACTGCAGAGCCACAATGCCGGTCAAACATGCGGTTCCTGAACACATCAAAGAGAGCTTATGATATGTGTGTAGATAAACTAGTGTATGTAACTGTACATAATTAGGCATTAAAACTCTCGAGTGATATTATTACGAAACTCGCCTTCGGCTCGTTTCATAAACCCACTCTCGAGTATTAATGCCCTCCATTATGTAGCAGTCACATAAACTACTATTATAACTTATCCTTTGGTCCTTTAAAATATTTTCATGACATAGAGCTAATCTGATGATGGAGCCGAAAGGTGGCTATGGGAATTCTGTAACAAAACCACGCAACCCTTTCGAGTTTGGGAGCGTTTGATTCGCCTTGACATGTCCTTTGGTCCCATACAATTTTTCGTGACATGGAGCTGTTCTGATGATGGAGCCGGAAGGTGGCCCTGGGAATTTGTAACAAAACGAGGCAACCCTTTCGAGTTTGGGAGCGTTTGATTCGCCTTGACATGTCCTTTGGTCCCATTCAATGTTTTCATGTCATGGAGCTGATCTGATAATGGAGCCGGAAGGTGGCCATGGGAATTTGTAACAAAACGACGCTACACTCTCGAGTTTGACTTCGTTTGATTTGTCTTGACTAGTACTTTAGTTCTAGATTAGATTACAGCCTTAATATTGATTGCAAAGGTGGGTCCAATCCCCGTTCTATCAGAAATATGCATGTCGGTATGCATACTGTTAGCGGCTTCGGCAGGCAGCCGTGGGGCGGGCAGCAGCGCGCCTATATAAAGCGAGGCGCAGACCTCGTGCGGGGCACTTGCTCTGCCGTCGTCATAGACTCAACACCTCACCATTTTTATTGTCACGCTGTCCGATATCTTTATTCGTTTTGATAATTGTTATTAGAGTCCATTTTTGTTGAAATTATAATCAGTCAGTTTCAGTGTGTTTCTTTTTAAAAATCATCTCGGCCTCTGGTTGCTAATATCAGAAGTGGGATAGGATTCCTGTGATTCTATCTCACACGCCTACATCAATTTTAATTTCTACGAGTGAAAGATGTCGGATTGTGAATAACGTTGTAGCCGACGTGACAGTAGTCGTTCACGCGAGCGACATCATAATGTGAAAAGTGAAGTGAAAAGTGAACACGATAAAGGCCAGTTGCAACAGGAAATGTCTGCACTCTTGGCTCACCTCTGTGCGTTAGAAGACCGCAAAACAGTTGGGCCTGTGGCTCAATTCTACCCATCGTCGGTGTCTGCCCCGCAAACAATGTAGGCGCGCGATCACCGCCGCCGCCGCCGCCAGCTTGGCGCCATGAGCCTGAGCCAGCTCGATGCGTGATACTCCACACTCCCGCACGTGCCTCGAGTCTGCAGGCCTGCTGGGCCTGTGTCGGAAAGTATTCATACAAACGTGAATACTAGCGAGGTATTTATGCCGAAGAAAAAAAAATAGTCGATGGCAGACAAATTTGTGGATGCGATTCGGGCGATTGGTATCTATGATGAGATCTATCCATCATTTTTACATCTATAGTTTTCATAACATTGAGGATTTGTGTGAGAAGGTAGATCGCGCCTTATCGCAAAACAATTGGAGTGACTATGAATGATTTCGGCGATAGTGCAGTGCCTTGTTACTGATCCACACATTAGAATAGCAGCCACAGACACAAAACTACATCCAAGTAACCTAGTAGATTTTTGCTCAATCTATGTCAAGCCTAGGGTGCATAAAAATATTCCGTCTATCGTTCGTACTAGTACGTCACAAAGTATGATCCCCACAAAAGGCAAACCCGTTGCGTTTTGTAGAAAGCGCAAGTTTTGAAGATGATGATTTTCACATGTTGTGGGACAGTCAGGACACAGGCAAGCTTCCTGTAATAAGCAATCTAGGAAGAATACATGGGGAGGTTCGAGTACTTCAATATACAGTGGTTCTAATAATAATGTCCCTTCCTAGCGAAAGATATTGAATGTTTTGGCAGGCATGACTATTAGCGAGGGTCAGGTACGGCCGAGCCATGATAAAGTTGTTATTTTGCTCAAAAAACCCGAATGAATAGCTGCTTTCAAGACCGGAACTGTAGGTTGCACGCACAGACCTAGAAGAATTTCTCATCAAAAAACCGGTGCTTGCAATCTATGACCCTCCCTTGCCGATTGAGGTGCATACTGATACAAGTTCTATCGGTTATGGAACTTTGCTTATGCAGGTTCGTGATGGAGGACACAAGCGAGTTGTTTCCTGCTACAGTAAGTTATTGAAAGGTGTGGAAATAAAGTACGCTGCGAGCTCTGCAGCATTAGAGCCATTATGTTGTGGGTGTAACTTTAACACGTGTAACACGTTGGTCACTAACCACATTGAGTCAACAGCGTGCAACAGAGTTGCACGTTGCCAGTCAGCGGCGACAGGATTCACATGCTAATAAAGGTCGTAAGGAACCTAAGACGTTTTCTAATGGTGACTTCGTTTTTCTCTCCAAAAATTCGCAGAGTGCTGGCAAGCTGGACTCCGAGCGGCCCTTACAAGGTCTTGCAGGAGCTGCCTCACCACCGCTACGAGCTTGAACTGCTAACGGGTACCTATGGCAAACGGACCCAAGTGGCAGCGTTCTTTGAGGGCGTCAGCGAGCCATAGCAGATAGAGGATGCTATGACTGGGCAGCGGGTGTTCCCGGCTGTATGAGACGGTACTACCGTCTGCAGATACCAATCTGGCGTGACTTTTGTCACGGGGGCTATAGCAAGCGGAAAATTGGGCCTCTGCTATAAGCCTGGAGGCCGTGGGCCTGGAGACTGAGTACCTGGAGGCCGTGGGGCCTGGAGGCTGTGAGCCTGGTTTAGTATAACATTAGCACTCAAATATGTGCTTAAGTTATGCAGTGTTGGAGAGGAGAGTGGTGTCCCGAGACTTGTGCCGCTTTCTTCGAAGGTGAGAGCCCATAGATTTTTGATCCACATGGTACTGTGTCACTGTAATAGGAAAGTATATAATTGCAAACTCCCTTAACCTATCTTGTTAATTATCCCTTTCGTAGACTTATTCTCTTACTTATGTGTGACTACAGACTTACTGACTACCTATATGACAATATGTTGTGATCACTGTGCAATGTGTATCAAAATATCTAGATGGCGGTTGGTGATACCTTGTGTGATTTTTATTATGCTGGGCCTTCCCGTGGTAAGCACCTTCTGGGTATGCTCAACTTAATGCCTCTACCTCTAAGTGCTGTTTTGTTTATTTTGCGGTATGGGATTGCGCTACCTACTGGACCGGTGCGGTCATTGCATCGAGTGCACCCGTATCCGTCGGTACCGAACAGTTTTTATGGCAAACTTAGTAGTTGTAAGTCCCACACTGTTACCGGGGAGACAGTTGGGACGCTTTCTGTTCACGTTGATCGAGTCGAGCTCCAACGGGTTGCGACGGTCTGCAGCCTGAGCCTCATTTCGGGCGCCACTTCGCACGCTACGCTACTTCTGGTTACCACGTATCACGTAGGAGTGTTATGAATGACATAAAGGAAAGAAGTGTTTGCCAGTGTCTGCAGAGTGGTGTCCCGAGACTTGCGCTGCGTTTTTTGAACTTAAGTGAGCTTGTTTAAGTTGGTGAAGTCTGCATTGCTACAGAGAGTCGTGCGGATCTTCATGTGAGACAGTAGACGAACTGCGGGACGCTCTACGTCATGCAAACTGCCTGACCGGTCTCACGAAGACTGGCCTTGCCAGCCACGTATAGAGGACGGACTGCGGGACGCTCCCTTGGCGATTTGGTATCGCACTACACTATGGGTCATGTGGAGGACTGACTGCGGGACGCTCCTATCGGCAGACAATGCCCCACATGACAGCGAATGAACATGGATCCATGGTTGTGTGAAGTGTGTGATGTATGAGTGGCGAATTGATGAATTATGAATTTACACCATTGGTTTGGTACATATGTGAAGAATGAAACTTTGTGGGGTACTAATTTCGTTACCTACTTGGTACTTCACAAACGTAACTTAGTCATGCAGTATGTCAGATTATTGAGTGAGGGACTTGCAAGATGACCTGAGTGAAAAAGTAGGAGGCATTCAGCCGTGGGGCTATCTTTATTCGTTTTGATAATTGTTATTAGAGTCCATTTTTGTTGAAAATATAGTTTCAGTGTGTTTCTTTTTAAAAATCATCTCGGCCTCTGGTTTCTAACAATACAATATTTCCTACTTTAGGTGCCGTTTTAGTATATATAGGATTCCCTACAGAAAGAAGGCTGCTTCTCATGTACCGTGATAAGAAGAAAGTTGAAATTTTCACTGTCTATTAATTATGGTGTTAGAAGATTCAAAATTCAAATTCAAAAATTCAGAAATCTTTATTTGGAAATTACAAGTATTGTTCTAAGTACTAGTATAGAGCTTCCCTGCCTGTATAAGGGATAGATTGCTGGTGGTCTCCACACTAATTATAACCTGTATTACACGACACTATCTCAATCTCATGTAAAGACAATGTAAATATTTCTTCTTATTGCTCTAAAATGTCGTTGCATGTTGACGGGTTACAAAACCTGCCTTCTGAGCTTCATGCAATCTACCTTAAATATGTCGCCAAGATGTCCTGATAGTTCTGATAGTCTGAAAGATTGTACTCGAAACAGTGACAGATATGGATTAAAATTAATTTATACCATCCCCCAGAGGAGGGCCACCTAAGTACTTAGAAATATTTGTTGGGCCCAATGTTGTTGCGTTACAATGTAGATATGTCCAAAGGTCTGATGAAGGCACTATTGGACATATCGTAGAAATCATATGGCCCTGCTTCCGGAGAGCACAAATGTATGATACTGGCACACCTTCCGTGTAGACTTTGATAAAGATGGAGTTCACCGTACTGAATCCAAGTCTGTACAATTTTCGGCAAAATATAGTCATGGTACTGATGAACGAAGGATGTTGCCAATCATATTATGATCTGAGTAACTTTGATTTGGTTTGTAGTAGTTAGTAGTTTGGAGCGGGCTTCAAAAGGACTTATAATAGATATTTATCAATGGGGGTTTGCTTCATAAATAAACATTCCCGCAAACTTATGAGGTCACAAATCATTCTGCATGCAACCTTTAACGCTGGCTTTAGCTTACTCTTAGGGGAATAGGAAGTCAAATAACAACTAGACGATTCCTGTCGACGATTTAAATGTCAAGAGAAATTTTTGAATTTGTCGACTTATAGTTTTGGAGTTATTAATGAAAAACTGTTTTTGTTGGGTTAATGTCGAATTTTTCAGCAAACAGCATAATTTGTGGTTATGGAGAAATCCAAGTTTTTTCTGGGCGAACGTTTCCCGGTTTTCATAAATTACGAGTCGTATGACGATGAAAGTTGGCGTGATTGTTTATGGCGATGTGTCAAAGTTTGTCATGAAGAAACATTGGGACGGTCAGATTTGGAAATCGCAAATATATTAAAATTTTCCCTAATTTTTGATTAAAAAAATCAGGTTCAGCTATTGAATAGTTAGCCCATTTTGTGATGAATTTTAGGCATATCTGTACATTTTTTATTCGTATGATTTCAGTGCAAAGTATTAGTAGGTAAGTAACTCGAGTCCTGGCCAAGACAATTGGCTACAGACGCCACAGGCGAGCCCTCGAGCGAAGCGGTTGCCGCTACCAAAATCGGTCGGGCAAAATCTTCGCTATATATGCTTAATAACCGCTTTGTGGTTCTATATTGGACCACGCAGCAAACAGGAGGTGCGTACTAATTATGGTTGATGTTACCATTTAGACGGCACTGTTGTGCAGCAACAAAGCGCCACAAATTAAAGACCGGACGCCGAATCGGATGCTTTATTGCGGGTACGACCGCATTCAAGCTAAGCTATACCTTTTTGTAATCTGTAGCACAGTATGCAACGCAACACCTTGATGTCATCAGAAGTACATTGACTCTTGGCACCTCGTTGTGATGACGCCAAAGGCCGAGAGCGTGCGAGAGAACGAGAAAAACGCGTCCCTCGCGGGAGAAAAATTTAATTTATGGCGTATGTGGTTTTAACTCTATATGTGGACTTCTCACGGTATTAAAATTAACGGCTTTAATGCCGACAGCACTTGAATATATTATTGGTGAATAGGTATCTCAGGGCCGAAATTAGAAAGCGTAAGTAAGTTCTTATCTTGAATTTTCGAGATAACTTTGACGCTCCATAGCAATAGTAATAGTAATAGCAATACCTTGGACACTATTTACACACATTGGTCTAGCCCCAAACTAGGATTCCCTGTATCTTGGGTACTAGACAACGATACACATACTTATATAGATAAATATTATACTTAAATAGATAAACAACCATGACTAGGGTACAAACATCCGTTCTCATCAAACAAATATTTGCCCCCACCGGGACTCATAATTCATAATTTCTTTTCATAATTCATAATTTGTTGCACACAAATCATATAAAAAACAAGCTTTACATGAAATTTGTATACAAAGGCGAGCTTATCTCTCTTTTAAGAGATATTTTGTTTAGAACGTCACCGTTGGCCCGTTTATCTATCCGGCCTTATTGTTCCAAATAAACAGCTTGTTGGACAAATAGGAGATTCACCGGAAATTGTTACATCAGTAAGCTACGACCAAAGTTTTAACACCCCCTATTCCCGTGAAAGCCTGCTTAGGTACTACCAGCGTTATTTAAATTCCAGGGATTGTCAACTTGTGCCGCGTCGCGGGAACTTCACCGTCTAACCAATTGAAAAGGTGCCACGGTCCAATTATAGAGAAAGTTAGGAAAAATGTTCCTAGCCTTGTACCCCCGTGGAACAGGGCTGGAGTCAGAATGGGCAGAAAAAGTCAGTCGGGAAAATAAAAGTACCACAATCCAAATACTCGGGATGGAACCGTAAGAACACTTATCCTGTATAAAATACTTGTGACTTTTAATTTGCTGTACCCATTATTGAGTGAGCAAATTTACCTAGGGAATACAACATTTATTTATTTATATATTAGGTCCTTACATATGAAATTGGCGTTTCGCCGTACTGGCCACTTTGATCTCAAATATCTCCTCTATGGTTAGGAATTCCAAATTCAAATTTATACAGCTATTTACTCATGTAATTGTGTTTCTAAAATTATAATTAATTTGATTTTTCCTCATTTTTTTCTTGCGTCACTCAGCTTACAAAATGGAAAACTTGAAATATCGCGTTATTTACGAGTATGAGTTCTACCGTGGCACCAGTGCTGCAGAAACGGCTCGAAGGATTGATGATGTGTATGGCGACACCCTGCCGAACCAGCCAAACCATGCCCCAAGCGAAAATTGACTCCAAAAAAGTTACTTGTGAGCGTTTGGTGGACTAGTGCTGGTGTCGTTCACTACAGCTTTCTTAAATCTGGCCAGACGATTACGACAGATGTCTATTGCCAGCAACTGCAAATCATGATGGAAAAGCTAGCTGCTAAACAACCGAGGCTGGTCAATCGCTCTTAGCCACTGCTGCTTCATGATAACGCTAGACCACTCACTGCACAACAGACGGCTACCATATTAGAGGAGCTTCAATTGGAATGTATAGGACATCCACCGTACTCTCCGGACCTTGCTCCAACAGATTACCATTTTTTTCGAAATTTGGATAACTTCTTGAAAGGGAAAATATTAAACTCCGATGGGGCAGTCCAAACCGCCTTCAAAGATTTTATTGATTCCCGTCCGAATGTTTTTTTTAGTAAAGGGATCGAAGAACTACTTATGAAATGGCAAAAGTGTATAGATAGCAATGGTACATACTTTGATTAAATAAATATATAATAATAATAATTCTTTATTGCACAGAAAACACAATGGAAAAAATACAACGAACAATGTGCAAAGGTGAGCTTATTTCTAAAAAGAAATTTCTTACAGCTAACCTGTGAGGAAAGGCAAAAATATTTATAGAGAGGTAGTCCTAGTGTACAATTAAGATTTAAAAGAAAGAAATAAAGTCAATATACTATCAGATAAATCACAATACATCCTACACATACTATAAAATAAATTAATAGAATACAATAAATACATACATACTATAAGATACCCACTATGCGGAAGAGAGGAGATGCTGTTTCAACTTTTTCTTAAAAGAGAACAAGGATGTGCAATCCCTAATAGCGCAAGGAAGTGCATTCCACAAACGTATTGCCCTTAACCTAAACGAGTGCTCGTAAGCAACAGTGTTGAGCTGAGGAATTGACAAAAGTGACACCGTGTGAGATCTCCAAAGTCTATCCCCAGAGAAAAGAAACTCAAAATGTTCACGAAGATATGCGGGATAGCGCGGAAATATTGAAGAGCAAGGAGAGAATGTGCATATCATGACGAAGTCGGATCGGGAGCCAGCCTAATTCCCTGCGATATTGGGACACGTGATCGTACTTGCGGAGACCGAAGATAAACCGAATCCCGAGATTTTGAAGTCGCTCGAGTTTGTTCAGTAGATCTTCGTTCGTGCTGGCCCAGCAAACATCGGCGTAGTCAATTAAAGGCAGAAGAAGGGTCTGAACTAGCATGATTTTAGTCTGCCTAGGCAAGAAGTACTGCAAACGCCGAAGGGAATGAAAGGATGCAAAGACTCGTCTGCTGACTTCACAAACGTGGGGCGACCAGGATAAACGAGTATCAAAAACAACCCCAAGATTTTTGGCTTTCTCGCTGTACTTGACAATGGTACCGTCATAAAGTACGGGAGCAACTGACCTATGCTGCAACAAATTAAGTAAGTGCCGTGTACCCAGTATCATCGCCTGAGACTTATCCGGGTTGACTAATAGCCCATACGAAAGAGCCCATTTCCTGATGTTGTCGAGGTCAGCATTCAAAGCCTCTACAGTCGAAGTCAGATCACACAGGGGAAAATTCCGATAAATTTGAAGGTCATCTGCATAGAGATGATACGAGGAAGACAATACATCCGAGATGGAATGGATGAAAACTGAGAAAAGAAGAGGAGAAAGGATGCCACCCTGCGTAACACCAGTAGAGAGCTTGCACCATTCCGTAGTGACTTCTTCAGACTTGATGCGCTGCTGGCGGTCTCTCAGGTAGGAGTCAAACCAGCGAGCCGACTGTGAAGAGACATTGAGTGTTTTTATGATTTCAACAAGTATATCGAAGTCGACGCAGTTGAAGGCGCTGCTAAAGTCAAGGTGAGTCAGGACTGTGAGCTGCTTCTTATCAATTGCCAGTTGGATATCGTGAGTTACCTTGAGCAGTGCGGTGGTGGTGCTATGCCCTGGCCTAAAACCAGACTGAAAAGGGTTCAGTAAATCCATGGAGGAAAGGTACGAGGACAGCTGGGAGTGGACAATTGATTCAAGGACTTTGGAAAGGATTGGTAGGATGGAAATGGGACGGAATTCTTTGAAGGAGGACGAGTTAGAAGTTTTAGGCAGGGGTATCACTAATGCTCCATTCCACTGGCTTGGGAAGCAGTACTCGCTCAGCGACGCGTTAGATATATGCGTTATGGGTGGTAAAACATTATCGAGTACACTGAATAGCATCTGAGAGCAGATATTGTCATCACCTACAGCCTTGGACGAGATTTCTAGAATAGCTTTCTTTACTGCGCCAACTCCGACAGACCTGAGGTTGAAAGGTAAGCAACTGGATGTCGTTCTGGTACGCAAGTTACGAAGGGTAGCATCCTTGACACAGGGGTCCATCACGACAGGGGAGACAGCAAAAAATTTGTTGAGACCATTGAGGTCGACACTACCGGCAACTGCGTCCTGGGACCAACACCAAGGGTCTTCAGGAACTTCCAAACCTGTGCAGGAGAGTAGCTCTCGATACTCTCGTAGATGTGGCGGCGTTTGGCATCTCCACAAAGACGGGTGCACCGATTACGGACACGTTTGTATACAAGGAGATTATCGACCGTCGGATTATATCTACATTTGGCATGGTTTCTCTGGGCCATCAGACCCTTGATGGTGTCGGTAAGCCAAGGCGCAGGGAGATGTTTGACCCTAACCTTTTTGACAGAAGCATGTTTGTCGAACAAACTTAAGACAATCGAGTTGAAATGCTGGACTTTGTCATCAACGGTCTCACTACAGGCGACAGGAGACCAGTCTATAGAAGCGGCGTCAGACTTAAGGGAGCTGAGATCCATACCCTTGAAACTGCGAATATCCAGGAATTTTGCTGCGCGCTTAGGAGGCCTTAACTTGAACGAGAGATAAATCATATCGTAAAAGGAGAAGGGGGCGTTAAGTTGGCCATGCGTAGCAACCTTGGATATGTTAGAAACAATCATAAGATCTAGAAGAGAGGGGGTGCAGTGGGGCTGGAAGTGAGTTGCACTCAAGGGAAGAATATTTAAATTTAGGGAGCTGATGATAGACTGGAGTTTGGCTGAGCGAACATCATTTTTAAGTAAACAGGTATTGAAATCACCTAGGATAACTGTGTCACTGTAAAGAGGAGATAGATCATTAAGAATGCTTTCAAA
Organism: Argyresthia goedartella; assembly: GCA_949825045.1. Taxonomy (NCBI): domain Eukaryota; kingdom Metazoa; phylum Arthropoda; class Insecta; order Lepidoptera; family Argyresthiidae; genus Argyresthia; species Argyresthia goedartella. The sequence goes on from OX463824.1 coordinate 27,461,432, forward strand.
AGAATCAAAGTAGTCGATGAGTAGAGAGGGGCTATAGAAGACACCCAGAAGGACCTTATTGTGATGCAGGCATAACTCGAGAAACAGGTGTTCAGCGGATCCAGAGTACAGACTAGGTGAGTGGCTGATGACTTTGCAAGAAATGTCGGAACGAAGGTAAATAGCAACACCGCCACCAGCCTTACCTGTCCTATCATTCCGATAGAGCCTGTACCCCGGCAGAGCATACAAGGTAGATGGAAGAGAGGGTTTAAGAAATGATTCGGAGATCAGAATACCATGAATGCTCTGATCGCTGAAGGAGTCGATAAGGTCGGCATGACTGGAATGAATGCTCTGAGCATTTATGTGAACGACATTGAAGTTCCTATATATATATATATATATTATATTTAATATTATATTAATATGTATATATTATATTAAAAAAAAAACGACTTTATGTTCCTCCCATGCAAAACGCCAATTTCATATGTAAGGACCTAAATAAGGTATACTCAAAACAGCAGTGGAGGTAAAATATTAAACCAAAACAACAGAATATGTACAACGGGGCTGTCTCCAGCGCCAAAAGTATGTGCACACAGCATGGTAAAAATATTGATACAGCTAAAACTAAAACTACACATATTAGTAGTTTATGTGACTGCTGCATAATGGAGGGCATTAAAACTCGATAGTGGGTTTATGAAACGAGCCGAAGACGAGTTTCATAATAATATCACTCGAGAGTTTTAATGCCTAATTATGTACAGTAACATACACTAGTTTATCTACACACATATCATAAGCTCTCTTTGATGTGTTCAGGAACCGCATGTTTGACCGGCATTGTGGTTCTGCAATTGTTTAGCTTGTTCTTTAGTACCAAATTCACGCAGACGGGCGTCGGCGTTTGAAATTTTAGTATCAATACCAACTTCACAGACAAACTAGGGACGGCACGCGGGTGGGCGTCGGCGTTCGAAATTTGAATGTCATTATATGTAGAAAAACTACACATAATGACCATTATGTGTAGTTTTGCAGATATGAACGAGTTTTTACCAAGTAGTTTAACATAATGCTGATCGTAACGTGCGGTTTTTGAACGCAGTAAAGAGGGTTTATGAAACGTTTGTAGATAAAAATTGTTAAATATACAGTAAAATATTACGGAATTAAATAAGATATACGTATTGATTTTTCACAAAACAAATAAGAAGGAATAAGAAAGGATTCCGTTATGTGAGGTAAGAATCAATAATCATTTATATTTATATTAGGTCCTTACATATGAAATTGGCGTTTTGCATGGGAGGAATAAAAAGTCGTTTTTTTTTTAAAATATAACTGCAAATCAAGTTTTCCATTTTGTAAGCTGAGTGACGCAAGAAAAAAAACAATTGAGGAAAAAACAAATGAATATAATTTTAGAAACACAAATACATGAGTAAATAGCTGTATAAATTTGAATTTGGAATTCCTAACCATAGAGGAGATATTTGAGATCAAAGTGGCCAGGACGGCGAAACGCCAATTTCATATGTTATATTTATAGCAAGGCAACGAGTCGTGATAGATGTCAGGAACGTCATCTTCGCTGGCCAAAACCTCATTATAGCGGCGACACATACGTTGTATGGGGTTGTTGGCCCTAATATTCGATCTGCACGTTGGGACGAAGAATGCTTGAACAATAATTTCTGAGAGAGCAGAAGTTGTGGTGAATCCATTTATTGTTTTATGTAGATGGATCAAGTCCTGAAGTCTACAACGCGATTTTAAGGGTTCCAATGAGAAACGTTCGCATCTATTTTTGTAGGGCTTAACCAACGCGGCAAAGGCCGAGACGTGGGCAGAGCATGCGTAGGAAGCGCTTCTGGACCGACTCAACATGATCGATGTGGGTTTTTTAAAATGATGTCCATATCACAGACATTCTAATCTGCAACGGACAAGAGCACTATAGAGCAGAATCAGACTAGCTGGTTTCTTAAAGGACTCAGTTACTCGAGCAAGAAATCCCAGAAGTTGGTTATATTTTTTCACTAAGGTTGAGCAATGTTGATTAAAGCTCAGCTTGTCATCGAAAATAAAGCCTAAGTCACGAGCTTCCCGTTTTCTTTACAGTGTAACGTCCCCTATATTGGACAGGATATAATTGTGGTTACGGGTCATCGAGATGACAAAGCGCTCTTCAGCAGCCAGAAACATGCGGTTGTCTGCGCATCAGTGAGACAGTGTGTTCAAGTCTTCCTGAAGGTTTTTGCAGTCAAGTTGTGTACTGATACGGGTAAATACCTTGAGGTCGTCAGCGTATAATAAACAAGGGCTTTTGAGTTTGTTCACCAAGTCATTAATGAAAATAATGAAAAATAAATGTCCTAGTGGCGATCCTTGAGTAATGCCCGAAGGAATATCAGCTGCAAAAGCAGTTTGTTCACCAAGTCATTAATGAAAATAATGAAGAATAAATGTCCTAGTGGCGATCCTTGAGGAATGCCCGAAGGAATATCAGCTGCAAAAGACAGGTGATCCTTCAGCGCTACTATCTGACTACGGTTTTTGATATATGATTCCAACCAACGCAGAAAGTTACCAAGTACCCCATGTAATGATAATTATAATATAGTTATTATCAACTGACTTCAAATTAGTAAGGAAAACCTATATTTTTTTCGTTTTCGTCTATAAAAATCACAGAGTTATAATATAGGCCAGGCAGAAAGGTAATGCGCTTGACAGTTCCCTTCAGAGTTGTTATTTGACATGATCGCCCATAGACAAGTAGACTGTTTGAAAAAAACGTAGTACGGTGAGCAACTACGTTGGTCAAATGTGATCGCAAGTGAAAGAAATAGGGAGAGTGTGTGTTTTAGGATTTAGGTACCTCATTGATTTAATTATCACCTGTGAAGGAATTGCATATTTGATAATCAAGGCCTCGTGAGATTTTTTACGTAACCTTTACTGTTACTAACTTTTTAGGGGTTGCCACTTTATCCTACTGCAGACAGAGTTATATCTTGGTAAGAAGTAGTGATGGTCTTGTGGCTCGAGACACATAACATTTATATTTTTATTTTTTTTTGAAAAAAATTACGAAACCAGAATTTTACATGATTATCATAAAAACTTACAAAATACGGAAAAAAATGAGCTTTGATAAGATTTTAGCTAATCACGGTCATAAAATAGTATGACTACTGCCTCATAACTGTGATTTAAGCCATATAGAATATATTTGGAACCTTTAAAAGAGTAGAGTCAACGTTATGCTTATGCATGAAACAGCTGCAATCTAAAATAGAGTGACTTTAGACGCTTTAAATTCAATAACACCTGATGACTGGAAGAAAGAAATCATTAATTTCAAGCGCTTCAGAGAAAATTACTGGTCAGAGACTTAATAGGGGGTCTCACGGTGAATCAGAGACTATAAAAAACATTTCTAACTCCGAATCCGAACGGAAGTAAGTTAGTGGAGTTGATATTTGAATAATAACATTAAACATGTATTGTGGTTGCCGTGGATCTAACAACGATACGCGTGTTATGTTTTTCTATTTATAATAAATATATATATATTCAGTTTTAAGCCTAGGTAGTACCTATTATACTACACATTCCCGTGGTTGCTCCCACCACAAAGCAAAAAAACTGCTTAGAGACATTATTGAACCTACTTGGAGATACTTTGTATTTGTCTGCTGACTACACTCATAGGAACTGACGTCATAATGACGACGCACGCCTTGACGTTACGCGCATTACCATTCTGCGGGTATGCATATATCCTGAGTCCGTCCCTCCAAGTTAATGTCTCCGCGTGCCACCAACTTGCCTCCCTCAGGGCGCGATTTGTCTTATTCCGTCTCCGCTGGAAAAAACTCAGTTGTGTAACGTAATAAACGTCGACTTTATAATCAAGGAGATGATTACCTATTCATAATTACAGGGCCGTTTAAAGACTGAAACACATCGCGGCAGGATGGTTTCGCCGCGGGCCCGCGCTGTTGTTTGTAACGTTTATAGAATTCGATTATGACAAGAATCAAGATTCAAGATTCATTTTTTTTATTGAATATAAATAAATAAATTATCTTATTCAACGTCAAAATTATACTTACTTATAACTACAAGTCAATTTTTTGTATAAAAAAAGAGACTGCTCCGTTTCGGAAGGTGGGCTTCGGGGTTAAGAAGAAACGACCAGAAACTCCACCATACCTTCTTTTTAAAAAAGTGACTTCACAACAGGTACTACTGGTGTCGGTGAAAGGAAATTCGCCGGCAAGTGATAGACTTGATCCATCGCCCCTCGTCGAATTTCTGTGCACTGAGATGGTATGGACCACGCAGTTTTGTCATCTAAGTATTCCTTAATACTACATATATAATAGGACTTTCTTATCAGTTCATTTTTAACATAGTTTATGAAGCTCTTTTCAGGAAAGATGAATAATTCTTGTGGTATTTTATTGTAGAAGCGATTACAGTGCCCCCTGAATGATGTGCCTACTTTACTTAGTCTAAATAATGGTAGTGCTAACCTATTTCTATTTCTAGTGTTAATTGTATGGCTATCACCTACAGTTTTAAATAAAGCCATATTTTTTCTTACATGCATGATATTATCGTATTTTGACATTTTCTTAATACGTACGTAATAAGCAATATTTTTTATTGCAGACGTCAAAATTTATGCACCCATTCTCTCGGCGGCCAAACATGTCATCTGCCGCGACCGGCCTTTAGTTTTTGGCTCTATATTCACAGCCACCTTGGTTTCCAACTACAAATTGCCGGTGCATTTTGTAATGAAATTACTACGAATTGTTGATATAAAGAGTTAAAAGCTAAAAACAACCGCCCAAGTGCGATTCGGACTCGCACCCCAAGGGTTCCGGACAAATTGCAAAATTATTGTATTTTTCGTGATGTAACTAAAGATCGATCAGCTGATTTGTAAGGAGAGGAGGTAAAAAAATAAAGTTGCTCAAATCAAATCGGTTTCATGGTGAAAGTTGCTTAGAATTATATAAAATTTGCTTACACCTAGTTATGTTATACAACAATCAAAAATGTAATTTGAAGACACAATACATTATAATAAAACATAAAATGTTCAATGTACAAAAGAGCTTAAACCTTATATATGTGCAAATATAAATTAAATAAAAAATATCCCTCATGTCACCGCCCCGTCGTTGAGTGGCAGGGTGCCCAACATGCTGGCACCAATACATCGTATGGCCAGGCTATTGCGCTGGGCAAGGTAGGTGCCAGCTCTTGGATCAGGGCCGAAACTTTCACGAAAACGTCAAGGCCTTTCCCAAGCGGACAAGCAGAGGCACAGATGTGCCCAAGTTTAGCTAGTTATTAACTGCTTTGAATGACTGTCTGTTAGCACTAATCTCGGGTTAAAACCTCAAATTATAGGTACACGCAAACTTATGAGGTCACAAATCATTCTGCATGCAACCTTTGAGGCTGGCTTTAGCTTACTCTTAGTGGAATAGGAAGTCAAATAACAACTAGACGATTCCTGTCGACGATTTAAATGTCAAGAGAATTTTTTGAATTTGTCGACTTATAGTTTTGGAGTTATTAATGAAAAACTGTTTTTGTTGGGTTAATGTCGAATTTTTCAGCAAACAGCATAATTTGTGGTTATGGAGAAATCCAAGTTTTTTCTGGGCGAACGTTTCCCTTTTTTCATAAATTACGAGTCGTATGACGATGAAAGTTGGCGTCATTGTTTATGGCGATTTGTCAAAGTTTGTCATTAGGAAACATTGGGACGGTCAGCTTTGGAAATCGCAAATATATTTAATTTTTCCCTAATTTTTGATTAAAAATATCAGGTAAGTTATTGAATAGTTAGCCCATTTTGTGATGAATTTTAGGCATATCTGTACATTTTTTATTCGTATGATTTCAGTGCAAAGTATTAGTAGGTAAGTAACTCGTTTTGATGCAACTTATAGCATGGCTGTTATCCTTACAAAACTCTTTAAAATTGGTATGAAGATTATATTGGTGTCATAATATTTAATAAAAGTGAATTACTTACGGATGTAGGCGAATTTTTAGGGTTTTCACTGGACGTTGATTAATAATAATATATATTAGTAGTTTATGTGACTGCTGCATAATGGAGGGCATTAAAACTCGAGTTCGGCTCGTTTCATAATAATATTACTCGAGAGTTTTAATGCCTAATTATGTACAGTTACATACACTAGTTTATCTACACACATATCATAAGCTCTCTTTGATGTGTTCAGGAACCGCATGTTTGACCGGCATTGTGGCTCTGCAATTGTTTAACTTGTTCTGTAGTACCAACTTCTCGCAGGCGGGCGTCGGCGTTCGAAATTTGAATGTCAGTACCAACTTCACAAACAAACTAGGGACGGCACGCGGGTGGGCGTCGGCGTTCGAAATTTGAATGTCATTATATGTAGAAAAACTACACATAATGACCATAATGTGTAGTTTTCCAAACACGAAACGAGTTTTTACCAAGTAGTTTAACATAATGCTGATCCTAATGTGCGGTTTTTGAACGCAGTAAAGAGGGTTTATGATACGTGTGTAGATAGGGTGTTCTGAGCGACTACCTCCTAGTGTGGGGGTGCTGAAGTGATGCAGAAGGATACGTCCGCCTGCATAACTTCTGCTTCCTCCTGGTGCACCCTGGTAACAGCGGCTAGTGACTGGTCCCCGGACCTCTTACTAGCCGATGGCTAAAAGTAGCTCCGGTTCTGTCGGTTAAAGTGGGTGTACCCGGCAGACTATCTACACTCACCTGCGTCTTGTGGTCTGCGCAGTTGACCACCGTAGGCCAGGATGAAGGGGTCCTGGGGGGTTGAGCCGAGCGTTGCTGTGGATTTAGCTTCGTAAGGCAACACGCCCTCTTTGGCCTGGATTTCAGGCAAAACGGTAGCCTCGCCCGTAGCCGCGGGTTGGGGTAACGGCCAAGTGTCCCGTCAGAGGGCTACGGCTAGGGGTGTAGGGTCCGCTAAGGCGTCAGTCATAGCGGAGGGATGGGTCATGCTGACGGGGTAAGCTTCGGTGACTACGGCGGTGGGACCATGTCGCTGACACCTTGGTTCCCATCGTCCACAGAAGCGAGCTCCCGATGTCGCGCCAAGTACCAGCCCTATGCTCCTATATCTACTCGGTTCTCCTAGCGACTGAAAGCTGTTCCAAGCGAGTAGGCGCTCCCAATTGTGCGGGCTCCGTGGAGGGTGGGAAATCGAGTAGACGAATCTCTATACATTTGACCATGGATCGTGTCAGGTCAAAAAACCCATCTGGAGCGCTTCCAGCGGTGAAAACCGCAAGCGTCTCCAAACAGGTGCGAGAATCTGCCTCGGCAGATCCTCAAGCCTCAACTGGGCGCACTGCCACCATCAGTGACCTACCGGTGCAAACCGGTAGTGATTCCACTGTGGAGGTTAGCTGCAAAAAGCCCGAAAGTGAGTCGAGAGGCAGGGCCACGGGCAACCCGGTGCGCGGAGCCATTCGACAAACATCGCCGAGCATTTCGCCAGCGCCTGGACGATGGGTGGTCGAAAGGGTAAACCACCCAAGCAATCTTTGCAAGGGAAGGGCCCATCGACTAAACGTCCAGATACGGTGCAAACCGGACCAGGGCGTAAGGCGAATCGTCGGTGGAAGAAAAAACAGCGTTTGGCTGCCACATCGGCCGCTGCCGGCGTAGATGGGGTTCCATCTGCCACGGTGACGACCGATGGCGGTCCCGCTGTTAATACAGCCGGAGCTGCGGGTAAGGTGACCGGCTCCCGTGGTGTCAAAGGGGCAACCCTAGACTCAAACGGGGCTAAACCTACCGTAGCGTTCTCTGGTGGTCCAACTTCTAACAAGAAGTTGAAATATGCCAAGAGATCCGGCAAAAACGAGCGCGCGGCTGCTAAGAGGGCTCGACTAGAGGATAGTATTTCTCCTCGAGTGGAGCCTAAAAAGCAGTGCACGGAAGCGCGCAGAGCTGGGGTCACCTATGCTCAGAAGGTGAAATCTGACCAGTACATCGCCGTAACTGACGTCGCTACTGGTCATATTTCACAGGATCTGTCAACGCTCATCCTCAACGAGATTGATGACAAAATCTTGAGGGAAGCGTTGGCGGATCCGAGCAAGGAAAACCACAAATTCGGTGGCAAGCCTCGTTACGAGGACGGCCACCTTAAACTGTTCGTGGAGGACGAGTACTCCCTGAACTGGCTGCGGGAGTGTGTCTCCGGTGTATCTACACCATCCAACGTACAGTTGGTGGTGAAACGCCAATCGGAGATGGTCCGCAGGGTTCGATGTGGGGTGCTCATACCCAACGAACGAGGCAAGTGGAAGTCTGCGCCCGACGTCGGCGTAGTCCTCCACTTTATGAACAAGTGGGCACAGGTTGACCGATGGCTCCTCCAGAAAGTGGATGAGCAGCAAGACAACCTGTTTCTCATCACAGACGTCCCTGAAGATGTGGTGCCGACCCTGCTGGGAAGGGGCAGACAGCTCCTTTTTGGTAGTGGTTCGGTCTACCTCAAATTTCAGGGACCCGGTGGGAAATTTGTGAAGGAACCACCGGTGGTAGCGCAGACCAGCTCTAAGCTGGTCATCACTGGGGTTTCATCAAGAACAGCCAAGCCCCAGAGTTCTACTCCAGAGCGGCAGCAAACAGGCCCCGATGCAGTCGGGGAAAGTTCTGCTGCTCAACCGCAGGACGAGCACGCGCACTGGAAGGCCATGCTGCTTGGTGAAGGCGATGAGCCAGAACCAGCAGTGGTGCCCTCTGAGGGCGAGGAGCTGTCCATGCGGCTGGAGGAGGAACTCGTCTTGGAGGTGGAGGAGGGGTTGACCAAAAATGGCGTCCCTCTCCCGCGATTGTAAAATCCTCCAAGCCAACCTCCAACACAGCCAAACTGCAACGGCCCAGTTAAGACGCTGGTTGGGGGCAAACAGCACTGCCGTGGCTCTGATCCAGGAGCCGTGGATCAACCGCGGTAGCATTCGAGGGCTCGCCAATTTGAGAGGTAAGCTTTTCGGTACAACTGATCACGATAACCCTAGAACGTGCATCATAACTACTAACAACATCCCAGCACAGCCATTAACAGAGTTCTGTTCCAGGGACCTGTGTGCCATAAGGCTGCAACTGCCCGACACAGATAGGTGCCGCGAGCTCGTGGTGGCCTCCGCCTACATGCCTGCGGAGGACAACCCGCCTCCACACGACCTGTGCCGGCTGGTGGACCACTGCGAGAAGTCGGGCCTCCAGCTCATCGTTGGGGCCGACTCGAACGCGCATCACCCACTGTGGGGCATGCCAGATATGAACAGCAGAGGTAAGACACTTGTTGAATACCTATTTACTACAAACCTCAATGTGCTTAACATAGGTTCTGAACCAACTTTTGTTACCAAGCGGAGCAGAACTATCGTTGATATTACCCTGGCAACGGCGGACATATCCGACGACGTTGGGGGCTGGCATGTGTCCAACGAGGCGTCATGCTCTGATCATCGATGGATACGCTTCGATATCAACGCAGCGTTCTCCCCAACTGTCCCTAAGGGAAACCCACGCAAGACTGACAGAACCAGGTACAGAGCTATCCTAGGTGAAAGACTTGCTTGGGCTGAGACTCTACCAGATCCGGAGGGACCCGAACAAATCGAACAACAGGTAACAGATTTTACAAATACTTCAATAGACTGCTACCATTCAACTTGCCCGCTTAGCACACCAGCGCCTACCAACATCAAGGGGCAGCCTTGGTGGGATCCTGATCTAGATAGGATGCGTGCTAAGATCAGAAGACTGCTAAACAGGGTGATGAACACCAGTGCTGATGAGGATTGGGACAACTATAAAGATGCCAAATCCAAGTACAAGAAACGACTACGGTTCAAAAGCAGCAACTCATGGAGGAAATTCTGCAGCGACATTGAAACCGTTGATCAAGCAAATCGGGTAAGGCAAATACTAGCTCAACAAGGCAACTCCAGGCTAGGGTCGCTTAAAAAACCCGATGGAACATATACCTCTTCCACCACAGAAACACACAGTCTCTTGTTGGAAACTCACTTTCCCGGAAGTAGAACTATTCAAGAGATTGTGTGGCCGGAAGAGGTTCACCATGAAGCTGTCGACCACTTAGACATAACTAATAATATTATCACTGCTGACAAGGTGAGATGGGCCATTAATAGCTTTAAACCTTTTAAATCAGCAGGACCAGATGGAATCTTCCCAGCACTTCTACAGTGGGGTGGGGAACCAGTCATCAATATAATGGTCCGAATCATGAAAGCATGTCTTAGATTCGGATACGTTCCCAAAAGGTGGAGAGTAGTAAACGTAATTTTCATACCGAAGCCAGGAAGGAGCGACTACACTAACGCTAAATCTTTCAGGCCGATTAGTCTCACCTCGTTCTTGCTTAAAACTCTCGAACGTTTGTGCGAGAGACACCTGAGAGATGGAGCGTTAAAACATATACCCTTACACAAGAATCAGCATGCATATAGTTTGGGTAAGTCTACTGAATCGGCTCTCCATGCAGTTGTATCCACAATTGAAGAGGCGATTCAAAACAAATGCATCTGTCTTGGAACTTTTATTGCTATAGAAGGTGCCTTTGACAAGACGCAGTATAGCAGTATAAGTGCATCTCTAACAAGGCATGGGGTGTCAACAGCTGTAAACAACTGGGTCACAAACATGCTTAACAAACGTATCGTGCGTCTAGCTGGAGAGTCCCTGTCGGCGGAGGTAGTGCGGGGATGCCCGCAGGGAGGAGTGCTCTCCCCGCTTCTGTGGAATCTGGTCATTAACGACCTGATTACCAAGCTTAACGCTAATGGATACTACACCGTAGGATACGCCGACGATTTGGTAATCCTCATCACAGGTAAATTTGCGAGCACAGTATGCAACCTTAAACAAACAGCTCTTCGCATCGTGGAGCGCTGGTGTTTAGAATATGACCTGGCGGTTAACCCAACAAAAACGGTAATGGTCATGTTCACTAACAATAGGGCTCTTGGTAGGTATACCCTACCTAAGCTCTTTGGAACGGAACTCCAGCTAGCAACTGAGGTGAAGTACCTGGGCATAACCTTGGACAGCAAGCTCAACTGGAGTAGCCACATCGACAACAAACTAAAGAAGGCGAGTATTGCTTTCTGGCAGTGTCGGAGAATGGTGGGGAAAAAGTGGGGACTTTGGCTGTACGTAACGGTGATCCGTCCTCTTGTCTGCTACGGAGCTGTGGTGTGGTGGACCAGGACCAAACTAACCAGAATGGTAAGCAAACTCCAAAGCTTCCAAAGGCTGGCCTGCATGGCTATCACAGGTAGTATGAGAACTACTCCAACAGCAGCAATGGAGGCCATGCTGTGTCTTCTGCCACTCCAGCTGTATTAATATACGACGCAGATGACGCGGCCTCCTGCTTAATAGCAGGAGGCCGCGTCATCTGCGGTGAGACTCAACACCTTAGGACTTTGGAGGAAAAACAGGACCTCACACACCGCCATCCTAGGGGAAGTTTACAAAAAATTTCCCATCTCTATGGCTTGCAGTGACAGAATCCCTAAACAATTTGTTTTTGACAAAAAATACAATATACAGTTACATGAAGACCATCGGGTTGAGGGGCTCGACGTTAAAGAGCTCAGAATTTTTACCGATGGTTCAAAAACTGAAGCAGGCACTGGTTCAGGCACCTTCTCGGAGGACCTAAACATCAAGATAAGAGATTCCTCCATTCGAATCCTCTCGGATAGCATGGCCGTCCTACAAGCCCTAAATAGCAACACTATTAACTCAGGGCTAATCTACGAGTGTCACAAACGACTAATGGAGGTATGTCAACACAACCGCGTAATCCTTCAATGGATAAAAGGACACAGCGGATCAAGAGGTAACGATGCAGCAGATGAGTTGGCGCGTAAAGGATCTAGCTTGACAGCGTATGGTCCCGAACCTATCATCCCTCTTCCCTTCAAGATGGTACGCTCATTTCTGAGAGAGTCGACCAGGAATGATCATGCCACTCTTTGGACAAACCATGAGGAGTGCAGGCAGGCTAAGCTGGCCTTGCCGTCCCCTAGCGCTAGGCTGGCTAAGACCTTGCTTCGACTTAGTAGGCCGCGCATGCTGCTGGTAACTGCAGCACTTACTGGCCATGGTTTCTTTAATAAACATCTATATGTCCTAGGTGTTACCGACAGCCCCCTTTGCAGAGCCTGCTTGGAGGCAGAAGAAACGGCTGCTCACGTCCTCATGGAGTGCACAGGAGTAGCGGACTACAGGGCTAAACACCTCGGTCAATCGAGGGACCTTCCAGGGATAGTCGGTAACGTAAAGGGCCTACTGGCGTTCCTGGAGGAGTTGGGTTGGCTCGAATGATGTCGCATTCCCACCCACACGCAAAATAGGCGCTTTCGTCGTCGAGTTGCGGAAACCAGCCCGTCTTACAATTGACAATTGACAATTGACGTGTGTAGATAAAATAATAATCATGTTTATTCAGTAATATTGCTACAGTTTTGTCATACATTGGTACAGACAATATAAGAGTCGTTACTCGCCAAAGTAGAGTTTCCCCTGTGTTTTGGGATAAGTAACATACGCTCCTCTCTACTTATATGCAACAATATTGTCTAACAAAAAAGAAAAATGTTCTCTAATTTAATTATGTACATACAGTTAAAATATTTGACTTAATTTAAATTTATAGTAACATTTAAACTTATAAAGTTAAGGATCTTATATAATAGTTAAAAGTTAATTTGATAAAATGGGATTAATTTTTACACATGTGACACAAAACTTACTTATTTTTTTATATATTTTAATTTTTTTTATTTTTTTTTATTCAATAGTTTACAATAAGGCTTACAGTAATTATTTACCAAATTGCACTTATTGCTAGATAATTAGTAACAAAAAGCAACACTTATCATTTATCTGTAGAAACTAAATAGAAGAGTCAGATCGTTTGTTAACTTTGGGATTGTATCAGAGAATATGTCAACCAGCTGACCCACCCTGACCAGTTCATTTATGAGAGCTATAGCTCTTGGGGTAGGCGCGTTTTCACCGCGCAGGCTGCGAAAATGATAGGCCGAAGCCAATAGTGGTGGCCGCCGCCGAAGCATACCAGATCGCAATTTGGGGACTATTATAGAGATACTGTGCAAAACGCTTGGATTATTTAACGTGTTTCGCAATGTACTGATATAGTGGACAAATAGGGCCAGCTTTCTTCTAAGCTCTAGAGTATACAGGCCAACCATACCCACCACAAATAGGGAGGGGAAAAGGAAAGGATAATAACCATACATTCGTTTGTAGAGGTATCTAGCAAACTTCCTTTGTATTCGCTCTATCATAATAGTGTATTTATCCTCGCGAGGATCCCAAACTATAGCGTCAAACTCCAGCCTACTACGAACAAATGCGTTTTAGAGCATAATAGCAACTTTCGGATCTCTAAAATGAGAAGCAGTCCGCATGATGAACCCTAAAGTACTGCTGGCATTTTTGCAAGTGGTTTTAATGTGATCGCTAAAGGTTAATTTTTGGTCCAACATTATCCCCAGATCACGGATCTTGTCAACCCTTTCCATGACTTGTCCGTCCAGCGTGTATAGATTTATTGCAGGTGCGCGTTGCCTAGAAAACGCGATGACTTTACACTTTGCAATATTCAAATCAAGTTTATTTGATTTGCTCCACTTAGCTACAGCGGTTACATCATCCTGCATTCTTTGACCATCGGCAGCAACTCTACAAGGTGTGAACAATTTTAAGTCATCAGCAAACATGAGACATCTACACCCCTTCACAACGTCAGGGAGATCATTTATCATGAGCGCGAACAACGTCGGTCCGAGTGTGCTACCCTGGATTACCCCAGATCTAGTGTAGTAGTCGACAGAACGGTATTTTTGAAGCTGGAAATACTGGACACGATCACTCAAGTAACTGGCAATAAATTTTAGAAGTTTGGGTGTGAAACCAAAGCCAGATAGCTTACGTAGGAGTATATCATTATCAACAGTATCAAAAGCCTTCCGAAAGTCAAAAAATGCAGCGTCAACTTGACAACCTGTGTCCATTTGACAAAGAGTGTAGTCAACGAAGTTAATATGGTTCGTTGTGGTAGATCGCCCTGCACGAAAACCATGCTGTGCGTCTGCAAGACGAATCTCTACCTGTCGAGTTATTTGCGCATTAAGTATATGTTCAAAGACTTTACAAAAACCTGACAAGACAGCAATAGGCCTAAACTCAGTCACATCAATAGAGCTAGATTTAGGCACCGGCGTAACTCTCGATCTCTACAATTTACTGGGAAATTTACATTGCTTTATAGAGAGGCCAAATATATGCTGAAGCGGCTTAATTAGCACATATTTACAATCTTTTATCAAGAAAGCTGGTATTGAGTCAGGGCCTGTGGCAGCTGTAACTTTCATGCTCTGGATGGCGCGCTTGACTTCTTGAAATGTTATGTCAGTTATAGAAATGTTGAGAGCGTCTAAGCAACCTCCAGAACACTGTTCAGCATCCTCTGCGCTAAGATTTGGAATAGTGTCTAAGAATACAGAGTGAAAGTGAGTTGCAAATGCATCAACAGCTTCCTGGTTGCCTACACATTTACCCTTGTGGATGTATTCTTGGCTCGAGCTCCTGGGACTCCGCAAGCTTTTAACATACTGCCAGAATTTATTGGGGTCTTCATATATATTACGTTCAACTGTTTTCATATAGCGGCGGTACGCCATGTCTATTAGTGATTTTATAAGACTTCGATAGTACTTATAAACCTGATGATTGAAATCCAGACCCAACTGCTTATACTTTTTTAGGTGAAAGTACTTGATCTTCAATTTTGATTTAATTTCATCCGTAAACCAAGATGGATAGCGTCTATAGTTGATTTGCGTACTACTTTTTAATGGCACATTTTCATCAAGAACATGGTAGAGTTCATCATAGAAGGCATGTAGAGCAGCATCGCTGTCCCTCAAACTCAATACATTAGTCCAATCAACGCGAGATAGTTCAAGATATAGTTTGCTTAGATCAGCCTTGTGAAAATTCCATTTAGGGGGCTGCCTATCAGCGTTCGGGGGAGGTTTTGAGGTTATGTAGGAGGGTAAAGAATGTTTTGAGCTAGGCATGGTTAGCATTATCTCCAGGGGTGGGTGATACAGGTCTGCGGGAACCAACGGTTCAACATCAGCTGAAACTAGTACTTGCTCTGATTTAATATTTGTGATTACATAATCAAGAATCCCTCCATAAGAATTAGGTGTAACATTTAGTTGCTTACCGTTACAGAATTGGATAAAGTTGATAATCTATGATTTCACTTTTGAGCTGCATGAATTGATGTTGAAATCTCCTAATAACAAGAAATTCAAGGTAGACTACCGACAGTATATATCTTCTAAGCATTCTAATACATCCAGGTAACGATTATCATCATAGCTAGGTGGTAAATATACTACACAGATAATTAATTTCACACCTTTATGAGTAATAATTAAACCCAAGATTTCTTTTTCAGCAGTCAGACTGTCAATATTGTCAATTACTTTAATAGAGAAGCTATCCTTAACTCTTAACATAACTCCGCCCCAGCCAACATTTTCCGGGCGATCTCTTCGATACACTTTATATCCAGCGGGAAATAATTCACTGTTCATTACAGAGGTAGTCAGAAAGGTTTTAGTCACAGCTATCACGTCACAATCCATTGCAGATACGCTTTTTAAAAAGATATGAGTTTTACTTCTGAGACCTCTTACATTCTGATAAATAATATTAAGTTTAAGTTTAATATCTCTACTTCTGCGTGTCTTTGCTTTGACGGCGAAAATTCTGAGGCCACGGCTTCACACATATGTCTTCAGTCCAGTTTGCAGGCGACAAGACAATATCAGCAGAAGAGAGCGGAACACCCAACTTAAATGAAGCATAGTCCCCACGGGCATTCAGGGACGTCACAGAACAGGTATCATGGCCGCATAAAGTGGCAAGATAGGTTTTCACCTGTTCACTAGTGGTGCCAGTCTTAACATAATACAGATGAAGATAGCGGCGTCGTTCAGCAGCTTCCAAGAGTGTTAAACCCGGAATGATGGTAGCAGTCCCGCGCACAACGTTGGACAGACTTGCAGCGCTGCGCTTCCGCCTCTTTTTGACTTCAATCCAGTCCGACTCATTTGCACTTGCGAAAGCCGCAGCGGAGAGATCTTGTACATCCGAGGCAGGAAGTTGGAGCAAGGCACCGACCGGATCCGGGTGTGATGCAGGAAGAGAAACGTGAGAAGAAGACTGAGAAGAAGACTGCGCCTGAACACTTGCTGACGGGAGATATGCTGAGCACGTGTCTCCTACCACTGTGTCTCCTACCACTGTGCCTACTTGAAAAGGCATCTAATCGCTATTGGAGTGTTTATAGTATGAGTTATGAAAGAGAAGTTGATAAGTGTAATGCATGTATGTAGAGTGTAGTGTGTAATGAATGTTATAATGTATTTGATATACAATAGCACCTACATGTTTACTAAGAAATTAATTACGGGTAAACGGTTTGTATTTGCGTAAATTATTCTTCACTACAAATGTTGACCAAAATAATTAACGATATCTCGAAAAACGTTTGACCAGCAAAAACTTGGATTTCTTCGAACAAGTTCGACAATGTTTGCTGGTTGCCGACAACATGTACCATGTACCATGTTAAATCAGCCTACAATCAGCTGTTAAGATTTTTTTCAATAACCGCTGGAGACCTGCACCTGGTTATGAAGCATCGCGATTTAGAACCTCATGCCATAGCAACACAATTCAAAACCTATAACGGCAAAATGGTGTCCCTGGACGCCGCTAGGTACCCAGGGGTTAGAACATAGTAGTCCTCAACTATACGATCAATTCTGAAATTTCATCGACATTTGCCGCGCATGTTTGACTAATTATTCCATCCACAATGAATTAACTAAAGGCACAATTTTTTGCTGGGCGTATGCACACATAATTTTTGGAGACTTCTATCTAAAAATTGATATATGAATAGACAGTACACTCATAATTAAAAAGCTTGTCTATGAATACAACTGTTTTAATACTCATTATTTTGCCTAATTTCAGATTTTAAAGGGCAGTTTTGGTCAAATACGTCGCCGTAAATACACTGAATTTCAATCAGAAACATAATTTAGTGTACGCAACGTATTTTTAGTCTTGGAACCTGGAATATATTACAAAGTGTTGTTGGCACATGCAGCATACATTTATGAACAAGAGCTTGCGCCACTGGTAAACAGAACATAAAATTATTTCCCACAAATTACATGCCACTTGCTTTATCACGGCCTGGCAATATTGAAACAGTTCGGATGCGATTAATTCTGCCACTTTAATACACAAAACACACAGAGCCGATGCACTAACTCAGCAGTGTATACCTCGCGCCACAAATTAAGAGCGCTGGGTGACATTGGCGGGAATTACTGCGCTTATGTACAGGTATTGAAAAGTGACAAGGCCACCATTCATAACATGTGGCGCGACGTATAATTTGTTATATTAGGTATTCGAATTTCCATGTAGCCTATGATACAGGCGAGCCAGCCAGCCAGCGGGCTGTCACATCTCTCACTCTTACCCCACCTTACCCTATGCGATAAATAGAGGTCACAGATCGCTCCGAGCCAAAGAACTATACAGTTCTTTGGCTCGGAGCGATCGAGAATTGACACAAAATCTCCGTGGGCAAAATTATCGTGTTTTAGCGACGGTTTGTGCTGCAAGAAAGACAAGGATCTATAACGGGGTAATTTAATGGGCTCGTATGTATTGTTAGTGCCACTACTATTTTCTTAATAACTTGAAAAATTCCATACAAATCTCTTCGTTTGATCTTGGAGGAAGATGATTTCGATGGTGACGCTCTTGAAAATGTTGCGACCGTGTGCTGCCAGCAACAAAAACAATTACATCTGTAACCGTTAGCATTACCGAAAAAAGTTTGACGCACAAAATGTAGCCAAATACACAGATTATGCCCAGAAAAGGTTATTACAACTTTGTATGTAGGGTCAAACGTTATCCCATTGATGTACCTACTGTTATATTATAATGAGCAACTTTATATTTGACGACTCCGTAGATTTTCGTCCGGGGGCGGTCACCTGATTTATTTATTTATTTATTTATTTATTCATTAACAATATACATTGTGTCTGAAATCACTTAATATCTAATATTAGTACTAGATTTAATTTTCAAAATAAATCAATAATTTAAATTAATGTCACATGTTGTCATATCTTGTAGTTGATAAATTATATACAGTTCAACTTTTCTAACAATTAGGTTCAGCATTAAAGTCATTAATGTCATAAAAAGATTATTCCATCAAATATTTTTTAATTTTTCCTTCAAACAACTTCGTTTTATCAATTATTTAAAAAAAAATCGGTAATGAATTATACATATACATACAATTTTATGGATTGATAAAGAACATTTTGCTTGGCAATGATTAGGCGAGGTTCAATTATCTGAAGTTTAATGTCCTGCCTCCTGGAAATTTTCTTAAATGTTTCTCTTCCGGACCTTCTAGGTCACTCAGGTGTTTACTCAGGGTAGTCAGTAATATAAGTATATAGAGACTAGGGACAGTTAATACACGAAACTTCAAAAAGTATTCTTTACATGAGATCCACTGAGGAACTCTAGCTAATACTCTAATTGCTCTCTTTTGCATCCTAAAGGCACTAAGAATATTGCGTTGGTAGCTGTTACCCCCAAAATTTAATACTGTATCTTAACTTAGATTCTACTAATGCAAAATACACTGCTCTGAGGTGGTCTTGAGAGACCTCATCCCCTAAGGTCTTCATAGCAAAACAAGCGGAACTAATGGATTTTACAATCACTTCCACCTCCTCCTTCCAGTTAAGATTTTAATCAATATGAACCCCTAATAACTTTACTGACTTAACGACATTGACTTTCTCATTATTATAAAGTATGTCCAAGGTCTCAGTGTTTCTTGTGGTTGTTTTAAAAAGTATTATTTTGCTTTTTGTGCCATTCAATTCTAGATTATTGTGCAAGAACCAATCTTTGAAACAAGCCAGCACAATATTTAGTCTTCTATTAAGATCGACTATGTTGGCTGCCGAAGTTATTGCATTAGTATCATCAGCAAATAGGACCAAGTTAGTGTCTATTGAGTTATTGATGATAGAATTTACCAAGTTATTTATAAAAACCACAAAGAAGATGGGTCCCAATATTGATCCTTGCAGTACACCTCTTCTTATTTTAACTAAGTTAGAATAAACTACTTGTTCTTTTATTTTACTAATTGATCTGACTTCAACAAACTGGTATCTATTTTGCAAATAGCTTCGAATTAGTTTTGATGGCTGTCCTCTTACGCCATAGTAATCTAATTTTTTAATGAGAAGTTCATGATCAACTGTATCAAATGCTGCACTTAGATCTAAAAATAATGCTGCAACTTTGTATTTTCTATCCAGGTTTGTAACCATATCATTAAGTAGTGCCTCTATTGCATCTGCTCTGCCTGTTCTATAACCAAATTGCCATGTGCTAAGAACTTTGTTCTTAATAAGGTGTACAACTAGAGCATTCTTAATTAATTTTTCAAAAATCATTGACAAAATTAGTAATAAAGATATTGGCCTGTAATTAGCAGAATCTGTTTTCGAACCCTTTTTAAATATTGGTAAAATCCTAGCAATCTTTAACTGGTCAGGAAACGTACCAGTTTCAATGCTCTCATTGTAAAAAGCTGCAAGAGGATATGCCAAGATATCAATATTATCCTTTATAGCCGTTATTGGCAATTCATCTACTCCACATGACTTTTTGGCCTGCATCTTGTTAACAATTGTTAATATCATATGCAGTCACAGTATTTAAGACAAAATTTTCATTAACTCTATCTGTATTCTCATATAAGTAATTCAACGCCTTGCTAGCAATCACTGTATTATTGTTATTTGATTTATCAAATTCCTTTGAAAAAATATCCGCAATATCATCAGGATTGTCTATTATATGGTCATCGTCTTTTAGAAGTAGCTCTTTATTATTATTAACATGTTTTGATTTATTTCTATGGCGATTTACAATATTCCATATAGATTTTGTAGAGTAGTTAGTTTTCCTCAGTTCATTGTTAACATTATTCCTTTTCGCTGTTCTTAAAATTCGCCTATAAGTATTCATGTATGTCACTATGTAAGATACAACAGGCTTATGACATGTTTGGAGGTCTGCTGTTTTCAAAAACCGTTTCATAACACTAGAAACTTTTATTCCTTTAGTAATCCAATTCACTTTCTTCTTATTTTTGAGATATATTTTTTTGTTTATTTTCTTACAACATTTGTTGTGTATTTCTTTAATAGTTTTTAAGAATGTATTTGTACCTATATCGAATAATTGATGATTCAATAAGTGTGTTCTAAATTTTAATTTGTTAATTTTACTATAAGTTCTTTTATCTGCCCAAATGTAATCTTTATCACCCTCTGTAATATTTCTCTTTTTAATTTCTAAATTTATTGAACAAGAGATAGCATAATGACCCTACCCAATCTTATTGTTATCTACCATCACGTCATGTAAGAGATCTAAGTTTGAGTTTGTTAGAAAATTGTCAATACATGATTCGCAGCTGTTTCTTTGAAATGTAGCTTCATTTATAATATGCGTAAAATTATAACATCGTAACAATGAGAGAAAATCATTTGTTTTTTCATCACCTTTAAGCAGGTTTATGTTAAAATCGCCTGCAATGACACACTCCTTCTTAAAAGAGTACTCAAGTAGTTGTTCTAGTGAGTTCAAGAAGTCTGTAAAATTGCTTACTTCTGGTATCCGGTATAAACAGAAAATATATAGATTGTGGTAGATGATAAGTTATCCTGGATTCCGCAAATAAATTCTGTTGCCGGTCGTACTAGGAAACTTATATACGTTTTTAAGAGTCTTAGGGATGTTCTTAGTCAGGATATGTTAATACGTACTTACAAGGCGCTGGCTGTATCTGTTCTCACCTACTGTATTACTTCTTGGGGGGGTGCTGCAAAGACACATTTGATAGAGGTTGAGCGTGCACAACGGGCTCTTCTTAAGGTAATGAAAAGATTACCTTTTCGCTACTCTACGACTACATTATACAAAGAGTCCAAACAACTTACAGTCAGGAAGTTATACATTCTCCAATGTGTTTGCAGATTTCACCGTAATATCCATCCAATTCCTGATCACATTGGAAAAAGGGTAGATATAGTCCCATTACCCAACTTTAGGTCTGCCTTTGCTAGAAGACATTTCTTATACAATGCACCACGTATTTATAACAAACTAAATAAAAGCAACTCTATAAGACGACATAATATTTATACACTTAAAATATATATACACTGTTCGATTCCAAATCGATATTCGATCGATGGTTTCTGAACGGCCATTTTGAATTTGACGTTAGCTGCCAACTGGCAGTTTTTTGACAACGGACAGACGAAAGCCCTCGCAATATAAACGCGTTTTGGTAAGGGTATTGAAATTAAATCGCAGGCCATCTGGAATGTATTCGGGTTTCCCTCAGGATTGTTAATATAGCTGAGTGTGTTATTGTTTCTCGAACCAGATAAAGTTCGCATTTTCGTGCCCGATTGTTTTTACCACGTAACATAACCTGTGTTGGAACACTGTGCTCATTGAAGCTGGTCCGCCAGTCATACCTGGTTGGCTGAAGAACCTGTCTACCAAGAAGAGCCTAGGGTGCACCCGGGCCTTGCAGAGAGACAGGAGGTTGACGGGACCGAAGCACAGACCAGGTTAGATCGACGCCAATTAACTTCAGCTCGGTGAACCGCCGACGTTCACACTTCTTGGCAACTGATCGTTACGCTACCTCGTAGCTGATGGGCCCCTACGAGGTCATTAGGTGCTGAGAAGCCTGAACATTCTGGTAGCAGAGCGTGGTTTCCTGAGATTTGCAGCCGTCAAGGGCTCCAGGAAGGCACGATTTGGGACTATCAATCTGTAGGTATAGGCGGTTATTAGGTAACTTGGTTGTTGTTCCTATATCCACATAGATTGGTAGTATTGTAAGCTATAGGTCTATTGCTGGTAGTAGATAGACAGATATTGAATTGAAAATTTCATTGAAGTACCAGTTAGTAAATCTATTAGTGGTCTAGTAATG
Organism: Argyresthia goedartella; assembly: GCA_949825045.1. Classification (NCBI taxonomy): domain Eukaryota; kingdom Metazoa; phylum Arthropoda; class Insecta; order Lepidoptera; family Argyresthiidae; genus Argyresthia; species Argyresthia goedartella. The sequence continues at coordinate 27,483,721 of OX463824.1, forward strand.
CTATTGAATGAATGTTTTGGTTAACATAGGTAGTTACATCTATTGATAGCAGGCTATTACATTGTTTTCAGTTTATAGCAATTTATAATTTGAACTAATATTGACTATCTGTGTGTGTTATAATGATAAAGGGAAACTAAATTGTATTTACAGAATTTATATAGATATAAAACTCGGTTCCTATTGTTTAAGGAAAACAACATTGTTTAAGTTGTGGTTTAGGGTTCCCTCGTTTGGGTTGTAGACTGGAGGGTCCAATAAAATTGAGTTACTGCAAATTGTGAGTAAGTATCGTTCCGATCATGTCGTTATCTGAAATCCAGAAGGGTGTTTCTAAGGAACTCAGATGGTTTTCCTCCGCACACGGTCTGATAGACCGTTTAGATAGGCATGATGTGGTATTGGAGCGGTCTATGGACGTTAAGGAACGTTACAATAGGGTGCTCGAATTGTCCGCGCAGGCGGAATCAGTTGATGGTTGCGCACCTGACAGGCTGTCACGGTTGATAGGGGATGTCGACCAATGTATGGAGATGGCAGCTGCTATCACGCAGAAGGCTGCGGACATACGTAGACAGCGCGAGTCCAGCCATGGTGGTGACATTGAAGCACCTCTGCCGCTTCAGGGATCGGGGTCCAGGTTACCTGCCATAACTATGCCTACTTTTGACGGCGTGTCCGGTGAATGGATGAGCTTCATCAATCTGTTCGACAGTTTGGTGCACATGCGATCGGACATTACCAAGTCTGTCAAGATGGCTCAGCTGGTGGCAGCATTGAGGGGTGAGCCTAGGGAGCTGGTCGCTCATTTGACAGTTACGGAGGGTAACTATGAAACGGCCAGGCAATTGTTGGTCAGACGTTACCATAACAAACGGAGGTTGGCCGATGCCCAACTGAACCGTTTGTTTAGTATCCCGGTTGTGAACAAGGTCGGGGCCATACAGACGGAGGTTTTGAACCCATTGTTGTCCGTCACCAAGGCTCTAGAGAATCTTGGACTTCCGGTTGGTGAATGGTCGTACCTACTGTTGTACATTGTACTTTCCCGCCTACCCGCTGACGTGCAGACTCGTTTCGAACAGTCTCACGGGAGGTCGGCCGAGGACCTGCCCGCCTTCTCCGACTTGGTCGGATTCTTGGCAGAGGAGGCTCGACGGGCAGAGAATTTAGGGTTGACGGTCACCCATCCTTCGGAGCCACAGAGAGCTGCCGGGAGCGCTGTGAGTAGGGGCCCTCCGACGAGGAAGGACCGCACCAACCGGCAGTCGTATGGGACTGTGAGTGAATTGACCCCACATGGTGAGACCTGCCCATGTTGTAGGCAGATTGGCCATGCTGTGGCCAATTGCAATAAGTTCGGGGAACTTAGGGTTCAGGGACGGCGCCGGATGGCCAAGCAGCGGAGCTGGTGTTTCCTGTGCCTCGGGCCACACATGGCTAGGGACTGCACGCGCACACAAATGTGCGGATATTGTGGTGGGCCCCACAACAATCTGTTGTGCATGAACCGGTCCGGCCAACAGCCTCCACAGGGCCGTACCCAGGGTGACACGGCATGGGGCCCTGAGAATTCGTTTGCGACTCGGAGCGCAACTCAGGGGCCAACGTCCCCACGTGCACAGGGCAGTACCAGGGTGCAGGGCCGCACTCAGGACCATTACATGGGGGGCCCTGAGTTTTCGGTTGCGACTCAGCATCCGACCCAGCGGGACATTGGATGTGTTGAGCAGGCCGTAACGGGCGGGTGTCATGGGACACCTTCGAGCTATGCGGGTGCGGTTCGGACGCCGCCTCAGTTGTCGCCCCGCTCGTCGCCTCGTCCTCGTCAGTCACATGTGATGTCCCCCCCGCTCATGGAGCGGCCACGGTTGAATTCACGCCCACCCCCCTTTACGGGGAATCGTAGGTTGGGAATGGAACCGGCGCGTGGGCCATTTGTACAATGGGACCCTCTGGCGTATAGCTGCATACCTGATCGGTTACAGGCACAGTGGGGCCCCGGGGGTCCTCGCTAGGAATTTGCGGCCCAACCATTTGTTGCCCCCCAACCGGAGACGGTGGTGTTACCGATCGCCTCTGTGCTTGTTTGGGATTTGGCGGGCAACCCAACATACGTTCGCGCCCTATTAGATTCTGGAGCTCAGGGCTGCATTGTATCGAATGATTTAGCAATATGGTTGGGCCTCAAGGTAAATAGGTATAATAAATCAATACGGGGCGTGGGGAATGTTACGGTTACGAATGTAGTTGGTCAATCGGTGATCACGTTCTCTCCACGTTATGACATTTTGACAAAAACATCCGTGCAAGCTTTAGTAATGACGCATGTCATGGGCAGACACCCCTTGGTGAAGTTGAATCCGGCCGTTCGATTCCTGACATCAGGACTCAAGTTGGCGGATCCCGATTTTGACACTCCAGCCCCGGTCGACCTGCTACTGGGAGCAGACGTTCTGGGTAGGTTTCTGTTGTCGGATCGGCGAGTTCTTCAGCCGGACGGGTTGATTGCTGTGGATACTAAGTTTGGTCACGTGATCATGGGTCCGGCATTGCCAATGGTTAGGCCTGCCGAGTCAGATGGCATACTTATTGGCTCAGCGTTGTCAGACGTTATCCAACGTTTCTGGGAGATAGAGGAACCTCCCACCGTTCGTCGAGTCGACGCAGACGAAGAAGAGTGCGAGTTGTTTTACCAGAATAGTACTGGTCGCCTTCGTTCTGGTCGTTTTGTAACTCGACTGCCTTTCAGGGCCGATCAACCGCCACTAGGAGAATCTAGGAAGATGGCTGAGACGAGATTGATGTCGATGGAGCGTAGGATGACAAGGGACGCCGTATTTAAACAAAAATATGTTGATTTCATGAGGGAGTATGAGTCGTTAGGACACATGTCGGTATCGGGTGTGGACTGGAGATCTGAGGATCATTGTTTCCTTCCACACCATGCCGTCCTACGAACCCCTACCGGCAAGATTCGAGTTGTTTTTGATGGGTCAGCACCTACCTCGAACGGGATGTCCCTGAATCAGTGTCTTCATTCGGGACCCAAGTTGAGTCGTGATATTTCGGATATTCTCATGAGCTTTCGGAGGCACCAGATTGTATTTGTCGCAGACATTCGGATGATGTTTAGGCAAACGGTAATTCATCCGGCTGACAGAAGGTATCAGTTGATACTGTGGCGTGAGTCCACGGCCGAGCCAGTCAAGGTCTATGAGTTAAACACGAACACGTATGGGTTACGGTCTAGCCCGTATTTGGCGATGCGTACCCTGCGGGAGTTGGCGTCGCGTGACCGTGTGAGCTATCCTAGAGCCGCCGCTATCCTGGAGCAAGATTTGTACGTCGATGACGTCTGCACAGGGCCAGCCAGTGTAGAGGAAGCTCTGGACCGACGTGACGAGCTCATTCAATTGCTGGAACGAGGCGGCTATGAACTACGCAAGTGGATGTCCAACTCCCCTGATTTGATGGCTGGTCTCCCAGATGAGTTTCAACAAGACCCGCACGTTTTTGAGAATCCTGACAACCCTAACATGTTGTCAGTGCTTGGAATTCAGTACCGGCCCGTCCATGATGAGTTTACCTATCGGGTGGTTTTAGAAACACCGAAGGCCTGGACGAAGCGGTCAGTACTGTCAACGATTGCGAGAACGTTCGACCCGAATGGATGGATTTCTCCAGTCACCTTTGCTCTCAAATGTTTTATGCAAAGGCTATGGGCGGCTCAGTTGACCTGGGACACCCACCTCTCAGGTGATTTGTTGACTGATTGGACGCGAATGTTCACCTCGCTATCGGACATAAATAATGTATCGCTGCCGAGGAAATTGATCCCTGCTGGGGATTACAGGGCAACCCTTCACGGGTTTTGTGATGCCTCTGAACGAGGGTTTGCGGCAGCGGTTTATTTGCGAACCATCACCTCCACCGGGGAGGTCGACGTGCGTTTGGTTTTGGCAAAAAGCAAGGTAGCGCCTATTTGGACAAGGATGACGATTCCAAAACTGGAACTGTCCGGGGCTGCTCTTTTGACCAAACTTTTGAATCACACTCTAACAGTGTTGCGTGGGTCAGTGGTTTTGGAGGATACGGTGTACGCGTGGACGGACAGCCAGATTGTTTTGTGCTGGCTGAAGGCTTCGGTCCATAACTTAGAGGTTTTTGTTGCGAACCGTGTCTCCCAGATTGTGTCGTCTGAGGTCCCACTGACCTGGAGACATGTACCAGGAGAATTGAACCCGTCTGATTGTGCATCCAGGGGATGTCGGGCTCCTGAACTCGTTAGACACCATTTGTGGTGGGGACCACCCTGGCTTGCCAAGAGAGAATCGGACTGGCCCCACAGCAGTAGTATCTTCGGATCATGGCCCCAGAGCGGCCGTGCATGTTACCCAGAAGGCTGAGGACCCTGACGCCGGGTTTCTGCTGGACCGGTATAGCTCACTTGACAAGTTGATAAACGTGTCCACTTGGATTAGGAAATTCGCTCGAAATTGTCGTACTCCTCGCGATCAGCGAACGTTGAACCCTATTCTGACTCCGGCAGAGCGAAACGAGTCGCTATTGAATTTGGTCCGGTTGGTACAGTCCTCGAAGTTTGGGGCAGAATTGGAGATTATACGAAGTGGACGTTCGAAATTGAAGGGAGCCGTCGCGCGTCTCAACCCCTTTGTTGATTCGACCGGGTTACTTCGGGTAGGAGGAAGATTGCGCAATGCGAATCTGTCGTATTCGGCTCGTCACCCACTTCTGCTCCCCAAGGGGGGACAGTTAGTTGAATTGCTGGTGACTGATCGTCATATTAAAAACGCGCATGCCGGCTGTAACGCGTTGTTGGCCACGCTTCAGCGGGAGTTTTGGATCTTATCTGCCCGCCGTGTCATACGGAATATCGTGTTTCGGTGCATGCCTTGTTATCGACTTAAGGCTGCAACGATGCAACCTCTCATGGGGGACTTGCCCCCTGATCGTGTGAATGAGGTCAGACCGTTTTCAGGTGTTGGTACGGATTTTGCAGGACCGTTTATGGTGAAGAGTTCACGATTGCGTACCGCTAGGCAATACAAGGCGTACCTATGTGTGTTTGTTTATCCACCAAGGCGGTACATCTCGAGCTCGTTGCTGATCTCTCGACAGAGGCTTTCATTGCTTGTTTGGATAGGTTTGTTTCTCGAAGGGGACTTCCAACTTTGATCCGCTCTGATAACGGCACTAACTACATCGGTGCGGAACGATACTTACGAGAGATAGTCAACTTTTTGAATGTAAATAAAGTGGATATTGGAACGGCCCTCTCCCGTCGGGGTATACAGTGGACCTTCAGCCCACCGATTTGCCCCCACTGGGGTGGGATTTTTGAGGCCGTAGTTAAGTCAGCTAAGACGCACTTGGGGCGTATAGTAGGTCAGACCGCGCTGACTTTTGAGGAGCTCGCGACATTGTTTTGTAAGATCGAGGCCGTTCTCAATTCGCGACCGTTGTGTCCGCTCAGCTCGGATCCAAATGACCTGGAGGCTCTGACCCCAGGCCATTTCTTGGCAGGACAGCCACTTAACGCGTTGCCCGAGCACCCCTTCGAGGGAGTGAAATTGTATCGGTTGTCAAGGTATCAGATGTTGCAGCAGTTTACTCAGAATTTCTGGAAGCGTTGGTCGCTCGAGTATCTGCATATCTTACAACAGCACCTTAAGTGGACTGACAAAACTAGCCCCCCTAGTGTTGGTGACCTCGTTCTGGTTAAGGATGCTAACCTACCGCCACTACGTTGGCGCAGGGGGCGCATTGTTAACTTGTTCCCTGGCAAGGACGGGACCCCCCGGTCTGCAGAGGTTCTAGTAGGAGGCTCGGTTCTAAAACGAGCGGTAGCAACGTTGTCTCGGCTGCCCGTAGATTAGGGGACAGGTGGGTGCCTGTCCGGGCGGGTGATTGTTCGATTCCAAATCGATATTCGATCGATGGTTTCTGAACGGCCATTTTGAATTTGACGTTAGCTGCCAACTGGCAGTTTTTTGACAACGGACAGACGAAAGCCCTCGCAATGTAAACGCGTTTTGGTAATGGTATTTAAATTAAATCGCAGGCCATCTGGAATGTATTCGGGTTTCCCTCAGGATTGTTAATATAGCTGAGTGTGTTATTGTTTCTCGAACCAGATAAAGTTCGCATTTTCGTGCCCGATTGTTTTTACCACGTAACATAACCTGTGTTGGAACACTGTGCTCATTGAAGCTGGCCCGCCAGTCATACCTGGTTGGCTGAAGAACCTGTCTACCAAGAAGAGCCTAGGGTGCACCCGGGCCTTGCAGAGAGACAGGAGGTTGACGGGACCGAAGCACAGACCAGGTTAGATCGACCCCAATTAACTTCAGCTCGGTGAACCGCCAACGTTCACACTTCTTGGCAACTGATCGTTACGCTACCTCGTAGCTGATGGGCCCCTACGAGGTCATTAGGTGCTGAGAAGCCTGAACATACACAACTGGTTTAAGGAGTTCGACTGTGAAGCAATTGAGCAATTATTTAACTATGCATCTTAAATCTTTACATTTCACGATCACGCACACACTCACACACACGCACTCACCCTTACACACACACACACACACCCTTACCCTCACACACACACACCCTCATGCATATACACACGCAGGTCACATAAGGAGTCTTAATAACTTTCTTTTTACTTAACATATTTTTGTAAATACTTACCTTATTTTCGTGTTTTATTTACGCTAACATGTTTACAAACGATCTATGTAACTGAGTTAAGTAAATACTGAAGCCTGTAACACAGTGTATACTACCACAGGCTTCAGGGTTACTGTAGATTTAAGACATTGTATTATGTTAAAAATAAAGAATTATTATTATTATTATTATTAGATTTGTAGCGATATCACGAATCCCACATACCTCAAATGAGTTAATCTTGTATAGTTTTTTACAAATTTCCAAAACTTCAAACTCTCTTTCTCCTTGACATAGAATAAGTGAGGAGGTAAAAAGCAAAACGTGTTTTGTCACAAAAAGTAAAAAAAAATGTGATTGCCATTCCCTCCATTTTATAAATAGCTACATTTCTGTGATTTTGTTTCTTTACAAAACGTGTTCTGTCCTATACAAATCTTGGCTAAAAAAACGAACTTACAAGCAAAAAATGTTTTGTCTAAGCTTAAGTTTCGTTCAGAAAGTGATTTGTCCGTTCCTCCAATCAGAGCGTCAGTTTTCGATGGACAAAACACTTTTTGAACTCACTCTGACTGATTGACAACTTTGAGGTTATAACTTCATTTTATTCATTCTGCAGTGCAATTTCGTAAGTTTCTTATTAAAAACAGTTTGATCAGTTAAAATACCTAATGGACGAAGATGAAACTGAAACGGTTCTTGTTCAAGAAGCTAGCGTTGGAAGTAGAAAAAGAAAAGCAACAGGAGGTAAAAGAGCCGCCGAAGCGAAGATGAAAAAGCACTCTGCTCCTTCTGGCAGTAACGTCTATGTGCCTTGTAATCACAATGATTCTAATAAAAGATTTCAATGCAGCAAGATAACACCGAATATGGATCAAGCAATAAGACAAAACTTTTACAAAGTTCCCGACAAGCTTAGACAGGACAGCATAGTTGCTAACATGATCGAATTGACGGTTGTTAAAAGAAGAAGGCCACGGCCCACAGCACTCAATAAAAAACATAAACCGGGAGGATCGCATAGTTGCAATGTGAAGTACTTTCTCAAACATAAAGGTGATACATTTTTTGTATGTAAAACGCTCTTCCTCACCGTGTTGCGAATGGGCAGAACAAGGGTCCAAAATATTGTTAAAGAGAAGAATATTGGAAATTCCATTGAAGAAAAGCGAGGAGGAGACAGGATCATTCACAAATCTGTTAGAAAGAAGATTTTACTTTTCTGTTTCGCTAAATCCTCAGAACAACTTTACTTGTCAATGTCAATCTGCCTGCTGTCATTTCACGCGACCGGTGTTGTTATTTTTTTTTTTTTTAATACGTTCCGATTTCTGCATCGCTGCGCAGTAGTGGTAACTCTCGCACGTGTTTTGTTCTGTCTTGTTTATAGTCTAACGATAAAGTGTGTTGTTTTTGTGTTATTTTTTTTTTTGGTTACTGTTATTATTGTGTGTTTATCTAGATTCCTTTCAGCATTCCTGTGTAGTTAGGGTCTGGGTCAGTATTTATTTATTTATTTATTAAGTAGTGTAGTTAACTACTCAGTTATTGAGTAGGCAACTTTTATCCATATTTTTTTGTACTACTGTACCCCAGCATAATTATTTATATTGTATTTATATATTTAAGTAGGTATATTCTTATTTTACATGGATAGTTTATGTAATATTGATAATAGTTTCTTCTCTTGTTCTTCAACCGACGACTACATTAGTGCGGAGAGTGATAACTCCCTTGTGGAGGAAACACTATCCGCCAAACTGACTTCTGTCTTTGCTGGACTCGATAATAATTTTAACATCGTTCACATCAACGCTCAGAGTATCCACACGAGTTACCCGGACCTACTCGAGGCTTTCAGTAGTAAACATGTGGATGGTATACTTGTATCAGAATCATTTCTTAAACCGACATTACCTTCCACTATGTACTCGCTGCCTGGGTTCCAGCTCTACCGGAACGGCAGAGTTGGCAAAGCTGATGGCGGGGTGGCTATTTACCTTCGCTCGGATATCCCTTGCAGAGTTGTTAGTGCTTCACTGAGTGAGTACTCCGAATCCGCAGAACATCTCTTCCTTGAAATTTGTCTTCGCCATAATAAAGTTCTACTCGGTGTTCTCTACAGTCCCTCACTTCACATCGATTATTTCGACTCATTTGAGTCTTTGCTCAGTGAGCTAACTCCTCTTTATAATGATACCCTCATTCTCGGCGATTTCAATACATGCCTTCTCAAAAACGATTCCCGCTCTGCCAAACTTCAGTCCATTATAAAGTTTTTCAATTTACATATTCTTCCCCTCAACGCTACTCATTTCCAACCACATTGTACTCCCTCCCTCCTTGATCTCATGATAGTTTCTAATTTGGAAAAGGTTGCTACACAAGGACAGTTTAACTCTCCTTTCTCCTATCATGACCTGATTTACCTCTCTTATAAGAGCAAAACCCCCAAGACCAGAGCAAAATTTATCCACACTCGTAGCTTCAAGGGCATTAATTCTGAATCCCTTAAATCTGATGCCGCGTCGATCGACTGGTCCCCCGTCATCTCCAGTGAGTCCGTTGATGACAAGATCCACCATTTCAATACAATCATTCTGGGACTGTTCGACAAGCATGCACCGGTCAAGAAGTTCAAGGTAAAACACCTTCCAGCTCCATGGCTCACTGATGCTATTAGGCGTCTGATGACTAAACGCAACAAAGCCAAATGCCTCTACAAAAAGGAGCCTACAGCCGAAAATCTTCAAATGCCTTCGAAACCAGTGCAATCGCATGTGTCGTGACGCCAAGCGTCGCCACTCTTTCAGAGCATTGAAAGTTACACTCCGGGTCAAGTATGGAAATTCCTCAAAACGCTTGGTATCGGCAAGTCTCAGGATGAATTGATTGGTAATGTTGATCTCAGTGGTCTCAACAAATTCTTCGCGGTCCCCCCTGTCGTCATGAATCCTTTTGTAAAGGATTCCACGCTTTGTCACTTGCGCACGAAGTCAGCTCCTACCTCCACTCCTTTTGACTTTAGACTTGTCGGAATCAATGCGGTTAAAAAGGCTGTGCTCGCTATTTCCTCTAAAGCTATAGGATTTGATAATATTTGTTCCAAAATGATCAGCATTGAACTTGACGAGCTCCTTCCTGCTATAACTTACATTATAAACCACTCACTCTCCAGTTTCTCCTTCCCTAATGTGTGGAAAAAAGCTTTAGTTATCCCTTTACCCAAAACATCTAATCCCTCCTCCTTTAAAGAGTTTCGCCCAATTTCCATCCTGCCAATCCTCTCCAAAGTCCTTGAATCCATAGTCCATGCTCAGCTCTCCTCCTACCTTTCCTCTAACAAGTTGCTGAACAAATTTCAGTCCGGATTTAGGTCGGGTCACAGTACCGTAACGGCCTTACTCAAAGTCACTGATGACATTCAGCACGCGATGGATGAGAAACAGCTCTCTGTGATAGCACTTTTGGACTTTAGCAGCGCCTTTAACTGCGTCGATTTTGACATTCTCGTTGAGATACTGAAGTCCCTGAACGTGTCCTCCGACTCTGCTATCTGGTTTGATTCGTACCTGAGAGGGCGACAGCAGCGTATCAAGTCGGAGGAGACTTCAACAGAGTGGTGTGACCTCTTTGCGGGAGTGCCCCAAGGTGGTATACTGTCTCCCCTTCATTTCTCTATCTTCATTAATTCTATCTCGGATGGACTCTCCTCGTCTTATCATCTTTATGCTGACGATCTCCAGGTTTAACGACATTTTTCTCTTCATGATATGGCCTCAGCCGTAGAACTGTTAAATGTAGATCTTGATAAAATCAGGGACTGGGCCAATTCTTATGGGCTACTAGTGAACCCTAGTAAGTCTCAGGCTATGATTATTGGTTCCAGGTACTCCCATAACTCATTACAGCATTTGTCCATTGCTCCTGTAACATATGACGGAACCATAATCTCATATAGCACGAAGGCCAAAAATCTAAGAGTTTTCTTCGATAACCAACTGTCCTGGTCAGTCCATGTCGGCGAGGTAAGTCGGCGAGTCTTTGCCAGTTTCCACTCTCTCAGGCGTCTTCAAAACTTCCTGCCTCGTCGGACAAAGATCACGCTCGCTCAGTCTCTCCTCCTCCCCCTGATCGATTACGCAGATGTCTGCTGGGCTAGCGTGACTGAAGAGCAACTGAACAAACTCGAGCGACTTCAAAACCTCGGGATTCGGTTTGTTTTTGGTCTGCGCAAGTTTGACCACGTCTCAGAGTATCGCAGGAAGCTGAAATGGCTCCCGATTCGTCTTCGCCGGGATTCCCACATCCTCATTTGCCTCTTCAACATTTTATATAATCCTCGCTATCCTGGCTTCTTACGAGATCGTTTCGAATTTCTGTCCCCGGATAGGCCACGGAGATCGCACACTCGGTCGCTACTTACAACTCCGCAACACAATACTGCCGCCTATGAACATGGGTTCCGACTTCGCGCCATCCAACTCTGGAACAAACTCCCCAACGCTATTAGAGACAGTCCGTCTCTCAACATATTTAAAAGTCGGTTGAAAGAACACTATCTTTCTCTACCTTATTAAATCTAAGTAATTTTATTTAGGTTTTTTTTTACATATTTATATACATAATTCTGGTGTTTATGTACATATTGCTAAGTAGTTTATTGTGTTTAATTATTTTGTTTTATGTTGTGCACTTAGGTCTACCTGTTGTCAATTATTTCCTTTCCATCCTAGGTTTGCTGGAAGAAATCTTTTTATAGAGATAAGCTCGCCTTTGTCATGTCTTCTCCATTTTCCACTGTCAAATCTGTTATTTTGTGCAATAAAGTATATTGATTGATAAAAGAAGAATAGTGTGAGAACCTTCATAAGAAAGCTCAGAGGAAAAGAGAGCCACTTTAATAGGAGGCTATCGCAAAGAGTTTATCTTAGTTGTGAGCTAAGTGTAAACAAGCTGCATCAGATCGACAATGAAAGTGTTGAAAGAGATAAAAAAGTACATATCGGAATGTTTCGTCAGATCTTTGTTAGCGAATTCAACCTCGGCTTTAGGTCTCCGGCCACAGATGTTTGTAACTACTGTTCTTTGATGAAAAGTAAAATAAAAGAATCTCCAATGGGATCAAAACAAAGGAATGATTATTTAATTGAAAAAAGAATTCACAAACAGAGAGCTAATACTTTCTACAAGATATTGAAAACAGAAGTACCGAATGCTCATAGTTACTGTTTCGACCTTCAACAAATACAGTCTTTGCCAAAAACCAATATTCAAGAAGCCTTTTACAGTCGGCAATTGAACTTCTACAATTTGTGCATATGTGATCTGGAGGGTGTAAAGCCACTATTTTACACTTGGACTGAGGAGCAAGCAGGCAAAGGAAGCCTAGAGGGATCTTCTGGCCTATTGCATTTTTGCAACACACTACGTTTTCCCACAACCTCATCCGTTTGTTTTGCGATGGATGCGTAGCCCAAAATAAAAATAACATTGTTTTGAGAACAGCTATACATTTTCTACAAAAAAAAGGATTGCCCTGTCGATGAAATACAACTGAATTTCCCTGTTCGCGGCCACAGCTATCTGCCTGCAGATAGAGTGTTTGGCAGAGTTGAAAAATTGCTGAAAAAGGAACCAATAATAATTACAAGGGAAGAGTATTATAACATTTACGCGGAAATAGGCGAAGTGAAAAAATGTGGAGTTGACTGGACAATAAAAGACACAAAATCACTCCAGAAATACTATAAAGACCTACCTAATATCAGTGACCTGAAACGAATTTACATCAAAAGGACTGTAACATCTGGAAAATGTTCAGTCAAAGTTAAGGGGTTCCAGAACTTTGTATTTGAATCAGATGAGTCGTTTGTATCGTTAGTTAAACGTAATGTTAAAAATACTCAACTTTCAAGAGTACATTTGAATGATTTTCCCTTAAGTCATGCTATCACTGCAGAGAAGAAGAAAGACGTGGAGCAACTGTTGTGTACTGTTTGGAAAGGAGTGGAAAAACAAGGCAGACGATCGCTTTGATTGGTATAGGATTGTGCTGTGCTTACCAACAGCTGAAAATGAACAGGAAGAAGTTAATTGTGACTGTTTAGAAGAGGAAGTATCCATAAGAATATAATAGAAATACAAGGGAAATAAATAATATTATTGAGAACTATCGCTGTAATTTTAATTTGAGACTGTTTAGAATAGGTAGAATCCATAAGAATACAATAGAAATACTTACCTATAATTAAGATAAATATTTAATTATAATAAAAACCATTATCATTTGATTTAATTATTTTATTTAGTTTCATGCAAAACAATATATGTCCAAGGCCCATCTATGCAAAAAGTGATTTGTCCCTGAAGTTCGTGCAGAAACGTTTTGTCCAATTTTCAAAAATCAGATTGAATCTAAAAGTAAACGGAACAGTTTTATGCTCCCTAAGATAATATCTTTCATAAAAACTAAACATCCAATTGTTTTTGCAAGGTATGAGATAATTAGAAGTTTTTTCTGTTTTCCCAACATTTAGAGGTGACGCACAAAACGCTTTTTGCTTTTTACCTCCTTAAGTCAACCGCCTCTCTTTTTGGCCTTTCGTACATTACTGTCAGCAACAGTATAGGTATCTAAGCTAAAAACTGCCGCCGATGCCTCATTTAAAAAATGTTCGCTTATGCATACATAGGTTGGAATTTCTTCTAGTGAATTGAGATTAACTATTAAGTCGTCACGTTTGTTAGAGATACCACAAATATTCTGATGAAATATTCTTATTGTATCAATAAATGGCACCACATGTTCACCTGTTTTAAATTTTTGTGATGACTGTGAATAACTACCTGTTGATGACCTTAGCATACTACCCGTGCCATTGTTACGTTTATTCACGAAAAAACGTTTCATTCTCAATCCCTTCTGTTTGCATTGAAGTATTCAATTTCACAGTGAGACAACTTGTTTGTGTCTTCTTGTTGGACCTGTTCACAATGCGCATTCCACTATTATGTGAATCTGTCATATAGTTCCTATATTCATTATGATAAGAGCGTTTACAAATTTCTCTATGTATGAGTCTACTAGCAACTAACCTCCTACTTATTTTAAATCTAAAAAATTCATCACCTGAATCCCAGATGTCCGAAGCAGAAACATTTTCAAATCTACTCGCAATAAAGTTAATTGTGTCATTGATCTTTTTCTCAGCTAAATATTTGCCATATAAAACATTACTTACTATCACATTTGTGTGTTCAAGTTTCTTTAAGTTTGAGTACAATAAAGACTGAAATTTGAGAGGATCCTTATCGTTGGACCCGCCCAAAATGACAGCAAAATCAGACTTAGTGTAGCTTCCACAGAGGCTTTCACAAGAATTCAAAACTTGATCAAGAGTCGCATTAGGTTTTGAAAAAGATTCAATAATAAACCTGTAACAATATAATTGCTCAGATAAAATCGGTGTCATAGTGACGTTGCTCAAAATAATCTCCCTAACAACTCTTCAAATTTTATTAGGGTTGCCGAAGGGTGCCAAACGGGAACCCTACTAAGGCATTACTAAGCCTCCGCTGTCCGTCCGTCCATTAGCAGGCTGAATCTCATGAACCGTATAAGGTAGAGAGTTGAAATGTTCATCTAATTTGTATTTCTGTTACCGCTACAGCAAAAAATAATGAAGTACACGAGACTATGGGTCAGCGCCAACCCACACGAGGCTTACCAGGTAACTGTTTAGTGCCCATTTTGGGTCGGGACGGCGTCATTACTCCGCACTTTTCCATCCATCCAGGCCATCACTATCAACGGCGATTGCTACAAATCGACGATAACCATTTTTTTGACCCGAATTAAAGGATATCGACGTGAACGACGTGTGGTTCTAGCGGGACTGCTGTAGACATTCTGAATGAACGAAGGATATGGTTATCTTTCGCAGAAGTGACGTGAATTGGCCACCAAGATTGTGCCATTTTACCCCGCTAGACAATTTGTTGTCGGGTTTTCTGAAGTCACAGGTCTATGCAAATATAACGCAATCGACCGATGACCTCAAAGTCAACATATCCTGGCCTTCGCTCAAATTCAGCCGGATCTATGCGGAAGAGTTATTGAACATTGGACGTCTCGGTTCCATGCCACCGTGAGAAGCCGCGGCGCACATTTGAACGATGTCATTTTCCAAGCACGTACATCCAAGAGAATAAAAATGAATTTCGTTAATACCTCACACACAGATTGTTTTAGAGAACAATTTAAATGACCACCAAAATATTTTTTTCCTACCCAAAATGGTCTGATCATCAAAAATTGCAGCAAATATCAGGGCAAAATACTGCGGTAGCTTAGGTGAAGGGTAAAGGGGGTGAGCGAAGCGAAGTGTTGCGAACGTGTTAGGTTGAACATGTAAGAACAACAAAAAATACTTAAAACATAAACTTAAGTCACAAAACATAAAATGAGTTTGGTGATCATTTATCCAAACACAATTTGGTGATAGTTTACTAATTCTAGAGGTCGTTTCGAATTTATTGGTAGGTCCGTTTTTGGTGATCTTAAACATAAGCCATTGTTTTATTCTATTTCAACATCGTCCTGTCCCTATTTTTTTTTCGTTTTGTTTAATTACTTTAAGTGGTTAAGTTTTCTTTCACGATGGTACGGGATTCTTCGTGTGTGAGTTCGACCCGCACTTGACCGAAAATCATCTTTATTTAAAAAATAACGTTGTACGTTAGTCTTACTAAATCTCTAAAATGTCCCAAGCAATTTGAATAATTTATATTCACATTTATTCTCCTCAGTCCGGAGGAGGTTGAAGTAAACAGAAAATAAGATATAACGCAGAGGAACAGCAAAAAATAAAAAAATATTTTGTGCGAGAAGTAGAAAAGTCTTGCCTTCCTGTCGCTAGATGGCGTAGGTATAGATGATTCAAACTTCTTTGGCATTGATTAATTAGGTAATACGTTCTCTTTGTTGGTAGCGGACTTGTTTCACAGCAGTGCGGTGCCTATATTTGCTACGCAAAGGAGAGATGCGTTAGCAGCGGATCTGACCCACTACCGATATGAAAATTACCAAGTAACTCTTTATTACTAATTTTCTTGCCAACGCGAACGTTGAGGGTAAGGCCATATAACTTAGTTTACAATACAATTTTGGTACCTAGGGCCTAATTCCGGTACACAATAACAGCTCCATGACAATTACATTACGATTACGGTCAACTTTACATATCCAATATCTGACGATTATTATTTTTACATTTTTGTCCACGAATAGCACCTACGATTTAGCTGCCTACTGGGATGTATACAGGACGTTATTAAATGAAAGATATCGATAAAAATAATTAGAATGTTTCTTAATTATACATACTTAACTTACGTAGGTACACATGAAATCTGTCTAGGCGACATTAAAAAATGAAAGATAATAAAGATCACTATGACAGTAATTATTAATCTTACCAAATAAAATTCTTATTTTCTATAATCAGTCTCCAAATATAAAGTTTATTGCAAAATCAGCCTTTATTAAATCTTATCTAATAATAACACTTTCTTATTTTTTATATATCACACCATAATCAGTCTCCACAATCATTGCAAAATCAGCGTTAGAGCCTGCGTAGACGAGGGACAATGGCGGACGAAATGTCTGCTCTTATTATTACTCTCATTGTGTGTGCTCTTAATATTACTCTCATTAGGTTGCACTTTGTCTTCGTATACCGCCAGGCGTGACATGAGGTATTGCGCGGATAAAGTGCAACCTAATGTCCGCCACTGTCCGTGGTTTGCGCAGGTGTTATATAATTTAATTAAAATAAAAAAATAAATTAAAACATATAAACCTTAAAATCGGAGCTTTTCAATGCAGTGACCAAGGGAAACAAAGCCATGATTATATTCATTGGTTCTTTTTTTATTGGCCAATATTTGGGATTTAGAAGTTCCCATTTTTTCGCGAATTTCAGCGTAATTCTTGCAATTTTCTTGTTGGACTCTTAAAACAATAGCTATGTTCTTATTATTTTTATTAATTGCTTTATTAATGACAGAATAATGAGTCTCAGTAAAATTGTTAGTCTTATGAACCAGGCCATAACAGCACCATTTGTCCGACTCATTCCCTTTTTTTTTAACGCCTTCTTAAAGTGAAAGTAGTACTGCCACATTGGGAATATTAGTAGTTATTATTAAATCAGAATATTATTCGGTAAGATTAATAATTATTGTCGTAGTGATTTTTATTATTTTTCATTTTTAAATGTCGCCTTGACAGATTTCGTTTGTTCAATAGTTCATTTATTCATAACTCGCCAACTTAGTATAAAAAAATGGTTTAAATTGTTAAATTAATAATAAAAAAAAATATAGCACATTGAGTAAGTAGGTAAGTAAGTACCTACATAATCTTAAAATATGAGGAGTCCGTAAGCATTACTCATATTACGTACATAACCTCATATTAATAAACATTATTGTGATTTTTACCGATATCTTTAATTTAATAACGTCCTGTATACATCCCAGCATCCCAGTAGGCTGCTAAGTCGTAGGTGCTATTCGTGGACAAAAATGTAAAAATAAATTTTAGTCCACGAATAGCACCTGGGTGACTAGGCTAGGTGCTATTCGCGTAGGTGCTATTCAGACAGGTGCTAATCGTGGACTACCTCGAAAAATCAATCCCGATAGTTTTAAAATTGATGTTTTGAACTCGTGGTCTAGTGCTTCTACGCTCGCTTCTCACGCAGGAGATGAGGGTTCTTATCCGGTGCTGACCGTGTATCAATGAGATATAAACATAAAAATTTATAAACAGGCCCATATATTGCTTATGGCCCCACAATAGGATACCCTGTGTGGTGAGCTCCATAAACAGCGACATCACACACATATAAACATCCTAGACCTGGGGCTTTTTTTCTTATCTACGTTAATGTAATTTACCTTAAATACATTATACGGAAGTGGACGGTGATGGAAAACATTATTAGGAAATGTTCAATGCCCCTATTGAGGATGGGCTAGCCCCCTGTCACGCAATATGGAATATTCAAAAACTGGCTAAACTTGGGAAAATATGTGCTTGCTTTGATTTTTGACAGCTGTTTTCCAACTTCAAATTGTCGCGACCAGAATGCGATTATTTCACACGAGCTGTCATTTAACCTTTTGACCGCCATACGACGATGACGACCTCAGTGGCGCAGCGGTTGCGGCCCAGCCCACAATGTGAGAGTACCCGGGTTCAATCCACGGCTCGGGGTAAAGAAAAAAAATCCCCAGGTCTTGGATGTTTATAAGTGTGTGACTTCGTTGTTTGTGGTTCCCACGACACAGGCTGTGGGGGGGGGGGGGGGGCGCTAGTGTGGGGCCAGAAGTTATGTATGTGCCTCTATGATTTTTTTTATGTACATCAAATATAAACTCACGCGCCAAACTTGCTAAGCAAAATATAACTTAATTTATTATATTATATAATATAATAATAAAAAAAAAACAAATAATAGAATAAAAAAACCGGTCAAGTGCGAGTCTAAATCGCGCACGAAGGGTTCCGTACCACCGTTCAATGGAAGCGATGATGAGTTATTGGTGCGGTTACTTTCACACTCCATGTACGTAACCAGGTGCATCCATAAGTTTGTATGTGGTATTGAAAGAATTGTTGTATGGGAGCCCCCTTAAATATTTCTTTTATCCTGTTTTTTAGTATTTGTTGTTATAGCGGCAATAGAAATACATAATCTGTGAAAATTTCAACTCTCTAGCTAGCTAGGTTCTTGAGATACAGCCTGGTGACAGACGGACGGTCGGCGAAGTCTTAGTAATAGGGTTCCGTTCTTACCCGTTGGGGAAGGAACCCTAAAAAGTTTGGCAAGTAATAAACCGTGAAACTGGCAAAGTGATACCAAGAGCAGTGATTACTGCCTAAAGATAGGTGATGCAACATCATCACCTATCTTTAGGCAGTAATAAAAAATAATAATTTAATCCAACGGTGAGGTTGCTTGAGCTTTTGAAACATCTACACCAATGTACCCCACACATATGGGAGCGTCTAAATTAATCTCCATAAGAAGAGAGAGACTTTATTAAAAAATATTATATTTAAAATTTCATCATGCACATCCCCAGGACATTGTCAAAACGTTGAGATTACCAAGTAGGTAATCTCAACGTATAATATTAAAAAATATTATATTTAAAATTTCATCATGCATATCCCCAGGACATTGTCAAAACGTTGAGATTACCTACTTATCTTTAAAAATACCGAAGACCTGTGGGGTATATCAGTCAAAGTCATTGGTTCAGTAATTCTAGTTATAGCCTCACACTTAGCTAATATATTCAATAAATGTGTAGACGATCGAGCTTTCTCAGACCTCATGAATCACAGTAAACTGATACCTCTTTTAAAGTCGGGAGACAAGGGTGATCCTTAAAATTTAAGACCAATATCTGTTAGACAGCAATACGTTAGAAGTAGTAAATGAGGCGAGATGTCTTGGAATAACTATTGATAGCAAATTTTAGTGGGGATCACACATAGATAAATTAGCTAGTAAATTAAGTTCTGCGGCTTACGCTGTTAGGAACATCAAACAAAACAGGGATGTGGCTACATCTAGGCTAGTATATTTTAGTTACTTTCATAGTTTCATGTCCTATGGTATCTTGTTGTTGGGGAAAGCAGCGGATATTCGAACTAATTTTATTTTACAGAAAAGAGCTATTCGGGCAATTTATAATTTAAAACAAACAGACACCTTAAGAGAGCTTTTTAAAAAGACTTAATATATAAATTTATATATATATATAATATGTAGACGGGGCGCAACTAGTCTGATTATTTATTAGTACGCAAGAACCTTACGACATTTTCCAAACTTAGGGATAGCTGTAATATTTACCTTAAGAAATAATCAGACTAGTTGCGCCCCGGTTAAGACTCGCAAAGGTTAGGAATTCTTTCGAGGGTCAGTGTATTCTCTTCTACAATAAGATACCTCTGGAGGATTTGAAATTGCCATTTATGCAATTTAAAAAGCATGTTATACCGACTGTCGAAAAATTTATATTACAATGTTCAATGTTCAAACGGGACTGTATGGCATGTTAATTTAGCTCAACACAGACCTTTCTGTTATTAATTTTGTAATTATATATTCCTGCTTATTAATCATTATAATTAATATTGTAATATTTGTATTAGTTAAGCAGGTCCAATATTTCAAAAAATCCATCTGTGCGAGTTTCTACGTCCATCTTCTCCCACAGTGGTCCATTGTAGAGAAGAAGCAAAAAAAAGACGTTTGCTAAGTATATGTAAATATTTTGAGTAATAAATGACTTTGACTTTGATTCTGGCCTCACATTAGGATACCATGTATCGTTGAAACCAGAATCAGCGACATCATACACATAAAAACATCCAAGACCTAGGGTTTTTTTGTCCCCAGCCGGGGATCGAACCGGGGGCCTCTCGCATGGTAGGCCTAGCCACAACCGCAGCGCCACAGAGGTCGTCTGTCTGTGTGCAATAAAGATCTATGAATTAAGAATGTAAATTTTATGGAAATCCCCTTACCATTATAGTACGAAAGTTACTAAAAGGAGGTTCGACAGAATCACAGGTCTGCGTTCCAGAATCGAGTAATGATTTATCCGACGTCTCCCCGCTATGTTGGCAGCGGGGAAGCCATAAAGATGATGTATAGGTTTACGCCATCGACAAATCAAAGGTTAGGAGTAGCTGTGTTCACCTAAAATAATAATTTTTAGGGTTCCGCACCTAATGAGGTAAGAGGAACTCTTATAGAATCACTTCGTTGACCGTTTGTCTGTCCATCTATCCCATTTTTCTCAGGAACGCGTAGAGGTACCAAATTTAAACTCAGGTCTTAAATCCCTTTAAGTTGTGAAAAAATCCAACTTCTAGGTCAACACAATCAACCTGCTGAGACCGCTGCAAATTTGCTGAATTAGTTTAATACTCTCAAAGGGTAGTTCCCGTTGACCTAAAATCATAAAATTTAGCAAGAAGTAAAGTTGGCTTATATCACAAGCAAACCTTAAAGTAGTTTCATCACAAATACTGTGATTTGTACGGAACCCTCTGTATGCGAGTCCAACTCGTATTGTGTTTTTGTTTTTCAAATTATCGAATACCATAGCAATTTATTCTTATGCTAACTAATATATAACTTTCGGAATTGGGTTCAAAACCGTGTAATGTATTATTCAAATTGTCTATGCTTTACTAAATAATTCAGATTGACGTAAATTTTAAGTATGGTGATTTACAAGCCTGACGGACACCTAACGCCAATTGAACGAGCATTTTCTTTGACCTACCACGAAGTGATGGCTCTCATTAATATGTCCTTTACCAGGTCCCGATGACAACGAAGTGACGCATTCAACGAGCACGGCAATACCCGGCCGATTTCTTTGGCTCGCGTATCCCGCTGCCCCACACCGCGCGCGATGTCGTGTGTCCTGCGCTGATCTGAGTTGACGCGAGCAAACTACCAAACCAAACGTTATCTTTCGTATTTCTCAAGAGAAAAAAATGGTTATATTTTTTAGAAAGAGCACTGAACTGATTTCATATCATGTTCTACTCAAAAGACTGTACTCACTATATTTATTTATAGATACAGTGGCTCTTGCACAGAAACTAAAAAAAATAGACATACACCACAAATACGCTCAAAAAATAATGATACCTATTCTATACTAATTTCAACTTTTTATATTTATTATGTGTGTACATAACAGTCTATCCATTGACATATAGTATGTGAACTCTTTCCATACAATAAGTTAAGAAAGATATTCTTAAGTTCATGAATAGCATCACAAAACATGCACAACCTAATACAGTGGTACTGGGACTGGTCGTATTTTTGGAGAGTGAAACTTTGGTATGGCAATGTTAGTACCAATCTGTTGCTAGTTTATAGGTGTTTAAATTAGAATAGGCCTAAACAAATACAATACGTATTTCCTTGACTATAAAGCTTTTTCGGCTCTAGATACCTGGCCGGCAATATGCGGCCTCGTCAAATATAGATAAAAACTTTCTGCGAGATTCTGTCAAGCATGGGAGGTGCCATTTAGGCCACCTATAACCCTCCTTGGTCAATGATAGGTTAAAGCTCTGATAAAGGCAACACCAAAACTTTGAAGTATCCTTAAAAAGTTAAACAATTGACATTCGAAAACCAATGATGAATAACATATTAAATTTAAACAAAACCCTCAGCTGCCTTAATTTACTCAACTAATTTAAATTCATTAGCTGGCAGCGTCCAAATATTTGAATAATTTGATTTTCTTAGTTGAATAACTGTGAATTATTCGGGATGGGCAAAGGGCACTTCATAATTAGAAGGGACGTCGGGACGACAAGGTAAGGTTTGTTACAAACTTGCGAGTAGGTTCTTGTATGCTTATGGAAAGGGGTGCTATTTAAACAGACTTCTTTTAATAGTATTATTCGCCTCTAAAACTCTACATTGCCTTCTAAATTAATAAGTCAGCCACAGTTAACGAGCGTCTGAATGATACTATCTTAGCCACTAGTTATCTTCTATGTAAGCCACTTTAAATACAACTCAGCATGCTGGTTATGTTTTAGCATCTAAATTTGTAACATGCATTCAAGCAGCAAACTTATAAAGTATTAATATATGACATCAAATAAGATATTCTATTAGCTTCTTATGTTTTGACTCAGTACATTTAAAATGTAACTCATCCCACATTAATTAATGGACAACATTTTTCTAAAATTGCCATCAAATAGTAAGTTAAGGTTTAAGATATTTATTTCTCAAAAATATACAATATTCACTTCAGTTATGGCCACTAATATTACCCAATATTACCCAAAAAATACTATTCATATCATTAAATGTTGTTTTTACTTGCACATGCTTTGCTCCGCTTCGCTCCGCTCCGCTTCGCTTCTAACATAACCTATAACCCAATTGAAATTTAGCCACAATAACCTACTCTATCCAAAGAGCATGTAACCTTATAGGCATACTTTATTTTAATTACAAAGGGTCTGGCAGGCTAAGGAAGGAGCAGTGGCCACTGTGAGATTTTCTGTTTTTTTTTTACACGTTTGTTCGTTACCATTTCACTAGGCTGCGCTCCAATTTACAGCCGGCTACTATGAATACTTTCCGAGATTTTGACAAAAACGTCAAATCTGCAGAGGTTATTTCAAAGTCTAATTTCACCTAAGCTATTGTAGCCAGAATATTGAAACCAACTAGTATCTATGTACATTGAGTTAAATTATACTCTAATGTATTATTTACAAAAGAGTTGGTTGAAAAATTCCAGAAAAAAAAAACACATTTATTTTTTGACATTTATTTTTGACAGGTTCCTTGAAACACACCCATGAAAATTATAATTCAAAACAAACAAACAAATATCTTTCAACACACCAAAAATTGTTTCATTGGGTTGGGTGCATCTACGCAAAAAACCTGTCATTGTTCATATTGTATGTACCATAAATATTTATTACATTATATATATTTTCTACGTAGATTGAGTAAAAGTATACTGTAGTGTGTTTACTGGTTGCTTGAAAAAGTACAGTAAAAATAATATTTTTAAGACATTTATTTTTGACAAGTACAATACACCCATGAAATTCTAACTAAAAATAAACAAACAATTAATATCTTTTATATCGTAACCAAAATCTTTTTATTCTGTTTGTGTGTATTGCACCTCAAACCAAATTCATAAATATATGCCTATAAGTATGACTCGTCATTATAACACTCATTCGAACAATCGGGGCAATACAAATTACGAAGATTATCCCAACTCCATTGCTCATCCTCCCAAGTCGGCCAATACTCAGTCCTACAATTCTCACAGCCCCGTTTTAAGCTAATGTTTTCATCTGCAAGGTTAATTTCAATGTTTGGTATTGAGCTTAGAAATAATTGCTGGGATATTTGTGATATTTGTGTGTGTTTTTTTTTTTTTTATATAATACATTTTATAGAAAGGGACTACGATTCTACAATAAGTATAAAAAAAAAAAACAGAAAATCTCACAGTGGCCACTGATCCTTCCTTAGCCTGCCAGACCCTTTAACAATTGCAATACGAACGCACTAATGACAATAAACAAATACAAGTGACTAACTCGTCAGTAAATGAGTCGAATGGCGCTCTCTGATTGGTGAAAATGGCCGGTCGCTGTCGTATCGCGCACTCGCGCCAAATCTTGCAGTGGCTATTTTCACGATAAAAAATATGGTGTGTTATTTTACATGCTAAGTTATAATTAATGATGCATGTAAGGAAGCTTGAATTATATTTTTTTGAGGACCTTATGTTGAAGCTGTAAAACGTGAAATGGTGTTAAGATGAAAAATTCGTGGTTAAAATTAGGTGGCAATTTAGGTGGCAATATATAAATAAGAAGGACAAGCAAAAATAACTGTTGATCTTTACTTGACTCTTTCTATAGAATATTTAGTTGGCATTGTAAAGACGACGAATAACTTTATTGGCGGCATCTCTCATTATCTCATTTTCCCGTTGCTTCGTTATAAAATGAGTTATAAGTTAGATCACGTGGCCAATAAAGAAATCTGTGGATTGTCTTATAATTTCCCTATGGAAAGTACCCAGTCAAAAAGAGGCTAAGCGTGAACACTATCTTATGATGTGTTTTGCTTACATTTACACCCCATAATAATTTTAAGGTAGTCGGTAAGGTATGTGTTGTGTTGTGGATTATAGGACAACAGAGAGTAACTCTGGCAGTAATATTAATATTTATATAAATATACCTTCATCTTGCCCATTAAATCAAGTTACTAGTAATGAAAAATGTAAAAGTAAGAATATTTTAAACGTGGTTCATCAAAATATACAGGGCATGTTAAGTAAAGAACTGGAAATTGAGTTATTCATGAACTGTAATAATATTGATATTTTATGTATAACAGAGCACTTTTTAAAGAGTTATCAGTTCATGTTCAACTTTAATAACCACCACGTTGCTAGTTCGTTCAACAGAAAAATAGCTGATCGCGGTGGCTCCTTAATACTTGTAAATAATAGTTTTAAATATAAGGAACGAGTTGACATAGTGAGCCTGTCTGTTGAGCGTACCATGGAAATAGCCTGTATTGAACTTGAACAACTTATTGTAATGAGCGTATACAGACCACCAGATTCATCCTTTGATTTATTCGAAAAGAAAATGGATGAAGCGTTGATTAAAATCAGCGATAAAAACAATTTTTTTATAATTTGTGGTGATTTTAATGTTAATCTGTTAGAGAATAATAATATTTGTACTAGATTAAAATCTTTATTTTTATGTCACAACATGAACTATCTGTTTTTGGAGCCTACTAGAATTACTGCAACATCTGCTACCTGCATTGACAATATATTTACTAACATTACGCCCATTTTCAAATCGGTCATCAATAAATTAACCTCTGATCACTCTGGTCAAATAGGTATATTCAATATTAAAATAAAAATGGACCAAAAAGAGGATATTACATGTGTGCCCGTTAGTGACACTCAGCTTGAACACTACAGGAATAATATTTTAGATAAACTATGGGAAATACCATACAGTGACGATCCAAATTTGTTGTACAACTCAGTATTTAAGCTTGTCAAAAATGAATATGATACGGTATTTAAATCAAAAACTATAAAAGTTAATAACAAAGCTTTGTTTAGTGATTGGGCGACAGTTGGAATTCATAGGAGCAGACGAAGATTATATGAACTCTATGAAGAGAAATCATATAACAAAAATACGGCCTTTCTAGATTATGTTCGTAGTTATTCAAAAATGTTTAAACGCGCTTGTGCCGTAGCTAAATCTAATTTCATTAAAAACAAAATTGAATCTAGTAGCAATGTAATGAAAACGACTTGGCAAATTATAAACAGAGAGACTGGAAAGGCCAAAGCTACACATAATAACTTCAAGCTTAAGATAGATAATCAATTGCTAAGTACAGACCTAGAAGTAGCAAAAGCTTTCGAAAATTTCTTTACGGACATTCCAGTTTCAACAACCAAATCTTTAAATTCATCTCCCGCTGCTGCTGAATCTATACTTAAACAAAACTTTGAGGAATGTAAAACAGATTTTAAATTTAGGCACGTAAATAATGAAGACATTGTAAAAGCGTTTAAATCCCTGGAAATGAAAAAGACATCTGACGCCCATGGTCTATCAGTAAAAATTATTAGTTCCATTGTAGATTGTATTGCACCTCACCTTTGTTGTATATTTAATCAATGTATAGATAATGGTGTGTTTCCTGACTTGATGAAACTAAGTAAAGTTATACCTTTATTCAAAGCTGGTAGTACATCAGACCCCACCAATTTTAGACCCATATCGATACTACCAACGCTTAGCAAAATATTTGAAAAACTCATACTTAATCAATTGCAAAGTCATTTTTATCTCAATAATTTAATTCATATTGCTCAGTTTGGTTTCACAAAGGGTCGTTCAACAGCCGATGCTGGTGTTGAACTAATCGACAATATTTTTGATGCCTGGGAAGACGCAATGGATGCAATAGGTGTCTTCTGCGATCTATCCAAGGCTTTTGATTGCGTCCATCATGACACTCTTGTCAGGAAGTTACGCCATTATGGTGTAAAAGATCAGGCACTTGGCCTTCTGGAGTCATATCTAACAGATAGGGTTCAGATGGTCGATGTTAATGGGAAAAGATCACCTGAGTCTTCAATAAGTATGGGCGTACCGCAAGGTTCAATTGTTGGTCCTTTCTTGTTTTTAGTATATATTAATGATTTACCTTACCTTGTTAAAGCAAAACATGGGTTAGTATTGTTTGCCGATGATACTTCTTTGATATTTAAAGTTAAAAGACAGCAATCAAATTATGACAAGGTAAACAATGCTATCTCTAGTATAGTGAACTGGTTTACTGTTAACAATTTATTACTTCATGAAAAGAAAACTAAATGTATTAAATTCGTGTTACCCAATGTGAACCCGGTAACTACAGACATATTTATAAAAGGACAGAGATTGGACTGGCTTTTTGGGCATTACTTTAGACGCCAAACTACAATGGGATCCTCATATAAATAAATTGTCGAACAGACTGAGTTCGGCAGCGTTCGCAGTTAAAAAAATTAGAGCTCTTACCGACGTAGACACCGCTAGACTAGTCTACTTTAGTTACTTTCATAGTCTAATGACCTATGGTATTTTATTGTGGGGTCACGCTACGAATGCTAATAGTATATTTATTCTGCAGAAACGGGCTGTTCGTGCAATTTACAGATTAGGGCCTAGAGTGTCACTGAGGGAAAAGTTTAAAGAAATCAATATTCTGACATTTGTGTCTCAATATATCTATGACAATCTTGTGTATGTAAAAAGAAATATAACTAATTTTCAGAAGTACAGTGATATACACAATTTTAATACTAGAAATAAAGACAAGTTGGTTGCTTATGTAAGCCGACTACATAAAATTAGTAATTCTTTTAAAGGCAATTGTATACGCTATTACAATAAGGTCCCTACTGATATTAAAAACTTACCTTTAGACAAGTTTAAAATAATAATAAAACAGAAATTGTATAAAAAAGGTTACTATAGGATATCTGATTACTTAGAGGACAGATGTCCATGGGAATAGATTGTTTGAGTAACAGGCTGTTTCGATATATAATTAGCATTCATTTTGTAATTTGACAATATTTTATTTAAAAAAGGAAACGCAAAAGATGCGACGACTGTGGAGTTTCTTCGGTGAGTTCTTCTCCACAGATTCCGCCATTGTGTTAGTGAACTCACCCAAAAAAATGTAATGACGGATCTAAGTGATGTAACAACATCCTATGGAAATAATTGATTTTTGATTTGATTTGATTTGATTCAATTCTCAAAAAAAAAAAACATTTACAAACAAATATTATTTGAACTTGCTTGTTCTCAAATGCGACTAAAAACCTGCCAAATGCGAGTCGGACTAGCGCACGAAGGGTTCCGTACCATCGCCATGGCAGCCCCCTTAAGTATTTATTTAATTCTGTTTTTTAGTATCTGTTGTTATAGCGGCAACAGTAATACATCATCTGTGAAAATTTCAACTGCCTCACTATCACGTTTCATGAGGTACAGCCTGGTGACAGACGGACGGACGGACGGACAGCGGAGGCTTAGTAATAGGGTCCTGTGTGGCACCCTTCCGGAAGGGAACCCTAAAAATTAAGTAAGAAAATGACCAAGAAGAAAGGAATTACTTGAAATGAGCGAAAAAAATACTGAATAGTGCGACAATTATATTGATACATTTGTGCAAACAAAACTGAATTGTTAAGCCAACGCTTATTGGCAGTTATTGGCTAAATTTGTGTCAGGTTGAACAGGTAGGAGCAACAAAACCCAACGGTCGTTTTGTAATTTATGTAACTTGAATTAATGTTTTTAAGTGGCTGTTTTTAGGGTTCCGTACCCAAAGGGTGCCAAATGGGACCCTATTACTAAGCCTCCACTGTCCGTCCGTCCGTCCGTCCATCCGTCCGAACGTCCGTCTATCACCAGACTGTATCTAATGAAGCGTGATAGTTAGACAGGTGAAATTTTCAAGGATGATGTATTTCTGTTGCCGCTATGATAACAAATACTAAAAAAACAAAATTATTTTTTTTTTGAAAAAACCCACGATGTTTAAAACGTAGTTGAAAAAGGATAAAATAATTTTGAAACCTCCGACTCAAAGAATTTATGCTATGAACTTAATAAAAAATAAGAAAATCCGTCGGGGGCTACTATCTCTATTTTAAATATAAACAAACAATCAACATGCCAAACTAGTTCATTTATAATAATAATAATAATAATAATAATAATAATCGTTTATTCTCAGGCAACATGACCCATAGTTATAAAATAGTCACAAAAATAACAATAATTTAGGCTAAACTAAAATAAATTAAATAAAAATATGAAACGTTACTTTTGGTTCCCACTGTGATGCACAGATAACCAATATGCGAAAAAATTACTTTTCAGACAACTGGCAATATTCGTCAAAATTCCATTTTTAGATTCCCGTAATCGAGTGCAAAAGGCGGCGATACGAGATTTGAGGATCGCGAAGAAGTCGGGGACTCTGGCCTCCGCGAACATGGTCGATGCGCTACAAAAACGAGGTTTTCTAAGCAATATGCGGTATGCGTCATTATATTGTATACGTAATGTGCTATACGATCGTTTTGTATAGCTTGTCCAAAGATGGCAGGTGTATAAATTTTGACAATAGGCCTTAAATAACATTATTTTCACTTCCTCGTTGCATTTAGAAAACCTGCGCGCGAGCATATTGCACCGTACTGCCAGAGCCCTGCGCTCCCTCTCGATATCCTCATCGTCAGTGAGATGTTCAGTCAAAATATGTCCTAGGTATTTAAAGCTCTTTACAACCTGCACCGGCGACCCGTTCAAATATAACGAAGGTATCCTCTCCGGACCCCTTCCTGATCGAAACACAACCATTTCTGTCTTTTCATTTAATAGCAGCCAGAAAATTAAATTTTGAAATTACATAGATTCTAAATTATTCATTATAATAAAGGTACCTATTTATCTTTAAGGTTTAACACAAAAATGTAATGGCGTAAGCGTAGTGGCGTCATGGGACCGCGAGAATCAAGCGAACAGCTTTTTAAACTGCAGCCTTATGGCGTAACTCTCTGAAGTTCATAGCGTGTGTCTATGGTTCATCTCATGCTCATACAAATTCATCGATTGCGGGGTATCGCCGTAGGCTTCTAGGCTTCATTCAATGAACTTGCGTTGAGCCTCCATTATGATGCTACTTGCGTGATACCAATTTGACAGATGAAGCTGGTGCAAGGTCTCAAACGTAAAAGTCTTTTATCTACACACGTATCATAAACCCTCTTTACTGCGTTCAAAAACCGCACGTTACGATCAGCATTATGTTAAACTACTTGGTAAAAACTCGTTTCGTATCTGGAAAACTACACATAATGGTCATTATGTGTAGTTTTTCTACATATAAGGACATTCAAATTTCGAACGCTGACGCCCGCCTGCCTGAAGTTGGTACAACAGAATAAGCTAACAATGCCGGTCAAACATGCGGTTCCTGAACACATCAAAGAGAGCTTATGATATGTGTGTAGATAAAATTGTGTATGTAACTGTACAATCGGCAAAGAAGTTCGGTTTGCAGGGCACACAAATGCCACTCTTTGTGTGCGTAACGTTGCGACACGAATCGCTGACTTGAATGTGTGTGCGTTACATTGGTCGTCACAGCACAGTCACAGATATTATAATACTGTCTGAGCATACAATCACTATGTGTCTTCGTTGAATATAAGACTAGTTTTTACCGCTTCCTACAGAGTGGACGATAGCCCAACGGGTTAGATGCCAGACTAATGACTTTGAGGTATTGAGTTCGATCCTCTATCAAGGAGGGAAAAAGCATGGTGATGTTTTTTTTTAGATACTTTTTTTTAATTATTATTGATCAGACCAAATATTTATTCTAGATTAAGGGCCGGTTTCACCACTGCTGATGAAGCCTATCTGCCAGTTAAACTTAGATTTTTGTATGGCGTTATTTGACAGATAGGCTTTATCAGCATGTGGTGAAACCAGCCTTATTTTTTTCATAATAAAACAAAATTATATTTCGTCCTAATAATAATTTATTACTAGTTTGTTATAATAAACTACACTTAATTTACTTATTTTAGTTTTAGTCAGACAAGGACAGATGTCGCAGTTGATGATATACATATAAGCTATGAATCAACATGCTAAGCAATTAGAAATTATGTGATAACTTCTAACCTGAAGTAGCAATAACATCATAGACATATAAATCACCTTATCTTATGATAACACAAAGCTTTCACATATTAATGGTTATGTTTTATTTAATATCTTAGTGGAGCTCCTTCTCTTACTATTATTTGTTGTAGTCTACTTCTCATGCCAGTGACCATATTCCAACACATGTCAGTGCCTCGCATTATCTCCCAGGTTGAAGTAACAACTTCATCTAAATTAGACCTAGATCTCACATTCGATGGATCCCAATTGAGCACCATATGTCCCCATAGATTTTCGATGGGGTTTAAATCAGGGCTTTTAGAAGGCCAGTCAATAACTGTCAAGGATTCTTGCTTGTTAAACCATTCTTGCACAATATGGGCGCGATGCACAGCGCAATTGTCATGGACAAAGTATATATGCTCATCCGGATATACAGTTCGTACGGTTGGTAACATGACGTTCTGTAAAATATCCAAGTATCCTTGAGCAGTGTTGCGAGCACTCACTTGCACTAATTCACCGGGGCCCATCGACGACATCCATCCCCAATATCCCAAAGTAATACGGCCACTACACCTGCACGGTAGAATGTTTGCTAAACTATATCGTTCATTATTTCTTCTCCACAGTATTTTACGCCCATCCTTGTCTGATCTAAAAGTCTTTTCATCACTAAAAACAACAACATTATTACACCAATCAAAGTCCAAATATTCACGGGCAAACCGCACTCTGTCTTCACGATGCTCATTAGACATCATAATCTTCTTCGCTGGTCTCCGACATCTTAAACCATCAGCTCGTAAGTGATTGCGAACTGTTTGTAGTGTTACATTATGAAGTGTCGCCGTAGACCGGGTGCTGGCAAACGGATTGCTGTTATGCGCTGCAATGATGTCGCGATGGCGATCAGATGCAGCTGTGTAGGCTACAGGCTGTGGGCCTGGTCGACGACTTTCAACATGTCCAGAATCTGCATACCTATGAACCCACAGTTGCACTGTTCTTCTCTGTAAAATAAGAAAAAAATACAATGAAGTAGTAACACAAGGTATAATTATAATCATAATTTATAAAAAACCTTCAAATTTATTTTTTATATGCATAACTCACCGATATCATTAAACGTCGTGCTATCTCGCTAATTGAAATGTTTTGTTCATACAAAACAATGATTTCCGCCTTTTTAAAAGTGGATAGATGACTTTCCATGATAGATAACAAATCTCAATCACAATTTACAAGGAACGAAATGCAATACAACTAATGCTGAGAGCGCGCAGACGCAAAACAATTTTAAAGAGGGTAGCTGTTACATTTTAAATAAAGAAGGTAGACTATGGCCTTTTTACCGGGCAAGTTTACAACTCTTCGAACTCTAGTTTGGTTAAACAATTGTAATCAATTTATATTCGATGCTATGTGAATTTAATAATACTCGTAGCTTCTAAAAAATAATTTCCTTTGAGGGATCGAACCTTTATCTACATATCGTAATTCTAGCACCTAATCCACTAGGCTATCGACTACTTTGCATAAAGCTGTGAAAACTTGCGTCATAATCAATGAATGTATGGGATCAGAAAAACGCACACAGACGCGACATTAACACGAATACTGTGTTAGTGTGCATTGCTAATCGTAGCTATTGGCAACGTTACGCACACAAAGACTGGTGTTTGTGTGCCCTGCAAACCGATCTTCTTTGTCGTGTGTACATAATTTAGCATTAAAACTCTCGAGTGATATTATTATGAAACTCGCTTCATAAACCCACTCTCGAGTTTTAATGCCCTCCATTATGTAGCAGTCACATAAACTACTATTACGTTTTTTTTTTTTAATTTTATTATTAATAATTTAGAATCTATGTTATTTCAAAATTGAATTTTCTTGCACTTGTAACTTGATTATTTGTTTATATTTAAAATAGAGATAGCAGCCCCCGACGGATTTTCTTGTTTTTTTTATTAAGTTCATAGCATAAATTCTTCGAGTCGGGGGTTTCAAAATTATTTTATCCTTTTTCAACTACGTTTTAACCATC
The DNA here is from genome assembly GCA_949825045.1 of Argyresthia goedartella. NCBI lineage: Eukaryota > Metazoa > Arthropoda > Insecta > Lepidoptera > Argyresthiidae > Argyresthia > Argyresthia goedartella. Next base: position 27,516,375 of record OX463824.1, read on the forward strand.
GTGGGTTTAAAAAAAAAAAAAAAAAATTTTTATTTCAAACTTTTTAGAGAGCAAGCATAGGTATTATGTAAATTGTACTTCATATTTATATGTAAAATACGTGCTATAGTTTCGGTTTTACCAAATTATTAAAATTTGGTTGTATTTGTAATAGCTTTGGTTGTGTTTGTAATAGTTGTAGCATTATTTCTTAAATGTTTATATTCATTTGAATAAGTGAGTAGGTTAGGTTAGGTTAATTAGAATATCCCTCCACATTACATCATTAGTTTAATTCACGAATCATCAGAATCAAACGAATAGTTTAAGTTTTGCACAAACAAATGTTTACCGCAGCGCCCCCTGGTGAATTATTATCGTAACACCTATCAAAGATCATGCACCAATCAAACCCGTACTCATCACTGAAAAACGGCATCAAAATCGGACTCGTCGTTGTGATTTTGTACCAATAAATGTTTACTGCAGCGCCCCCTGGTAAGTTATCACCGTAATACCTATCTTATAACATGCATCAATCAAATCCGAACCCATCACTGAAAACCGCATCTACATCGAACTATGTAGTAGTTTTTGAGAAAAATGGCAACATTACACAGTCAGGTCATAAGTTCTGTCACACAATAAAAACTTTTGAATTTAGAACGCTGGCCACAAAAAAGTTTATTGAATTCGAATTTCGAATTTTTCATGAAAATAAAAATGTGTACTTTTTAGAATTTTCCTCATTTTTAAATATGCAGTGGACACTTAAAGAAGACCGTGTCGCAGTTATTGCGTTGCATCGTTGCGGTTACGCGCCAATTCAGATTTTCGACTTACTGAAAAATTTGAATATAACCAAAAGATTCGTTTATCGTACCATAAAACGATACAATGAAGACTCTAGTGTAGATGACAGGTCAAGAAGTGGTCGCCCTCGCTCTGTTAGGACTCCAGCAGTGATAAAAGCTGTGAAGGCGCGAATTCAAAGAAATCCCATACGTAAGCAGAAACTGTTGGCCCTTCAGATGGGGTTAAGCAGGACCACGGTGAAAAGCATGTTAAATGAAGACTTAGGGCTTAGGGCATATCTAAGAAAAACAGGACATCGTTTGGACGCTCGTTTAATGGACCTGAGACTGAAGAGATGCCGCGCTTTGTTGAAGCGGTACGCGGGAAAAAAGCATCGGGAAATTCTTTTTTCGGATGAAAAAATTTTCACCGTGGAAGAGAGCTACAACAAACAAAATGATAAGGTGTACGTACACACCAGTGAAGAAGCGAGCAAACGTATTCCGCGTGTCCAACGAGGTCATTTTCCATCCTCGCTCATGGTTTGGTTGGGAGTCTCTTATTGGGGCTTAACTGAGGTACATTTTTGTGAGAAAGGCGTAAAAACGAATGCAGTTGTGTATCAAAATACAGTCCTCAAGAATCTTGTGGAACCTGTTTCTCATACCATGTTTAATAACAGGCACTGGGTATTCCAACAAGATTCTGCGCCAGCTCATAGAGCGAAAAGCACACAAGACTGGCTGGCGGCGCGTGAAATCGACTTCATCCGGCACGAAGACTGGCCCTCCTCCATTCCAGATTTGAGTCCGTTAGATTACAAGATATGGCAACACTTGGAGGAAAAGGCCTGCTCAAAGCCTCATCCTGATTTGGGGTCACTCAAGGCATCCTTGATTAAGGCAGCCGCCGATATTGACATGGACCTCGTTCGTGCTGCGATAGACGACTGGCCGCGCAGAATAAAGGCCTGTATTCAAAATCGCGGGGGTAATTTTGAATAAACTTTATTACCATAAGAATCTATGTTTTATTAAGTTCATTTTGCTATATAAATGTTTACATAAATAATAAACATGTCTAAATTATTTCATATTGCACATGTGACAGAACTTATGACCTGACTATGTAGTTTGCACAAACATCCTCTCATCCCAAACGCATATAACATCTCCGTTCCATCGTGGGTAAAAAACAGATTAAAATAAATGTTTAAGGGGGCTCCCATACAACAATACTTTCAGTACATACAAACTTATGAATGCACCTGGTTACGTGCATGGAGTGTGAAAGTAGCAGCATTTTGCTATATAAAATCCAAGCTATTCACTCCACACCATCCCTAAAATTGTACGGTGGGACGTAACTCTTCGTGAGCGAGTTAGACTCACGCTTTACCGGTTTTTAGATTTCTAGCCGCGCAACGCATTAATTATGACAGGCAAAATTCAAATTTTAGTCGATCAAAAACGGATTTACGCACATAAGCTTTAACCAGTTCTTAAATGTCTGCATTTTTTACCACAAACTCGTGATTTCGTTTGAATAAACTACTTACATGTTATATTATGATTTATTAATGTTAAGCAATATTTAAGGTTTTTTCTCCGGGTTACGGAAGATTTAAAACATTGCGATAATACCTAATAAAATTGAAAGAAAAAGAGACGACTTTGATCATGTTAATTATGGATTCTTTTAAACCTTAAATTGGTACACTGTTAATAATTTATTGTGAAGCGCTGTTATTAATCAAATTCTCATTTCCAAATGTCAGGCAAGTTGAGACCAGTTAGTTGAGTGTTAGACAACAACACGTTAGAATTAGTTAAAGGTACGAAGTTTCTTGGAATAACCATTGATACAAATTGTAGAAGGAAATCTTTCATACAGAGCCTCGAGCACGAACGGACGACAGCGCGTAAACGTTTTTCGAGAACGCAGGAAATTTTATTTTATGACATAAGCGATAAGAATCACTGACATTTGCTTTTCGATAGTGCATGTATCGAATACTTGGCAGTTCACTGGCTACAGGTCCTCTACCCAACCTCTGGAGATTTTGAATTAGCCATTTGAGCAATTTAAAAACCATGACATGACATTGTCTAAAATGGGATATTTCAGTGTTCAAGATAGAAAGATAGAATGTAAGAAAGAAAGAAACATTTATTATAAGGACAGTGAAAACACTACATTTACAACAAAGAAACAAAACTCAGAGATGAAAAATGGCAATGACACATGATATGAAATTAAATGACAGTCGTGGTATGCCACTGTCATTATAAATGGCGTCTGACTCAGCGTTATGCTGGAGGACAGGCCTTCAACACTGATTTTCAGTCAGCGCCCAGTGTTGCCTCGCGAGCGTCCCAGACCGCGGCATGGTACAAACCATAAATATAAAGAATGTATAAAAATAAATAACAATAATGGTAAATATAGATATGGCTGTTATATATGATACATAAAAAAGTTAAATTAATAAACATGGCCCGCGCTTTTCAATCTTAAGACTTAAGGGCTGAACAAGGGCCAATGGCATTGAGAATTAGACAAAGAAAACAAATACCCGTCGCATCGCGTCGAAGCAGACTGACGTATGCGTATGCTCCCGCGCAGAGCCCCGCGGGGCAGCCCGAGCACCGAGACCAAGAAAATTACAGAAAATATTACTAAAATCCTGTAATAATAACATTAAAAATAAAAAAAAACAACCAAAAAATTTCCATTTTTTTTTTACCTATTTTTGCGTGTAAGTTTCATATAGAAAACTGATTTCGTCTCCGAGCGCTTGTTCATTTAGTTGAATAATAATGCATTGCGAAAAATATTTTTAATTATTAAATGTAACAGATATCCGGTAATTTTAAAAGTCCATTCTTATCTCTAATGGACCTTTTATAACATATATTTATCCTACATTTTTATGCAGTCTAGTTTAGCCTAGAATTGAAGCTAAAGATGCATTTCTCTGTTCGCGCCCCCTGGCTCTGGCCATATTTAATCCCTTAAGTGTTGGGTTTTCTGTCCCACTGGCAATTAGCCACCACAGACTCGAGTCGTGTTGCGGCTTGAGGATGAAACGGGGGGGGAGGAGTAGCCTCTGCTTATGTAGCAAATGTGCCCTGAGTTTCCGCCCAAAAGCACATCTACTAGCCGCTTCACGGACTGGAGGGGGAATATCATTCCAACACTTAGATCTGTGTTTAGATGGCGCAAATCTGAAACTCCCGCGGAAAGTCGCCGTTCGATGCGCCGGTGTAAGTATTCTATGCTTGTGCACGCGACGTTGCCTGGTCGCCCATTTTATCTTGGTGTACAAATAGGGTGGGGTTTCCGTGCGTATTACACCAAAGAGTAGTTTGGCTAGGTGTAAATGCCGACAGCTTCTATGTTCAGAAGTTGTGCTGAATCCAAGTATGGGGTGATATGGGATCTAGGAGGAATTGTGAAACAAAAACGAATACATCGTTTTGCACACGTTGAATTAACCTTTTCGTCCGACCAAGTATACAGCCACCATATACGACATCACGTTGTTTAATCTAGAATATCAATGATTCACTTAGCCCGACACGAAAATCAGTGCTAAGGTAATCACGTATATTATAAAGAATCTTAAAACTGCATAGGGTTAATCATATTCAATAAAGAACTCCGTGTTAATATTTTTTTAATTATTAATTCCTGCATATATAATCATTAATATTGTAATATTTGTATTAGTTAAACGCAACAAATTTTTAAAGAGTTTGTGCTTCTTCGCCCTTCTCCTCCCACAGTGGTCCAATGTTGAGAAAATGCATAGAAATTACGTATATTAAGTATATGTAAATATCTAAAGTTATAAAGATTTTTATCTACACACGTATCATAAAACCTCTTTACTGCGTATATAATATAAATTATCAAACTATAAAAAACACACAATGAATGCTGCTGAAAAGTTAAAGGTTTTATTATTCTCTCCGAGTGGACCTTGGACCCATTTAGTAAACAAGGCATGATTGCCTCGTTATAATCTTAAAATTTATAAGACTTTATTATAATCTCAGATCTCACCACATTATAAAACTAAAAATATTTTATCTACACAAGAATCATAAACCCTCTTTACTGCGTCCAAAAACCGCACGTTACGATCAGCATAATGTTAAACTACTTTGTAAAAACTCATTTCTTATCTGAAAATTAAACATTATGACCATAATGTGTAAATTTTTTACATATTATGACATTCAAATTTCGAACGCCGACGCCCGCCTGCGTGCCGCCCCTACTTTGTCTGTGAAGTTGGTACTACAGAACAAGCTAAACAACTGCAGAAATAAGATCAATGCCACAATGCCGGTCAAACATGCGGTTCCTGAATACATCAAAGAGAGCTTATGATATGTGTGTAGATAAACTAGTGTATGCAACTGTATATAATTAGACATTAAAACTCTCGAGTGAAATGAGTATGAAACGAGCCGAAGGCGAGTTTCATAAACCCACTATCGAGTTTTAATGCCCTCCATTATGTATCAGTCACATAAAGTACTATAAAAAAATTGAATAATGATTTTAGCTGGAAGTGAAAGCTATTTTTTTAAATAAATTTACAGTGAATCTGTGAGAGAATTTCATGGAATTCAAACATCGAGCGTGTTGTGAGTTTTAGGTACGTCTGTTATAATAGTATTCTTGAGGTATTACTCGTAGTTTTATTAATTTTAGTTTATACAAATAAATTGAACCAATAGGTTAATCAATGCAGAAAAAGAGAGCTCCATCCTTAGAGGTTTCATGCCCGCTTCTCACGCAGGAGATGGGGGTTAAAATCCGGTGCTGCCTATGTACCCAAGGATTAAGTAATTTATCACAAGTACATTATACGGACGTTCTAACGATGATAGAAAACATCGAGGAAACGTTCATATCTCCATAGCTGCGGCGATGGGTTACCCCCCCTTCACGCATAATGGAGTATTGGATCACTAGCTTAACATAGGTACAATGTCCCTCTGCTATGCCGTATGAAAAAAGACGTGACGCAATGTTGTAAATTGGAAAATAGGCTGAGTCGCTAATAAAGAGTACGCAGGACTTGTACACCCATCCACTTCTCTGCTGGCCGGAAAAAAAATGACATAACAATTAAGGCAAATTTTATGTTATTGCCCCACAAATGCCTACAATAAAATCTTCAGTACTTCTAGATGCCCCTGTCAAAAAAGTCCCTTTTTAGGTTTTCTGCGTCTCAGCAGATTGAGCTGCTGACTTGCCAGTTGTCAACTACTGCTTAATGACAGTATATTTGCGACTCGCATTCAGCTCGCACTGTGTAACCAATCCCTAATAGAAAGTACTAACCGCCAAAGTTAACTTGGCACCTCGCTCTGATAACATCATAGCGTCCGTCACTGTCCTGCTGATGCGTCGAGGGCGAAAGCGAGCGGAAGAGAGAGGGAAAATTTCATTCCTTGCAGATGCCAAGTTCGAGCGTTGGCTAAAGTGACAAGTTGATAACGATTTATTTTAAAACATTTATACATATATATATACATCTTACTAATTTCAGTCGACTAAATATTTCAGTTAATTGGAAAAAAGATATGGAACTTAGTTGTTAGGTTAGGTTAGGTTAGGTTACTATATTCAGCAAGAAGAACGGTTGCTGACTAATGCCGAATGCACAGATTGCTGCTCAAATAAAGTGTCGGTTAAATGTCATACTGGCGCTGTCATTTTCCGTGCGAAAGACAGTGACAGCCTAACTTTGTGTGCACGTCATACTTTAATTGGTAGTGCATTAGAGTTCTATAAATAAAAAAAAAAAAAATGGCAAGAAGGAAGTGTAAGGTCGACAGAAAATGGCGTGTTTAGCATTCTACTAAAGGGCATTTCAGATTTCCCTTGGACGTTAAGTTGGTAGCAATGAAACCAGTTGCATTATTATGTAATGTAATCTCTGACATCTAGGAATTCCAGTCACAATTGACTAATTGACTAATCAAACATGATTATTTTAATCGAGTTATCTTTTGTAGCGATTATTGTCAGGGATTCCGATAGAAATTACTAGATGTCAGAATAACATTATCAGGCGGTAGTGTGGCTAGCTTTAAAAAAAAATGTATTACTTAAAAGTTAGCGAAATAACATTTTCAGTGACTGAAATAGAGTACCTAAAGTAATGCCAATTTGTTGAGGTAAAGATTGAAAACAATCTGACCTTTACTGACTTACATTGCGATAGCGACCCGAATGGCCGAGTCGGCAGTGACCCTGCGGTGGGGGCAAATATTTGTTTGATGATAACGGATACTTGTACCCTAGTCATGGTTGTTTATCTATCTAAGTATAATATTTATCTATATAAGTATGTGTATCGTTGTCTAGCACCCAAGATACAGGGAATCCTAGTTTGGGGCTAGATCAATGTGTGTAAATAGTGTCCAAGGTATTATTATTATTATTATTATTATTATTATTAATTATCTCTATCCTTTTCTCCCTTTGCCGGAATTTTCGATAAATTAAGGTAATCACGGATCCGGAAAACTAGGCAGCTGACTTTGGCAAATTTTATTGACAACTGCTTGAAAACAATACAACTCCGAAAATAGACAAAATACTATAAACAATAAAATAAAACCTCAACATCATCCCCCCCCCCAAATGTAGCGTCACAGCTTCCTGCTGGAGCAGAGCCAGGTTCCTGGAACAGCCACTCGGACAGCTCCGTCTCTGCCCGGATGTACCGCTAGTATTCCACCCATTGGCCACACTCCTCTTGGTAGATCAGGATCGACCACTAGCACCACGTCGTCAACGTTTAAGTTTTTGTACTGGATTCTGTGATGCTTCTTAGGTTTAAGACTGGGCAGGTACTCTTTAAACCGTCTGCTCCAGAAGTGTTCTGAAAGACGTAGAACATTTTGGCACTTTTTCCTCTGTGAGAATACTCCATCATCTAAATGGGCTGCTGCTGATTCGAGGAAGCTCCAATTAGGAAATGGAATGTTGTAAGGGCCTGGCACTCTTTGTTTTCAGTGACATAAGTCAGAGGCCTTGAGTTCACTAGAGCCTCCGCCTCAAGCAGTAAGTATGGAGCAGCTCTTGTCTAGGGGCTCTTTCCTTTAAAGTTGCTTGGAGAGCAGTCTTCACCATCTTCACGAGCCGTTCCCAACAACCACACATAAATGGCGATGCCAGCGGTATAAAGCACCATTCTATTTGCTGGCTCGCAGCATATTCTTGAACCGCATTATTGTAAACTTGCATAAGTGGCGGTTAGCTCCTACAAACGACGTACCATGTTCAGACAGAATCTTGAGCGGCAGACCGTGATGAGCAGTAAAACGACTCACACTCATAGTGGCAGAATCAAGGCGATTAAGGCGTACGTCTGGCAAGTCACCAGTATTTGGGATTTGAGGCAAAGCTTTTCGTTTAATGCAATAGGAGCATCTTCTTGCAATCATGCATACTTCGTGGCAGGATCAAAAAACCAGTAATGCTGTTTAAGTTAGTTATTTACCAGTTTATTGAACGCATGTGCAGCTGTTACGTGGAAGTGGCGTAAAAGGAGACGTACGGCAGTGTGACGAACATCCAAGATAATAGGGGACTTGGTGGCGTAATCAACGTTCTTCATATGGTTTATACGGCTGTCTAATCTGGAGTATCGGTCAGATCGGGTGCAGTTTGCTAGACTTGGGCAAAGGTTTGGCGTCGTGGAGTAGAGAAATCTCTTCACCAAAGCAGTCAGTCTGTGGTCTTTGCAAAATGGCCACTTCAGCCTTTTGGACTTCTTCAGCGGACAGTGGTACGAGCTGGTAGAAAGAAGCGTTAGTAGTAGTATTGGAATTTGGAATGTCGTGTGCCAAATAAGACCGAATTTTTGTGCCCGCACTGAAAGACGCGCGCGGTCGCGCGAATCAAACGTAACCATTCACTAAAGCGTGAGGGATCTGGCACAACCGATGAAGGTTTATGCAGTATAGTTAAACCTAGATGTACCTTGGACTCTTTGGAAGGTTTCAATTTTTCTAATGTAGATGTAGTTTCAGACGAGCGCGATGGTTCTTTAGGCTATTCGCAAGATAGCAGAATGCTTAAATCTTGTCATGCTTAAATGCGTCATCTGCGACATTCAAGCCACCTGGAACATATTTCCAGTCATTAACGTTTGTTATTTCCATGATTTCACCAACGCGATTCACTATGAATAGCTTGAATGATCGCGCATCACTCCGAATCCAACTCAGAACTGTAGTTGAGTCCGACCAAAAGTGAGTTGAATTCGGTTGGATATCATGGCCAATGCACACAGTTGGCAAATCGAGCAGCAACAAGGGCTGCTTTTAGCTCTAAACGTGCTATAGAAATAGGTCTTAATGATCTGAGGATCGTCTTTCCACCAATGAGAGACAGCTTCACAGACCCGTTCGAAAATGTGAAATGCCAGTATGCGACGCACGAGTACGCTTCCTCGCTTGCGTTTAGTCTTGCACATGCATTGGGGACCCATTGCGAAAACTAAACCCATATCGTCGAGGAACGCAAAAGTGTCACATTTTCCGCAAGGACCGCTCATCCCTAAAGGAGCCTCCTTCACGCCTCACCTTCAAGTCTGTCGAGTCTGTGTAGCTGACGTTTTGACATTTGTGTGTGATTCAGTAACATTAGTAATTGTCACAGTTTTACCGGTGTCGTGTTCGCTTACGACGTTGTAAGGAGTCGAAGACTGATCAGCACCGCTGGGAGGTTGCAGCGTCGACGGCGGTCGATACCACAGCGACCAACCCTACAAGTTTTCCAACTATGGTTCTTCGATTTCAAAGAATAAGAAAAATAAGAAAAATAGTAGTAATAGCGTAATAAGAAAAAAGCTTGATTGAATAAAAGTAAGGGCAGAACTTCTGCCACCTTATCATTGCGAACTCAATCCTATTGAACTTGTTTGGGCCGACATGAAAGGACTCGTACCTCGCAATAATACATCATTTTAATGCTTATTTTAATGTATCCAAACTAAAAATTTAATACAAGATTATAATAAACTTAGGAAGAGCGCTTGATGTCTATCTTACAGGCTTTTTTAGGTTAATTTAGGTATCAAGAACCACCAAACTGTACTATTTATTGTTGGGCACCAAAAGGAAAACCTGAAAAAAAAAACATACAATACAACTAAACTTAAATTACTAATCTTACTTAATAATCATACAATACAACTAAACTTAAATTACTAATCTTAATTAATATGTTGTGTAAACAAAGAATGACATTACTTAGTTTACAAAAAAAGATAATATTAGTAATTGAAGTTTGTTACATTCATGAACCTGAAAGCCAAATCCTATACATGTACGTACTTAAACCCATATGTATATACACAGAGTTTTGTACCGGAAATGAAATGCAGATGTCGTTAGCATTCAAAAGTGGTTGCACTTGGCGCGAAAACGGACCTACAGCGGTAGATACAATTAAGTTGTTGTCGGTGAGGGACAGACCTACGCGTCAATCTCCTGCTTTTTCCGCATAGATAGCTCTGTCCTTTACTGACAAAAATAATTGAGTCACATCCTCTGGTGGGAGTTTCAAAAGGCTGGTATTTAATCGCACATCAAAAATATTTGCACAGCAAAAAAGGATCAGCAAAAACACTTTTTATGTTTTAAATATTTTATGTGTACTCAAGTTTATGTTTTAAGTATTTTTTGTTGTTCTTACATGTTCAACTTTACACGAAGGATAAAGGGGGCTTCACTTCGCTCACCCTCTTTACACTTCACCTAAGCAACCGCAGCATTTTGCCCTGATATTTGCTGTGCAAATCAGTATTTTTAATGTGCAGTTTAATATTTCCCGTTTTAAAACAAGTGTTTGACGTTACTTTGAATTCGTATGCTTTTTTTGTTGAAAATCAATCTAAATAGAATAAGAACTTGCCAAAACGGCCTTTTATGTTTTAAAGTCTCAAAATCTTATTCTAACCTAATTATTGACAATAATTTTAGGTACCTACCTATTACAGAGTCTTTTATTACTTGATTAGTTTAAAGAAATAAGCAACATATGTATAAATATATTAAATGTGATAAATATCTTAACAGGAACTTCTCCATTTGGTAAAAAATTTAACCTGCCTTAGGAAAATAGGCTGAACCAATTATTTTTTTATGTAGCCGTAAGTGTCCCACTGTTGGGTAAAGGCCTCCCCCTCTTGCATCCACACGCCCCTGAACTGCGCCACCTACGGCTACCCCGGCAGAAACTTGTCAAGTTCATCCCGCCATCTCCGGTTAGGCCTGCCCGCACGCCGGTAACTGTCTTTTGGCACCCATTCAGTGGCAATTTTCGCCCATCTGTCTGGGTGCCTACGACTGTCGTGGCCGGCCCAGTTTCACTTTAGCTTGGCGGTCTGTGCACCCACATCAGCGATGTCAGTTAAGGAGCAATGCTGCGCTCCTTTGCTCGCTGGCAAACCTTGAGTTTGTACTTTTGAAGTTCGGTCAAAAACCTTGTCTGATAGGCAGGACACAAATATTGATAAGTTTGCGCTTGAGCCCTCAAGCGCAAACTTATCAGTGGAAGGTTTCCCTTCCTTCGTTCCTTAATGTTCTTCAAGGCGTTAGAAATAAGTCTTTCGATTTCCTTATCCTGCCAGTTTTCGACGGGCTATCTGGCCCAAGCAAATATACTTATCGACCTACTGTATTTCCTGCCCATCAACCTCAAACATTCGTTTTTCACTGTCAGTTAGTTAGTTTTTGAACCATTAATATTGAGTCCAACCTCAAGGCTCGCTTTGCTGAGTTCCTGTTACATATGCTGGAGCTAGAATGCAGAAAGGGCAAACAGGACAATATCGTCGGCGAAGCCAAGGTTCGTGAGTCTTCTGCCACCAACAATAACGGCTCTGTCTGCCCATGGGACCATCAGCTTCTTGAATACTTCCTCGATGGTGCAGGTAAAATGTTTCGGAGACAGCGGGTCTCCCTGTATGAAGCCTCTTACTATCTAAAACGGGTCCAGCTGCATTTAATTTGATTTCCGCTGTGCTATTTAGGTATATGGCTTCTAGATATGAACCAAAAATAAGAGTTGGAAAAAGTGACAACTTGGGCGTCTCACTGTCTTTCAGTCACTTAATTCAGACAAGAGTAATCGCATATACTGCTGCTAAACTAAAGTGCCAGAGTGGTGCTGTTATTTCGCGATCGAAAGTCAATGTCATCAGTGTCCGTTTCTGAGGTTCGCTTAACTTTAAGTTGTCGCTTGTGCGTGTGCATCAGGGCTTTATGCAAAAACACATTCATACAGTTGTTCCTTCAGCAACTTCACCGAGGCTTCGGTATCTTTCTTCACTTTCGTGCTGCAAGCTGTCAGTTTCTCACAGGAGTGCTCGTTGTGACGTCGTGCGTTAGTCAGACTAAGGTCCAGCTCGTAGCCAAGTTTGACGGCTGCGCGGGAGAGGCCGGAGAGGCAGGATGAGGTTTCTGACCTGGAGGAAAATGGACTGTTTACATTTGGAAATTTATAAACCTAAGGGTTAGTATTAGTTGGTCAACAGCATGCGTTGCCCACCTCTATGATTTCTGCCGTCCTTTTAAAATTCAAACGAAAATTGCATAACGCCTTCCAGAAAAGAAGCAGAAAGATAATTCGGGAAAATATTTTCAAGGGCATCAAACTGAGAAAAACATTTCGAGATAATAGTGTTATTAAATGAATGAAAAAAATATATATTAACAGGATAATTGAGATTTCTCAAACAACAGAATGTCCTTCATTTGTCATCTATAGCAAAGTTTGCTCAAATCTTTAATGAACGAAACTCTTTGCTCTCTCATCTTATGGCTCAAATCCCTTCGCCGGTAAGTTGGCTAGCATCAATAGTTTTCCCGTCTGTCAATAACTCAGCTATCAGTTAGAACGCATTGACTTTATAGTAGTTTATGTGACTGATAAATAATGCCTAATTATGTACAGTTACATACACTAGTTTATCTACACACATATCATAAGCTCTCTTTGATGTGTTCAGGAACCACATGTTTCACCGGCATTGTGGCATTGAGTTGTTTAGCTTGTTCTGTAGTACCAAGTTCACAGACAAAGTAGGGGCGGCACGCAGGCGGGCGTCGGCGTGCGAAATTTGAATGTCATAATATGTAGAAAATTTACACATTATGGTCATAATGTTTAATTTTCAGATAAGAAATGAGTTTTTACAAAGTAGTTTAACATTATGCTGATCGTAACTTGCGGTTTTTGGACGCAGTAAAGAGGGTTTATGATAAAATATTTTTAGTTTTATAAAGTGGTGAGATCTGAGATCATAATAAAGTCTTATAAATTTTAAGATTATAACGAGGCAATCATGCCTTGTTTACTAAATGGGTCCAAGGTCCACTCGGAGAGAATAATAAAACCTTTAACATTTCAGCAGCATTCATTGTGTGTTTTTTATAGTTTGATAATTTATATCATTTGGGACATATGCTAAATATGCGTTAGTGTAAAACAATGTAATTGGTTCATCATTTTATAGTAAAGAGTTATTTTGGACTGTCTTTTGCTCGTTTTCTGAAATATTTTTGTTGATTTGACATGTGATTTGAGATGTTTAATAGTGAAATGTTAGTTGATGTGAGTGACATAATTTTTTTCATTCGAAATAACCAGTCGCAAGTAGTCGAGAGGTATTATTTTTAACATCATTTAAACAAGAATTTAGACACCTATTGAACGAAATATTCAAATACGTTTCTTAAAATAGGCTTAAATTTCATAAACTAAAATAAAAAGTGCCACATAGGTATATTTATTTGGTATCGTCCATTGTGCCCAACTTTAGCAGTATTTCATTGTCAATTTGGCTTCACAAGGGGCTAACATTTCGCTGACGCTCTGGAGATATGAAGGCACGATGTCTTCCATCAGCGTTAGAACTTACGTAAAAATAAAGGCAACACCTTTCTAAAACCATTTTTTAAGGCAAGTATTTAATCGCACATAAAATACTGGATCAACAAAATCATTTTTTGTGTTTTAAATATTTTATGTGTTCTTAAGTTTATGTTTTAAGTATTTTTTGTTGTTCTTACATGTTCAACCTAACACGAAGGATAAAGTGGGGCTTCGCTTCGCTCACACCCTACCCTTCACCTAAGCTACCGTAGCATTTTGCCCTGATGTTTGCCGTGCAAATATACCTCCAAATATACCTTCAAAACACATATGAAGTCGCACCTGATTCAAAAGCAAATACTAGGAATGTCTCTTCCCAACATTGGATAGCCATATATATTTTTAGTTTGATATTTTATTATTTTAGTAAACATTTTCACACTATACCCAACTCACTACACACATGGTATAATATACTTATTTATTTAATCTTCATGTAGATTTTGTACTATCCTACTCATGAATTTATTTATTTCCACATCTTTAAATACTTGTAAGGATATATCTATTTCTGACACTTTTTTCATAATTATTATTTTCATTCACATTCACATTCAGATGTAACCGCTGCGTCTCCGCGTCTCCTAGGTGATGGCTGAAAACCAGTTCTGCTCTTAATGAGCAATAAACACTGAGCTTTGACCTTTTCCCGTCAATGCAGCGCGTCTACATACCCACCTATATTCTTCTATACGTTTTATGTAATAATCTTATGTATTTTTGTTTTTATTACTTTGCTATCATTTAAGTTGTTTTATAGTTGCACCTCCGTATCACTTTTAATTTGTATGTGTGCTGCTTTGATGGAATAAACATTTATATATCTATCTATATGTCAAATCAGTATTTTTAATGTGCAGTTTAATATTTCCCTTTTTTTTATCAGTAAGCTGTTTGGTAGCATCGTCAAGGGTTCCTGGATATCGGGATCATCTGCTTAGCATTCCGGCCCATCTCGGAGATGGTCGCACGACAGTCGCGCGACTGCCGCGCTGTTCAGAACCTGAGCTGGGTTAGGAAGCAGGAATAATTACATGTTGAAAAAGTATGCGAATCGAACTGCCAGTGACTCTTATGCTCAATGACATAAGGTTCATTTTATCTGAACTCGAACACTTTTTCATTATGGTAATTATTCCTGCTTGAGCCACTGATGTCCAAAATAATGACAATCGCGTAGCTGCAGCGCGGCGTTCGCGCAAATGTCTATAAGTTTAGGCGCTCGTATGCACCCATTCCTTATTTAACAAACACCATCAACAGCAAGAACAACAAGCAATGTTTCTGCGTTGGAATCCATTTTCTAATTCAAGCGTGCCACTCCGTGCTGCGCGGCTGAAGATGTGTCTGTGGAAAAGTTTCTTGGAATAACCATTGATAGCAAATTGCAGTGGGGACCCCACATAGATAAATTGGCTGGTAAATTAAGTTCTGCGGCTTACGCTGTTAGGAACATCAGACAAAGCACGGATGTGGCTACATCTAGGCTAGTATATTTTAGTTACTTTCATAGTGTGATGTCCTATGGTATCTTGTTGTGGGGGAAAGCAGCGGATATTCAAACTATTTTTATTTTACAGAAAAGAGCTATTCGAGCAATTTATAATTTAAAACGAACAGACTCCTTAAGAGAGCTTTTTAAAGAAATTGACATACTAACAGTAGCTAGTCAATTTATTTTCGAAAATATAATGTATGTACGCAAGAACCTTACAACATTTTCCAAACTTAGCGACAGCTGTAATGTTAACCTAAGAAATAATCACAGACTATGTGCGCCCCGTTTTAGACTCGCGAAGGTTAGCAATTCTTTCAAGGGTCAGTGCATTCTCTACTACAATAAGATACCTCTGGAGATTTTGAAATTGCCATTTGAGCAATTTAAAAAGCATGTTAAAGCGACTTTGTCGAAAAAGGGATATTACATTGTTCAAGATTACTTAAATGGCAGGACTGTATGGGGTTAATCTGGCTCAACACAGACCTTGCTGTTAATAATTTTGTAATTATTTATTCCTGCTTATTAATCATAACAATTAACAAAACAATTTTTCATATTTGTATTAGTTAAGCACAACCTATTTTTAAAAGAGATCTAAAAATAAATCTGTGGGAGTTTCTACGCCCTTCTTCTCCCACAGTGGTCCAATGTAGAGAAGAGGCAAAAAATGACGTTTGCTAAGTATATGTAAATATCTACAGTAATAAAGTACTTTGACTATTGACTTTTGGAAACCGCAGCCGCCGTAATATTTAATCACACTAAATGTCGAAATGACTCTATTACCTAAGTTTCCTAAGTGAGCGAAATTGACTTTGACATTTCGGTAGCTAAAACGTACTTTTTTAAATCAGTAAGATTTTTAGCAGCATCTTCAAGGGTCGTCTGCATATGGTTCCTGGTGATCAAGATCATCTCCTCGGCATACCGGCCCATCTTAGCTATGGAGGCGCGAGCAGCTTCCGTGCAGGAGTACTTGCGCGCGACGTGCTGGCTAGCGATGGTGCGGGCAGCTCGACGCTCCTCGTCGCACATGGCTGTAATGTAAGAACATTATATTCACGTACTATCCGCCAAATTAAACTTGGCACCCGCGATGAATGCGTTTTCACCTCCCTATCTCGCTCTCTCTCGCCCTCGACGCATCTGTAGGACAGTGACGGACGCTATGACATCATCAGAGCGAGGTGCCAAGTTAACTTTGGCGTGTAATACGGACGTTCTAACGATGATGGGGTTATTCCCTGTCACGCAAAATTGAGTATTGAATAACTGCCTTAACGCGGACACAACTATGCTTTTGCCACCACGTATATAAAAGCGTCAAATTTCGATAATGTGCAAACAAATGTTATTGATTTAGGACTTTCGGATCGTAAGGCCACTATTTTACAGAATCCAGTTAAAAAGCGATGAACCAACATAGCAAAAGTGAAATTCGCAAAAAAAGTGACTTAAATACATTCATACATATGAGGAGGGATGAGGAAGAGGGGTAGGCCATCCCTCACTACACTAAAGACCTCCACTTGCTACGAACCTGGTATACAACCCTCGCTTCCTCAACATTCATATTATTTCTCTTCTAACAAGCTCGCCGGTTACGGGTACTTCTAATTTCCCACTTCACCCATAAATCGCCAATTTGGTCTCTGTAGGAACTTTTTGGGCGTCCTCTTCCAACGGCTCCATTCAATATTTCACCAAATTAAACACTTAAAAAACCGACTTCAAGTTAAGTTTTATTTTTTCCTCCCCGGTAGGGAAGTGAATGTAGTTGAAAAGTCCTCATAAAAAAACTGCACGGAACCACAAACCAAAACGCCATCTATGTACACATTTATTTGTTGTTGATTTTTTCAAAAAGCACTTATTTAATTTTGATAAAATTTATATGGAAACATCTCTGCAGTATGACCTACCACCTACCAACCAAAATATAAACAATCAAAATCATTTTATAATTGACAGAATTATCGTGTAACAAACATACAATAAAAAACCGTCGAATTGAGAACCTCCTCCTTTTTGAAGTCGATTGAAAAGAGACTTCTCCAAAGAAAAAATATGTAAATTTATAAGGGAAATATTAAACTGCACATCAAAAATACTGATTTGCTGCGGTAGCTTAGGTGAAGGGTAAAGGGGGTGAGCGACGCGAAGCCCCCTTTATCCTTCGTGTTAGGTTCTTCATGTAAGAACAACAACAAATACTTAAAACATAAACTGAGTATTTAACTCACAATATTTAAAACATAAAAAGTGTTTTGCTGATCCTTTTTTGCTGCGCAAATAAGTATTTTTGATGTGCAATTAAATACCAGCCAATTTATAAACGGTTGTTTCTGATTAAGTGAGATTTATAAATGCGACGAAGGAATCGAGAAACGAGCTTTCGATAAAATACTGGAAATAATAATATTATTTTTCGAAATGGGTTACCCGTGGTGAAGAATTACCTAACCGAACTGTAGCCACACCAATTTGCCTCATTAATATGACTATGGTTAATTTTATTTATCCGTAGTCACACCATAGCAAGCCAACACACCCTTAATGACAAAAAAAAAACTGTTCGCTAGAAACAAACCACCCTGGCTGTCAAATGGAATCAAAACTTGCCCTAGGAAAAAACGTGTTCTACTCTGAAAATATAGATAAACACCAACAAAAACAAATAAACGAGAATAAAACGAGATGATTGAGGAAAAAACTTACTTTAACTCGAAAATATCAAAACTTACATTGCATTAAGAATTCCCCAAAATAAATCCAAAGCTATTTGGAAAATAAAACAGAACTAGCGTTAAAAAAAAAACATAATAATGATAATTCATTATTAATAATGCAATACAATCAATGAGCCTCACAAATTAGTAAACACTTTTAATGACATTTTAAGAGATCAGGTAGATCCACAAAGTAACAATATTCCTAAAATTAAACCAAACCCATCAAATCAAAATTTATATTGATGTCGCTAATAGATAACACGGAAAATTACCAAGTTATAAACAATCTAAAAAATACTAAGAGTGTAGGACATGACGGCATCAATAATAAAATATTAAAAACTTGCTCCCACATACTAGCCACCTGTATCTGCTGTCATAAATTTATGTTTTGAGCAAGGATCAAGAACCGAAAGATCGTAAGAACTTAAAACTTACATCATAAAACCTCTTCATAAATCTGATAATAAAAAGATGTTACTAAGTACCGACCAGTAGCTCTAATTCCCGTAATATCTTAGATTTTTGAAAGGGCTGTACATAATATACAAAGTTCTATTCTTGAAATAAACCACATCTTTGTAGAGGAACAAAATGGTTTCGAAAAAACAAATCCACAATACTAGCGATATATGACCTCTCAAAACATGTGTATGATAGCATCAACTATAAATAACATATCTCAATGATCTTCATGGACATGACCAAGGCTTTTGACTTTGTAGATCATAAATAGCTACTGATGCGTCTTGACAGCTTTGGGATAAGAGGACTTACAAAAACCTATAAGATTCATATTTGAAAATTGTAAAACAATTTTGCATTATCAATAATATAGATCAAACCAGTAGAGACCAAAGCTACGTTTTCAATACTTAGTGCGTTAAGTATGGAGTGCCACAGGGCAGTATTCCATCCTCTACTATTCTTGGCCTATATATGTAAATGATCTACCAGAAACTCTACCACATTTGATGGGTTTATTTGCGAATGATGGCTCGGTTGCCATGAAATAAACAGAGGTACTAAACTTTGAATTAGAGATAAATAATACATCGAGTGGTCTAGTAAAATAGCTACAAAATTCTCATATTAAAAACTTTAAAATACTAAAATTATGCAATTTCACCAGCCTAAGTAAACCCACCAACCTTGCAAATAAACTATAATAACTAAAACATAGAAATTAAAACAAATTCCTCTGACTACGTCGTAATAAAAAAGCATGACGAAAACCTAGAACATACCGAAAACAAATCAAAACTAACATGAAGCCATGAAACAAGTATGAACCTACTTGTTTCATGACTTTGTGTTTTAGTTCATTTCATTCATTAATAATAATAATAATAATTCCTTCGACACTATTTACACACATTGATCTAGCCCCAAACTAGGATTCCCTGTATCTTGGGTACAGACAACGATACACATACTTATGTAGATGAATATTATACAGAGATAGATAAACAACCAAGACTAGGGTGTTACATACGTACTTTCCACGGATACTGCCGACCATGACGATGACCTGATATTCGTGCCTCGTGTAAGCCAAGACGGCTGACGGTGCATTTAACGTGTGATACCGCCGACCATGACGATGACCTGATATTCGTGCCTCGTGTAAGCCAAGACGGCTGACGGTGCATTTAACGTCACGTAGCTACTTTTTAGAATTTAGGTTTTTCCATTGTATAGAGTCACTTTATATCTTACATCGATTGAAGTCGCAACTCTGTAGAATTAATTAATAAAATAAGTCAAAAGCATTTTGATTTTTTTTTGGATCCTTCGTTGCGACCAAACGTAATTGGCGCAGCCGGTAGGATAGCTGAGTCAGTGCTTCCTGGTTCCTGCCAATCCTGGTTCCTGTGGCCCGGGAAACGTCGTCAGCTATCCCGAAACCTACAAATAAATCACGTCGGTCAGCCAGCGGAGGAGTATCCAGACATTGATACGCCCAGAGATACCAAGATGCTAATGTGAGTACACTTGATTCTTTCTTGTGATTGCTCATCCCCTATTTTAATCCTATTTTTAGCCCTGTATAATATAAATTTTCCAAAATTTTCCACCCACGCGTCCAACGACGACAATCGGCGACTTACTACCCCAGTAGTGTAGTAGGGAACCGTAGAGTAGCCCAAGATTTTCTTAGACGAATAGACGAAGTGGAGGAAGACGAACAAGTACAAAGTCATAGATCACGTAGAAGAATGGAAAACACAGGCGTAGATACCATTTACAAGGCCTTAAGGCTCCTTCCCGAATTTGACGGCAACCCCAATGTACTAACTAGGTTCATACAGTTATGCGACCAGCTAGTTAGTGTATATGTGAAACCAGGCCCTGATAATGAGTTAGCGAATTTATGTCTGCTGAATGGTATTTTAAATAAAATCACCGGTGCCGCAGCACGAACGATCAATTCCAACGGCATTCCAAATAGTTGGATAGGTATTAAAAGTGCCCTTATCAATAATTTTGCCGATCAACGAGACGAGACCGCACTTTACAATGACATGTCCCTCCTATCACAAGGCCAAGGTACCCCACAAGATCTCTATGAGCGATGCCAAAGTCTTTTTAGTACCATAATGACCTATGTAACATTGCATGAGAGTGTCGCCACAACGGTCGAAGCGAAACGAGAGTTATATAAAAAACTTGCATTGCAATCTTTCATCAGAGGACTGAAAGAGCCGCTAGGTTCCCGTATTCGGTGTATGAGACCCGAAACTATCGAAAAGGCTTTAGAATATGTACAGGAGGAAGTGAACGTCATGTACCTTCAAAATCGAAATGAGTCCCTATCTGATCGAAAACACCCCCATTATCAGCCCATTATAAAAATGAGCCCTATCTATAGTGCCCCTTCTGTGCCACCTATGCCGATGGCACAACGTCACAACTTCGCTAACCCGTTGCCCAATTGGCAACAGCGCCCTGGTACCGTGCCCTTATGGAAACCGAATAATAATTATTCTCATCCCCAATTCAGTGCACCCCAACGCATGGCTAATATGCCCACGCGCACGCAACAAATGTTCCGAGCGCCACCACCGAATTATAACCCTCACAGTAATGTCTTCCGTATGCAACCGCGGAACCCTAATCATTTTGGTGCAAACCATAATACCGCACCAAAACCTATGAGTGGAGTTGTCCCTTATGTACCTAAACCATTGCCACCCTCCGGTCATGATTGGACCCGACATGGCAATCCACCTCCGAATAATTATTTTAAATCGCGAGAGACTAACTTCAATGAGTGCTATGGCTATGATGACTATGAATATGGCCCCACGTATGACGTAGATTATTTCCCGGAACAGAGCAACGACTACTATGAGTACAATCCTTATCTCTCAGGCGAGCCCGAGTCAAGTTACTCTTATCAACCTGTCCCCGAGGTGAACTCCAATACCGATGATATGTTTCCACAGCCTTCATCCTCCATACCTGAGGATTTTCCCAAATCATCCAAGTCAGACAGACTAAAATAGAAATTAATTTACAGACCCAACGGCAACTACCGTTTATTCAGATCGCGAACCCCCCACTTAAATTATTAATAGACACTGGTGCCAATCAGTCGTTTATAAGTCCTGAAACTATTGAAAAATATTTTCAGCACATTCCACTGAACTATGATCCATTCGAAGTAACTAATGTGCATGCTACTAGCCGCAATGACTATTCTATAACCCTGCCAAGTTTCCCCGAATTCAATGACAGAAATGATATCACGTTCTTCGTATATAAATTTCATAATTATTTCGACGGTCTTATAGGATCAGATTTACTGACCAGTTGGGAATGTAACATAAATTATAAAGACAAATTTCTTGAAACACAAAGTACTAAAATTCCCATTATCATGTACGACTCATGCAACGTGAACCTCTACGAAGATATCATTCCAGCGCATTCATCAAAATTGGTGCGAATACCGGTCAACATGCATGACGGTGATGCAATTATTTCACAGCAAGTAATATCTAATTGCATTGTAGGTGATTGCTTGACATCAGTTATAAATCGTCGTGGTATTTTAGAAGTAACTAACCCGAGTCCAAATGACGTCATCTTTTCTATGTATCAACCCGTTCACGGTGAAATTTATAACAACGAATGCGAACGGTCCCAGCAATTATCGCCGCGATCGAAAGAAGTACTTTCTCGCTTACGGACGAGTCATTTGAACGCGGAAGAACGCGCTAACTTAGAATCACTTTGTTCTCAGTACGCCGATATATTTTATATCGAAGGCGAACCGCTAACGTTCACAAATAAGATCAAGCACTGCATTAGAACTACAGATGAGGTCCCAGTTTACACAAAAAGCTATCGATATCCGTTTGTTCATAAGCAGGAAGTTAGTGACCAGATTGGAAAAATGTTAGAACAAGGGATAATTCGTCCTTCGGACTCCGCATGGAGCTCGCCAATCTGGGTCGTTCCCAAAAAGACAGATGCGTCTGGCAAAACGAAATGGCGCATTGTTGTAGACTTCCGGAAAGTGAACGAGAAGACCATAGACGATAAATACCCCATACCTAACATAACGGATGTCCTTGATAAATTAGGCAATTGTCAATACTTCACCACCCTAGATCTCGCCAGCGGATTTTATCAGGTGGAGATGCAGGACGAGGATATCCTAAAAACAGCTTTCAACGTGGAGCATGGGCACTTTGAATTTTTGAGGATGCCCATGGGTCTCAAAAATAGTCCTTCTACCTTCCAGCGAGTGATGGATAATGTCCTCAGAGGCCTCCAAAACGTCATCTGCCTGGTTTATCTTGATGATATAATAGTTTTCAGCACATCCCTTCAGGAGCATATTGTTAACTTAGATAAGGTTTTTCAGCGATTGCGTGAATCGAATTTTAAGGTTCAAATGGATAAATCGGAGTTCTTGAAACTTGAAACAGCTTATTTAGGTCATGTGATAACTCGAAATGGCATCAAACCTAATCCTGAAAAACTAGCAGCTATTGAGAAGTACCCCATTCCTAAAACTCCTACTGAAATTAAGCGATTCCTTGGACTTCTCGGTTATTACAGAAAGTTTATTCCAGACTTTGCCAAGATAACCAAACCTCTCACGCAATGTCTGAAAAAAGGTTCAAAAATCAGATTAGATGAAAATTATGTATCCTGTTTCGAAAAATGTAAAACACTTCTGATCAATGATCCGATTCTCCAGTATCCGGACTTCTCGAAAGATTTCATCTTAACAACTGACGCGTCTAATCTAGCCATTGGTGCTATTCTCTCCCAAGGTCCCCTAGGTTCAGATAAACCTATCTCTTACGCATCTAGAACACTGAACGGTAGTGAGATAAATTACAGTACCATCGAAAAAGAACTCCTAGCCATCGTATGGGCAACAAAGTACTTTCGTCCCTATTTATTCGGCCGCAAGTTCCAAATTGTAACTGACCATAAACCTCTTCAATGGGTTATGACGCTAAAAGAGCCAAATTCACGTTTAACCCGATGGAAAATGAAATTAAGTGACTATAACTTTACCGTTGTGTATAAGCAAGGTAAAGCTAATACGAATGCAGATGCATTATCCCGAATAGAAATCAATAATGAGGAAATAAGTTCAGTTGTAGCTAACCCATCAGAGAAACCACCTTCAATTTCTGGGTCAACTACAGCAACAGCTCACACCAGCCAGGAAAACCCCATTCTAGAAGTCCCAATAACCGACGAACCCCTCAATAAGTTCAATAGACAGATTTGTTTCAAATTAGTTGGTGATATTAAAGGTCGTACTACAGTAACTAAGCCTTTCGACACACATACTCGAACCACTATCCAAATTTCAGAATCTAATCTTGAGGAAGATGTGGTTAATGCTATTAAGGAATTCGTTAACCCTAAAGTTAAAACCGGTCTTATTATTCATCCACCCTTGGCTATGTATTCGATCATCCCCATCATACAGGAAAAATTCAAAAGTTCAGCAATGACTATGGTCTTAACTAAAGTCGAACATGAAAATGTAAAGGAATATTTACGTCAACAGGAAATCATTCAGAGATACCATGAAGGTAAAACTAACCATCGTGGCATTTCTGAATGTTACTTAGCTCTGTCTAATAAGTTTTACTGGCCAAAAATGAAAGAACACATAACCAAGTATATTAATGAATGTTCTATCTGTGGTCAAGCTAAATATGACCGCAGTCCTATCAAGCAACGTTTTCACATTGTTCCACCCCCTTCTAAACCATTCGAGATCGTTCATCTAGACCTCTTCACTGCTCAAAATGAGAAATACCTTACCATAGTTGATGCTTTCTCGAAATATGCTCAAGCATATCATCTCAGAGCCGGTACCGCAGTTAGTGTGATTCAGGCCCTCTTAAACTTCTGTACTCATCACGGTATGCCCCTGGTAGCAGTAACAGATCGTGGTACTGAGTTTACTAACCAGTTATTCTCAGAATTCATTAGACTCCATAAAATACAGCATCATAAGATCTCAGCACACACCCCTAATGAAAATGGAATGGTTGAACGTTTTCATTCAACTTTATTAGAACACTTACGTATCTTAAAATTAAATCAGAAAAACGAATCCGTCGTCAATCTCATGCCGTATGCTATTCTAGCTTATAACAGCTCAATCCATAGTTTCACTAAATGTAGACCCCTAGATATTATAACAGGACACTTCGATCCTCGTGATCCTCTCGATATAGATCTTTCTGAACACTTACTCCAACAGTATACCCAGGAACATCGTAGCAAAATGTCTAAAGTCTATGAGATGATAAACGAGACATCCCTTAGCCGTCGTACCGAGCTAACGGAAGCTCGAAATAAAGATCGTGAGCCGGAAGTAGAGCTTATACCTGAACAGCAGATATTCATTCGAAACCCATTAGCAGCTCGCCAGAAACTAGCTGCCCGCTATGCTCAAGATACAGTGCTTGCTGACTTGCCTATTCATATCTATACTAAAAAGAAGCCTTGCCCAGTAGCAAAATCACGCCTTAAAAGGGTCCCCAATAGTGCACAATTGTTGCAGGACACTATTGATTCTGCTACTTCACCAGACCCACGCACAAGAGATAACACTTGACTCCTTAGAAGAAGGACCTGGACTGCTTCCCTTTAAACTAGGACCAACCCGAGTAATATCTCACTATCACTCATTCGTACAAAGTATAAGTCTATCGGATATTCACTCTAAAGTCGATTTAGTTAAAAGTCAAATCGATAGTTTTAGACCTCAGCTAAATAATAGGACCTTATCTCTATTTGAGCCCCACCTTGATTATCTCAGTAGTAAGCTAGGTAAAGTAGCTGAACAATTATTAACTTTCGAACCCAGTCGAGCTAAAAGGGGACTCATTGATGGTTTAGGTTCCATTATCAAAAGTATAACAGGAAATCTCGATTACACAGATGCTGCTTATTATAACAATGCTATTAAAGTATTACAAAATAACGAAGATAAATTAGCTTCAGAAATTAATAATCATATTACGATCAGTAAAGAATGGATGTCCCAGCATTCAGTTATTTTAAACAGTATCATAGAAAACCAAGAGAAAATTAAAAACGTCCTTAATAACGTAATGAAAGGAGAGAGCTACCAATCAGCTGATTTTGTTAGCTATGCATATTTAAAACAGCTTCTTTTAATCTTAGGAGATAATATAGATAGTTTAACAGAAGAATTGATTAAGTTAGAAACTACTTTAGCCTTCATTCGTGCATCGAGCACTTATCATTCGGCTTTAACCATAGGTAGTTTAAAATATATGTTAAGTAGGTTAAGATATATATATCAGAAGGATAAACTTCTAGATATAGATTTGAGGGAATATTACGATATAATAAAAACAGGCTCATATTATAGTAACAAGGAAATTGTCATAGTCTTCAAGTTACCGATTGTCGTATCCAAAATCTATTCCCTTTATAAATTATCTATTGTACCCAATAAAAATCACGAGTCCCTTATTCCTACATCCCCTTACATAGCAATTCATGAGAAAGATTTCATGTACATAGAGACAGAATGTCCGAAGACCACTGTATGGTATCTCTGCGAGGAACAATTCAACTACCAGCTTCGAGACCAACCAGATTGTATCCAGCAACTTATTACGGCCCAGCGAATCGACGAGTCCTGCAAGCCGACCACCATCAGTCTCACCAAAGAAGCACTTGAAAAACTCGACGATAAGCACTACACCCTAAGTTTCCCGAAACCTACCAAAATTCAGACGTCCTGCGGACAGAATAAATACGAAACACTCCAAGGCAGCTATCTCGCAGTTTTACCACATGGCTGTTTCCTCCAGACTCCAGAATTCACCATAACTAACAGTCACGACCGTACCAGAGGACAAGTATTGAAGATAACTGAATTACCGTCCAGAAATGAATTAACCAGCACTGCAGGGTTGCAGTCGCATACACTTTTGGAATTGAACTCTATCAACTTGGAAAATCTACACGCTAGCAGCACGAAGATATCCCTACAGTCACCAGTACATTTGAAGAAGGCTACAGATAATAGTCTGTACCATACTACAATACCCATCTATACGATACTATTCAGTGCATGTGCACTCGTTATAGCAGTCATAATTCGGAAATATTACACCAAGACGGTCAATATTAAGAAACAAGTTGGCAAAGCAGAGTCCGATAAACCTAAAGAGATATATTCTGAGATTTCAGAAAGAACAAGATTTGATCCTAATCTTGTCTCAGCAACATTTTCGAAGATACCTCTCAAATAGTTCCTGATCTTCGGTGGGAGGTGTTACATACGTACTTTCCACGGATACTGCCGACCATGACGATAACCTGATATTCGTGCCTCGTGTAAGCCAAGACGGCTGACGGTGCATTTAACGTGTGATACCGCCGACCATGACGATGACCTGATATTCGTGCCTCGTGTAAGCCAAGACGGCTGACGGTGCATTTAACGTCACGTAGCTACTTTTTAGAATTTAGGTTTTTCCATTGTATAGAGTCACTTTATATCTTACATCGATTGAAGTCGCAACTCTGTAGAATTAATTAATAAAATAAGTCAAAAGCATTTTGATTTTTTTTGGATCCTTCGTTGCGACCAAACGTAATTAGGGAACAAACATCCGTTGTCATCAAACAAATATTTGCCCCCACCGGGACTCGAACCCGGGACCCTTGGCTTCGAAGGCAAGGTCACTGCCGACTCGGCCATTCGGGTCGTCTGAAGAATGCTTGGAGTCCTAATTGACCAAGTTTCATTAGGTTGATGTTAGTACAGATTGGTGGTGTTCAATTCTGAAGCGATTGATTAAGTTATAAACGAGTATTAATCAAGATATCATTACCGGGTACATTCAGTTCGTCAGCCAGGTTAGTTAGCTGGGTGTAAATAGTTTGTTTCTTCATAACAGCAGCGTGGATCTCTTCCTTGATCCTTCGCTGCATTTTACTAGTTAGCTGCTGGTACGAGTTCTGGATGTTTGTATGGTAAGTGTCAAGGAATGGAGCCAGGACCGTGTCCACGTAGCGGCCGACTTCGCTGAAGTAAATTAAAATGAATATAATATTATATTCTCCCTAATTACATTATCTTCCTGAGTTAAAAAATTAAAAATTAAAAAAATAAAAAATTTATTTATTTACAGTTACGTGAACAGACTCTTACTGAGCATCTTCCACGTATTCAATGCGTTTGACTACTTACTTTTTTGTCCCTAAACGTGGAAATGACCCAAATATCCCAATCACAGTGCAGTTTTACTGCTCTGCACAGCGAAAGTCAAAGATATTTAGGTCTATATTATACGTAGTATCCATTACATGTCTGTGATCTATTTCACCACTTCCCATTTCGTCAGCTTTAAATGTAATGCTAATTAGACAAGTTCATAGACTAGGTTCCTAATAACAAGTTCCCATTTTGGCCTCTTCCCAACTCGACCATTTTCCAATTTGACCGAATCCCATATTGATCACTGCCATGTCGTCCATGTCACACACATCCACACGTCCACGTCACATGCCATGTCGTCAGCTTTTCGTCTTTTAACACCCACTTTACTTAAGAAACCGTCATTCTCTAGAATTTATAACTTGACGGGCCCTGCCCACGAGATAAATCCACATAGGCCGTAGGCCTAAACGAGGAATATTACAAATGTACTGTATTTTATATGTTTTGAGTTTTCGAAAAAAGCGCTAAGTTTTTGATGAAATTTGCTCTATGGGGTTTTTGGGGACGAAATATCGATCTAACTAGGTCTCATAAATGGGAAATAGCGTTTTGTTGAGTTTTCGTGCTTTAGTCTTTTCCGCAAGATGGGATCGGTAATTTCACTTTATGACATGAAAATAAGGCAGATACTCCGATGATATTTTTGTCAAGAAAAGATCTTGCTCTTCTGCTCTGCTTGCTCTGTGCTCTTCATTAATGATATCATAAAAAACATTCGAATTCCATGCTTAATGTATGCTGATGAAGATGATGATGAAGTATATTCGCCAAAACATCACATTAACAGCATTTGTGACTGCGAGGCGTTGCAGCATGATTTGTCATTTGCGAAGGATAACTGAATGGTGCCAGTCTGATCTCATGAACCTCAACTTTAACAAATCTTTGTACTAATAATCTCAATACGATAACTTATAACTTCAATCTGAATAATACATATTATTACGTAAAACATTAGTGAGGAATCTGGGAATATTATTTGATGAATGGATTAAGAAGACCCGACAAATGTTTCTTAATTAGGACTACCAAAGATTTCAAATGCATTTCTGATAACATAATTTCTAGTCTCATACAACTATACAAAAGCCTTGTCAGAAGTATACTTGAGAATGGATGTCAGGTCAGGTCGCCATTCAATGCTTTCCGTACTCAGAGCATAGAATAGTTCCAACACAAACTGCTGAATGTGTTATCATACCATTGTAATCTAGGCCGTTAACTTACCATGACAAAATGAACAAATTTAATATCACCTTTCTTTGATATGCAACGTATTGGATTATAACTATTTACTTAATTTTATTAAATAATATAGATTGCCCACCTCTTTTTGAACTGTTCAAATTTAGTTACTTCACAAAAACCCGTAATTTAAGACCATTTAGTGTACCTGTGCGTGGGATTATAATTCATTCAATTAATCTACTTCTATGATAAGTCGTCTTTGTAATAACTTAACTAAAGAATCGAGTGATGAGATGGACATTTATAAATAACAATCGTTAGAAAATTTATAATCTGTCCATTATTTATTGCCTGTCCTGATCCAATATCTACTCTAATGTAATATTTGTTTGTTTATTTGTTTTGTTTATTTGGAAACTGGGCCCACAGCACAAAATGATAAACATAGATACAAAAACTAGCTTAGACTTAGGCCAATTAAGAGCCCTTGTTATACTTCTTTAACAATGTAAATACAGTTTGTTTGTAAGTTTTAAATGAAATAAAATCAAACACAAGTAATATTAATAAAATAAAAAATAAAATACAAGCTTGAGGAGAAGGGAGGGAGGGGGGAGGTGTGTGTGTGTGTGTGTGGAAATGAATGTATTTGTTCGAAATAGAGAGAATTTTTTTTTTTTTTTTTTTTTTTTATTATTAATATTATTAGTATTATTAAAGAGTGAGGATTTATTCATTTAGTGGAGGTACAAGTATTGACCTTATATTTCTCTGAAAGAGGCCAGGGGAGCAATGGAAAATGTCCATACTGGAAAACTTTCGGTTGTAAGTGCGAGGCAGGCGGCGGCTGGTAGAATTGGCGGCATAGTTTGAACGAGCCAGAGGTACACTAAACAGTCTGGTATGACGAGTACGTTTTGATGGCGCCTCAAGTCTGACTAGAGCCTCGACCAGATCCGGACAGTCCACTACACCATGACAAACATTGTAGAGCAGCCTCATGTCCATCATCACTCGACGGGACTCAAGACTAAGGATGTTGTGATGTCGGCATTCTGTTGCGTAGTCGTCGGTATCATATCCGTCTCGGAAGCTGAGTTGCCGGAGAAATTTTACCTGGAGACGTTCAATCATTTTGATGTAGATCTCGTATTGAGGATTCCAGACTGTGCAGCAGTATTCGAGAATGCTTCTAACATAGGCAAAGTATAGGACACGGATACAAGTGAGGTCAGTAAACGGTTTACTTACTCGTAAGATAAAACCCAAGTTTCTGAAAGCTTTGTTTGTGATATGTTCTATATGTTCTTGAAAAGTAAGTTTGGAGTCTAAGATGACGCCTAGGTCACGTATAGATTGAACTCTTAGAATTGAAGTATCTTTAAATTTATAGTCATACAAAATGGGGTTTGTTCGTCTTGTGAAGCTTATAATGTTGCATTTGGCAACGTTTACATTTATTCTATTGCGTTCATAGTAGGCAGACAGTCGGTTTAGGTCCGCTTGTAAGTTGACACAATCTTGACTAGAATTTATAGTTGAAAAAACTTTTTTGTCATCAGCATACAAGAGGAACCTGGCGTGTCTGAAGCAGGTACTTATGTCATATAAATATGCAACATAGAGTAAGGGTCCCAAGATTGACCCCTGAGGAACACCAGAAGGTACAGTGACTATCAAATCTGACCGACAGCCGCCAATGACAACAGCCTGAGATCTTCTACTAATGTAAGATTCCGTCCATCTTAGGAGATCTCCTTGAATACCCAGATTCTTCAATTTTTTCAAAAGTATAATGTGGTCAACCCGGTCGAACGCCTTCTCAAAGTCCGTGTAAACAGCATCGACTTGACCTCCCCTATCCATTCCTACGAGAACCGAGTCCACAAATACAGCCAAATTGGTTGTTGTGGACTTGGACCTCACAAAGCCGTGTTGTTCACCTGGGATATTTAGGGCGATATTTTGGTAGATATGTCCATGAACCACCCGCTCCATTACTTTGCTGAACACGTTTAGGATAGATATTGGTCTATAGTGTTCTATAGGTATTTTGGAGCCCTTTTTATGGACTGGAACGATTTTTGCAAACTTCCAAGGAGATGGGAAGACGCCCTCACGAAATGACCTGTTGAATATTATTGATACTGGCCCAGCCAGTGATTCGGCGCAACTCACGATTAGGTTAGGAGGAATTTGATCACTACCGGGGCCCTTACTTTTATCCAATTTCCGTAGGAGTTTCAGTATATCCTCAAGCGACACTTCTATTTTGTTAGTTACTAACTGATGAGGCGGTTCCATAAGAATTGTGTCAGGATAGCACTGAGCAGGGGGACAGAACATTTTCCCAAAGTGTTCATTGAAAGAATTGCATGTTTCCTGTTTAGAGCATAAGAGTTTGTTGTCGTAAGTCATATTTTGTGGATAACCAGATCCATCCTTACGTCTAGCCTTAACGTAAGACCAAAAAAGCCTAGGGTTCTCCTTAATACCGTCCTGAGCCAACCTTACATAGTTTGCGTTACATTCCTCCTGTACCTGTTTTTGCCTTCTACGAAGGAGAGAAAAAGCATCGTAATCCAGAGGGTTTTTATATTTTTTCCAAAAAGAGTGATACTTATTCTTCTCCTTGATGATGTTAATTAAGGCTCGGCTGTACCATATAGGGTATTGTCGCGAATTACAAGTTGTGGCTTTTGGCACAAACATCTCAATGGCTTCATGTATCGTTGAATTAAGGTATGAAACAGCGTCATCCACGGTACCATCCTTCAATTCGCTCCAATCTATCTCAAAAAAGAAAGTGTTCATAGCACCATAGTCGCCCTTCCTAAATTGATACTTTAAACGTCTCGTGGGTGCGGTGGTTTTCACGCTTACGTCTGTGCACTCCAAGTGGAGAGTGACATGAAATTTGTCCTCCACAACAACCGGTGTACAGGACTGGGTAACATCAATTACAAAATTACTGTATACTAGGTCTAAAATATTGCTACTACAATTTTTTAGTTTATTATATTGTTCAAAACCAAGAAAGTTCATAAGGTTTATGAAATTTGTTGCACAGTTTTGGAACGCAATAG
This sequence comes from Argyresthia goedartella, assembly GCA_949825045.1. NCBI lineage: Eukaryota > Metazoa > Arthropoda > Insecta > Lepidoptera > Argyresthiidae > Argyresthia > Argyresthia goedartella. The sequence continues at coordinate 27,548,388 of OX463824.1, forward strand.
TGCCATATTTAATACATACGGGGGAACCCGAGTCCCAGTTAAGACAAGCTAAGTTGAAATCTCCCACTAACATAAAAAGGTCATTGGAATTATTCCGCGTAATATCGCCGAGTCTAGCAAGGAAACTCTGTATGCGCTGAGGTAGATCAGTGTCAGGCGGTATGTATATTATAGCTATATGTAGGTTGCGTTTATTACCGATAGACTCACCGGGTACAGTCAGCCAAATAGCTTCGTAGCTGTCCTCTTCCCACTCGGGGCGCGGGCGCACGGCGAGTGCGGGCGCGCACAGCGCTATTATCCCGCCGCCAGCCGTAGTGGATGCACGGTCTCGTCGAAGTATGTCGTAGCGGTCCGGATCACATATTTCCGCATTTAAAAAACCCTCACACAACTTTGTTTCGGTGATAAAGATGAGCTCATGGTCGAGTGCAGCAATACCATCATATAGGGCGAGCATCTTTGTACGTAGTCCGTTAACATTTTGGTAAAAAATACGAAGATTACTGAATTTTCGGCCGTGTTTTGACTGGAATTCTTGAGTAAATAAAAAGGAGGGCATATGATAAAGGTAAGTGAGGCATTATGAGGAATGTGTAACAATAGCAACAGTAAAATGTTATTCTCTCTATTATTGGCGCGTGTGTTGTGTATATGTCCCTGCTTAGCCCTACGACCATTATGGTCTTGGGATCGGATATTAGGCAATGAGCCACTAAGCAGAGGTAGGTGTGTGTGTTGGCATGTGTATTGTGATATGTGTTTGAGTGTGTATATGTATGCCTTTGTGGGACGGGACGGGGTGGGGACACATTATTACAGTTATATGCATGAGCATATAGTACAAGATATAGGCAAAGTAATGTAATGAACAGAGTCATACTGTAAACAGACATTAAATAAGTTTCTTTAAGTCTGTCACGGATGCTATCAGTATGTGGGGTGACTGTATATTTTTTCTCACAAATATTCGACAGTTTTTTGTCCACGTAAATGTGTACCCCTTCTCTGTAGCCTTCTTCCTGGTTTCATGGAGGAGTTTCTTATTGGCGACCGTTAGATGCTCGTTGATGTAGATGCGTGCGGGTTCGCCTTTCACTCCCAACGCCGAGGTGTGCAGGCCGTCGCGGTACTTGCGTGCGGCGGCGATGAGCTTGTCCTTTGTGGCGCGCTGCCTGATGCGCACGACAAGCGCGCGCGATTGGCCGGCCTTCGCCCGCAGTGGCTGCACTCGATGCGCGAACTCCACGTCGTCGGCGCTCAGCTCCACTCCGGTGATCCTGGCGACTTTTTGCACGATGCTGACGGTCGACTCTCCCTCATTTTCAGGTACCCCGGTGATCTCAATATTCTGCAAGCGAGTCCACTGCTGCTGCTGCTGGTGTTCACGCTCCAAGGTCACGAGACGCGCTTCCTGGTCCTTGCTGATGTTAGCGAGTTTTACATTATCAGCGCGTAGACCCTTTATTATATCGTCTTTTTTATTGATGAGCGATTTTATCTCAGCTACGCACTCCTCAACCTTGTCAACTCTCGTGTTGGTGAGAGCGAGGTCACCCCTGCATGATGTGATGTCCGTCCTGATTGAGAGGATTTCATTCCGAAAGACGGACATATCCTTCCGCATTGCTTTCATGTCCGAACGGAAGAGACGTAGTTCCGACAACAGCTCGGAAAGGATCGGAGTGCTCTGGTCCTGGTCAGGTCGCTCTTGCTCTCCCTCGGGGACAGCTTCCGAATGCGAGGCGGGCGCGATGTCTCCTACAGGTGCAGAGGCAAGCGCGACATCTCCTACAGGTGTGGTGAGATCCACGGAGGCTGTCATTCCCGTGTCTGCGCTCTGTGGTGTCGGTGTCCTTTTCTCAGTTTTTCCTCCCACCGGGGTGTTGGCGCTGGCATTCACTCGCCCCTTTTTGTTAACGCAGCACGGGCATATCCAGTCGCCAGGGATTGCTGCACCTGAAGACAGGGATACACATTTCTTGTGATAGATACCTCTGCATTCTGGACAGTGAACGCCACCTGGTGATGTTGCCGCGATGTACTGTCCGCAACCTCCGCACTTCATCGCTCGGCAAACGCGTTCGATACTCGTTTAGCGCCGATATGAACTAGATGGCGCCTGTTAGCTAGTAGTCTAGTCGTCTCCAATAGATGGCGTAGTTGGTGATGAAGTCTAGATTTTAGGTCTATCCCTTGCTTTGCGAAACAATGCATCCAAGTAGCAGGCACTAACTCACTCCAGCACTAGTAGGCGTCGCAGTCGGGTGGTACTTGGGGGCTTTGTATGTGTCACTGTAACTGATAACTGCCACTGCCACGAGCGTTCAAATAATGTAGTAATTAAGGTCCAGATCCTTATGAAACCACTTCAGCACACTCTTCACTTATCAATCTTTATGTAATTGTATTTATTTTAAATGAAAATTTAGAATTAAGTATTTTAATTAATTAAAACAGATGGAATGAAAAACGAACGGTATTATTCAATCTACCCTCTCATATCATTGTTATGTATGACAGTCGTGATACGTGCGACTGCCCTCAAATTGAGATTGTGAAGGCCCATACATACCTTGGCCTGGTCATTGACAACAGATTCAGCTGGGGACCACATATACAACGTGTCTGCGACAAGCTACGCGCCCTGCTCGCTAACTTCTATGTTATCAAAAACAGAATTCCTCAAAAAACAAGAATTCTACTTTACAAGTCATTTTGTGAATCCACTATAAATTATGGATTAACGAGTTATGGTCGCACATTTAAAACGTATCTTGACTCCATTCTTAAACGACAAGTACAACTTCTAAAACTAATAGTACCTTTTAAAATAAAAAATAGTTTTAAAAATGATGAAGGAAAACTCTTTGAGTATTGTCAAACCCTTCCGATACACAATAACGTCAACTACATGCTTCTCAAAGAACAGTTCTTCAACGCTAAACTACAACAAGAAATAAATCATCCTGTACAAACTCGACGCATCACACAAAAGAAACTGGTTACAACACGGGCAAATAACTTTTACGGCGAGCGAACCAGCTCTTATCTTGTACCGCGACTTGTCAACAACCTACCCACCGTAACTAGACAATCACTGACCCAATTAAATATTAAAATCAAACTAAAAATCTATTTTCTAGCGATGCTTTAGTTTAGAGCTATGCCATTGTTTCCATCTTACCTACAACCAACTGATTCTATTTGTTGTTCTTATATACTCATATATCTACTTATTATACCTAGTAACTACATATATATTGCTGCCTTAAATTATAATATTTTATTAATAATTACCTACCTACCTATGAATGAATTGACTGAACTACCTATGAATTGTTCTATAAATAATTACCTATTCTAATTATACGGTTGAAATGAAATTTGTCATATCATTATGTATTACCTAACCTACCTAACCGACCAAAAATGAAAACCCTGCTTAGAGCCTAGATTAAGATTTTAAATTTTATGTTAAATTCTGTTATGTACCTAAATAATAAATAATATTTTAATACCTACTAACATATTAAATTAAGAATTTTGTTATATACTTATAAATCAAATGTAAAATACCTAATTTAATTTGAATAATGTAATACCTACCTACTGTATAATGCAGAATGAAGGTGCTGCGCACAATCCCACGAGGATTATGTAGTATCTTATAGATTGTGAATGTGTTATGTATTTCTTACCTATAATTCAATAAATAAAAAAATAAAAAAATATACTAAGTAATAATGAAATTTTTGAATAATTAAAATGCCAATTTTATGGATTTTAATGCAATTTAAAATTTTAAAGTTGTAATTTACTATAAAATATAAATGTTGTTATTGTGTTCCGAGTACCATATGTTGCTACCTGAGTTAACATACTTTGTAGAGCAGTAGAGAACCATATGTTGTGCATATTCTAATAATGTAATTTTATCATTGTTATCCGTTTTGTAAATATATAGAAATAAATAAACAAATTTTTCGCGAGACTGCAAATTTCACTTTATCCAATGACAAACAAAAATTGCCGACGTGCCACTATTTAGTGCGTCGGATGATGAGGTCGGATGAGCGTCGGAAAAGTCAAACCAAAAAAAATCGTTCAAATAAGTCGAATCCAAATGCATAGGAGGAGGATGCCTTCAGCCTCCTTGTCTGCTAAAACCAAGCCCGCTTTTTTGCCACGTATTACAGGAACAGGTATTCAATTCATATAGGTATATAGCATATTACGAGCGTGATGATTAAGATTATGAATTTTATACTAGTTTATCTACACACGTATCATAAACCCTCTTTACTGCGTACAAAAACCGCACGTTACGATCAGCATAATGTTAAACTACTTGGTAAAAACTCATATCTTTTCTGAAAAATTACACATTATGACTATAATGTGTTATTTTTCTACATATTGTGACATTCAAATTTCGAACGCCGACGCCCGCCTGCGTGCCGCCCCTACTTTGTTTGTGAAGTTGGTACTACCTGAACAAGCTAAACAAGTGCAAAGAAATTATCAATGCCACCATACCGGTCGAACATGCGGTTCCTGAACACATTAAAGAGAGCTTATGATATCTGTGTAGATAAACTAGTATATGTAACTGTACATAATTAGGCATTATGTAGCAGTCACATAAACTATTATTATACTTAACCATACTGAAGTATAATGAAGCAAATGAGTTTCATAATAACATCGCACGGTCATAATATATCTACCCATATATTATAAGCTCTCTATGATGTCTTCAGGTACCGCATGTCACGACTGGAATTGCGGCATTGACATTTAATTTCGAATAGAACGTCAACTCGGCTGATATTAGAAATGAGGTCAAATCAAATCACGTTATTTATTACAAATGTTCAAATTTTAATGTAATAAGAACATCAAATTCGAAGCATAAATAACATTATCACAGATAAGAAATGTGTTCAAACAAAGGAGTCTATATTTAAGCTGGTCGTAATTTGCGGTTTATGAACGCATGATTTGTGTATAGATAAAATAATTTATTATTTATTTTTATTTTTTATTTTATTTTATATATCAGGTACACAAAACAGCAGTGGAGATAAAACATTAAACCATAGCAACAGAACATGTAAAGGGGGGCTGATCCAGAGTCAAAAGTATGTGCACACAGACAGCATGGTACAAATAATGATACAGCTAAAACTAAAACTACACATATAAAGTATTACACATACAGCAAAATATTACGTAATTAAATAAGATATACTTATTGATTTTTCACTAGACAAATAAGGAAGGATTCCGTAATGTGAGGTAATAATCTTTAATCATTTTGTAATGGTACACGAGAGTCAGTACATTTGATACTTCATTTTGCGTGACAGAGGGCTAGCCCATCGCCGCGCTGTTTTGAATACGAGAATCGGTTCATATAACGTTTGGGGTTTTGAGTAGCTCAGGGTAAGTTAGCAAAAAACAATGTGCCAAGAGCGTGGGATGGTTCGAGGAAGGTTACAGGTCAGGTTTTTCTGTCGCATTCCTGCGGAATGTGTAGGGATCAGAGCCGATTTGGCTGCGCGCTGAATAAATTATGAATAACTAAATAATGGAAGGTTATTATGGAACGATACGGAGAAAGCTATTATGTTGACTGCAAATATACAATTGCGTTTGTTTGGTATGAGATGGCGAGTTTGACACCACGAGTCTGAATATCATTCTAGTGGTCTTTGTCTAGCGCGCTAGCGGTCGGGAAGGCTTAAATTAATCGCAACAAGCTTTTATGGTCAGCGATCAACAGATTTTGTGTATCGGCAATACCGAATGGCTTGAGTGATAACCTACGGTTGATCATAGTGAATTTGCGTACACAAAGTTTGTAGAACGGCGAATCTGCATGGCATGTTTGGTTGAAATTGGACCCTGTGTAGTTAGAGATAAGAAGCTTCGCTTGGGCAGCGCGTGTTCGCAAAGGACGCCATTTTTTTCCCAGACATGTGGGGTCTATAAATACGATAGCGGGGAAGGGGAGAGCATTCAGTCTCAGCGTCTAGCTACTGTGACAGTCGTCTTTCACGATTCTAAACAGTTTTGGTCTGCCGTCTTACGCGTCTGAACTATACGAATTGTAATTGCGTGTTTCAGTGGATTTTCGTGAGTGTCTGAAGCGCCGAGATATACCTCGGTTCCTATCCTTTAAATCAACCTACCCCAAATTCCAAAACTATCCTTGGGTCGTTAGATAAGAACTTGTAGGTAACTGATCTGAGTCTGAGTCTGGGCTTGGAGCGACCCTAAATTCCTTTTTCCTTCACCATAGGGTTCCTGGATTGGCTCTTAGGATATTCGCGGGCTAATCCTCTCCTCATTCGTTTCGAGTAGCGAGTTTTGAAATTCCCACACACACAGTCATTAAACATACAAGCACATTCAAATCAAACTCAACTATTTTCGAGTGGTGTCGATAATGGACGTGGTATAACACTAGATTTTTAGACTAGGCTAGACAGGAGTTTAGTTGCGGCTAAAACTAGGTTGGCAGGGCATAGGGAGACTGTTTGATCGATGAGGTTCCGCGGATGGAAATAACAAATTCAGAACAAATTTAAACCGGTGTCAACACAGATAACCTATCCTGTTGATATTTTGACATTTGAGTGTTGTCGGGGACGCGCGAAGAGATCAAATTACAGTCTAAAGTTCATTGTTTAGGACCGGGTAGATTGTATTGCTTTGCCTTGGGTCAGTTTGGATTCAAGTTGCATCTTTAAATTAAATGTAAATTTCTCTGGAGGTCTAATGTGTAGGCTGAGTCAAATATATATGATTAGGCTTGGCCGAGGTCGTGCTGAGGTCAGTGGAATTCATAGTTTGGTATTTACCGAACTATGCACTTTGCTATGGTGAGGGTTAGATCTCCTAAAGCGCTAATGACTACGTTTCGATAACATCCAGCTCAAATTGCGCAGAGTTGAAGGTTTCAAAACGTTACGGACCTTTTGAGGTAACCGCTAGTTCAAACCCATTTCGGAAAATCAAATCGCAATTGTGTAAACTGGTCTTTTCGGATCGTTATTGCCGTGAACTAAATATATAATTGGAACCACCACAAGCCGCTACTAGCGAGCACATGAAATATCATTGAGTACTCACGTCGTAAAATTACGACGGATATCTATACGATATCCCAAACAAATATTACAAATCGTGGTCGAGCACTAAAAGAAATTCCAAGCGCCCATATATACAAAAAAAATAAATGGTACCATCACACAAAATACAACAACGATCGATCTGGCGCTATACACCGCTAACTGATGCGAAATACCGGCTTGCGAGCATATATGCTTTCTCTGTCTAACTTGAAATCGTAACTTCCTGAATCAATCTTCCGTTTGATTATTGTACGCCTAACGAACTTCTCAACGAACGAGAAATTCAGACTTATCTTTCTTAACTTACAAATTTTACAGCTGAATCGGGACATCTCTTTTTGGGGTAGGTAGAATAGACGAGCATAGCTACTGATAGCGGTGGCTCGACCTTAGCCGTTACAATTTATCTGCTTTCGTATTCTCAATAGAACAATTTGTTGTAGTTTAATTATAAAATTTAAGCAATAAGCTTCATTCATCTGAAAGATAAAACAGGCGGATCTTTTTGACGTTTTGGTAATGGTGTCATATATCCTATATGAAGGCAACCATAAATTAAATGCTACCTACTTGATTTAACCCATTTGTATAACTCTCTCTTTCACTCGCTCTGACACGGGATTTTTCTGGTCTCTTTTCTACAGTTCTGCTACTCTATACTAAATGGATGGGTCTCTTTGATATAGAAAACAACACCAAGTGATGCATTGTGACTGGAACACTTAATTAAAGTTTCAGAGATGAAAACTTAATTCATGGAAAATATGTGCATAATAATGTCTTGAGGACGTCTTAGAAAAAGTTTTAATTTCCAAAATTGAAGGTTGATTTAAAAATCAGTCCCGCTCAACGTCTGAGCGAGTGTGTACGTGTATTTGTGCGTGCGCGCTGACGAAAAAATGTCCACGACTGTGGTAAAATGTGTCTCGTGCAACATCGTTATTAACGAGCTATTGTCTTTTGTGTAAAATAAAATTGACGTGATGGACAATGCGGCCCTAATCAGGATATGTGCAACATCTTTTTCACCCGAAGACATCGGTGAGGCGAAATCTATGTTGTTCGAATCGATCCCAACAACGAAACGGAAGATTACCCACAAAAGAGACGGTAAAGAAAACCGCGATTTGGAAGATATGATAAGTCTTTTCCATCATACAGAACCTGATATCATCCCAATCTTCGTAGCACGGGAGTTACATAAGCTACCCCCAGTCACGTTTGACCATCTTGATGCGACCAGTCTGTTAAAGGACATTATAGTGCTAAAAAATGAAATTATTGCCCTGAAAGAATGCTCAGCTACTACTACTACTACTTCACAACTGGAAGAACTGAGGAATGATTTAAAAAATCTTCAGTTAACTTCAATTGTCAATGTGGATTATGATGACTACGTCAATTCACATATTAACAAGAAACGAGGCGGAGGTGTTTATTGCGACATCGATAGCGGGCCCTTTGGACTACCCCATCTTTCGCTCGCCGCCGCTGGAAATCTGCTTAGCAACAGCAACGGATTGCAAGCGAGCAGCAGCCCACCTCAACTGACCGCGCACGAAAGAGCAAGCATGCCGTGCGTCTCAACCACCGGACAGCAGGAGCCGCCCGCACAACAAGCTTCGTATAATCCAGTTACTGCAACTCAGAGCAACGTCGCCGACGCGCATAAAACTATGGAAATATCTTCAATAGCGGCGCCCCGGGATGAACTTATCTACCAACCACAGAATATACCTACTGTGGGAGATGTACTCAAAGAGGGTGGAGGTGATTGGACGCTAGTTCAACGGCGTAAATCAAGGTTTTCAGGAAAGATAGGAAAGGCCAAAACCGATGAGAGTGACAAGTTTAGAGCGGCGGAGTTATATACACCAATGTTTATTACGAATGTTGTCAAGCAGGCAACGGTAATGAATGTATCGGAGTATATAAAACGAAAAACGCAACTTGTCATCAAGCCACAGAATATTCATAAAATCAAAATGAAAAAGGAAAGGACATATATTGCCTACAAAGTACTTGTACCAAAGCGCAAAGTACCGCTGTTCCTGGACGACGAGTACATGTGGCCTGACGGCATCACGTTTAGGAGATTTATTCGCTTTAAGAAGCCTAGCAGCCAGCCTGCTTCGGGTGACGAGGTGAAAAAAGTCTCAAGGAATAGCATGATAACGCAAACCTAATATGAAGTGTACAGTTACAAACAATAAAACTATAAATACTGCTAACCAATGCTCAGCTCATCGCTGTAAGTTGATCAGTTATAATTGCAAGTCCGTGAAGCGATCGATCGACTGTGTAAGATCACTATGTGCATCAGCTGATATTGTCGCGCTGCAGGAGCACTGGCTCCTCCCTCATGACGTCCCTATACTTGGCACAATAGACCCGGAGTTCGGCTTCACTGGAAAATCGGCGGTAGATACATCTGAAGGAATACTGCGGGGACGACCGTTCGGTGGAGTTGGAATCCTATGGCGTAAGAGTAGTTTCCAGTCGGTGTCAGTTATAGAGTGAAGCAGTGTGCGGCTAGCGGCTATCAGAGCTTCGGTAGCTAACAGTGAAGTTATGTTTATCAGTGCGTATTTGCCTACAGACTCAATAGAAAATCTACCTGAATTTACTGACTGTTTGAGTGAAATAGAGGCGATCATAGATAGTACCGACGTAGAATCTGTGTTTGTACTAGGCGATTTTAATGCTCATCCCCATGAACTCTTTTGTGTTGAGCTTCTTGACTTCTGCTCGGATTTTGAGTTCAATTGTGCGGATATTGAGAGACTAGGCCTGGACTTGGGTACGCACACCTACATCAGTGACGCTCACGGGTGCCGGAGATGGCTGGACCATTGCGTGGTTACGCAATCGGCGCTGCTTACCATACAGGACATTAAGGTACATTATAACAATGTTTTCTGGTCCGATCACCTACCCTTGGAAATTGTGTGTGAACTAAAATACCATAAGGTCAAAACAGTGTTACATAGATAACAAGTGCAATAAAATTAAATGGGGAGTTAGAAAAATTTGTGACGTAGAAAAATATTCGGAACTTTGTAATGATCATTTCAAAGACCTAAACATGCCAGCTGATTTTTGCCGGTGTGATGATAAATTTTGTAATGACTCTGATCATAAAAAACTACTGGACAAAATGTACACTAACATAGTCAACATTCTGCAGAAATCAGCTGTTGAATGTTATCATGAATCTGAATTTAGAAATAAAAACAAGTCAAGTGCGAGTCTAAATCGCGCACGAAGGGTTCCGTAGCACCGTTCAATGGAAGCGATGGTGTGGAGTGAATAGTTTGGATTTTACACAGCAAAATATTGTTTACAAAGTTATTGGTGCGGTTACTTTCACACTCCATGTACGTAACCAGGTGCATCCATAAGTTTGTATGTGGTATTGAAAGAATTGTTGTATGGGAGCCCCCTTATATATTTCTTTTATACTGTTTTTTAGCATTCGTTGTTATAGCGGCAACATAAATACATCATCTGTGAAAATTTCAACTGTCTAACTATCACGGTTCGTGAGATACAGCCTGGTGACAGACGGACGGACGGACAGCGGAGTCTTAGTAATAGGGTCCCGTTTGGAACCCTTCGGTTACGGAACCCTAAAAATAAGATTGTTGGTTGGAATAAACACATAAAACAGTCGCACCAGGAGGCCAAAAACAGACTGCATATCTGGATTATGTATGGCAAACCCACATCAGGTGAAGTTTATGACGAAATGTGTCTTAGTAAGAAGATTTTTAAGTCTGGAGTAAAGTGGTGCCAATGGCACCAAGAGCAAATAAAAATGGATATACTCTCCCAGCATCGGTCTGACAAAAACTTTATCAAATTCTGGCAGTCAACAAATAAACTGAATATAAAATCTAGTTTATCTGATACAGTAAGTAACAAAAGTATAGATATAGCCAATTTATTTAAGGACTATTTCAGAGTAACTTCTCCCCTGGGGTTATCTAAAAATGTAAACAATGTCGATACATGTACGGGTGCCTTAACGATGCGTTTTACGCCGAAGCAAGTAGCTCTCGTCATTAAAAACATGACCCGTGGGAAATCCCCAGGGCATGATAGTCTCAGTATTGAGCACTTACAGTATGCAGTATGCAGTATGCATGTTTCTTACATTATGTCTTAGCCACAGCTATCTACCGGAAGACCTCACTAGAACCATTGTTGTGCCTATTGTTAAGTGTAGGACTGGTGACATAGCGGATAAAAATAATTATAGACCGATATCGCTGGCGACCATTTTGGCAAAAGTGTTTGATAGTCTGTTAAACAGGGAGCTCGGTAGGCACATTCAGCTTCATGCGGCGCAGTTTGGTTTCCGTCCAGGCCTATCCACCGAAACTGCAATTGTAATGGTACACGAGAGTCGGTACATTTGATACTTCATTCTGCGTGATAGAGAGCTAGCCCAACGCCGCGCTGTTTTGAATACGAGAATCGGTTCAGATAACGTTTGGGGGTTTTGCGTAGCTCAGTGGCAAGTTAGCAAAAAAAACAGAGCCGACGCGTGGGATGGTTCGGGGAAGTTTACAGGTCAGGTTTTTTTTGTCGCATTCCTGCGAGATGTGTAGAGATCAGAGCCGATTTGGCTGCGCGTTGAATAAAATTATGAATAACTAAATAATGAAAGGTTATTATGGAACGATACGGAGAAAGCTATTATGTTGATTGCAAATATACAATTGCGATTGAGGTATGAGATGGAGGGTCTGACACGACTAGTTTGAATAGCATTCTAGTGGTCTTTGCTACGCGCGTCTAGCGGTCGGGAAATGCTTAATTAATCGCAACAAGCTTTTATTGGTCAGCGATCAACAGATTCTGTGTATCGGCAGTACCAAATGATTTGAGTGATAACCTACAGATTCCGCCATTGGGTTAGTGAACTCACCCAAAAAAATGTAATGACGGATCTAAGTGATGTAACAACATCCTATGGAAATAAATGATTTTTGATTTTGATTTTTTTGATTTCTACGGTTGATCATAGTGAATATGCGTACACACAATTTGTAGAACGGCGGATCTGCATGGCATGGTTGAAAATAGACCCTGTGTAGTTAGTGATAAGAAGCTTCGCTTGGGCAGAGCGTGTTCGCAAAGGACGCTGTTTTTTTTTCCTTTCAGACATGTGGGGCGTATAAATACGATTTGCGGGGGAAGGGAGGGCATTCAGTCTCAGCGTCTAGCTACTGTGACAGTCGTCTTTCACGAGTTCTAAACAGTTTTGTCTGCCGTGTTACGCGTCAGAACTATACGAAATTGTGATTGCGAAGTTTCAGTGGGTTTTCGTGAGTGTCTGAAGCGCCGAGATATACCTCGGTTCCTAACCTTTATATCAACCAACCCCAAATTCCAAAACTATCCTTGGGTCGTTAGAAAAGAACTTGTAAGTCAATTATCTGAGTCTGAGTCTGGGCTTGGAGCGACCCTAAATTCCTTTTTCCTTCACCATAGGGTTCCTGGATTGGCTCTTAGGATATTCGCGGGCTAATCCTCTCCTCATTCCTTTCGAGTAGCGAGTTTTGAAATTCCCACACACACAGTCATTAAACATTCAAGCACATTCAAATCAAACTCAACCATTTTCGAGTGGTGTCGATAATGGACGTGGTATAACACTAAGTTTTTAGACTAGGCTAGACAGGAGTTTAGTTGCGGCTAAACCTAGGTTGGCAGGGCATAGGGAGACTGTTTGATCGATGAGGTTCCGCGGATGGAAATAACAACTTCAGAACAAAGTTAAACCGGTGTCAACACAGATAACATATCCTGTTGATATTTTGACATTTGAGTGTTGTCGGGGACGCGCGAAGAGATCAATTTACAGTCTAAAAGTTCATTGTTTAGGTCCGGGTAGGTGTTTTGCATTGCCTTGGGTCAGGTTGGATTCAAGTTGCATCTTTAAATTAAATGTAAATTTCGCTGGAGGTCTAATGTGTAGGCTGAGTCGGTATATATGATCAGGCTCAACTGAGGCGTGCTGCGGCTAGTGGAATTCATAGTTCGGTATTTATCGAACTATGCACTTCGCTATGGTGTGGGTTAGATCTCCTAAAACAATAATGCTTACGTTTCGATAACATCCAGCTCAAATTGCGCAGAGTTGAAGGTTTCAAAACGTTACGGACCTTTTGAGGTAACCGCTAGTTCAGAACCCATTTCGGAAAATCAAATCGCAATTGTGTAAACCGGTCTTTTCGGATCGTTATTGCCGTGAACCAAATATATAATTGGAACCACCATAAGCCGCTACTAGCGAGCACATGAAATATCATTGAGTACTCACGTCGTAAAGCTACGACGGATATCTATACGATATCACAAACAAATATTATAAACTGTGGTCGACCACCAAAAAAAAAAAAGGATTCCAAGCGCCCATATATACAAAAACCAGATGGTACCATCTCACATAAAATATAACAACGATGATCTGGCGCAATACACCGCTGACTGATGCGAATTACCGGCTCGCGGACATATATGCTTTCTCTGTCTAACTTGAAACTGTAACTTCCTGAACCAAACTTCGTTCGACTATTGTACGCCTAACGAACTTCTCAACGAACGAGAAATTCAGACTTATCATTCTTAACTTACAAATCTTACAGCTGAATCAGATCCTCTCATTTTGGGATAGATAGAATAGACGATCATAGCTACTGATAGCGGTGGCTCGACCTTAGCTTTGTGCCGTTACACAATTCTGAGCTTAAAAAAGGTAGCCAGATATTACACAGACAGACAGACACCAGTCTATGCCTGCTTTCTGGATCTCTCCAAGGCTTTCGACTTAACATGCTATGATAAGTTATGGGAGAAGATGGAGAGGCTGGGTGTGCCTGCGAAGCTGTCAGCTATCTTCAGGCACTGGTATGCCACTCAAATAAACTGTGTCAGATGGGGCGATACATTGTCTGACATGTATAGACTGGATTGTGGGGTTAGGCAGGGGGGCTTATCTTCTCCAACACTCTTCAATCTATACATGAATATGTTGATTGAGGAATTGAGTAGCATGCATGTCGGTTGCAATATTGGCGGAAAACGCATCAACAATATAAGCTATGCTGATGACATGGCTTTGCTCGCGCCCTCTGTCGGTGCGATGAGGAAAATGTTGACTGTGTGTGAGAAATACGCTGAGACTCATGGCCTCCGGTACAATGTGAAAAAAAGTGTCTTTATGGTTTTTCAATCTGGTACTAGGACTCTAGCATAAGTGCCTCCCATCAACCTAAATGGTGTAGCTCTTATAAGAGTCAACCATTTTAGATATCTTGGTCACATTGTATCGGAGGATCTTAAAGATGATCTCGATATTGAGAGGGAGCGCAGGGCGTTCGCAGTCAGAGGTAACATGCTAGCCCGTAGATTTGCAAAGTGTTCTAGACAGGTGAAAGTCACTTTATTTAAGTCGTACTGTCAGACATTCTACACCAGCAGCCTATGGGTTCGGTATAAGCTGAAGACTTACAATGCCCTGCGAGTCCAGTATAATAACATATTTAGGGTGTTGTTGGGGCTGCCCCGGTTCTGCAGTGCGTCAACAATGTTTGCTGAGGCGCGCACGGATGATTTTTACGCAATCATGCGGAAGCGCATTGTTTCGATTATCGGCAGATCCTGGGGCAGTGCCAATGAGATCCTGAAGGTGATCACGGGAAGGTTTGACTGCCCAATGTACTAACACTGGGTGGTCAAGCTTGTCTCGTGTAATAAATAGTGTTTAGTTGATCATGTTTACTAACCATATTTTTTGTGTGCTACTAACAATTGGATCTTTGTTATCTGAATGAATAAACTGAAAAAAAAAACAGTTTTTTTTAAGTCGATGAATCTACGTCGAAAAGCCATCGGCACGATCAACTGCACCAATCAAACGCGCAAAGCTCGGTCCCCAGGTATAGTAATTAAAAAACTAACAATAGGGGAAGTGGTCCAATTGGGAAGTGGTCGAATTGGGTAGCGGTCGAATTGAGAAGTGGTCGAATTGGGTAGCGGTCGAATTGAGAAGTGTTCGAATTGGGTAGTGGTCGAATTGGGAAGTGGTCGAATTGGCTAGTGGTCGAATTGGGAAGAGGTCGAATTGGGTAGTGGTCGAATTGGGAAGAGGTCGAATTGGAAAGTGGTCGAATTGGGTAGTGGTCGAATTGGGTAGTGGTCTAATGGGTAGTGGTTGAATTGGGTAGTGGTCTAATTGGGAAGTGTTCGAAATGGGTAGTGGTCTAATTGGGTAGTGGTCGAATTGGGTAGTGGTCGCATTGGAAAGTGGTCGAATTGGGTAGTGGTCGAATTGGAAAGTGGTCGAATTGGGTAGTGGTCTAATTGGGTGGTGGTCTAATTGGGTAGTGGTTGAATTGGGAAGTGGTTGAATATGGATTGGTCGAATTGGGAGGTGGTGGAATCGGGGAGTGGTCGGATTGGGAAGTGGTCACATTGTGAAGTGGTTAAATTGGTCATAATGAGAAATGGTTATATTAGAACACAACGAAAGAGGTGTAAGGGCTCACCTATGAACGAGTGAGTTGGGCATCCGCCTCCTGCCGGCGGAGAAATTTCCGAACTGCTCTCTAAGCCTGTCCAGATGCTGCTCCAACTCAACTGGCTGGTGCTCCCATGGCGGAATCTCGAAGCAGAGCCCGCCATCGTGGCGGAGTTGGCTGCTGCGGTCCTGATGAGTGAAGATAAGATCACCTTATTTTTGTTAAATATAAAAATTCGTGGGCGTCCACGCATAAGGAGACCGTGGTTCAATTAGGCCGCTACTACGTATCAGACGGCCAACTTCCATAAAACAAAAATATGTTTAAAGAAAAACACTTATTTTTTTTCTAACTAATATCATTAATGTAGGCTTGGATACTTCAGAATACAGCCAATCCTTTATTTGTTTCACCTACATACTAAGCCTATTCATTTAGAGCCTGTCCACCCCACGCAAAATTCACGCGCGAATATGGACAGGTTGATTCAATTTCCTAATAAGGTTAAGCTGAGTGAGATTAAATGAAACTGCTAATGTACATCATATTATTTTTTTGATAATTTATATATTCTATTTTGCATAGGCGGCAGTTCTCGCCGCAATTCAATTTTAATAACGATAACATTGCACCAATTCATTATTTGAAACCAAAAAGTTAATTCCACAAAATGGTTGTCCATTACGATTATGAGATTCAAATTTCGAACGCCGACGCCCGCCTGCGTGCTGCCCCTACTTGGTTTATGAAGTTGGTACTACTGAACAAGCTAATCAAGTGCAAAGGAATTATCAATGCCACCATGCCGGTCGAACATGCGGTTCCTGAACACATTAAAGTGTATGTAACTGTACATAATTAGGCACTAAAACTCTCGAGTGATATTATTAAGAAACTCGCCTTCAGCTCGTTTTATTGTAGTGTATGTACATAAGCTAGCTATAACTAGGTAGCCACCTCATACCACAGTGTACGTTGCGCCTCCAGTAATAAACGAGTTCTTGAAGCAGTTGGTCGTTTCTATTACGTATCATTTGGCGAACGAGTTTGTGAAACTACCCGCGCGTGTTAACAAAAATTTACAATGTCGTTTTTGGGAAATATCTCAAATTTCGATCACAAATCCGGTGAATGGTCGATCTTCAAGGGTCGACTGTCGCAGTTTATAAAGCTAAACAAAATAGTGGACGATAATAAATGTGCTGTGTTAATTACACACCTATCTGAGGAGACGTACCGCTTGTTACGTAATCTCGTGTACCCGAAGGAAGTCGACGCGAGTACGTACGCTGAGCTGGTCCAAGCACTCGATACTCATTTCAAACCCAAGCAGGGTTCGTTTGTACAAAGAGCTCATTTCTACGGGGCAACAAGAGATCCAGGCGAAACCTTAGGAAACTGGGCGGCGCGGCTGAGAGGCTTGGCTTGCTATTGCGAGTTCGGCACCGCCTTGGAAATGGTCCTTCGGGATCGTTTCGTCCTTGGCCTGGGTGCAGGGCCCGTACGAGATAAACTTTTTGAGAAGAAAATGGATTTAACTTTCGCAAACGCCCTGGAGATTGCGGAACAGGCTGAATGTGCGAGGGAGGCCAAGGCGATGGTTATCAGTGCAGCGGGCGTGGAGATCAAGCAGGAACCAATATACCGAGCGACGGGCGAGGCCGAGCGTCGCGCGGGACCTGGCTCCTACCCGCGCGCAATTGTCACCGCCGGCGCCGGGAGAAGTGACCAGCGCGAAAATGGCGATAATTCCCGTTGTTCCGTGTGTGGTATGAAAAATCACACCAGTGAAAAGTGCCGATATCGCAATTATCGCTGTGAAAAGTGCCGTGTTAAAGGTCATCTAAAGCGAATGTGCAAAATTCGTGTTCACAATATTGATGCCGAGGAGGGTAGTTCTGATCCAGGTACCGGGGACTGCAAAGAATGCAGTTTATATAACATGAGGTATGAGAATTACGCTCCTATCACTGTATATGTAGATATAAATCGTAGTAGTTGTTGCATGGAGTTGGATTCAGGCTCAGGTATTTCTGTTATGTCGCAAAAATACTATTGCAACAATTTCCCTAATGAAACATTACAAAAATGTGCCATCAAAATGTGTGTTTATAACGGTCATAAAATAACACCGCTTGGCTGTTTTAATGTAAATGTAAAATATCAAAATGAAACTAAGTCAATCAGATTTTATGTTATTCAAAATGGCGGGCCGCCACTCCTGGGGCGGGATTTTATGTCAAAATTTGGTATTGAATTTACATTAGTTAGAAACAACAAGTTAGTTTTAGATTATTATGAAGCCGAAATACAAAAATTGATGACCGAGTTCGCTGATCTATGGAAGGATGGGTTAGGAACATTTAATAAATGTACAGTTACATTGAGGTTAAAAGAAAATACTAAGCCGAGGTTCTTTAAACCACGAACTGTGCCGTTCGCGCTCAAAGACAAGGTTGAGAGGGAGATTGAACGGTTAACGGGTTTAGGTATATTAGTGCCAGTTAATATTTCTGAATATGCGACGCCCATAGTACCGGTATTAAAAGAAAATGGCCAGGTAAAAATAGCAGGTGATTACTCGGTAACATTAAACAAAGATATGCATATAGATAAATATCCGATGCCGCGAATTGAGGAAGTCTTCGCGAGAATTGGCGGGGGTGAAAGATACACAAAGATAGACCTTAGTAACGCCTACAATCAATTTGTCCTAAGCGATGAGTCACAGGATCTCACCACCATCAATACCTCGCGCGGGCTTTTCAAATATACGCGCCTTGTGTACGGGTTGGCAAATGCGCCGGCTATATTCCAAAGAACAATGGAATCGTTACTGGCAGGCATAGAAGGTGTTAGTTGTTGGCTTGATGACGTAGCAGTAACAGCACCAACCAAAGAACAGCATTTTCTCAGGCTACGTGAAGTTTTAGGCAGGCTTAATGACGCTGGTTTAAAATTACAGAAAGAAAAATGTGAATTTTTCAAGCCAAGCGTAACATATTTAGGGTACGTCATTGACCAAAACGGGATCAAAACATGTCCAAAAAAGGTAGAAGCTATTATCGATGCCCCACGCCCCACAAACGTGCTCGAGGTGAAACGTTTTCTGGGGATGATAAATTATTACCGACATTTTATACCGAATGCATCTTCAATTCTAAGCCCATTGCACGATCTTCTTCGCAAGGATGTCGGCTGGAGCTGGAGTGAAGTGCATGAGCGGGCATATAATGTGGTCAAGCGCGAGCTGGCGGGAGAGCGGGTGCTGGCACACTTCGAGCCTGGTGCGCGCCTCGTGCTCACCGTGGACGCGAGCCCCAGCGGGTTGGGCGCCGTGCTGGCGCAGGGAGACGAGGGCCGTGAACAACCCCTCGCCTTCGCATCGAGGACTCTCTCTGCTAGCGAAAGAAATTATAGCCAAATTCACAAGGAGGCCGCGGCTATCATTTTTGGTGTGAAACATTTCCACCAATACTTATACGGCCGGGAAGTACCATTCGTACTCCAAACCGACCATAGACCTCTGTTGGCCATTTTTGGAAAAAAGAGCGGAGTTTCTGTAATGGCAGCCTCACGTCTACAGAGATATGCTATTTTCCTATCCGCTTATAATTATGAAATAAAATATTTAACTGGTGAAAATAATGTAGTAGCTGATTATTTCTCGAGAGCGGCTGTAAGTAATACTACGGAGCCAGATAGTTTCGAAGGCGGTACATATTTGAATTTCATGAGTGATGAGATGATGCCGGTATCGTTTGTTGATATAAAAGAGGCAACTTCGTGTGACAGAGTACTGCAAACAGTCATTAAATACATGCGTAATGGATGGCCACGCAAAATCAATTGCAAAGAAATAATGCCGTATTTTAAATGCCAAAGTGATTTAGAGATAGAAAAGGGTTGTCTTCTGCGCGGCCATAGAATTATTATACCGCACGTATTTAGAGACAGAATGATAAGAGAATTGCATAAGGCACATTTGGGCGTAGTAAAGACTAAAAGTCTGGCGCGAAGCAAGATGTGGTGGCCCGGCATCGACGCGGCGATCTCGCTTGCAGTGCTTGGCTGCAGCAGCTGCAGTGCGCTGCGAGCCGCGCCCCCGCGAGCACCCGACGCGCCCTGGCCGCCGGCGCGCGCGCCGTGGGAGCGCGTACACATCGATTATATGCAACTTGCCCAACGCGTCTATCTCGTTCTAGTCGATAGTTATACTAAATGGATAGAGTGTATACACATGTGCAGTGATTTAACTACTAAATCTCTTATACAAAAGTTAAAATACCTATTTTGTACTTTTGGATTGCCTCGCGTTATCGTATCTGACAATGACCCTAAAATATCCAACGATGAGTTTTTGCAATTTTGCAAAATGAACGGCATAAAACATGTAACATCGCCAATCTATCACCCATGTAGCAACGGACAGGCCGAGAATTCTGTTAAAAATTGTAAAAAGATGTTAAAATGCATTTTGTTAGATAATGCAAATGTTACATTAGCACAGATAAATGAGAGATTGTCGAGTTGTTTATTCGAGTACCGCAACAGCGCGCATTGTTCTACTGGTGAGTCACCAGCCAGTTTGATGTTCGGTCGTGAGTTGCGAAGTAAACTAGATCTGATATTACCGCCGAGTAGTGTAGATATAGACATAGGTAGGTTGGACGAAACTAATGAGGTATCAGTATCAGTAGAAAAATGTCGCCGTCAATTCCAAACCAATCAGAAAGTTTGGGTACGTTGTTATGTCTCGCGAAAACCTATTTGGTCAGTAGGTAAAATATTAGCTAAATTAGGAAATAGGATGTATTCAGTAGAAGTGGAGCACCTAGGTATATGTCGTAGGCATATAGACCAGCTGAGAATCTATCATGAACCAGCGGTCACGGCGCCATCAGCGGCACCAGCGATACCGTCGTCTCCCTCCCAACCTTTAGGGTGGCCTACTGCTCAACGTGACGTGTCTTTATCGAGTCAAGCGGGTATTGTAAGATCATCCTTGGAAACATCACACCCTGATCAAGATGATCAGGTAACGGATAATGATGTATTTGAAGAGTGCGTATGCGAATCAGGTGACCGTGATGTTTCCAACGATGGTTGCGGTGACCCGCCGCAGCGAAGTATAGCGGGGGAGGGGAGTGAGGCTCGCGTTGGCGCACATGACGCGCCCCCCCCACCGTCGCCGCCGCTGGCCGCTGCTACTGCAGGTGCGCCGGCGCAGCAGCGGGGTGACGGGCCGTCTGAAAATGTGCATGGTCAAGTGCCTAATCATGCGCAGCGTCATGGTTTAAGACCACGAACTAAGCGCATTAATTATAAAAAATAAGTTTAGTGTACTAATTAAGTTTTAGTGTTTATTAATGTTTCGTTTGTATTGTTACCAGGTTTCCAAATTGATGTTGGAGGAGTGTAGTGTATGTACATAAGCTAGCTATAACTAGGTAGCCACCTCATACCACAGTGTACGTTGCGCCTCCAGTAATAAACGAGTTCTTGAAGCAGTTGGTCGTTTCTATTACGTATCATTTATAAACCCTCTCTCGAGTATTAATGCCCTCCATTTTGTAGCAGTCACATAAACTACTATTATGATACGTGTCTAGATAAAAGTAATACATTTATAACTGTGTAAGAAGTATGAATCATTGTCGTTTTGAATTAAGTAGCTATACAAAATATACTTGCATTTTTTATTTTTTATCTTTCTTGCCTTTTCATCCAGTAGTAGTACCTAACTGCTAGGATACTTATTGTAATTGCATCTGTGTTATTTACTTTGTGTGTTTGCTCAACACAATGTAAAACTTAAAACATGAAAACGAGGGAATAACCTGCCAACAAACTCAAGGTTTGGTAAAATTATGAACCGTAAAATTGTATTGTTTTTTTTTGGAAATAAATGTGTTTAACTAATAAAAATGTGTTTAACTAACCTATCCAATAGTAATGTGCTGTTGGTTTTCCTCTAAATAAATAAATTAATTAATAAATTTGTGGGTTACTTTAAATACTTTCATGTGGGTTTGAGGTACATAGAGCATGTGGTGGGATTTTTACTGGTCATCCGCGCGCGCTGGAAGAGTTATTTTCGCCAACTGTTGTATATGAGTTGTTGTATGAGTGGATATGAGTGGGATATGAGCGGAATTGATTGTCACACATGTGGCGTCCAAAATGGCGGTAGGTGAGACGTGGTAGAGCGCGTGTAGCATCAGAGCAGTTCACGGACGGAATGAGGAAGTGTTTCACCGGGTCGCTGTCACGACCTGCGCGGGAGCTGATTGGCGGATTGTCGAATGCAATGTCTACGCCTGCGCTAACGTCACGCCTCTAGCGTGAACAGTACTACGAAGTAACTACGTTTAAGGGCTGAACAAGGGCCAATGGCATTGATAATTAGGCAAAGAAAACAAATACCCGTCGCATCGCGTCGAAGCAGACTGACGCATGCTCCCGCGCAGAGCCCCGCGGGGCAGCCCGAGCTCCGAGACCAAGAAAATTATAGAAAATGTTACTAAACTCCTGTAATAATAACATTAAAAATAAAATAAAACAACTAAAAAAAATCCCTTTTGTTTACCTATTTTTCCGTGTAAGTTTCATATAGGAAATTGATTTCGTCTCCGAGCGCTTGTTCATTTACTTGAATAATAATGCATTGCGAAAAATATTTTTAAGTATTAAATATAACAGTTATACGGTAATTTTAAAAGACCATTCTTATCTCTAATAGACCTTACATAACATATATTTATCCTTCATTTTTATGTTGTCTAGTTTAGCCTAGAATTGAAGCTAAAGATGCATTTGTTTGTTCGCGCCCCCTGGTGCTGGCCATATTTAATCCCTTAATTAGCAATGACGTTTTTTAATCACCCAATCACTCTATAAAATACCTTAGGTTACCATTAAGCATCTTATGAAATCAAGAATGTATTCCAAATATCCGCTATTAATTTTTTCCCTATTATTTTATTTCCAAGTACTCACCGTATAAATGTCGCGCCCTGCCTGCCGCGATTCCAAATATCACCTTGATATTGGCTCCGCACGCGTGCGCTGTCACCCCCCTGCTGCGTGCGCGTCGAGACGACACTAGTATGTGTATATGTGAACGCATTGTTTACATGCACCCACCCACACACAGATACTCTACAAGATAGGTGCCTCAGCAATGAGGGACGAACATACCAAAAACGCGCTGTAAAGCCGCGCCACCGACAGCTAGTTAGATAACGAATTAATATTCACCCTGCAATGACCTGTAGGTTCAAAAGCCAGAATGGACACAACATTCAGCATAGTAAAACACAGCTTCCCAGAAATCATTTTGATGCTATGCGTAATCATTTGTAGGAAAAATAAATTTTCATTTTCTTTACCACTGCGGCTCATTACTGCGAATGTGGGCTTAAGCAGGGATTACATTAAATGATTTTTCGGAGATCAAAATCAGGGATCAGGTCGGCGGTAGTTAGGGCGTTATGATTACATCGGCTGATATCACCTCCCAATCTCAGTTGTCAGCCGATCGTACTGCTGGAAGGATGGCTCCTGTCCTCTCCAAAGTCTGGCCAGACTAGAGATGTAAAACTACCGCAATAACCAAAAGAACATTTATTAAACCGCTACTATAAATACTTCATTCTACACTTTGGTATCGTTGATATTTTCATGTTACATTTTTTGTAAACAACAGTTCATTTAGATTTTTTCATACGTAGACTTTTTAGCATGATTAGATATGAAAAATGGGCATGTATGAAGTAAAGATCAGCTTCCTCAAGGTTTGATCCCTATTTGGACCTTCAAGTCAAAAAAGACCCTTTTCGTAAAAAGATAACCCACCTGATTGATTACCAATTAGTACTTACTGCTAAATAGGAGTTTCATAACAAAACTAATTTTATACAAGATAATTGAGGAAAGGAGGGCGCAAATTTTCTATTAGAAACACGTCCTCTCGTATCGCCCGCTAATCCCTGTCTCACGGTCAGCGATCACATCTGATTCACGCCCGAAATCAGGAGATTGGGCACGCTGATATCGGAACCCTATCTCCCTGACAGCGATCAGATTTCATGATTTAGGGTGCCTACCTGTAATCATACCTGACAAATCATAAAATGTAATCGCTGCTTTATTGAAAGATTGCGTACAAGACGAAATTACTGTAGTCTGTCAATCGTGAAATTTTCCATTGGTCACGAAATCACTTAATCTTGTAGCTGAATTTCTTAAGGTGCTTGGAGTATTGGTTGTCTGTGCGACGCTGAACGAACCTTACTTGCTTTCTAGCCAGCGTATTTTGAGCCGTTTTAATCAAAAGGTTATTATTATTAATGCATATTACTTATCAGAAATATCTACACTTGTCAACATTACACTTTTCACGATCCCGTGCCTATTGAATCTAGCGAGATTTCGTCGGACCATAGGATATGCTACTTAGGCATAACTATAACATTTTACAGATCAAAACTATGATATTCCAGGTTTACAATGAGAGACTTGCCTCAACGCCACGAGACTGCTCTACGTAACAGTTCGCAGATTTTTCTAAGAAGAGAAAAAATAATTATATTAATTTAGCATGTAATTAAATCTGGTCTGCCGACGTCTAGCCGTACAGGATAAGAGAATGAACAGCCACACATTACCGAACTTGTGCTTTTGTTGTAAGTAGTCGTATTCAATCTTAGAGGGGCGGAAATATTTTCGTCCACAGGTAAGTAGCTGGAATTTTTCATCGCACCCAAAAAACATAAAAGAAATTTTTATATATAGTATAATCATATACTTCTAAGTGACTATGCATTATTAATTTAATATGTAACTATACCCAAATAAAAGCTTTGTGACGAATGAATGAGATGGACAATCTAATTCTATCCCTTGATTTGCTATCAGATGAGCTCCGTGGGCTAGTGTATAGTGATTTTATGCTCACAGTAGATACGGGTACGAATCCGCTGTTGACCATGTACCAACGAGATAAGTAATTTATCTTAAGAACATTATACGGTGATGGAAAACGTCGTGATGGAATCGCGAGGAACAAAACAAACAAAATGGAGAATTCAATAACTGGCTGAACGTGAGCGCAATTGTGCCTCCACCACCCCCGTATGGGAAAAGTTTTGACGCTATGTTTGATTCATATTTGTTGCTATCAGATGTATCTAGCTAACGTTAATATTCGACCGTGCCATCTTTCAAACGCATATAGTGATATTTGAGCAGCAGCCTGAGTATTCGGCCATAAAGATCATAGTAGTCACTGGCAGGTTGGAGTTGCGAGCCCGGTCCAGTTCCGCGCGTGCGTGTGTCACTCAGACAGCGTCTGCTCGAAATTTTATTTTTACTAGAGAACTCTTGAGAAAAAGAACTTTTTTCGTTACAGTAAACGAACATATTTATGGCATAGTTAGTACTAGTGAATGATTTACCACTTTGTGAGTAGATTTGTTGTTGGGTTGCATGTTGTCTACTCACAAAGTGCTAAACAGGGAAAGTCCATTTTTGAGAGGTTGTTATGAACATCATTCTCAACACCTTTGAATTGAAGCAGCTTTATCATTTCTCCATACAATCAATCGGTCAGACAGTCACTTATTCTTAATCAATCTTTTGTTCCAAAAACATTTATGTTCCAAAAAAAACATTATAGATGCGAAAATTAAATTTAGAGTATTACAAATTCAGTTGATTTGTCAACAGTAAACAAGTAATAAATGTAACAAAAGACTTCTCGACAGTGGTATACGGCACAAGAACCCCGCATTACACATGCCGCCAGTAGTATGAGATACTAAACCAAATATATACGTAATTTACTTTGCGACAACATTTTGAATTAGGTAAACAAATGCTTTTATGCATGACAGTCCTCCCTCAATCTAACTACAAAGACCAGGGGGGCGATCGCGGTAAAAAATATCAACCGAACCATAGCTGAACCATAACCGAAACACGACTTTAAGGACTTTTCGTATCGCGCTAATGTTTTGACAGATGGTTGAACCGAAGTTCGGTTGGAATTGGACCATAACCGCTGTCAAACGAACGGTTTTGTTAAAGTTAATGCGGAGCTACTTTTTCACGACCGTTGTAGAATTGTTGAGATGAAAAGTGGGTGAAAATCGTGAAATTGATGTATCTGGACTTTGGAAATGGCCTACGAGTGTGACGTAGCTATAGCGCGAGCCTAATCTAAAACGAGAATCGGAGTTTATCAAGCGAAATTGACTGTCGAAGGAGTTAGCTTGTGGACACATTAATTACTCAGTTGACCCTTAATTTGCCACCAACCAGTGCTTTGGATGTGGACACGAAGGTTAGTAACACTATACAAAGTACTAGAATGTATCACAGCACATTTGCTTTTGTATGGACATGAACAATTTTTATTCCGTTTCCCAAAAACAGAACTAAGTGAGCTTAGTAACAGTGCTTACATTTTGTTTCGGGTACTGGTTGTTTAGCATTTTGCCACAGGCTCCTACCAGACGATTGGATGAGAAAGCCGGAAACACTGTGTTTACCATTCAAGTGTCTCCACAATTGTAAAACAAGTCACCTTAGCATTCAACAAGCCAGAAATCTTAAATTTCCCTTTCAACTTCGTGATAGGGAGCAAATTAAAAGGAAGTAAGTAACTATATGTTAACATCATTCCATTCAATTTAAATCAGATTACATTTACCTACGGCTGGGTATAGGCCTCCTCTTTACCACACTATCTACTCTGATCCTGAGCCTCCCGCAGCCACTGCTTGCCAGCCAGCGTCTCAGCGTCCATCTATCCGGTGGTCTGCCTATCTGCCTCATACATCATACAATTCCTATTTATTAGTTTGCCTATCACAATTTATTTTAGATTATTACTTTTGGTTTGGTAATGAACAAAAAAAGCATACCAAGATTGTGTGGCTTATAAGTTTTAATATATACTTTACTGCGAAAAACAGAGAATCCAAAAAAATATATAAAGGTAAAAACATGTACAAAGGCGAGCTTATCTCTAACAGGAAATGTCTCCCAGCAAACCTTGATTGGAGGGGTAAAAAAGAAACTACAGGTAAAGCTACATATGTGCACAACATTAAATACTACTACTTACCAATATCTCCATAATACTAAAATATATATCATATACTAATATATCAAATACATACTAATACATGCTTATACTTAGATATATTGATGAGAAAGATAGTGTTCTTTCAAACAAATAATTTAAAAAAATGTAAGTTGACGGACTGTATCTGATTTGATTTGAAGTTGTACTAATTATAATATAGGTATAGGACAACTGTGGTGCTGCTAACATGTACGGTTGTTGCCCTGCCTACCATGAGAGAGGTCCTGGGTTCAATCCCCGGCTGGGGATAAAGAAAAGAAAACCTAGTCTTGTCATCATTGTTTCTGGTTCCCACAACCCAGGGTACGCTAGTGTGGGGCCAGGAGCACTGTATGTGCCTGTATGTAAATGTTTATTATTTTCAGATTTTTCAAAAAGAATAGATTGCCAGGGGTTCTGGCTTGTGGAGATGGTACTCATATGTCCATAGTTACCCCTAATGATCATGAGGAGAGATACTTTAACAAAAAAGGGTGACATTCTATGAATGATATGATGAAGTCTATTGCGGGGAGCGCAATTGTTGATAGATTAAGGACTAAAATAAATGATATTTAACTAGGTAAATTTGTTTTATTCATGTCTTGGTACTTAAGTTATCTCACTTTAATTATTCTCACATTAGATACCTTTGCCCAGCAATGGGATATTATATGTTAGTAATAATAATTAAATATTTTTCACACATCTTCTCTTTGTTGGGTACAAAACTGAAAAAATAAATAATGTACAAGTTAGTAGAAATATTTTACATAAAACTATATAAGTATACT
The DNA here is from genome assembly GCA_949825045.1 of Argyresthia goedartella. NCBI lineage: Eukaryota > Metazoa > Arthropoda > Insecta > Lepidoptera > Argyresthiidae > Argyresthia > Argyresthia goedartella. The sequence goes on from OX463824.1 coordinate 27,575,986, forward strand.
ATACTTACATGATTGCATGAATTAATAAATTATAGCTAATATTTTCTACAGCATATTCACAGGAAAGGTAAACATGGTTTAGAAAACTCGTGGGGAAAATGTCATTAAAATTATACTAAGGGCACTTTTAAAATAAAAATTTATATTAAGTAACAATTCAGGGCATATTTCCTACATAACAATATCCTACCCAAACTGATAGTAAAGTATAGAATTACCTGCTTCGTCAATCTATTATTTCACAAATTCATTTGAAGGACTGCTATATTATTAATACTATAGGGGTCTGAGCATTTTGCAGAGCAGCCTGAGAAGTCTGTGCAGCCTTTGCCCTAAGATGTTCAACTTTCAATCCCATCAGCCTTGATACGTCCAACATGCTTATGCTGGCTGGAATATTAATAAAACAATTTGCTGTACATTTTCCTTTAGGATATGAAAACAATTAACATTGTTATTCTTATTTATCTAAACTTCGTACACCTTCTTACAAAAGCATTATATTCTGATAGGGAACAAGTTTAAGATAAAGAAAACTATATACCTTGGTTCATTCCTTTGCAGTCCTAACTGCTCTAAAGGGGTTGAGGATGTCTGCGCACTCCCCCCACGGGTCAGGTAAACGAACCTCTTCCCGAAGAATCGCCTCTGTTCACACCTGTGGACAGGTCATGGTCAGAGTGTCTATAAGACTCCAACCCAGGTCATAGGATGGCCGTTGTTAGCAGAAATATTACACATTTACAAAACATTTTATTAGGCAATATTTAACACATTCGATCGATATAAAATAATCTACAACAATAAAAATTGTTTAGTCCAGTTAGGCTTACCTACGAGTGTATATTCAAATTTATTATACAAACTTTGTTATAAATAAAATTAAAAATAAACCATTATTTCAAAATCTTTGTTTTTTATTTCAATAAAAAACAAAGATTTTGATCTTTGTTTTTTATTTCACTTATATAAATTAAAATATCACGCCTCCCCATACGACGAGGGGTTATATACATTTTAGTCACTGAAATTCATAATTTCGACACCTGATATGTCACTTTCAGCGTCACTAGATCTGCGCCCACTGAAATTACGAGTTCATTTGTGTATAAATCCTGCAATCTATCCTTTTCCCAATATTGCTGTCTCAGCCTAGCCACGTGGTTTATTTCTATTTTCCAACCATCTGCAGAAATACTTCCCATGGCGTCGCGTGTTAATTTTTCAATATCTTTCTCTGATTGTGTTACGTTGTTTTCGGCCACTCGCTGTTTCATTAGGTTCCAAATGTATTCTATCGGGTTTAAATCACATTGATACGGCGGAAGCCGCAATACTTTGTGCCCGAGGCTTCTAACGATTTCGTCTATTAGATATTTTTTGGGGGGCGCGTTCTGCTTTATCAGGTGGTATAGTTCAGGTTTAGTAGAACGCTCTTTAAATTCAATATTACGTTCGTGCAACCAATTTTGCATAGTTTCCGTCAATGAGTTGGATTTTGGCAGTTTGTCATTTTGCTTGCTATGGTAGGGAGCGTTGTCGAGTGCAATAATTGAACTAGGCGGCAGGTTTGGCAATAGTCTCTCATTTAACCACTTGGTGAAATTTTTATTATCCATTTCATCATGGTAGTCTCCACTTTTGCTCTTACATTTATACAGTAGCTCTGCATTTGGGACAAAGCCGTTCACACCTCCAGCATGCACAATTATCCAACGCTGGCCGGGCTATGTCTTTTTTTTCACTCTTTAATCAATAGTTTTGCCAACATTTTGCTACTGTGTAGTGACTGTGAATCCAAGTTTCGTCCAAGTAAAACACTGGCTTTTTATCCGCTCCAAGCTCATCATTTTCTCGAAGTCGTCGTAAATATCTTGCCCTCCAAGCAGCAATTTCTGGTTTCTGTATCAAAAAGTCACGTACATTTTTACATTTTTTGAACTTATAGCCCAGCTTATCTTTTATTATATTCCACAGAGTCGTTTTTTGCCCAGGAAAGTCTAGTTCTTGCTTCGCGGCGGTTAGAATTTTTCGTAGTGTGGGTACTTATTTTTTTACAGTGTAAAAGCTGTTTATTATATTTCGTATCGCGCATATCATAAAATCAACTATTTATAACACATTTTTTTTAGATTTTTTTCGTGGTGTCGACAGTTTTACATCACTCGTACTCGTACTACCAGGTTCAGATAACGCTGACGTTATTTTTTCCGCTTCTTTCTTTATGTTCCTTAGTGTGCGTTCCGATAAACCAGTTGCCATTGCCGTTCGTTTCATAGCTTGATCCACGGGTATTAAATAAGTCCGGTTCTTTTTTTCATTTTCAAAAAAAGTCATCACCTTTAACGCCATTTCACGAACATGACTACGTATAGATTTTCCTTTACCCATTGTTCTCTAACACAGACAATCATAGTAACAGATATTGAGCAAAGTGAAAAATGTTTGGTGTCAATTAAGTAAAAGCACACGCGCTTCCGATTAGTCACACAAGAGCAGACTGCGAGTACTGCGAAGCGTCAGCGATGACGTTGCTAACGGTGTGCGGATAGGGCCATTCAGGGGTGCGGTTGGCGGTTGGGGGAGGGCAACCGCATTCCACGCACCGGCAATCCTACAGCGAACGCGTAATAAAGTGAGATAACTTTAGTACCAATACATGAATAAAACAAATTTACCTAGTTAAATATCATTTATTTTTGTCCTTAATCTATCAACAATTGCGCTCCCCGCAATAGACTTACCATCATATCATTCATAGAATGTCACCCTTTTTTGTTATAGTATCTCTCCTCATGTTCATTAGGGGTAACTATGGACATATGAGTACCATCTCCACAAGCCAGAACCCCTGGCAATCTGTACTTTTTGAAAAATCTGAAAATAATAAACATTTATACATAAACATTTACATACAGGCACATACAGTGCTCCTGGCCCCACACTAGCGTACCCTGGGTTGTGGGAACCAGAAACAATGATGACAAGACTGGGTTTTCTTTTCTTTATCCCCAGCCGGGGATTGAACCCAGGACCTCTCTTATGGTAGGCAGGGCAACAACCGTACATAGTAGCAGCACCACAGTTATCCTATACCTATATTATAATTAGTACAACTTCAAATCAAATCAGAGACAGTCCGTCAACTTACATTTTTTTTAATTATTTGTTTGAAAGAACACTATCTTTCTCATCAATATATCTAAGTATAAGCATGTATTAGTATGTATTTGATATATTAGTATATGATATATATTTTAGTATTATGGAGATATTGGTAAGTAGTAGTATTTAATGTTGTGCACATAGGTAGCTCTACCTGTAGTTCCTTTTTTACCCCTCCAATCAAGGTTTGCTGGGAGACATTTCCTGTTAGAGATAAGCTCGCCTTTGTACATGTTTTTACCTTTATATTTTTTTTGGATTCTCTGTTTTGTGCAGTAAAGTATATATTAAAACTTATAAGCCACACAATCTTGGTATGCATTTTTTTGTTCATTACCAAACCAAAAGTAATAATCTAAAATAAATTGTGATAGGCAAACTAATAAATAGGAATTGTATGATGTATGAGGCAGATAGGCAGACCACCGGATAGATGGACGCTGAGACGCTGGCTGGCAAGCAGTGGCTGCGGGAGGCTCAGGACCAGAGTAGATAGTGTGGTAAAGAGGAGGCCTATACCCAGCCGTAGGTAAATGTAATCTGATTTGAATTGAATGGAATGATGTTAACATATAGTTACTTACTTCCTTTTAATTTGCTCCCTATCACGAAGTTGAAAGGGAAATTTAAGATTTCTGGCTTGTTGAATGCTAAGGTGACTTGTTTTACAATTGTGGAGACACTTGACTGGTAAACACAGTGTTTCCGGCTTTCTCATCCAATCGTCTGGTAGGTGCCTGTGGCAAAATGCTAAACAACCAGTACCTGAAACAAAATGTAAGCACTGTTACTAAGCTCACTTAGTTCTGTTTTTGGGAAACGGAATAAAAATTGTTCATGTCCAAACAAAAGTAAATGTGCTGTGATACATACTAGTACTTTGTATAGTGTTACTAACCTTCGTTTCCACATCCAAAGCACTGGTTGGTGGCAAATTAAGGGTCAACTGAGTAATTAATGTGTCCACAAGCTAACTCTTTCGACAGTCAATTTCGCTTGATAAACTCCGATTCTTTTTTTCAGATTAGGCTCGCGCTATAGCTACTTCATACTCGTAGGCCATGTCCAAAGTCCAGATACATCAATTTCACGATTTTCACCCACTTTTCATCTCAACAATTCTACAACGGTCGTGAAAAAGTAGCTCCGCATTAACTTTAACAAAACCGTTCGTTTGACAGCGGTTATGGTCCAATTCCAATCGAACTTCGGTTCAACCATCTGTCAAAACATTAGCGCTATACGAAAAGTCCTTAAAGTCGTGTTTCGGTTATGGTTCAGCTATTGTTCGGTTGATTTTTTTTACCGCGATCGCCCCCCTGGTGGGTTGCAACAATCTTTTTCCGATTCAAAATAGGTTCAAAACAAGAACATCACCATGGCAACCATTTCCATTCCAATTCGCCATAATGGGCTTTAATTACTTAACACCAAGACTTATTTTGAGACGTTCACGGTAATTTTACGGATCAAATTAGATTCCTAATCTGAATCGGCATAAGACGTTGTGGTAACTATATAACTATACCTGGTGGTTACTATAACGTCTTATGCGGATTCAGTTTAGGAACCTAAGCTGAGACGCCAAATTACCACCGTCTTAACACAAGTCTTGGTATTAGGTATTAATTTTGAGAAGTTTCTGTATTTGTAAAAAAAGGTAAATAAAGTTATGGCGTATGAAATGGAAATAGTTGCCATGGTGATGTTGTTGTTTTGAACCTAATCTGGATCGCTTCAGAGGCTGGGTAATCCCCCTGGACATTCATCTGGTACGTGGGCCATGGCTCTGGATGGCTCCGCAGCAGCAGAAAAAAAGAGCAGATACTATCAGCTGCCTTCTCGCCAACACCTAGATGGTAGATGTTATCGGAACCGTTATTTTTCACTTATCCTGGACATCTGTTCTGCTTCCTGCTTGATTTTAAAGTAACAAATTTTTAAAAGACATCTAAAAATCAATCTGTGGGAGTTTCTACGCCCTTCATCTCCCACAGTGGTCCAATGTAGAGGAGAGGCAAAAAATTACGTTTGCTAAGTAAATGTAAATATCATATTTCATATTTTCTTTATTTCACACAAAACTTAAAAAAAAAAACACTAGTTACATGAAAATAGTGTGCAAAGGTGAGCTTATCTCTAATAAAAGATCTCTTCCAGCAAACTAGGATGAGATGACAAAGGTTGATTGCTGAACAAGGGAAGATCTATGCGTACAACAATATAAGGAAATAAACAAGTACTTACAATAAATAAAATAAATAATATAATTACTATGATAATATACTAAATACTTATAATAAACTCTCCCTTTAACTCTAAAGGGAGAGGTAATGCTTCTGAACACGACTTTTAAATAGATTCAGAGTTGCACTGTCCCTGATGGTGCAGAGGAGTGCATTCCACAACCGAATGGCCCGGAGTCTAAACCCGTGCTCATAGGCCGCGGTGTTATGCTGTGGAGTAGTGAGCATGGAAACAGAATAAGTTCTCCGAGGCCTGCTGGGAGAAATAAATTGATTACCGTCTCGTAGGAAGGTTGGATAGCGTGGATTCCGTAAAATGTTGTAGAGGAAATGAGTAGGTGTAGGAGAAATATCTACAGTAATAAAGTACTTTAACTTTGAAAGGGATGGTGACAATATGAAAAACAAAATCGCAGGTCTTGGATGTTTATATGTGTATGATATAGCTATTTCTGACTCCGACGTCACTAGGATCACTATCCTGTGGCCTGTGGCTTGTGGCCAGAAGCAATGCTTGAGCCCGTATATATTTTTTTCAATGTGTTATGTTTAAGATGGTTCAGCAGAAGAAAAAAGGGGTAGACATTATCAGCTGTCTTCTCTGCAACTCCTAGATGGTGGATGTCTCCGTAGCCGTTATTATTCACTCGTCCTGGATATCTGTTCTGCTCCCTGCTCCGAGCTGCGACTGGGGAAGCACATGAATTGCATAGCAGGCGGCGTCGTGTGACGGATCTGGCTAAGGAATCAGCGGGTATCGTTAGAGCGTTTGTGAATTCATTTTACGGGTTGGGTCTTATATAAGACACTTGGATTGGAGTACTTAGGTGGTTAGGGGGGTCCTTAGCTATCCTCTGATACCATTTTCTGATTTAGGAAACATCATTTTAGCACTTTAATTATAAAATATGTTTACGCGATTTTTACAACTTGGCCAATCTCGGAACGACAAATGTCAAACACAAAAGCTCCAACGTTGGATATTGGTACATGATTTTAGTACAAATTACAAGATTTTGTTGTAATGGTAGAAATTTGCGTCGGCCATTTTGTATTTTATGGAATAATGATTTGCTCATTTCATTCCGTTTTCTTCCGTGTTTCGTGAATGTTCTGTTGCGCTTTCGTTGCTGTTGCGTTTTATCCGTGATTCTCTCGACGACTTTGGCTTTGTTTACTTACTAACTACTTTATGGAGTTTCGATACCATGTTGCACCGGAGTCACGGAAGCAAATTGCAGTGTTTAAAAACTAAATATAGGTTTGTTAGGTTCACACGTTATAGCAGACTCGGTAGCCGGAGCGAAGCGGAGCGGAGCGAGGCGACCCTCTACTCCTGGCACCCCTCTAGCCGGAGCAGAAGAATCCCCGAGTATGTCACATCAGAACCAAATTGGTTGATTTAGGTCACTTGCTGTTTAAAAACTAAAGATAGGTTTGTTAGGTTCACACGTTACAGCAGACCCGGGAGCCGGAGCGAGGCGACCCCCTACTGTTGGCAACCCCCTCCAACCCTTCTCCTCCTCCCACTCCCCCGAAATCCAAAAAATGTAGGCATTTTCTTCAATCTTTGGACCTCCATAACATAAAAACTAATGGTTTCCTAAAAGGGGGGGTAGGTGGGGGGAACTCCCCTCCCCTCCCCCTCCACCCCTCCTCCCCCCCTCCTCCAAATTCAATGTGTCTTATACAAGTACTTCCCCATTTTACCCCTTGACAGTGCAGTGTAATGGGATCCTTCAAAAATTTTCTTAGGTTTTGTCGAAGACATATTGCTTGGGTATCCTATCAGTAGTCGCATCTAGTAGCGGCTCCTCACCTCAGTACTCGTCGAGTATTTCAGTGTGGGGTACCCTTACATGTTGAGTTTTTTAAGACGCATCGCTGTTGCAGCCACCTTCTGCCTCATGGAGAGGTGAGGTTTTGAACTTTATTACCAATAGCGAGCTATTTTTTATGGGCCCACTGCTGACTGGTTAATCATCATAACCATTCTCAGTCCACACCAACCCACTGTGGGCCACAGGCCTCTTCTCAGTAGCACCAATCCGCACTGTTCATTGCCTACAGCATTCGATGGGGACCCGACGACTCGATGATATCTTCGGACAGTGAAGTCGTCGGGCACGATCAGTGTGGGTAGCACAATTAATTACGGATCGAAAAATTATTCCAATTGAACTCAAAATCAAAGTTTCTTTATTATTGTAAACATATTTTTTGCCTCTTCTCTACATTGGACCACAGTAAGTGAAGTAGAGGAAAGAATCACCCACAGATTGAGTTTAATATCACTTATAAAAATGGGTTTAGTTTAACTAATACAAATAATATGCCGGTAACTCAACTCAGAACTTGCTTTATATTTTTTTATAGATAATTACAAAATTATTAAGCGAGGTTTGTGTTGAGTTAGTTTAACACCAACTCTTATCATTTATGTAATCTTGAACAAAGTAATATCACTTTTTATTCAAAGTAATTTTAACATGATTTTTAAATTGCTCAAATGGCAATCACAAAATATCCAAAGGTATCGTGTTATAGTAGACAATGCACGGACCATTGAAAGAATTGCTTACCTTCGCGAGTCTAAACCGGGGCGCAACTAGTATTTGGTTAACATAGGTTAAAATTACAGCTATCTATAATTTTGGAAACTTTTGTAAGGTTTTTGTATATAATTTTCGAAAATAAATTAAAAAGTATATATTATATATATATATATAATATATATATATATATATATATATATATATATATATATATATATATATATAATATTAGTTAGTATGTCAATTTCTTTAAAAATATATCTTAAGGAGGAGGTACAATCGAACTATCTGAATCATGACCCACCATAAGCTTATTTTGCTAAACCCCTTAAATGCAAGTAGGTCGAAATTCGCTTGAAGGTTTATTTCCTTGGTAACTTGTTATCATTTGATTAGACACTGACAGATAGATAGATCTTACAAGTTTGAAAGTTTCAAACGAATTATCAGGCAAGTGGGTCATGATTCAGTTGGTTCGATTGTACATTGGTGAAGAATGTTTCGAAAGCTCGAGTTACCTCAGCGTTGCATTTAATAACATCTTTAAGCAGAATCCATTCTCCAGAAACTTCGCCACTTTCACGGTTTATTATTTGCCAAACACAACATATAGCAGAATAACAATATGGATATGGATGGTATACCTGTCTATTTATGTGTTCATTATCATTTTATTCATTCTATACTTCGAATTTTGTATTCATCTATTAGTCTCTAAATGTTTTGCAATTCTACAAACCAACATCAAAGTATTTTTTAAATAGTCTTGAAATTTTCTACCAAAGCTATAGATTTTTGTTCAGAAAAGTCATACAAGATAACTCTGCTTTTAAAAATTCCAATAGTTGCCCAGTCGTTAAAATCTATCTATGTCTGCTTTTTCATCCCTTGGAGGTCTGTACACACAAACAATAATAAGTCTATCCAACTTAACAAAGGATAACTTAATATGTCTTTCTAGAGTAAATTCACGGATATCCTGTAGTTGTTGCTCCTTTATATTATTTTTTACTTATATTAAAAACCCACCTCTGGCAGTCTTTTTATTGTAACAACCAATTTTGTAATTATTTAAATTAAAAGACATCAATGTCAGAATCATTAAGAAATAATTCTAATACAGTTTCTTTTCCAGGTAGCCCCTGCGTGCTTTGATGGGTAATATTTAAATTCACAAGGAGTAAATTTACAACTTTATTTTTTATTAACAATGAAAGTAACCAAAATATATGAATTAAAAATAAAATAGAAACACTAAAAGAAACATCTACGCGAATAAACCACCCCGGGACATTGCCGAGGCTAAGGTTCCCATGACGCTTGCAGCATCTCCCCGCTGCACCGCCAGGGAGATCCTTTGCATCAGAACTGCCCCAGAGCGGTTGTCAAATCCTCTATCCCTTAGACGGCGCCCCAGATCCTTAATAAATATTTTCCCTTGTGTCCCCCAAACCCCAGTCGTCTCGAGCGCAAGAGGCACAAAGATGTAGCTTCCCGTGAGTGCGGCATACTTAAGGCACTTCTGTCTTGCGGCAGACTCGGCGGCTGCACCAGCGCGGGCCGCCGTTGACCCGACATGGGAGGCTGCAAAGGTGCAGACGCAGGTCGCATCCCATAGCAGGGAACGTCCTCTCTCCCAAGGTACCAGGGTCAAGCCGTCCGGACGCTTCCCATCCGACCGGCACAAACCTGGCGGCTCCAACACTAGGAACGTTGGCCGATACCAAAGCCCTACGAACGATGTCGTTTATTGCGTGGTGCCGCGAAAACCTGCCAGCGCTCCTGGTACAATGTAGGCCATGGCGACCCAACTCATTGACCCATGCCCCACAAACGCATCGATGCGGCTGGCAGATAGTGCAGCCCAAACGCAAAGCGATATTTAAATTGTGCTTACCTTTTGTCGGATTTGGCAAAAATAAAATACACCAGTCAAATTTGTATCTTATTTTGCTATATCAATATCAACATTAGTTGGTTCAACTTATTTATGTAGTTGTTGCGTTCTTTTGAAGATGGATCTATATGAGGAAATGCACAAGTTACAATCTTTTTTACACCAAGTTGGTTCAGCTAATCTCAACAGTTAATTAGTTCTACTTGTTTAACCGCTTTGCTATTTCCTACCAACAAAATAATCGTTCTACATTTGCCAAAACTACCTACCTACTACCTACTATACAAAATGTATTGTGCCAGTTGTGTGTATGCAGCACCGGGCATACAGATGTTGACCATCTGGTAATTCAAACACCATACAGAATATATCTCCAAGTATTTATCTTCACGTTCAATCCAGTCGTTGGTTGACGTTGATGTAGGCGACCATTTTGAATCTCTGTCTGTCATGCGTGTTGATATGACCTTCCCTCGTGAGTCTTGTTGATCACATGCTTCATGTTCCTTCTTCAGTCGTCTTGTTTGGGGCGCTAGTGATCTATTGTGAATGTTTGGTGATATGAGTATGTCTGGTGATATGTGTATCATCGATTTTAAGTAAGTCAGCCTGCGTCAGCAGATAACTCTCAGCGACTTTTCTGTACAATGGCATAAGGTTCATTTCATCTGAACTGGAACACTCCTTCGATCTTTCAAATATTCGTGCTCCCGGCTCGGAACCCAAATCGTATTAGCTATGGGATGTTTAACTGAAATTTTAACAGGCGCTACAACATAATCGGGAAATGTGTTTCATGGCCACACAGCTCATCCTGTGATACGGAATATTGCATTATCTACCTCAGGATTTGGAAGTGTCAAATGTATGAATAAAACAGATGGTTGAAAGCAAGTAACATTAGTAGGTGAATAGTTATTAATAAAACGAGTTAACGAGACACGGACCGCATGTTTAACAACAGCGCCATGCTATAAGAAACTCATTCCCTTACTCTGCTGGGACAAAATGGCACCGATATCAATAGACTTAAATGCACAAAAACAGTATATAATAGTAGTTTGTTACTACATAATGGAGGGCATTGTTAATGCCCTCCATTATGTAGCAGTCAGGTTTTAATGCCTAATTATATACAGTTACATACACTAGTTTATCTACACACATATCATAAGCTCTCTTTGATGTGTTCAGGAACCGCATGTTTGACCGGTATTGTGTTTAGCTTGTTCTGTAGCACCAACTTCGGGCGTCGGCGTTCAAAATTTGAATGTCAGTACCAACTTCACAGACAAACTAGGGGCGGCACGAGGCGGGCGAGGCGAACTAATTTCTTACCTGAAAAATTACACATTGTGACCATAATGTATAATTTTTCTACATATTATGACATTTAAATTTCGAACGCCGATGCCCGCCTGCGTGCCGCTCCTACTTTGTTTGTGAAGTTGGTACTACTGTACAAGCTAAACAAGTGCAAAGGAATTTTCAATGCCACCATGCCGCTCGAACATGCGGTTCCTGAACACATTAAAGAGAGCTTATGATATTTGTGTAGATAAACTAGTGTATGTAACTGTGCATAATTAGGCATTCAAATTCGCCTTCGGCTCGTTTCATATACCCACTCTCGAGTATTAATGACCTCCATTATGTAGCAATCACATAAACTACTATGATGTGGCATGGAGGGCAAAGTTGTAGAAAATATCAGGGCAAAATACTGCGGTAGTTTAGGTGAAGGGTAAAGGGGGTGAGCCAAGCGAAGCCCCCTTTATCCTTCGTGTTAGTTTGAACATGTAAGAACAACAACAAATACTAAAAACATAAACTTAAGCACACAAAACATAAAAAGAAGTTTGGTGATCATTTATCCAAACAAAATTTGGTGGTCGTTTACTAATTCTGGCGGTCGTTTCGAATTTATTGGTAGTAAAATAGATGCGTTTTTGGTGATCGTTTAAACATATGCCTAAGTTTATTATGCAAGGAGTTTGTTAACCTGAGGCGCGATGCGTAGCCCGACAACGTGTCGATGTCGTGGCCATATCGGGGAAATGTTGAGGAAGGGCTGAATTTCATGAAATAAATAATGTTTTTAAAAACATTGTTATTCATTACTACGTGGTGTGTTTTATATTATAATACGAAGACTATTCGGGGGCTTCGCTTCGCTGCACTCGCCCCCTTTATTCTTCAGCTAAGCTACCGCAGTGTGTTGCCCTAAAAGGTTTCTTCGTTCAATAAAATATTTAATTCAAACATGATTGGCCATTTCTATGATATGGCCACGACATAGATATGTATGAGTATGACGGTGAATATGATGGATAAACAGTTTTGACCAGGGGTCCTATTATGTTATGGAAAACGCATTGAAATAGCAGATAGCTCCCAAGGCCTATTTGGCTTGTTGGCGGCGCCTATTTTGTTTGGAGACTGACAGCCAAATACGGCATTTTGCGGCCTTGCGCGCCATCGATATGCTATCGCCATGGGATTTCGTAAGATAACTCTGGCTAGGGTCTAGGGACTAGGGCCTCAAGAAATATGAGTATACCAAAAAAGCGTTGGCAAGGCAGCTTGTCTATTTCTACAGGCGTTAGTGTGCGCGTAGATAAATTACATTTGAAAATACGCAATGAAGATATTTTCGTTCCTCGAATTTAAAATAAAATTCTAAGTGCAGAGCGAATGCGAAGGAGAGCTGCAAGTGATATGTCTTATTCCGTATGTGCAATGGTCCTGTTTGCCGCGTATTATTGTGCCGGGTCTTTCGAGGGAGCGTGGAATTTTCATAAGGGGATTCCATTTTATGTTTTCTTTAGGTGATATTCTTTTCTAGCACGGAAAATGCTCGAGTCATGCTAAAAATACAGTGACTTTCTTATTATTATACACTAATTTAATATTGTGTAACGGGACATTTTAGTTTACAGTGGGGGGTTTTTTATCATATGCACAGGGTGATTACAGGGTCGTGGAGCAAGAAAGAAGCATTTAACTTACTTTCTCCTAAGGATCACGATAGGTTAGGACTAACAGTACACCAACGACTTATTTTAGTCAGCAAAAAAAACTGCGATAATTCGAGATCATGGTCACCCTACTATTTCCCAAGAAAACTTATGTCAAGTGCATGGACTTAACAATCGTTGCAGCAAGGTTGTTATGACGATATTAAAAGTAGGGTGACCACGCATTTTGAGTCAATAATAATTTTTAAATAAAAATACGTAGATAACGAATCATCTTTGTTTCAATTAAAATAAATACAGGTAGCATCGCAATCATTTACTGAGTCAGAAAAAAATGGTTGGGATCACGACCCCGAAATCATCTGTATATGGTGAATATTTCAAAGAAAATAATAAAATTGGTAATATACCCCAAAGTGTTGAGTGAAATGTCTTTTGTTTGTTACCATTTTTGGTTTGTTAATGTGTCCTCAACCCATATTTACCAAATGCATCGTAAACCAAAGGAAAAAATAGGTAGGGTCATCTTCAAAGCCATCTATCGGATTTTGAAAAAACCTGCTCTGAAAGTATCCCAGTACCTTCTCGTCTACAGTTGGCCAAACCAGCCGTTTGTAAATCTAGAGTTACGTAAAACAGGAGTATTACACATCATAACATAGCTTCACGCCTTTTCCCATACGGGGTGGCAGAGGCACAATTGTGCCCACTTTTAGCCAGTCATTCAATACTCCATTTTGCGTGACAGGGGGCTAGCCCATCGCCGCAGCTATAGACTAATGAAGGTTTCCTCACGATGTTTTCCATCACCATTAGAAAGTCCGTATAATGTACTTAAGATAAAATGAATTATCTCATTGGTACATGGTCAGGAATCGAACCTGCATCTCCTGTGTGAGAAGCAAGCGTGAAACCCATTAATTAGACCACGGAGCTCCTTATTATTATATATAGAGCATTAAAAAAGTTCTTTCTATATACTAGCTTGTTGATCGTGGGTATCAGCTGGGATTCGTGAATGTATAAACGTATTTTATTTGTTTTTGCTCGATAGAAAAGTCTCCCAAAATCATCAAAAAACTGTTTTTCAGAAGTTTTTTTTGTCAATTTTGCACCGGATTTGAATTTATGTACCTGCTTGTTAATTATTTAACCATCTTAAAAATATAAGGATGTGTTGCTCTTTTAGTCCTCTATAGATCGGTGAAGAGCGTTTTTACCCGACTGTAGTGAAGCGGAAAAGAGGAGGGTTATGTTTTTGACCTGTATGTATCTAGGTGTATGTATCTGTGTATATAAGCGTCATATCTATGTATGTATCTGTTCCCGTGTCCCCTCGTAACTACTCAGCGGCTCAACTGATTTTGATAAATGATACGTCAATAGATTCGTCTTAAATGCCATCAAATCCAAATCGTAACAGCATAACATTTACAGCGGTGGCTTAAAGAACAGCTGCAACACAGGCGTGGGAATTTTCTCGCCGTCATTCCCTGAGCTTCGGAGAGGAAACTACAGTGTTTCAAGCGGAAATACTGAGTCTCCTTCACGGGGCAATGCACATAAAAGGCAACTCAGGAAGGAATGATGTTACTCTTGAAATGGACTGCTCAGCTACTAAGCGCACTAAAAAGACCGTTAACAAAATCAAAACTTATACCAGAATGCCAAGAAGCACTCAACAAGTTAGGTGGGAAAAATAAAGTCACAGTCCAGTGAGTGAAAGGTCACAGGATGCCGGGGCAACTGTGAGGCAGACAAGCTAGCAAAGTTAGGGGCAAAAAGGGCAGCAATTGGCCCTCCACTATTTTCGCTCTTATCAGCTCAAAAAAAAGGCTCAAAGCAGCCTAAGTACTCCTACAGAATAAATTATGGTCTAGCAGAGAAGACTGCAAAATTACAAAACAATTCATAATAGTAGTTTATGTGACTGCTGCATAATGGAGGGCATTAAAACTCGAGAGTGTTTCATAATAATATCACTCGAGATGCCTAATTATGTACAGTTACATACACTAGTTTATCTTATCTACACACATATCATAAGCTCTCTTTGATGTGTTCAGGAACCGCATGTTTGACCGGCATTGTGGTTCTGCAATTGTTTAGCTTGTTCTTTAGTACCAACTTCACGCAGGCGGGCGTCGGCGTTCGAAATTTTAATGTCAGTACCAACTTCAAAGACAAACTAGGGACGGCACGCGGGTGGGCGTCGGCGTTCGAAATTTGAATGACATTATATGTAGAAAAACTACACATTATGCCCATTATGTGTAGTTTTCCAGATACGTAACGAGTTTTTACCAAGTAGTTTAACATAATGCTGATCGTAACGTGCAGTTTTTGAACGCAGTAAAGAGGGTTTATGATACATAATGACATATGATATGATAAATAAGTATAAACATATTTTTTCTCACTACCTAATAAAAATACTAACAAGCCTAATAACAGGGCATTGTACACTAAACAAATACTTGAAAATTACAAGTGAAACAGACAGCCCCCTGTGCAAGGGGTGTATGGAGGAACAGAAACCAGATTGGCTATCCTCAGAGAAACAACCTCCACCCTTGAGCTCCTTTAACCATGCCTCCTACTCCAGCTGGTGCAGGAGTTGGGATGGCAGAAATAGATGTGCAGGCGAAGGGGACATGCACAAAGGCCCCGCTCAAGTGAGCCAGGTGCAGGCACTACAACCCCCTCAAAGAAGAATGTAATTGATGGCGCTAAATAAAAATAAAAATAAAGCTGGTTTTTATTCACTTTAAGAGTGTGAGTGAGTGAGTGAGTACACTTTAATCATACATAATTAAAAGGCGAATACGGTAATATTTACTAAATAGGCATAAGCTATGAAAAATACTATTTAGATTTAAACGAAGTATTTTCAGAATTTTTGCTATGTTGTACTAAAAAGCAGGAAATAAATAATATAATAAATAATGAAAAAAAAAAGGACTGCGGTACACCAAAAAGCACAAAACAAGCAGATATGAATTATCTTAATTGAGATTCGATAAAATAATTACAGTACGGTGTCAAATTGAATTGAATTTAACTGCAAGCGGAACCTAATCTCAATAACTACGTGAAATCTTATCTACTTGTTTTGTGATTTGTTGTTATGAAAAAAAAAATCGTACGTCTCTTTTATATAATTTATCTACACACGTATCATATACCCTCTTTACTGCGTACAAAAAGCGCACGTTACAATCAGCATAATGTTAAACTACTTGGTAAAAACTCATTTCTTATCTGAAAAATTACACATTGTGACCATAATGTATAATTTTTCTACACATTATGACATTCAAATTTCGAACGCCGACGCCCGCCTCCATGCCGCCCCTAGTTTGTCTTGTCTGTGAAGTTGGTACTAACATACAAATTTCGAACGCCGACGCCCGAAATTTTTCTACAAATTATGACATTCAAATTTCGAACGCCGACGCCCGCCTCCATGCCGCCCCTAGTTTGTCTTGTCTGTGAAGTTGGTACTGACATACAAATTTCGAACGCCGACGCCCGAAGACCGACGACGAAGTTGGTGCTACAGAACAAGCTAAACAACTGCAGAGGCACAATGCCGGTCAAACATGCGGTTCCTGTACACATCAAAGAGAGCTTATGATATGTGTGTAGATAAACTAGTGTATGTAACTGTACATAATTAGGCATTAAAACTCTCGAGTGATATTAATATGAAACTCGCCTTCGGCTCGTTTCATAAACCCACTCTCGAGTATTAATGCCCTCCATTATGTAGCAGTCACATAAACTACTATTTTACTTATATTTATAACACTGTAAAAGAGAGGGCTTGAATAGTGAGAATCGATTTAAGGTTATAGTGGAAAGGTGGGGGCGGTTTGTTGGTATTCTAGGGATAGGGGGCAGATGGGGGTTTGGAAGTTAAATATAAGTTTATTTTAGAGAACCAATATTTTATCTATCACTCGACAATATTAAAAAATACAAAACATCGATCACACACATTGAGGTGGTCAATAGGCGATAACAAAAGGAGTGGATATTTTCAACCGATTTTTTTTTCATTTTCTTGCGTAGTGTTTTTGTGGCGGCAAAGCTGTTTTGAACCTTTTGGTAGGTGCACGATGTCAAAAGTCAAAAGTCAAAGAACTTTATTATTGTAGATATTTACATATACTTGGCAAACGTCAATTTTGCCTCTTCTCTACATTGGACCACTGTGGGAGAAGAAGGGCGTAGAAACTCCCACAGATTGATTTTTAGATCACTTTTAAAAATAGGTTGTGCTTAACTTTTACAAATATGAAAAATTAAATTATTGTGATTAATAAGCAGGAATAAATAATTACAAAATTATTAACAGCAAGGCCTGTGTTGAGCTAGATTAACCCCATACAGTCCTGTCATTTAAGTAATTTTGAACATTGTAATATCCTTTTTTTGACAAAGTCGCTTTAACATGCTTTTTAAATTGCTCAAATGGCAATTTCAAAATCTCCAGAGGTATCTTATTATAGTAGAGAATACACTGACTCTTGAAAGAATTGCTAATCTTCGCGAGTCTAAATCGGGGCGCACACAGTCTGTGATTATATCTTAGGTTAACATTACAGCTATCGCTAAGTTTGGAAAATGTTGTAAGGTTCTTGCGTACATACATTGTATTTTCGAAAATAAATTGACTAGCTACTGTTAGTATGTCAATTTCTTTAAAAAGCTCTCTTAAGGAGTCTGTTCGTTTTAAATTATAAATAGCTCGATAGCTCTTTTCTGTAAAAAAAAAAATAGTTTGAATATCCGCTGCTTTCCCCCACAACAAGATACCATAGGACATCACACTATGAAAGTAACTAAAATATACTAGCCTAGATGTAGCCACATCCGTGCTTTGTCTGATGTTCCTAACAGCGTAAGCCGCAGAACTTAATTTACCAGCTAATTTATCTATGTGCGGTCCCCACTGTAATTTGCTATCAATGGTTATTCCAAGAAACTTCGTATCATTTACTAATTCTAACGTGCTGTTGTCTAACACTAAAATGGTCTCAACTTGCCTGACATTTGGAAGTGAGAATTTGATACACTTGGTTTTACCAGCGTTTAACAATAAATTATTAACTGTGAACCAAATTAAGGTTAAAGACAAAACACCATTAACAACATCAAAATCTGCTTTTTGTCTTTCATTATTGTCTAAAGCTCAGTTGATTTTTTCTAAATGATACCAGTGTTCTTGCCTATTACTCGAGCCAGAATCAGTTACAAATACATTGAAATAAATAGTAATAGCATAACGTATATAGTTTACATAACCTAATTGAAAGCACTATAAAAATAGTTCTGTACATTTCATTTCTAGTTTTTGTGTTACAAGTGAAGAACCTTGAAATTACTTAGCCTTTAGCATTTAATGCGAAGTAGTGAATTGGTGAAAATTAAGAAAGGAATGTTTTAAAACCAAATTATTTAAACAGAACAGAAAAGTTGAACTTTTCGAAAACATCACGTTTAGGCGAAGAAAGACATCGGCGATGCGCCAGCGCACAGTATCTGACGCATCCAGCAACGAAGAACAAGATGTTACTTGTAACACGTTAGATATCACCACTTTGAGTGTAATAATAATTATCTTAACTCAAAAAATATCCCATTTCTCGTCGTAACTGGATATTGCAACGAAGAAGTTAATAGATTGAGCTTAGAAAATTCGAAACTTTGACAAAGAATAGACGTTTGATTGAAGACAAAGTAAAAATACAAACAGGTTTGTTTTAGCCCAAAATTTCACTAGAGTTCATACTCCGAATAAGTTTTTTTTAGTTCATTGCACAACACCCTAAAATGCCTCTGATCGATTGTTTTACAGTGTTATGCTGTTCCTTAAAGTCTAGTTCAGTCCCCGTGAGAATATTAGCTGCTCCTCGATTTTTAAATTCTCGTCACAAATGCGCCGCCAGTCGAAAGCTAAAAGGTCCTAATGTAACAACACCCCTCCCTCCTTGTCTTTTGAAATTGCAATGAATAAACCCTATGAGTTAACCGAACGATTTAATAAATAAGAATATTTAAAGATATAACCAACTAACCATTGATTTAATGTCAGACGGAATTAAACCCTTACGTATTTTTATTGGAATATTTGGAGAAATATTCCAATAAAAAATATGGAAAGATTCTAATACCAACGATTGCGAATATCTTATTTAGATGATTTGGCCAAAGTAGTGGGTGATTGTCTATGGGTAGGACTATTGACGTTGTGATAGTAATTACCTAAAGTTCTTTTTAGAGTGGTTATGGTTAAACAGTATCGTCAAGAGGTTCCTCAGTCAGTGATGAATATAGGTGACATAAAAATATTGATAAGCATCTAGTCCGTGCTTATTAGAATAAATTCCAAGTAAATAACCATTTAAAAGACATTTCGATTACATGTGTTTATAAAGGAAGGTTTGTGCTAGAGCTCACAGCCAGAAGGGCCACGGGCGCTAGGGAAGGGCCCCACAACCCCGCCCAATACCAGTGGAGGTCAACCGAGTTCTACAGACTCAAGACAGATGAAGTTAGATTTAGCTAAGCAAAATAAGCTTAAATTTTATAAAAAGTGCTTACAACCACTCAATTTTGTAAGCACAATTTATAAGAAAACATAGGGTTAGCTATGTGTTCATAAGTACGCTTTTGGCGTTATCTTTCATCGGTCTTGTATCGTCCTCCTCCAACACATTCCTATATACAATCTACGTGACTGCAACATTAAGGACTGCTGAAGACCTGGAAGTAGCCAACTAAATACACCAGCACTTAGAGACAGTCTGAATCTACTCAAACCCCTCTCGAGTTTTCCTGCCAATCAACTACATATAGACTATTTAGGATATATTTTTATATGATTTGATATTGTGACCCTTCTCATCCATCAGTCCAACATGTTTGTTAACCGGTTACGGGATATTTTATATGCATATACTCGGTATTGAGGTTATCTTGAGAGACACGTCTCTCAAGTATTTCTCCAGCACATTCCCATATAAAATCTACGTGAATGCAATATTTAAGACTGCTGAAGATCTGGAATGAGCCATTTGAATACATCAACACCTAGAGACAGTCTGAATCTACTCAAATCCCTCTCCAGTTTCCCTGCCAATCAACTACATATAGACTTTTTAGGATATTTTTTTATATGATTTGATATTGTGATTTCTCTCATCCTTCCGTCCAATATTTTTGTTGACCGGTTACGGGATATTTTTATTTGCATATACTCGGTATTGAGGTTATCTTGATAGACTCTTTCTTAAGTACTATTCCATAATCATGTGGGTATTCATCCAGATATTTTATATATAAATTAATTTTAAGACATGTAAATTCACCGTTACTACTTAGGTCACTAGATCGATAATGTAGAGTGTGTGTAGGTTTGATTCTAACGGATTTCAGGCCATCCACATGCATGCATATAGCGAAGTAAACTTCATTCTAAACAGGGGCGATAAGCGTCCCTGAATACTGCGATCAGGGTCTGTACTACAGTGTCAAATCAATCAGAAATTGTACAAATCCATCTTTTAATCGGGGTATGGGAGTAGTTCTCTAGTCCATGAGTAAGAAGAAGTCTAGGCACTGTGTGCTTACGACAAAAGGATGAACCAGATAGTACTCAAAGCAATGACAGCCTTTGGAAAATGGACAGCACAAGTTCGTCCGCCGTAACAATGCAGTAAGAATGGTCGATCTTCTGAATCGGAGGCGTTTCAGAAGGGGAGAATGACTGCTAATAAACCTTAGGCCGTGTAGAATCGAGAGTAATGTCAGCTTCTTGTAGAGTAAATTTGTATGTGTATGTTCTATGAATTTCCAAGTTAACACGTCAATCTACCTACTACTGGTAGGCCAACCAACATGATAGACGGTCAAGAAAAGAAAGATCAAAACAGCCACAAACAAAAGATATTCAGTTTGTTAGATAGTTTTATAAGTATTTAGGTATTTCAAGAGTGAGAAGGAAATAAGGTAATTATTTAGTCATAAGAATTTTAGATACTTGTTTTGTTACATAACCCTAAATAATTGAGTTAAGTCTTCCTACCTACATAACCTCAATTACGTAATTTAATCATTTAGCTAAAAGAAAAACAAGACAAAGATCAGAAAAAGAAAGCCTGGTAATTTAAAAGTCTGCGCAAAATGCATTTAAAGTAAATCACGAGGACGAATTAATTGAAGACTCATTAAATTGACGAATTTAAATATCGTAAAATAAAACCCGCGGCATGAACGCAAAACAAAACTTAAAATTACAAGCCTTAGATCTATAAATAATCTTTCTCGTCGATGACTTGCGGACGATGATCCTCTCCCGCTTCGGCAGCCGGAAGTCTAGGACCTAGGTCGCTTAGGTCCATCTCTAGGTTTCACCAACAGAAGCAGTAAGAGACAATTCTCATTACAATGCATACTTAACCAACAAATCACTAATGAATCACTATATACAATCACGCCTCAGTGTTTTTCTAAAAGTCTATAAAAGTTTCAGTCCGAGACAACTCTTTATTTGAACGTAATTGTTCCTCGACACGAATGACGTGAGAAATACTAATACTGTTATACCCGCACTTGTAATATTAACAACACGAAATATAATCGAAAGACAAAGACAGTGGTCCAATGTAGAGAAGAGGCAAAAATTACGTTTGCTAAGTATATGTAGATATCTACAGTAGTAATAAAGTACTTTGACTTTGACTTTGACTTTGATTCAGTGATCCTAGAATGAACGCGTAACTCAAATTTTAGTATTAACACTCCCGGATTGGTCTTGAACCTCTCTAAATTCTCACGTCAGTTCTGTATCGACCGATATTGACTGTCCCCACAACCCCCTGTCAAACAGTTTTATTACAAACCCCAAGCCTTCAACCTGAGCCAATTCTCAGCATTCCATTCTCACACTTTTAGCCTAACGCTAAAAAAATCTAGGCGATAATTTATGATTTGTTTACGTAAAAGTAGAAAAAACCCCAGGCACTTGAGGTGAAGTTTCTCAAACCTAATCTGTTATCAAATAACTGTCACGTAATAAACTAGAATAAAAATTGCCTTTATTACTTAAAATAAACACAAAATATACTTTTTGACCTGCCAAACTATATCGTAACTAAACACCCTTAAGTATGAGTTTCGATTGAATGAGCCATGGTCAATGCGTTACTTCAAAACAACAAGACAGATGTGTGAAATGGTCATAATTCAATATCCACTGAAAGCTACGGTGTAGTTAAACCATGTTCATTTTAAATTTATGATTCATAATTTATTTCATTGCTCTTAAAGCTTATCCGCATTTTGGAGAATATTTAAACAAATATATTTATACCTACTGAGAAATAAACCAAATTTTTGTTTTGTCACACTAATATCCAGACGGTAAAAAATGTTCAGTGATCCAGATAATATCAATCATGGTAATCTCAGTCGCAAGAACCTCCAAACAAGCTGTCAAGTTTGAAGATTTACTCAATAGTCCAGCTATATTTCGATGCGGTATTTTGATGTCCTTGTGAACAACAAAAAAATTGTTTGTCTTTCCATTGCTTCGGCAATATATTTTCTATCGTACAAGTCGTACGTAAGTGGGCTGTGCAAGCATCTCTCTCATATTTAAAACTCTTACTTCATCAGTTATCTGTTGAATCCCACTGATCACCGCTTGTAGGTTCCCGTAGATGGTGATTACGCCCCGCTTGCTTAGGTATCCTCGAAGGCGTGTAAACATATGGTCATCGTATGCAGTGGACAGTGTGGAGTTATGGTCGAAGAGGTAGACATATGTGTGGTTAAATGTATCCATATACATAAATTATATTGTTGCATTATCAAAACGTATAGATTACTTAACTTAAAAAATACTGAAGGCCTGTGGAGTATATCAGTCAAAGTCATTGGTTCAATACTATACATAGTAGTTATAGCATCACATCTAGCTTATACATGAGATGCCGCACAGGATGCTATCGCTGTTTTTTGCGATCTGTCGAAGGCATTTGATTGCGTGATCATGATACGCTACTCATAAAATCAAATCATTACGGAGTTAAAAGTAAAGCGTTGGATCTACTAAGATCATACCTAATCAATATAACTCAACAGGCTGAAGTTAACGGCGTTAAATCTGATGGATCGGGAGTAAAAATTGGCATTCCACAAGGTCAGTATATGAGCTGGCAACCCTGCCCCGTCAAGGTAGCACTCTGTTTGAATTTCTCCTATACTTATTTTTACTAAAAGTTATTTTCCCGGAACTTTCGGAACAATTTATCGTGTTGAGGTGAAGGAACTAATACCGGCAGTGAAAATCCACCAGATATCCTGGCGAAAATCAAGCATTCCTGGACAGCAGAGGCGATCAAGGTACTGCACAACACTTCCGTTGGTTTAAAACACACTCACACAAAGACACAGACTTAAAAACAATAGACATACAACCACAGTGTTTTACGTGTTTTACGAGCACTCCCACGAAATCATTGGACTGACACTACACTGTCAAACTGACAACTAGCCATTGTGTGACCAGCACAAAAATATAAGGCCGCGTTCAAAAATCACTCAAGGCAAGACAAGACACACTGCTCAGTAACGCCATCTATGAACGAGTAGCAGAGTTACACATTTCGAATCGAACACACAGAGGCCGCTACAATACTCATACTGAAAAATACACTGATTGATCAAGAATAACCACAATGGGTCTTGGCCACTCTCCAAAGAAAACACCAGACAATCAGAAAAATAAACATCTCTCAGCCTCTAGCCCGGATCTTACTGTTGGGGGCACGCCCTCCGCCGCAAGCCGGGCAGATGAGTGTGCGACGACAAGTTTTAAAAAGAGGAAAGTGCCGGACTGCGACACTACTCATCTTGATAGGCAATTCGCAGCATGGAGGGCTGAGCTGAACCAAAATATTGCTGCTACAATTTCTTCGTCTGTAACCACGATTCTCACAGAAAAACTCGACCACTTCAACTCAACTTTAAATCAACTCCAATCCAATGTCCAAAAGCTAACTGTGAGCAACGCCGGTATCATTTCGTCCTTATCTGGCATGGACAAACGCCTCACCGAAGTGGAAGCCTCAACCAGCTTCTCTAGCGACCGCCACGATACTTTCGAGACGCGTCTCAACAGTGTGGAAAAGCTGGTCAAAACATGCAAGAGCCAAGAAATTGAAATATCGGAACTGAAGAGCGACCTAAGCAAAGTCCAATCCAACCTAAATATGAAACTTCAATGGGACAGACTACAAAACATTGAAATAACTAATGTTCCGGAGTCAAAGAATGAGGTGCTCTCCGACATCGTTACGAACATTGCCAAGCATGTTGGTGTTTCCCTGGCAGCAACAGACCTCGAGTTTGCGACCCGGATCCAGCCGATGAAGAAAACCCCCGGAGTCCCCCGAGCCATCATCACCAAAGTCAGGAACCGCGTACTGAAAGATTCAATAATTCACGGTGTTCGCAAAAACAAGGGACTCACTACGCAAGACATAGGTTTACCAGGCGAGAGAAAAGACATATTCGTAAATGAACATCTGACGATTGAAAATAGAAATTTGTATAAAAAAGTACGTCAACTCGCCACAGCAAAAATGTACACATTTATATGGATAAAAAATTGTCGAATTTTTGTGAGGAAGGGCGACAAAACTCAAATTATTCATGTGGCCAGCGAAGACGATCTAAAAAAGATAGTTTAATGATTTGTCGCCCTCAATCTAGCGCATTAAAATTAAAATATGAATTAACTCTAGAATATCGCATAAATCCAGATAAGTTGGTATTTTCATATTTCATAAATATACTAATACTCACATACTATTATTACTATTACACTACACATACACAAACACACCTTCACACTATCCTTCCATACACACACATTGCATTGAGTGATACAATCATGACATCTCGCTCCCGCATAGAGCATGTAAGCACAATCGAACTTTTTGTGATTATTATATTTGGTATACTCCGAGTCCCATACATACCCTATAATACGAACGACGCCACTCCCTACATTCCGTGGTATAGGCCTTGGCCCAGTCAGCGATTTATGATAACACACCGTCATAATGCTTAGCAAACTATCCATATATTACCAAAATGTACGCGGGCTGCGTACAAAATGTCACACTCTGTTCAATAACATACTACAGAACAACTTCGATGTTATTGCGATCACAGAAACGTGGCTACATGCAGGTATACTAGACTCTGAACTGTGTGACCAAAGATACGAGGTTTTCCGTTGTGATCGGAACACTACTATGACAAACAAACAAACTGGCGGTGGAGTTATGATTTGTATAAAACGCGATCTATGCGCTTACGTTAGGGAGGAATGGGGATGCTCTCCCACTGACACTATCTGGATCACAATACCGGGTAAGAACCTTAACTCCACTTCTGATCTTCATATAGCGGTAGCATACATACGAAGTGACTGTACGAACCTACAGATTCAAGCCCAAGACATAAACTCATTTTTATCCAAAGCAACGTTGGCAGTCACTAATAATACGGACAGCTCTTTCCTTTTGTTAGGTGATTTCAATCTTCCGTGTATACAATGGAGTAGCAACGGCCCCCTAGTACAAAAAAAAGGACCGGTGGAAATACAGAACTTAGCTACAGATCTACTGGATGAGTTTGGTCTGTTAGGTCTTACACAATTCAATTATCTTAAAAACACTAGCAATAACGTGTTGGATCTAGCCTTTTCAAGCTTTCCGGTGGATTTGGCGGAAGTAGAATATCCACTATCTAAACCGGATACTTTCCACCCTGTATTTAGCATAGACGCTTCCGATATTACCGTTAAACCACTGAAAGCTAGACCATTCCTTAAACTTCAATTCAACAGAGCTGATTACGACGGCATACTTGAAGCTCTTAATCTGGTAGACTGGGAGTCAGCACTAAGCGGGAACACGGTAGATGAAGCCGTCAAAGTTTTCTACGAACACCTGCGGAGTAGCATAAACCAATACGTCCCTAAAGTTCTAAAACACAAACGCAATACCTATCCAATATGGTACAGTCGACCTCTGATCAAGATCTCCCGCGAAAAGCTTAAAGTACACGCTCGCTGGAAGCGGTTCCGGAACCCTCTTGACTACGCTGAGTTTTCCCTACTTAGAAAGAGGCAGCATAAGATACACTCGGAATGTTTCGTTGACTACATACGACAAATGGAATTAAAAATTAAAGAATCGCCAAAACATTTCTGGTCATACATAAAATCTAAACGTTCAGGCTCCTCTTACCCTAAGTTTATCACTCACGGAGAAAAAAAGTACACCGAGGGAGGGAGTATTTGCGAGGCCTTCAATAGCTTCTTCCAGAGTGTTTTTATCCCGCCGGCCGATGAATATCCTAACATAGAGTTACCACCATCACAGTCTGGTGTCACTTTCGATGTTCACTCAATCACGCTCACTGACAATCAAGTCCTAGAAGCTCTTAAACAACTTGATTGCAACAAAGGTTCAGGGAGTGACAACCTACCTCCGTCGTTTATCTCTCGTAGCCGCCAAGCGCTACACCGGCCACTGACTATTCTATATAATCGATCATTAAAGGAAGGATTTTTCCCGAGCGCTTGGAAAACCGCACTTATCGTGCCTATACACAAAAAGAACTCTAAATTAAAGGTCGAAAACTACCGGCCCATATCTATCCTGAATATATTTTCCAAAATATTAGAAAAATTAGTATACGACACTTTCTATCTTTGTTTATCAAAAGGAATACCCGCCGAACAGCACGGCTTCCTCCGAGGCCGGTCTACTACCACGAATCTCGCTCTGTTCACGAACTTCTGCCTTAATTCAATGGAAAAACGTCGGCAGGTTGATGTGATCTACACTGACTTCGAAAAGGCCTTTGATTGTGTGGATCACACCATCCTGCTGCGCAAATTGGAACACCTAGGAATTCACGGGGACCTACTGCGCTGGATACAATCATACCTCACCAAAAGGTCACAGGCGGTTGTGGTTGGTGGGTTCAGATCAAACTTCGTGGATATATCATCTGGTGTCCCACAAGGATCCCACTTGGGGCCCCTCTTGTACAACTCTTATCTATACGACATTTACACCTGCTTTAGTAGTGCGTCCTTTCTTATGTACGCAGACGATACAAAAATATTTATGGATATCAAGGGACCGACGGACTGTGCTTACCTTCAAAATGACCTAAACACATTATCAAAATACTACATCACTAATAGAATTAAAGTTAATACCATGAAATGCCAATTAATATCCTTTTCACGGAAAACCAGTCCCTTGCACTTCTCATACACAATCCAGGATCAGCGTATTGAACGTGTTCAACTAGTGCGTGATCTTGGCGTACACCTGGATCACCAATTAAATATGAACGAGCATGTAGATATCATCACCAGGAAAGCCTACAAAAACTTAGGGTTTGTACTGCGCACCTGCCAACCTTTTAGGGATATATCTTGCATAAAAAAGGTGTTCTTCGCATATGTACGTAGTATACTTGAATATGCTTCAAGTATTTGGAATCCCCACTACATCACACACCAGCAAAATCTTGAAAAAATTCAATCCAAATTCCTCAAACACCTTACCTATAAGAGTAACGCATATATCGATGGCTATGAGGAGAGCTGCTCGCGACACAGGATACCGAGTCTTACGGCGCGCCGCACACTCGCCGACATGTCTCTGCTGTACGACTTGGCGCACGCACACGTGGACTGCCCCGCGCTAGTGAGCCAGCTGCCGCTGTGCACGCCGCGCCGCCGCACCAGACATACAGCTAACTCACTATTCCACCATCCGGCACATCGTACCAATTACGCCAACAATTCTGTCCTCACTCGAATAGCTAGAACCTACAATAAAACTTTCTCCGACATTGACGTATACCATCATTCCAAAAGTATTTTTAAACATAAAATTCTTGACACTCTCTGCGGATAACAAAATATAACAATACAGTTTCAATCATAGCTATACACCACCCTTCACATACACACACACTCACATTGCATTCACACCAACCCCCTCACAATAATACACAAAACATAGTTCCGAATAAATAACCTATCTATTTTACTAACCCCATAATTTAAGGAGTCTTGAATTAAGTAATTTATGGAAACCTATAATTGGCTGTAGTAAATAAGTAATTTAATTAAGATAATTAAACTGTAACGCTGTTGGTTTTCTGAATAAATAAAATAAAAATAAAAATAAAAATAAAAAATAAATAAAATAAATAAAATAAGGTTCCATATTAGGCCCTTTCTTATTCCTGGTATATATTAACGATCTGCCTTTCATGGTGGAGAAATTGAAATTAAGTGTTGTTTGCTGATGATACTTCATTGGTCTTCAAATTGAAAGAAAAAAAAGAAGATTTTGATGATGTTGATGGAGTATTGCCTTTAACGTTGAATTGGTTCACAGTTAATAATTTATTGTTAAATGCTGGTAAAACCAAATATATCAAATTCTCACTTCCAAATGTCAGGCAAGCTGAGACCAGTTTAGTGTTAGACAGCAACATGTTAGAATTAGTAAATGACACGAATTTCATGGAATAAACATTGATGACAAATTACAGTGGGCACCCCACATAGATAAATTAGCTGGTAAATTAAGTTCTGCGGCTTATGCTGTTAGGAACATGAGACGCCAATGGAAAAAAATAACAAGGAAAATATTATATTGGAAAATTTATCTTTACCCTCAACTTGAATTTGTCCCCCTTTTTGTGAAGGATAGTGATGATCGCGTTCTTCAAGGAACCAGGCCTGAGTTAGAACTTTGTTGAAGAAATTTACGAAAACCTCTAGGACAGCCGTTCCATCCGCCTGCAGCATCTAGACATGTATGTCTAGATGCTGCAGGCGGGTGGAAAGACCATGGGGTGTACCCCATTCTCCGAAGAAGCTTTAACTCTTTTCAGTTTGTCTAGAGCCTACTCTACTTCATCCGAAGTGATGGAAGATCGCTGTCTTCGAAACGCTCCGCTGGCGCTGCTCGCTGGGTCTGGAGACTCTGGTTCGGGCGCTTTGGATGCGTATAAGTTCCCGTAAAACTCCTTAACTATCTTAATAGTTTTTTCACGATCCGTCACAATATTTCTGGCTGTATGTTACATATCGCTATCTTGTTTCTGCAGATTGATTTTTAGATCTCTTTTAAAAATTGCTTGTGCTTAACTAATACAAATATTACAATATGAATTATTAAAATTAATAATCAGGAATAAATCATTACAAAATTACTAACAGCTTGGTTTGTGTACAGCCAGATTAACCGGCGTCTTTTATGATTTGTGTATGCGCCATGTCTTTAAATTCTATGTTACTTGTTTTATCTGCAAATTTATTTTTAGGGCATCTTGCTCGAGTGAATTTAATCCTCAATCCATAATTTTTGCGTGTCGTTTTATTTTCTCCATATTGTAACAAATTTGCTAAACTATACTATAGGATAGCATAACTACGGATTAGGTACACCCTCCTAGAAAGCACTGTATCGTGCGAGAGTGTGGCAGATTCTGTGAGATGAACGCATGACTGTGTTGCCGCTGGATTATTGAAATCTAATTTTGTTTATAGCTATGAATTAATATATTAATGAAATTAATTAAAATTGCAATCTGAATGTCTATTATAGTTCTAATTATAAGTAATTTTTTATTGAATTGTAATTAAACTGGTATTTGAATAGTAATTTTATAGTAACATATTAATATGTCGTGGATGTTTGTGTCTATCTGGCACTAGCTGGGTGCAAACAAAAATATAAATGAGGGGTTGGGAGGGGTAAAAGTTCCAAGTTTTAGATTTTTTGGTTGTTTGTGTACTAATTATTTGTACTAATCCTCCACCAACCCGCACTGAGCCAGCGTGGTGGAGCATGACATAATTTTACTCATATCCAGGTAAAGGCCTGTGCCCCTCGGTGGGGACATTAATGGGCTACATTTATTTGTATTTGAGGAGTATCTGTTCAAAAGGGCCTAAAGTCACCATAAGCAATTTTTGGGAAAACAGCAAAAACTTGTAACTTTCGCTGTGTTTATTTTTTCCTCATTAAAATAGCTCAGCCCTAAGAATATAGTACAACTAATATTTAACAGTATTTTCAATAAGGTATTTCTTTTAAATTAAATATAAATTTTTAAAAATCTGAAGTAGTCCCCTTTGTTCAGGCACTGAATAAATAGGCCCTTTTGGACAGACAGTTTTGAAAATAGACCCTTTTGATTCGGCTAAAGGAAAATAGGCCCTATTGGTAAACAATAAAAATGTTTTAAGAGAGACTTTTATTAGATTCTTAGACACAAACAATAATAAATAAATGTTTTAAGAAAGATTAAACTCTTAGTTCGCCTAAATCAGGCAATCAGGCTCCAGGCATTAACATTCTTCTGACCCACAATCACGCACTGGGTCTCTGATAGTATTTGTTTCTTCCAACAAGATCTGTTTGTACCATGCAAGTTCTGGCTGTGCAGCCCAATTATCACCAAACTGTTTAATCAACAAGTTGATAACATCCTTTATCTTTGCAGTAGGCAACCCTTTTTGACCAGATGGTAAAGTCCTTAGTACTCGAGTGTGTCTTTTACCTTTTTTGAGTAGATTATGGTGCGGTTCGTTTCCTGACTCAAATCTGAAATTTACGTAAGCTTGGACAATGCATCCTGTTCTGCCATTCTTTGTAGTGTTATGTTACTTACATGTCATTTTTCAAGATTTTCTTCTAGGATACTTGCTGAGCTGTACAGTCTGATATTTGGTATCACCTTTATTTTCATAGGACCCTGTAACGTTTTAAACCATAAGAACACATTAACAAATCATTTTCGCTTTGTATTTTCACACTATCAGCTCTTCTAAATCGATAGCGAAGGGGTTTACCTTTGGTGACCTTGTATTTGGCTTTCTCCGAAACTCTGCAATCTCGGGCTTCGTGCGCGCTGGTGCGCTACCTTTTTATATTCATTGTTACTTCATTTACTTCATGGTTTTTTTGTTGTTTTCCGTATTACGAGCCTGAAACCAAACTTTGACATTTGTTGACGTCGTTGTTTATCTGGTTGTCATGGCAATGTCCATTCAAACTCGTTAGCGGTCTGATATGTTTGCTTCAATACTTTTACAAAAAAACTTTTTCTCTCTAGGCCACTCACAAAAATTGCTTTTAATTTAAATAATTTTTAGAACTCTCCAAAAAGGGTATAAGAGCGGAACACTTCTGAAATTCGGGAGTCTCACGTCAGCTTCTGAACGAGAAGAACCACCTAAAGGCCTTATCCCGGGGTCGCACTACCCCGGGATCCTGCGAGCCATTCTTACAAACACGATCCTGCGAGCCGTTCCTACAAACGGGATCCTGCGAGCCGTTCCTACAACGGGATCCTGCGTGCCGTTCCTACAACGTGATCCTGCGAGCCGTGCCTACGACGCGATCCTGCGAGCCGTTCCTACAACGGGATCCTGCGAGCCGTAACTACAAATACGCCCGCTACCGTTCCTACAACGACGATTTCAACAACATCTACAACAACAAATACACCTGCATCCTGGTCATCACCCCACCGGTCACCTACTCTCCGTGTCCTCCGCTTCTTTTTTTTCTATACCTAATCTATATTTTATAAAAACCTGTTTTCATTTCATCCATCCTCATCTTCGTATCTTTTTTTTATAGTCTTCACTGTAAATAACTAATAAACTGTCACTACTAAATTTTATCCTGGTTGTTTTCTGTTAGGTTCTGGTTAGGTTCGTATCGTTACACGACATTTTGGCGCCCAACGTAAAAGTTCTTCTCCACTCTTCACCTTTTCTGCGCCTTGTCTCTTTCCCTTTGATTTGCTTTCTCTTTCACTCTTAAATCTTTATCTATTCATCCTTTTCACATTTTCCAAATTCTAAAACAAAACTTCATCTAGTTTTTCAACTCATCTGGATTATATTTAGGCCTACATTTAACTTACATTACTTCACTTCACTTCACTTCACTTCTATAACACTTGACTCTACACTTAACTATAACAATGGAAAGGGTTATTAAGTACGAATTCCTGAACAAAGCCGAGCTCGAATACGAAGTAAAGATTAGATATGAGGAACCAGCTAATACTGTTTTGCTTCTTAAAAAACAGGTTTTGCGTTTAGTTGCGAATTCTCACCCCGAAGATATTCTGACTTCTCCAGTTCCGATTGAGGATGACTTGTCTCAGGAGCGGATGACAACTCCTTAAGTAAGCCTGAATGTCCTTTTGAAAACACACTTTTAGAGTGGTAGTCATTGAATGTGAACTCCACCCTTACCGTAATTAAGATGATGAATGTAAGAGATGGTATATCTGATTTTGCCTGGTGATGTCTGTTTCTGCAAAGCTGTGTTTTTATGGTTTATTTTTGTACATATCAAAATTTTTGCTGAGACAAAAAAATTTCCAGGGTCGGGGGGAAAATGTAGTGTTATGTTACTTATATGTCATTTTTCAAGATTTTCTTCTAGGATACTTGCTGAGCTGTACAGTCTGATATTTGGTATCACCTTTATTTTTATAGAACCCTGTAACGTTTTAAACCAAAAGAACACATTAACAAATCATTTTCGCTTTGTATTTTCACACTATCAGCTCTTCTAAATCGATAGCGAAGGGGTTTACCTTTGGTGACCTTGTATTTGGCTTTCTCCAAAACTCTGCAATCTCGGGCTTCGTGCGCGCTGGTGCGCTACCTTTTTATAGTCATTGTTACTTCATTTACTTCATGGTTTTTTTGTTGTTTTCCGTATTACGAGCCTGAAACCAAACTTTGACATTTGTTGACGTCGTTGTTTATCTGGTTGTCATGGCAATGTCCATTCAAACTCGTTAGCGGTCTGATATGTTTGCTTCAATACTTTTACAAAAAAACTTTTTCTCTCTAGGCCACTCACAAAAATTGCTTTTAATTTAAATAATTTTTAGAACTCTCCAAAAAGGGTATAAGAGCGGAACACTTCTGAAATTCGGGAGTCTCACGTCAGCTTCTGAACGAGAAGAACCACCTAAAGGCCTTATCCCGGGGTCGCACTACCCCGGGATCCTGCGAGCCGTTCCTGCAAACACGATCCTGCGAGCCATTCTTACAAACACGATCCTGCGAGCCATTCCTACAACGTGATCCTGCGAGCCGTGCCTACGACGCGATCCTGCGAGCCGTTCCTACAACGGGATCCTGCGAGCCGTAACTACAAATACGCCCGCTACCGTTCCTACAACGACGATTTCAACAACATCTACACCTGCATCCTGGTCATCACCCCACCGGTCACCTACTCTCCGTGTCCTCCGCTTCTTTTTTTTTCTATACCTAATCTATATTTTATAAAAACCTGTTTTCATTTCATCCATCCTCATCTTCGTATCATTTTTTTATAGTCTTCACTGTAAATAACTAATAAACTGTCACTACTAAATTTTATCCTGGTTGTTTTCTGTTAGGTTCTGGTTAGGTTCGTATCGTTACACGACATCTTTTTCATTACAAGTCTCTTTAACGTTTGAATAGCTGGCAGTTTTTTATAGCATTCTTCCAACTCTTTGATATCACGAAGAGACCAGTCACTTCCAAGTTTCATCAATTTACCATGCTTCTCATAAATTGAATAGTATTCTTCTTTTGAAGTAATGACCTGAGTTCTTCTAATTTCTTTCTCCACTCTTGCAAACACTCGGGCAGCAGGCAGAAAGCTATGACCTCTCACAGGGTAACCCAACAAAATCTCTTTGATATTCTGTGGTGCTTATGCAATATGAAGTATGTGGCTATTCTTGTTTTGCTACCACAGCCATCACAGAAAAGTCTCAGTTGCTCTACATCAGCTGTAAAATGTACTCCATTGAGAAAATCATACAACGCTGACCCACTTCCACTAAACCTCTGCCAGAATCTCATTCAAGCCATGTATAAAATGTTGGCCGTCTTAAATCTAGTCCCACCACGCAGGCATTGTAGAAACTCACCTCTCTAGAATAGTAGGCATCTTGGATTGTTGTTTTAGGCAATGGCTCGACTTTCCGCTTGTCAAAGCAGAATGCAATACTGCTTGGTACCTCTGCTTTCATGTGGGCATAGAATGCATTGGCTCTTAGTTTGTGCACTCGTTTTTCAGTAATAAATGTTTGTTTTGCATTATTATCTTTTTCAGATTTTATTTTATTATCCCACAAAACACAAACATTGCAGGCATCAGATGCAGGTTGTTTGAAGCCTAAGATAATCACAAATCGAAATAAATCACATATCTGTTTTTAAACCATCTAAATATAAAAATAAAAATTTGCATTACGTCTTTTAGTCCGATATGACCACGAAAATTACCATCCGTATTGAATTAGTATACTTTTTAATCCCTTTTGTTGCGATTTTTTTTAAATCCTTTGTAAAGGCAAAATCTAGTCCTTTTTGAACAGACTGGCCATCTTTGACCCAAAAGTACGTGCAGTTACAGGCCATTTTGCTCGGTCATCTTTAGAGGCAACCTGTAATTCAACATAATAAGCATGATTCCGGAAAAAAGTTTTTTTTTGGGAAAATGGCGGATAGGCCCTTTTGAACAGACACTCCTCATTTATTGTGTACTAATATTAGCTTACATACCAAATTTCAGCTTTCTAGGACTTCAGGAAGTACCCTGAGAATTTTGATGATCATCAGTGAGTCAGTGACGAAATCGGGGATTTTTCGATATCAATAAAATCTTAAGTATTAGAGCTATGCAATTGAAACGTTATGTGTTTAATGAGTCCTCTATTGACATTTTATTTTCTTTTTCTGTTATAATCCAAACTCAAGTTGTGGGGGTTCAAAAAAATGACGAAGCGCTGGGAGAAATGGTAGAAGTACCCTTGCGCTTGATATTGAGATATTTCTTGCTTTCCAGTTGCTCCTCAGTGACATGACAGGTGGAGATTGAGTCATCTCTTTAGGACGAGCCGCCACTGCTCCAGCTACATATAACCTTTAGAAGTACAAGATAGATTTATTTAGCCATTGGGCATAAAATATAGTAAACGATAGAGCCTGAAATCTTATCTAAAATCTTGGCTATGTGGAACAATGTCATAACCGGTCTTGGGGCGGTTATGTGGTTATGAATCGCAGTTGGTGCGGATAAGTGTGAGTTCACCTTTATTGGATTTTGATAAATGAAAATTTGTTGCAATATAATATATAAATAAATGTAGCTTGTGAATGTCCCCTCCGAGGAGCACGGGCCTTTACCCAGGTAAGAGTAAGAGTAGGCCATACTCTAGCACGCTCAGTGCTGGTTGATGGAGAGCGTCGGGCTCGTGGCCAACTGTCAGAAGTTATCAAGTTGCCCTAGGACCTCTGACACAGTTTTACGACTACTATCACCGAGTAGGCATTGCTGCCGGGACCTACAGCTTAGCGTGTCATCCGAAATATGGAAGCACCCGATACAAATGCCACACAGAAACGGACACCCATGCAGTACCTGTCTCGGCGAGATGTTCCTACCTATCTGAGCGATCGGTTCCGGAGGGAAAAAACCCAGTAGGCCATGGATGCTTCTTACTTAAAAATTTTGCAAATAATTCCATTTCCTACTTTTGTGTGCCACCAGACTCTATTTTCTCACGTGAAGCAGGCAAGTCAACATTTAACTTAAAAGCGTCTTAATTTGCGCTACCCTCTCAGTAATTTTACAACACAACATGCACTATTCTCAAAGTTAATTTGTATTTAGACGTGTCACAGAAACTTTCTCAGAGCATTAACTGGGGAGGCTTTCCTAGTGTTTATGCATTAATTAGGCAACTGCAGTGTTCCTCAGAATGAGCGTTGCACTTTAATTTGTGAAGAAACTTAAGGAATATTATTTTGCGATCTTCATTCCTGTTTGTATGGAGTTGCATTTGGTTTGCGAGTTGGGTGGAATAGCTAATTAGGTTAGGGTATTTCATTTGTATCATTTTATTGTCGGGAAAGGAGCATCAAAGTAATTATGAAGCGTATTGTTTTTATGTAATTAAACAGTTATCAAAGCAGCGTTGTTAAGTCCTACAGTCTTCACAAAATAAAGGCTAGGTCGCATTTATTTGTCACTAGTTGACCCGACAGACAGCGTTGGTACACAATAGATTTTGACAGAACAACTTTCAAAAGCTATTGTGTACGAACGCTATCTATGGATGGAAACATGGACTGAACCAAATGTTTTTCGACTTTTCGGCGGTCACCTAAATTTATACTGGTCACTAAACTGCAATACATATAAAATGAAGTCATTCACCTAAAATATCTCATCCTGTCTGCTGAAATTGCAAACGAAAATCAAGACTAAATGGGGTGAGCGAAGTGAAGCCCCCTTCAGCCTTCGTGTTAGCTTGATATGTAAGTACAAAAAACTTAATTCGTGACCATTTGTGTTTGGTTAAACACGTTAGGTGACCAATCTTCTATGTAGGTGACACCAATCTACTATTTAGGTATCCAATCTAATAATTTGATTACCAATATTATTTCCCGGTGTGTTTTAACGATTTTTCATAAAAATAAAAAATCACCGAGAAATCATATCGTCATTTTATATTATTTGGTAACACAGTTTAGATGACAGATCCATTATAGGAACCAACATGATTTACATCGATGATTAGGTCAACCACATTTATTATATAATCAATAAAATCATACCCATATTTTCTTCCTTTGTAGATTCCTGTTTTTCTTCGTTGCGACGCGAAACGCGGCAACTTCAGAGCTAACTAGATATTTGGCGCGAGCTATACCAATGTGAATAAATACCGACTGAAAAGGCTCGAAAATGGCGGCGGCGTTATTTAATTATCCGAGACGTGAGGGCTCTATCCCATTAACTTTCAAGGGAAGACAGAGCCTTTCACCTACCAATTAATGTCTGTACCATCCTCCCTACATTATTTTCGACAGATGTAGTAGTCCTCGAAATCCTACAGATTTTGCGACTACTTTTCGTTTGTCCATCTTGTTCAAATACAAATACAAATACAAATATGTTTATTTTGCGTAGATATGGTCACAGTAGGTGGTAAAATAACATTTAATCGGCACTGCATATCTAGCCACGTAGTGACATGCAAAATAGCACTAAGGTAGTGCAATACAATTCTTAAATATTAACTAAAACAGGTCAATGTTTACTAAGGGGATATGTAGTTACTTAGTCAAACGAATTATTTAATTTATTTACTAAGTTTATACATTTATAGATGAATTTTATTAACACGAGAGTTATAAAATTCTTTAATGTTATAATAGCATTTAGTAACCAACCATTTGCGTAATTTATATTTAAATACATTAAAAGGCATTTCACGTAGTTCTGTTGGTATGGCATTAAATATTTGTATTGACATACAGTAACAGTTCCGTTTGAGTAGAGCTGT
Source organism: Argyresthia goedartella (assembly GCA_949825045.1). Lineage (NCBI taxonomy): Eukaryota > Metazoa > Arthropoda > Insecta > Lepidoptera > Argyresthiidae > Argyresthia > Argyresthia goedartella. The sequence goes on from OX463824.1 coordinate 27,613,343, forward strand.
ATGTGCTAACGGAAACGCTAACTTATTGGGATACCTGGTGTTGAAGTTACATACACTCGATGTCTTGGTGAAGATATCCATATTTTGTCTTACAAAGATACAAACTTCATAAATATATATTCCTGTTAGAGTTAAAAGATTTAATTTAATAAAAAGGGGTCTGCATGATTCAATAGGGCTCTTTCCGCATATGGCTCGGATACATTTCTTTTGAATTAAAAACAGATTGTCGATATCTACCGAGTTTCCCCAAATAACTATACCATAACGTAAAGCAGATACTACATAGCCATGGTATGCCAGCATAGCAGATTCGTGTCCAGCAATATTCACTAGCATATAGAGCACAAATACGAACCTGTTATTTTTTTTTATTATATTGTTTATGTGTGGCTTCCATGACAGCTGGGAATCAAGCGTTATACCTAAAAATTTCACTTCTGAGGATTCTTTTATTTCTGTGTTGTCATATTTGATGGATAAATTAATGTCAGGCCTTATTCTATTATAAAATGTCATATATGATGTTTTGTCAATATTTACGCATAAATTATTTTTCTTTAGCCATTGAACTATGTCTTTAATTGTATTATTTACGTCAATTTCAAAATTAGTTAGTTTTTTAAATTGTATTATGATCGATATATCATCGGCAAATAACGTACATTGGTGATCTGTCACATCTGGAAGATCGTTAATGTAGAGGAGAAACAGTAGCGGTCCCAAGACGCTCCCCTGGGGTACGCCAAATCGGTTTTCCCTCAGTTCCGATTGTGCAGCTTCCATTGTGCATTCTTTATTCAATTTTGAAACTTCAACCTTTTGTGTTCGTCCTTTTAGATATGATTCTATCCAATCGTACGCTGGGCCACGGATACCGTATTTTTTACATTTTGCTAACAGTATGCCATGGTGAACAAAATCAAATGCTTTTGTCATGTCGAAAAATACTGTTATGATTGGGATTTTTGAGTCAGTACTTTCCGCTAAAATTTTTACCATTTTAAAACATGCCAAAGTTGTTGATTTGCCCTTTAAGAATCCGTTTTGTTCATTCCTGATGATTTTGTATTTTGATACAAATCCTAACAGTCTACTATAAAAAATATTTTCAAAAATTTTTGATAGGATTGGTACGAGTGTAACTGGTCGGTATTTACTCATATTTTCCTTATCATCTTTTCAAATACTGGTTTTACAATTGATATTTTTAGTTCATCAGGGAAAATTCCTTCTTCCAACGATTTATTCGCCAGGTATGTCAAAATTGGAGTCAGTTCATTTGCAGCATACTTAAGGATTTTTGTATCAATTTCGTCATATCCTGTTGCATTCGTATTATTCAAGGACTTTATGGTTTTAAATGTTTCTTGGTCACTACAGGGATTCAAAAATATAGTTGAATTTTGATTGCTAATATTTGAAAGTAAATTTTCATGTTGCTTGTCAGTTGTATTTAAATTAGTCATGTCTATAAAATAGTTATTAAAAGCTTCCGCTATGTCTTTTGCATTCTCAATAATATTGTCATTAACTTTAATCTTGTGTATTTCACCTTTTACTGTCTCATTATTATTTTCATTTTTAATCAACTGCCATGCGGCTTTACAGATATTTTTTGAATTTTGAATTGATTTCGTATTATAGTTTTTTTGTGAACATTCAATACATTTACGTAATATTTTGCTATAATTTTTGTATTTTAATTTGTTAGTCTCTGATTTTTGCCTGTAGTATACCAACCTTAAGGTTCTCTTTCTTATGCATGATCTTTTTAGTCCATTTGTCAACCATTTGAGTTTAACGTTCGGGGTTCTTTTATTTTGAATCCTATATTTTGGAAAGCACAATTTGTATAATAGAGTGATGAGGTCATGGAATTCACCAAAACTATCTTTAAAATTTTGTGCGTTGTAAACATCTGACCATGAAAGGCTTTGGAGATAATCTCTGAATTTCGACCTATTCTCGAAACTGTAGTCTCTTCTGAATGTGAACCATTGCTTAGGGGGAAAATCCTGCCTTGATGTCTGGAAGGTTAGAACCTGGGCTGTATCGTGGTCAGAGATTCCCAAACTATGAGTTCTTCCTTGAGCGCCTTTAATGTTACTAGCAATATGGTCAATGCAGGTGTTAGTCCTAGTGGGGGTATTAATATGCAGTGACATGCCGTGGTTCTCCAGAATACTACGGAGCTTTCTTGCCCCTGGAGTGTCTTTAAGGGTATCTATGTTGAAGTCACCTGTAATTATAACTTTTCTATTTTTAAGTTTATATCGCAGTTTATAAAGTAAGAACTCTAGTTTGTCCAAAAAAACTTCATTGTCAGCTTTTGGTATTTTGTATAGGCAAACTATTATGCAGTTATACTCTGCGATCTCAACTGCGCAGCATTCGAAGAAAAACGGAATAGAGAGTTCATTTATCGATGTCAATTCACTTATTTCAATATAGTTTCTACACAGAATACATACACCTCCACGGCTTTTTTCCCTACAGTACGATGACGATAAATTAAACCCTTTTATTTGTAAATTATTTTCGCATCCCTTCTTTATGTGAGTTTCTGATAGGCACAATAAGTCAATATAGTTATTAGTTTCTAAGAGCTCCTGTATTGCTATTTGGAGACAGTCTTTTTTACTTTTGAATCCCCCCATATTTTGATGCATTATTTTTACTTCGGATTTATTCACGAAAAAACTGTTTGGAGGAGGTATCAGGTTTGGGTCTGGTGTTGGACTTGCTTCGCATTTCATTAAAGTAAAAGGGAATTGTACCTTTCATTAAAGGAATAGCTGTTACTAGGGGGGTGGTACCGGAGGAAGTGGCTGCAGTAGGGGTGGTTGTGGGAGGGCTTATAACGGTCGAATATGTGGGATGTGATATGGTTTTATGATTAGTAATCACAGTTTTCGATTTGGTGTTTTGTTGTACTATTATTGCATTATCATTCCCTAGTTTGCGTAAGTAGTCATCAATATTGATGCATATTTTTTTTGTAATATTACTGTTGGCAATCTTTTTGTTGATTCTATAAATGTACATGAGTGGAAATTCTTAACTATTGATTTAAGTCGCTGATTTAGTGCATGTTCATTTAGATATTGGCTTACTGCTATTCCGAGAACCAGCACACGTATATTTAGATTTTGTAGGGTCTTTATAATAGCACTGAGTTCCACTGTCAACTTAGTTGGATTGTCATCATGTTGACCAAGAGAGAGCACGACTATGTCTTCTCCATTCATTGTAGATGTGTCAATCATATCTGTGATCTCCTCAGCTGGGGCAAACGGTTTGATAAAGGAATGAATCTGGTACTTTTCCGAAACAGTTCTTATATTCGCAAGTTCTGAGGCAATCCCTTTACATTGTTTCCCACCATATATATATAAGTTCTTGCTTTTCTTATTCTTTACATTATTGTTTAAGCTTGGAATATTGTTTTTTCTGACCTCTTCTATTTTGTTAGTATCGTGAGAATTTTGCTGGTTGTTTAATGATTCTGGGTTGTCCTCCAATTGCAAATTATTTGCGTTGCTATATGGTTTAGGCGTCGATGTAGTGCCTTCATTTTTCCCTTTTATGAATTGAGGAGAGCGGTCCCGGACCGGAGTTTGCGTCAAGGTATCATTCCCGTCGTCTTTGGTCAGAAACAGTCGGTTTGCTCGGATTTGTCGTTTTCGAGTCGTTGAAGATGTCAATTGTTTCTTAGTAGATGAAGATGTAGGGCACACTTATATCTTTGTTAGGAGATCGATTTTGTTCTGCTGTTCATGGAGGATTTTCTTTATTGTGTTGTTTTCTTCTATTAAAACTTCTATTTCTCTGTCTGCACTTCTTAGTTTTGTTTGTAAGTTGTGTATGGTGCTTTTAAGCTCTTTTATGTCATCATTTTCTGTGCAGGAAGAAAGATCTGGAAGACTCGAATTTTTATTGATGTTGGTGTGGATTCGAGCGAAGTAAAAATATTTTCATCTAAAGAATTATTTCTCGCATTCTTTTTTCTTAGCGTTATATGTTCCATTTTGATTTTCCTATCGCATTTGTCGCTTATAACGATGATAAAATGCTATTAAATTTAATTGGGTGAGGCTCGAACCTGAGATCCTTGCGTGAGAAGCGGGTGTGCTTCGTATACGCCACCGTTGATGTTAGCAACAGCTGCGAAATTTATGTATTGCTTCAGTAGCTTTAGTTCCCACTAGCGACATCTAATTTCACTGCGTTGTATTACATACCCTGTTTGTGTACTTTCGGTAGTAAGATTATCCTTCCATGGATGTTTATATGCCCTGATAGTTACAATTAGCGGCGTAAGTGTCACTAGTAGTAGATGTCAGTTATGATCCCGTTATGATGCTGTGTGCGGGGATGTATAATTGTTCCTTTAGTCACTGTTTATGAATGGCATAGTTGTTTTTATTCACTGCTTTCGCTTATTAATAGAATTGACTAGGCACTAGATAAGTTTCTGAGGGTTTTTCACTGTTTTTGCGGTTTTTGGAATGTCACATAATGATTTCACAATATTTTTGTTGACACTGTGTTTATGCACTTGATAACGATGTCACAACTTAATCGGTTTAATATGTACCGGTAGCACTGCAAATCAGGGAGCAATTTGCCAAAAAAATAAAAATAAAAAAAAAATCTGGGCCGTCAAGGCTCGAACCCACGCTCCTTATATATGTTAGCAAGCGCCTTATCCACTGAGCCACCGCTGGTTCACGGCAGTTTCGCGAAAAACTTAAATATCTCCGTCCTTGTCCGTCAGCGTGCGAGCTCTAGTAGTAATTATGTATATTGTCAATAGATGGCGTTAGACGGTACTTGGTAACGATTGCAACGTTGTGCCGATTGATGGTTGCGTTGCTGGACTTTGGACTAATGGATGGCCACCGCACTTTGCACTATGTGTTTTACCGCTATTCAATCTGATACTAATTTTAAATTAAGTACACCGTCCACCAAGGTAAAAACCCTTATGTATTAGGTAATAATACTGGAATATTATTACCTAATACATAAATAATGAGACTTTTATCGTTTATTTGCCAGCGCTACATTACACCTACTTCAAGTGAGGTTATATCTCATAAAAACTAGTGGCTCTATAGACTTTGTGAGTCTGTTGAAACCAGAACTTCCAACATACAAACTGATGAATGCACCTGGATACTAACCTGCAGTATGCAATTACTTTGTAAACTACATTTTGCGATCTAAAATACGATTGACTATTCCCTCAAATTATATAGCCTCTGTCAAATGCACGGTCTCTACAAATCCAACGACTCCTGATTTGTTAAAATATCTCAATCCTTTGAAAGTAAAACAACAGAACGCCATCCAGGTCCAAATATTTTCGGGCAAACCCGCTTCAAGGCTTTGTATATCCAGGTCTGGCAAGGCCTCTCCCGCTGTGTCATTTGGTAGAGTAGCCCCTACTGCATGTTCCACATTACCTTCCAAGTCCAATTTACGGACTGGATATAGCTGGCTTTAGGTGATTTATGGTCCTAAGTAGAAAATCTACTCAACGAAGTTGGGCCATACCCGTTCAAAGCCCTGAACGGGTATGGCCCGAATATCTTTTGTACCTTGAGGCTATTCTGGAATATGCAGTACTCTACCCGATGACACAGCAGGAGTAGTATTGCCAGACCTGGATATAGCTAGTATTTTTAGACGTAAGTGCTCTGTGAGTTGTAGGAAAGGACAATGCGCAAATTGGTAGCAAAAAATTAAGTACGCGCGCGTTTTTTGTTTCTTCTTAACGCTCCTGATTGCCAAAATACGGTCTGGTAAAACAAGATTCCTATTTGCGAGGTTTTCTTCAGATATGTGGACAATTGCAAGATTGGAAGGAATTATTCCAAAAGACAGTTCCTCGCTTCAGCTATCAGCCCCTCTAGTTTTCGCTGGCTTATTCGAAATAGTGCTGCTAATCTTTTACCAGAATTTCCAGTGCGTGGCTTTGTCAGATATGCTCCAAGTGGCAAGGCTATCGTCTCATTAAAAACAGTGTTTCCGTAAAGACGGTATTGAACTCGGCGTGCTTCAATCTCTTGTAAAACACGATCATATTCTCATCTTTATTTTCCACCGCTGTGAAGTCCAGAGCCAGTCTGTCTCTTTCTCTAGCTTTTTTGACCATATTCAAGACATCAGTCATTTGGTCCATAGAAAATGTCGATACGGTATTGGGTTGATGATCTTCCAGGTTATTTAAACGTGCATGTTCTTGGCAGATACGTGTTCCATCACATATGTAATAGTCAAAGCATTTCAAACTTCTGCTTCTGAAGAACCAGGCCCAGTATCAACCAGACGTGCCGATTCTGGTAGCGAAGACCTTAATCCTTCTGTAGAACCAGGACCTGGAACATAAAGTCGTGACGATTCCGGGAATGAAGGCCTTAATCCCGAATGGTCGAGTCGGCAGTGACCCTGCCTACCAAGCCAAGGGTCTCGGGTTCGAGTCCCGGTTGTAACGTTGTAAGTTACCGTTGTCTTCACTCTATCATTAACTGGTCTTATTTTGAATTTAAGTAGTAATTCTCTTAATAAAACTGCCAAATGAGGCTGGTAATCACAGTATTAATTTTCACGCGCTGTACTAGCAGCATTCCACTGTTGACAGCTCGCTCGCTCTGCTGTGATTGGCCCGTTTTAAACTAACTAGCCGTGACCGCAACTTGACTTTGCGGCGCCGGCGTCATTTCCGAAAACTCACTCAGCACTATACGCACGTCCGTCCTACTGGCGCTCTGTAACGGTCCCTTTTTACCGTACGCCGACGAACGACTCTAAACAGTAATTACTTACGTTTAATCATAACGTACTACTAGTAGTTACGTTTTAGTTTTGTCTGTGCTTCATATTAACCCCGATTGAGTTCGGGGTTCCTGGCACCTCTTCGGGATCACCGCTTTTCCTGACTACCCTACGGTTTCCCGGTTCCTGACACCGCTTCGGGCTAACCTGCTTCCCTGCTCCGGCTGCATTCGGACCGTTACTTCTCCGACGTCAGCGGCACTCCGACTACGGCAAAACCCGCAGGGAAGATTCGTTGCTGCGTAACCAGGGTCAGACTACATTTGGAGAACCCACGTTAAATAAAATTTCTTGTTGGCTACCTATTTGGAATCTTTTTTATTCCTCCCCAAGTAGGGACGTCACACGGTGGGGGCAAATATTTGTTTGACGAGAACGGATGTTTGTACCCTAGTCATGGTTGTTTATCTATTTAAGTATGATATTTATCTATATAAGAATGTGTATCGTTGTCTAGTACCCAAGATACAGGAAATCCTAGTTTGGGGCTCGATCAATGTGTGTAAATAGTGTCCAAGGTATTATTATTATTATTATTATCATCCCGATCTATTGAACCAACCGACTCAACAGTCATATACAGTTCCCAATTAAATTCGTGCCCCAAACAATTCCAACCATCAGTCAATCTCACGGACTCCACAAATCCAACGACACCTAATTTGTTAAAATCTATCAAACCGTTCTGTAGCAGTTTTTTTTACATTGTCAAGCCCATATCTCCGCCATTTTGAAAAGTTTCCACAAACTGACTCGACAAAAAAAAAACATAATTATCGAACCTGCTGCCAAATTTTCACGAGAATCGGAAGAGAAATGCGACCTGTAAAAGAGAATAACCGGATAGAAATCCAGACATTCAAAAGCAAGCGTAAATAGAGACGCTTCGCTCGCTCGGTCAATAAGGTTGCCATATAATTATAATTAGATGTCATATTTATTAATAATATTTTTACTTCTCATACTCGAAAAGTTTGTGTTTGTGCTGGATGTATGCTGCATAAAATGTCACTTTTATCTGTAGTGCACAAAGTAAAATTGTTTTAAAGGCCGAGATAATCGGGCCTAACAGCCACTTCGTAGAATAAACTTGTGTAACAATCGTCCTTACAGTAGGTACAGAAATTCATAGGTAGAGTCGTAGGTATAGGATCAGCGATATCACGCGATCACACCATGTCGGATCATTCCCCCCGCACTTCATGTAACGCCCCCTCAACGCTGCGTCTCTCGCGCCTGGGCCGCCCGCGCATGCGCGGCGGGCTTCAGTCAGTCAAGCCAAAACTTGTTTGCCGCTCGCATCGACGCTCGATCGCGCTGAAGATTTTAGATTGTTTCCATCTCAATTATAAACCAGTTTTCATCTATCATTGTTAGACCTCATAATAAACACTGTTTCCGTGATAGTAACTTGAGACTTTTACTTATACTTGTTATTTTAGCTGATTTGCTTTAATAAATTTCACATTCGTGTTTTCTGTTACTAAATTATCAAAACTAGATAAAATCAATTACTATAGTTATCTATAGTAATTGATTTTATCAATTACTACAGTTATCTATAGTCAATTACTATTGAAAAACGTCGAACCACTTAATGATTTGGCAGTATGATGTACCTTAGTCTAATGTCACATGTCGAAAATTAAAAACAAAATAAAAAATAAAATTGGTGGGAAGCTCTTTGTCATTATTTGCAATTTGGTGCTGTTGTTTAATAATTGTTATTTTACGATCATTTGTATGCTATTGTTTCATTTTCTCAGTTATAAACCCCATTTTGCCCTCGATTTAACTATCCTTATTTGCGGCTTGGGTGGATATCAATGTCTCGGGTGAAATTGTTTTATGCCCTTGTTGTACAATCTACTATTACTTCCAACTACGCAACAATTATATCGTAACTGCACTACAGACGCAACACAAAGCGGCACTTTGTTGCTCTAGAGCAGAAAAAATGTATGAAAATCCATTACTGCACTGTTTTAGTTTTCTTTTAAATCGCGCAACCAAAGAGGTGGCACATGTCAAGTTACTAAAAGCCTAGGTTTACAATGCTTTCGGTTGGTGACCACGGCCATATGGAGTTACACAGGCTGCGTGTGAAGTGATGGGTGTCCTAGGCTAAAAATAAAACTGGCTATAAATAATTATAAAAAATAAAAAGGCGGGAATGTAGAAAAGCTAATTTTCACTGAGAAATACGAGCGTGCAGTTGCTTAATTAATAATTGTATTATGAAAGAGGAATCTTCAAGTGACACGGGCATTTTCCTTTCTTCAGAAGCAATTCAAATTGAAGCCAGAAACGTATTGTTGCCGCAAAAATCCAGTATAAAACACATGAAAGCGTATGAAAACATTATTGAATGGAAAAATAATAATAATGCGAAATCAGTCTCAGAAAACGTGTTATTGGCTTATTTTAGTAAACTGTCCAAGAAAATGAAGCCATCTTGATTATGGTCCATATACTCCATGCTAAAATGCATTCTTATTACTAAAGACTAAACGAAGCTAACATCGTTTTTAAACGATAATCAGATGGTTTCCAGTGTACAAAATCAAAAGTTTTCGCAGGTGAAAACATACAGACGTTTTAAATGAAGCGCCTAACGCCATATATTTGGTGACAAAAGTAAGTTGTACTTTTGTGTGTGTTTTTAACCAACTAGTTGGTTAAAAACACACACAAAAGTACAACCAACTAGTTGGTTAAAAACACACACAAAAGTACAACTTACTTTTGTCACCAAATATATGGCGTTAGGCGCTTCATTTAAAACGTCTGTATGTTTTCACCTGCGAAAACTTTTGATTTTGTAGTCTCATTATTCCAGTATTATTACCTAATACATAAGGGTTTTTACCTTGGTGGACGGTGTACCTAATTTAAAATTAGTATCAGATTGAACAAGATGGACAAACGAAAAGTAGTCGCGAAACTGACCAAGCGATATAATGCTTGGGTGACATCGAGCGTCGCGCGGAGAAAATTAAGCGGTCGCGAAGGAATGACCGTGGGGAGGGTAACGGAGACCCACCCCCGAAGGGTGTTGTTGGACGGCTGCCACACCTGGAGATTCCGGCCTTCAGTGGGGCAATTGATGAGTGGCCGGCCTTCATTAATTTGTTTGATAGTTTGGTCCACGGTCGGGACGACCTGGACAACGCCTACAAGTTGGCCCAGCTATTGATGGCTCTGCGGGGTGAACCGAAGGAGTTGGTCGGTCACCTAACGGTCACGGCGGGCAATTATGAGATAGCAAGGTCCATATTGTTGGACCGCTACCAACACAAACGGCGGTTGGTTGATGCGCAGCTGGGGAAGCTGCTTAGCATCCCTAGAGTAACCCGGGATGTTGACATCCGAGTACAGGTGCTCAACCCTGGGCTGGTGGCCACTAAGGCCCTTCAGAACCTTGGTCTTCCGGTAGACATAGGTCTTACATTGTTTTATATATGGTTTTGTCGCGATTGCCTGCAGCTGTTCAAAGTCGGTTTGAACAGCTGCATGGGGGCAGTAGCACGGAACTGCCCACACTCGTCCAATTGACAGATTTTTTGGAGGGTGAATGAAGGCGATGTGACACACTGGACACGGAGGCCTGAGTGCAGCGCCAACCCGCGCGGATGCGGGAGGGGCCGCGCCACCCGCCCCCGCGGGGGGGTGGGAGGTCGAAACAATTTGGCGTTTTGAATGCCGCGCCGTCGGGTGACGGCTGTGTGCGGTCATGACGTGACCAGTTGCGCCAAATTTAAGGCGCTCGGGGTAGCTGCCCGCAGGAAGATAGTGTTCCGTCACCGATTGTGTTTCGGTTGTTTGGGGCCGCACACGCTGAGCGAGTGCTCGCGCGCGTAGCCGTGTGAGTGCTGTGGTGGCAAGCACCACCCAACCAGGTCCGGACCCAGTCCCCCCCGGGCAACGGGAGTCACCAACGGCGTGACTGGGGTACCGGCGGACGGGACGTCTTCCATTCCGGAGTGATCGTCCACCGCTGGGCAGTTCACACCATGCAGCCGAGACGCGGCTTCTGTCGATGGAACGACGCATGAAGCGTGACGGGATTTTCCGGCAGAAGTACGTCGACTTCATGCGGGAATACGAGTCGCTTGGCCACATGTCGGTTTCGGGTATCGACTGGAAGCGTGAAGACCTGCTTCCTGCTTCCTGCCTCATCACGCGGTCTTGAGGACCCCGGAGGGCAAAATACGGGTAGTGTTCGATGGATCGGCATCAACATCTAACGGCATGAACCTGAACCAGTGTTTGCATTCAGGGCCGAAGTTGAACCATGACATCGCGGATGTTATCACACGGTTCCGTAGACACAATGTTGTGTTTGTAGCTGACATCCGGATGATGTTAAGGCAGACGGTCATTCACCCTGACGATAGACGGTATCAGCTGATACTGTGGCGAGAGAGCCCAGATCAGCCCATCAAGGTGTACGAGCTGAACACCAACACGTACGGGCTACGGTCTAGTCCTTATTTGGCAATTCGCACTCTGCGGGAGGAGTTAGCGGATCGAGAACGGTTAAATTTCCCTAGAGGAGCAGCGATCCTGGAGCAGGATCTCTTGGACGATATCTGTACCGGTGCAGATTCCGTAGAGGAGGCGCTCGCTCGACGGGACGAGCTAGTTGAGCTCTTACGGGGTGGAGGTTACGAGCTCCGGAAATGGATGTCGAACTCTCCAGAGTTACTGTCTGGTCTTCCGGATGACTACCAGCAGGATCCCCACATTTTCGAAAATTTGGGAAATCCGAATATGTTGTCGGTATTAGGCGTCCGGTACCAGCCGGTGTCAGACATGTTTTCGTATCGGATCGAGTTGGACTCCCCGAAGGTCTGGACGAAACGGAACGTCCTTTCAACGGTGGCTAGGACATTTGATCCAAACGGGTGGATCACCCCGGTAACATTTCAGCTCAAGTGTTTTATGCAGCAATTGTGGTCTGCTGAGCTGAAATGGGACAATCCGATGGGCGGGTCATTGAGCTCAGAGTGGGAATCGTTCTTTTCGACCCTCCCTGGCATCAATCGGATTTCACTGCCACGGAGGTTGGTCCCCACCAAACGATACACCGCCACCCTGCATGGGTTTTGCGATGCCTTGGAGAAGGGCTACGGAGCTGCGGTGTATCTGCGTACGGTCGACTCCTCGGGGGAGGTCGATGTGCGGTTGGTCATGGCCAAGAGCAAGGTTGCGCCGTTGCGCACTCGCCTGACAATTCCCAAATTAGAGCTTTCAGGAGCGGCTCTCCTGAATCGTCTGGTCAACCACACGATGACGGTTCTTCGTGGGTCAATAGCGTTAGAAGATACGGTCTACGCTTGGACGGACAGCCAGATCGTGTTATGCTGGCTGAAGGCTTCAGTTCACAAGCTGGAGATTTTTGTGGCGAATCGGGTTTCGCAGATTTTGAATTCGGAGGTTCCCTTAATCTGGAGACATGTTCTGGAGACATCTGACACCACGGGAACGGAACCATGCGTTGTTCGCATTGGTACGGAACGTGCAGACGGTTCACTTTAAGTCCGAACTGGACATTCTGAGACGCGGACGCGTCCAACTGAAGGGAGCTGTGGCTCGGCTCAACCCGTTTATTGACCCTCACGGATTGCTGAGGGTAGGAGGTCGGCTGCGGAATGCCAACCTGCCTTATGCGGCTCGCCACCCGTTGTTACTCCCTAGGAAGGGGAAGTTGGTCGAACTGTTGATACAGGATCGACACATTCGGAATGGGCATGTCGGATGCCACGCCTTGATGGCGTTTCTCCAGCGCGAGTTCTGGATTCTATCGGGAAGACGCTTAGTGCGTAGCGTCGTATTTCGGTGCCTGCCTTGTTATCGGGCCAAGGCGGCTACGATGCAGCCCCAGATGGGCGATTTGCCCTCGAATAGGGTTAACGAAATCCGGCCCTTTGCGGGTGTCGGAACGGATTTCGCGGGACCATTCATGGTCAAGTCTTCACAGCTACGGAACGCCAGATTAGTGAAGGCATACCTGTGCGTCTTCGTGTGCTTGGCCACGAAGGCAGTCCACTTGGAGGTGGTCAGTGACCTCACTACGGAGGCATTTATTGCATGTCTGGCGATCCAGACGAACCGATGTTCGTCTCAAGAAGGGGCCTCCCGTCATTAATCCGTTCGGACAACGGCACAAATTTTGTCGGAGCCAGGCGATATCTGCAGGAGGTCACTCAATTCCTGAACGGTAACCAGGACGCCATTGGTACGGCTTGCTCCCGACGAGGGATTGAATGGGTTTTCAGTCCGCCGGGATGTCCTCATTGGAGAGGAATTTTTGAGGCTGCGGTTAAATCGGCCAAGTCGCACCTGACGAGGATCATCGGTGAGACCTCTCTACGCTTTGAAGAGCTTGCGACGCTGTTCTGTAAAATTGAAATGACACTGAACTCGCGTCCATTGTGCCCGCTCAGTTCGGATCCAAATGATTTGGAAGCGTTGACGCCGGGTCACTTCCTGATAGGTCAGCCCCTTAACGCCATGCCAGAATACCCATTCGGTGATGTTAAGTTAAGTCGGTTAACTAGGTGGCAGATGTTGCAGCAGATGGCTCAAATTTTTTGGAAACGGTGGTCCCTTGAGTACTTGCACATCTTGCAGCAGCGCCTTAAGTGGACTGACCGGACGAGCCCCCCTCAAGTCGGTGATTTGGTGCTGATTAAGGACGCGAACCTGCCATCATTGAGATGGAGACGAGGATGGATCGTCAATTTGTACACGGGTCGGGTTGGCACGCCTCGATCAGCAGAAGTCAAGGTGGGGACTCGGTCCTCAAGAGAGCGGTCGCAACACTTTCTCGCCTTCCCATTGATTAGGGACAGGTTCGGGCCTGTCCGGGCGGGTGACTGTTTAATATTTATACTTCGGAATGCACTTCGGGTTTTGTTGCGCGGATCGACCGCGAATGATTGGGACATCACTAGCTAGCTGTCACTTGCATAGAAAAAAAATGACTAGCTAGCTGTCACTTTGCACATGGTAAAATTGTCGGCGTCAAGGATCGGGGCCTTGGCTCAATGTTAATTATAATAATCTCGTTAATAATCGTCAAGAAATAAGTAGATTTCACATCATCGTAGTGAGTGCTTCGTGCTGTGAAAGGTTGAAGTGGTTCGGTCACCAATTCGTCGCGTTCGGATAGCGACCCTTGTAGTCGGCAGCATCACGACGGCAACAGCAGCGGCCTACGACGCGAGTAAGATTCGACTCCCATCACCCCCCACCCTCGTGTTCCTCATCCCGTACTCCGGCCTCGAATTGAGCTTTCGAATGCCGGTCCACGGCGTCAAGGTCAGAACTGTTTATGACATTCCACTGAAAAACAACCCTACCAAGTTTCCACCCCTTTTCGGTTGAGGCGTGGATTTAACACTCGGTTTTGTCATAGACCAGACAATGACCTGGGAGCATCACATACAAAAGCTGTGTGGTAAATTGGGTAGCGCCTGTTTTGCGCTCAGTAGACTATCGTCAACACTTCCTAAAGAAGCGGTTCGGACCTGCTACTTCGCCACAGTGCAGTCAGTCCTGTCATACGGAATCGAGTTCTGGGGGCGCGCTGCTGACTGGGAGCGTATCTTCAGACTTCAGAAACGAGCCGTACGACTGATTGCACGTGTGGCCCAGGACACATCCGCCAGACCGCACTTTGTGGCGCTTGGAATAATGACATTGCCATCCCTACTCGTTTTTCAAGTTGCTACTCATGTGAGAGTCAATGTTGGTAGTCTACCTAAACGTGGTGACCAAAACTGTCACACTACAAGAGGTGCAGATAAACTAGCCAATGTCCCTCATAAATTAGAAAAAATGGCCAAAACAATACGGGTGATGGGTCTGAAGGTGTACAATTTGCTACCGGACGACATTACCAATGCACCGAGCTTCCTAAACTTTAAAATTAAATTAAAAAAGTGGCTTGTCAAGAAGTCGTTCTACTCCTATGAAGATTTCATAAATTTTAAAGAACGACGTACATAAGTAAATATTCTTTTAATTGTACCAATTATATGACATTATACTCCTACGGGTAATGACAACTTCCTTATTAATGATGTGGCAAATGTTTCCTTTATCTAATTTTATTTTATACATTTTATTAATTTTTTGAATTTTGTTTGACTTGTAATGTATATTACCAATAAATGATGTCTTATGTCTTATGTCTTATATGTAAATATCTACAGTAATAAAGACATTTGTAATTTGGAATTTGGATACATTGAGGAGTCCAATGAAAATAAAACAAAAATTTCTTCGCAAATTACAGATTCAATAAACATAAACCGCTCATCATCACGTCCGTCTATTTCTTAAGAGCCCGAAGAAAACCAGGGTGTAATGTCGAGTCAACCAGGCCTATCTACATCTTCTGATATTCAGTCCCAAATTAAACAAACTAACATAAAATGTTCCTCGTAAAAGCATTAATGTTACTTTGAATAATTGTAATAATGTGTCTAAATTTTCATAATTATATAAATATCGAAATAGGCACTTCATGCAATAATACATTACTTTGTGCTTGGTGCAACAATCTACTATATTTACCGGCTCGCTCACTACGTAATTAAAATGACGTGCGAAATTAAATTTAATTATCTGTCGGGGAATGACGTGAACAAATTAAATTAAATATCAACTTTTTGCCAACATTATTTTGTATGCAGCGGACATCGCGGTGAAGCTAATGAAATTCCAATAATACATCCAATAACATACTCACAGCATTAAATGTTGGAAATAAAACTACGCAGAACGGTTACAGTTGCTTCGATGAGCTAGCCCCCAGTCACAAAAAATTGAGTATTGAATTACTGGCTAAACGCAGGTGCAACTGTGCCTTGGCTGCCCCGTATAGGAAAAGGCGTGACTCTACATGTTAATTACCGTCGGCAAAAGATACACATCAGACACTGCGGCTTTGGAGAGCATAGTTGCGTCCCTCTGTAAGTCAGTCAGTGCCTGTGTACATTTTTGACGGTATCTATTTTCTAATCCCGTAGTGCTTTCTTTACCTTTTGGCTTCTGAAATAGTTTTTATTAATGGAATTTTGCATTGCATATCTGCAAGTTCGTAATGTGCGTGTGTTTGAAAAGTAACTGAAACAACACGTCTACACTCCAGAATTACAGATACAGGAATTTTAAAATAAGAACGCGCGAGCCGGCACGGACATAAAATTAAATATCCGGAAAGAATCAGGGCGTTATCTGTAATAGAAATCTGTGGATTTATCGGCTTTTGCCGCGGCTAGGGCCGCACCGGCGGCGACTGTGCAATGAATTATAGGCTGCAAGCGCGGTTGCCGTTGCCTTGCCGTTGCTTCCTTTTGTTTTTTTTTTAAGGCAACACTTCGGCAGCGCTCGGTGCACTAACTATGGGTTCGCATGTTTTTCCTTTTTGCTGTTAGCGTGCCAGTGTTTTGAAGTCTACCTACTTGGATTGAGAGGCTACGGTCTGAAATTACTGGACTTACGCCTGGTTTTTGAAAGGAAAATTTGCTATGACAATTTGTTAAACTCTTGTTAAACTCATTTCAGCCGATCAAGTACCGTTATTTTGAATGAATCTTCAATTCTTTACCTGTTTCTATTGACCACTCTCTCAGAAACTGGGCGTTTACACCATACTCAGGGTCATTAAATAAATCATTACTCCGATTCCAAATTTGAATTTACCTGCAAAAATTTTCACTAAGTAATTCTTAATGAATCATCGAACGACTGTATGAGTAGTATATAGTTGGAGACTTGAGATTTTGTGAAAGTTAAAGTGAAAATTAACACAATGTTTCACTAAATATAAATAAAGGAAACAATTGTAAATTGTATAAATAAAAGTGGTATGAAATGACATTCATATGGAAATTTAATACATACTTAATGAAGATGACAATGGTCTCTGGCTCTGAAGCGCTTCTCAAATAAGCCTTCAAATATATCCATGACGACACAGATTTTATACAGGGGAAAAGGGAGAAATAAGTTCTTTTTTGTAGCAAAAATCCTCTGACAAGATTTTCCATACGCAGAAAGCAATTTATGTGATAACGCCGGGGAAATTGGTTTCTGGCCTCTTTTGCCTCTATAGAATTTATTGCTCGATTCAACGAGTGACTGATACGTCTTTTTGTTCCCATATTTCTTACGCACGCCACAGATAATGGTTTCATTTTATTTAAGTATTATTTTATTTATGGATATAGCCTTAAAAATGTTAACTTGACGATCACCTTGCCCCGTATCACTCGAATGGGTAAAATATATGACATTTCCACGAAACTGTAACAGCTGAAATCAACAAAAAATGAAACTGCAGCTATAATTCTTTTATGGCGGCGTATAAAAATATTAGAGGAAAAATACGCACTAAAATACTTTTAAAGTCCACTAAAGTTAAGAAAGCTTCCTAGTTTTAGGGGCATAAAGTAGGAAATCTTCTTGGGGAATCTTGTTTTCGTAATATAAAATGCTACAATTTTGTATGACGGTCAATTATGTACCAGATAGAGTGAACAGAAAGCTATCATAAGCTTAGGGGTGTTGGGGACATAAAAAAACTGAACGTCTTTCATAGCTTTCGGCTACTACCACCCAGTAGCGATATTAGCTGTACCAACTGTAATTTATTCACATCTAAATACGTTATCGCACATAAATCAATAAAAATAACATGCATCCCTATACAATAATCCTGGAAAGCAATCACCACATACTCAAAAAGCGCTGGCACGTGACTGAGGGCGCGATATTTCATTGCATCGGTCAACCGCTAATGCTTGCTTTAGAGTAGAAACAAAGGATGTTATGCCTTTCTCCTTCTTTCGGCCACGTTTAGTGGAAGTGTGAGCAAGATAGACAAACGCTTTGATTAAATAACGGTCCTTATTTACCGCCTTTTACCCATCGGTCAAAATGTGTCCGCGTGACAGACTAGGGTATTTTGCATCGGTCAAAATGTGTCCGCGTGACAGTCTAGCGGATAAGGCTCGTCTATCGGTAACATTAGCAACTCGATTCGTGGTGGTATTGAAATTTGTGACACAACCATATTAAAATAAAGTTCATAACAGCTCACACCGCAATATGGCTGTCACGCCAGTCGCTGAGGCAGATTGCGAAAATTGTGTTTTTTAGTTATTTCTTAAAAACCGCTGATTTTACCTTAATTTTAAACACAGATATTTTGAATGCCTATGTTTTGACGAAATAACCATATCGACATTCTATTTAGATCCCAAGATATGGCAAGTTTTAGCACCTTTTAGGTGAAAAACATCTGTTTCACTTTATTTTTCATGTAGTTCCCATTAACATAAAATGTTTGCAAACACGCAGATTGAAGAAAGGGATGTCTTCATAACATACATTTCGGGATTTCGGAAGAGTCTCCTTTAGAAGGAATAGTGCTTCAAATATGGGCATTTGACCGGATGCCATCCGAAACACGGAAGCGCCCGAAACAAACGCCACATAGAAACAGACAACTATCTCAGCCAGATGTTGCTGCCACCACAATCTTTTCCGATGTGCGAATACCGCCAGGCCACAGACCACTCGGACCGAAACCTGACGAGAACTTACTTGAAGAACGCGTAGCGCATGACTGATACCGGTAGCGTAGTCTGTGGGCTCACCGAGCTTATGGACCGGGTTTGTTTACCTGCGCTATCGAATAATTATATTGTTTAAAGTCCACACAGATGCGACCTTATCATTGTTATCAAGACGCATCCATACTCGTACATGGAATATGTAAGTTTTGTCTCTGTTCGTTGTATTGTTAGTAATTCTTTCTTAATAGTTTGCCCTCAGATGAACGAAACTCTTTGCTTAAAATACCCTGTGAGTTTGCCCATACATTTTTATCTATGGTTTGCCCCATCTCTTTGAGTACATGTCATTTTTCAATTAATTTTGTGTCTACTTTAAATGAAGTAATGATCAAAAATTAAATTATACTCACACCCTTTTAATGCATATTTCTATGATATTTCTTGAATAGTTATTCATTTTGTTGGGACTGAGTCAATTACATAATAATTTCACCTTTTTGTGTTAATTTATCCATTTTAGTTTATGGAAAGAGAGCTTAGTGAACTCAGGTGAATGAAACTCTTTGCTTTACTTATTGACTCTGTGGCCTAGTATGATGCGAAGCAGTCAATGCAAATAGGCTAGATCATGCCTCTTTGACATTCTAAGATTAGCAGTGCCATCTAGAAGTTTGTTGACATCCGTTTTTCCTAATGCTACCTATGGACTGACCGGGCGAGGGTGTCACCGTTTTAGGATCGGGAAAAAATGCTTCAACTGGTACTCGTGATTTTTTGTGAGCAGGTCAGTTTTAAAAGATTTTTCAAAATGACGGAGATATGGGGGTTGTAAAATTTTCAAAAACCACTACAGTATAAACAGCTTGACAGATTTTAGCAAATGAGTCGTTGGATTAGTCGAGAACAAAATTACCGTTTTGACAAAATTACCGTACTGGATTTCTGTGCGTTTCATGTAATTTCATGTTTCAGGTCAGCGGAGAGTACCCTATAGCTTTTGATTCTATTGCGAGAATCAAACAAATTTACGGCATAAGCGGCCATATCGTTTGAATGCTTTGACCTAGAACAATTTTTTTTTTCACAGCTCTTAGGGTTCACAGACTTGAGTAATTGATATTAATTTAAACGTGATAACTTCTCTCATTCCTGAGAAAAAGCGTCGTGTCAGACGGACGGACGGATGGACAACGAAGTAATGCTATATACTTATAAGAGTTCCTTTTTCCTTTTAAGAAACGGAACGCTAAAAAATCATTGCAGAATAAGTACTTATGCTTTTGGTGATCATTTAAATATAAGGCTACATCATTTTGGTATAACATTGTACAAATACTGAATTTCTTGCAAAATATTTGAAGTTTCTTAGAAAAATATGAAAGGGCCGGTACGGCTGCGATAACATTTTGAGATAAAGGGCCCAATGACCTGTGAAGTCTTAAAGGTCGATCTTAGAACAAAAGAGTCGGTATATTTTAATAAAATGGCAACATTTCAGACACCCGAGCCTGTATTGTGCCGCCTTGGCATTTAGCTCAAAAAACATTTCATTTTAGCAACTGAAAGCTCCGCGTAGGGCTAGTTTTACGAACTACCGTGTAATATTATATCCTTTGATTTCAGATTAAAACCAACCAGAATATTTACTAAATTATTATGTATTTGAGCTCGGTTATTTAATAAGAACATCACAATATCAGTTGAGGAGGTGGTGAGCAAAGCCTCACTTTTGTTAATTGTAGACAAAACAGTAAAATGTAAATTAGTTAACATATCAGAAAAACTGCATAGTTTTATTTGTGTCAATATAAACTTAGTATTTCAGTCCATTCATCCATACATCCATCATGGACTTAATTGCTAATACTAATCATAATAATATTAGGCAATATTTTAAATTATCGAACGAACTTGCTTCAAGTGAAGTACGATCATTAGATATTATATAGCAATGAGTCGTTTCCTTTTAAGACATAATTATAATTTACCGACAAATCCGGATTCCAAGGGGCATATCTATCTACGCACGGTTTAAATTTTTTTTTTACAACACATCTACAACAGAATCACCTGTTGAGTTAAATTCAAAGCCAATGTCTTTATTACTGTAGATATTTACATATACTAAGCAAACGTCATTTTTGCCTCCTCTCTACATTGGGACATGTGGGCGAAAGGGCTTAGAAACTACCACAGATTGATTTTAAATCTCTTTTAAAAACTGCTTGTGCTTAACTAATATTATTATGATTAATAAGTAGGAATAAATAATTACAAAATTAATAACAGCAAGGTCTGTGTTGAGCTAGATTAACCCCATACAGTACCGTCATTAAAGTAATCTTGAACATTGTAATATCCCTTTTTCGACAAATTCGCTTTAACATGCTTTTTAAAGGCTTATGTCTGAACGATCACCAAAAACGCACCTATTTTACTTCCAATAAATTCGAAACAAACGCCAGAATTAGTAAACGACCACCAAATTGAATAAATGATCACCAAACTTCTTTTTATGTTTTGTGTACTTAAGTTTATGTTTTAAGTATTTGTTGTTGTTCTTACAAGTTCAACCTAACACGAAGGTTAAAGGGGGGTCCGCTTCGCTCACCCCCTTTACCCTTCACCTAAACTACCGCAGTATTTTGTCCTGATATTTTCTGCAACTTTTGGTGATCATTTACCCATTTTGGGTAGGAAAAAATATGCTGGTGATCATTATATTAGTTGACCCTTTTTAAATAGCTCAATTGGCAATTCCAAAATCTCCAGGGGTATCTTATTGTAGTAAGAGAATGCTTTGACCCTTGAGAGAATTTCTAACCTTCGCGAGTCTAAACCGGGGCAGCGCAAGTCAAGTGCCGCGCGCAGGGCGAGATGTCATGTGTTTACGCGCCGCGAGCTTGGGACACGCAGAGGGTGAAATTGATGAAATCTTAATAGCAAGTAGCTATTAAATTTTGTTCAAATAAAGGGGGTTTTTTAAAAATTCTATAGAAGCTGATTTTTTTGGCGTTAAAGTGAGTTTTGACAGAGACCTTCTATTCCTATTTCAACAGTAATTATAGTATGAAAAAAATTGTCAAGTTCGAGTAGGACGTCGAACCCGCACACGAAGGGTTCCATACGATTGTACATGGAAGAAAGTAAAACGAGAGTATTTTGTACGAGTTTACCTTTTAATTTTTTTAAATAAAATATTAAATGCTAGGTGAGACTACATTCAAAGCCGTACATCGAAGTAGTGAAAAAGAGTTTTGTGTATGTAACCTGAGTACATATTTCAATCTTACATACAAGTATTGTAGTATACTATGCATTCAGGTTAACAAAACTCTTTGCTCGTTGAAACCGTAAGTGGATAGAAATTGATTAACTCATTTAGAGAAATGAAATCAAATATGATAAAAATCTTAATATTTTTTATTATAATTCAACGACAAATAACTAAGCACAAAACTCGATACCCGTAATTAAAGATATTTTCCGATAAGATCGGGAGAGTACAGTTCAGGTCACCGATAAAAAAATAACAAAAAGGCTTAGATAATAGCCATATAAATAATCTCTTATATAGGTACTACTTTTAATTCTTGAAGACCCGTATGTTTGTGGATTATTTGTATTATATTTATTAATCATTCAAAAAAAATACAAGTATCATGCACTATTACAAATTAATAATAATATTCTATCAACAATAAAATAATATATCTATATGTCAAAAACTAACTAAACAATCCGCCCCAGGACATCTCCCTGCCAAAGGTTGTCAAGACACTGGCAGCGTTACCCCGCTGCACAGCCAAGGAAATCCTCTGCATGAGAAATGCCCCGGAGCGGTGGTCAAAACCTCTGTCTCTGAGGCGTCGGCCCAACTCTTTCACAATTGTATTATATTGTATATTTGTATTATTTGTAGTTATAGCGGCAATATAAATATACCCTCGATGAAAATTTCAGCCCTCGACCTATTACGGTTGATCGGGTATAGCCCGTTTAAGGACGGACGGACAGAACGACAGACGGACAGCGGAGGCTTAGTAATAGGGTCCCGTTTGGCACCCTTCGGGTACGGCACTCATAAACCTATGTGTTGGTGATGTGTTGGTATCTTTATTTTGTCGCAACAAGTTTTCAACAAAATTTACCTAAAGACAAAATATAATCAAACTTTGTAAAAGATAATTAAGATAGATAAAATATTTCCATTAGACTAGTTACATTATTGTATATGGCCCTCGGCTATGCGCTAGTAAAAACTGAGTTGCATAGCCCAGTGTCTTCCTCAGGATTCCTTTTCATCGCGTGATCCTTCGCAGGTCTGATGGTTTGTAATTGGTCGTGTAATTATTCTGACTGCATTGCGATGGACAAAGGAGTTCCTCAGGGATCCATACTGGGGCCTCTTCTGTTCATTATACAAGGTGACATTTAATTAGCCGATTTTGGGGAATGATAGTAACCATAATTATGAACGACTTTCCCCAAGAAACATATGGTCGCAAACGAATAATAAATTTGGGTCTCCCATAATAACCTGTAATCAGCTGATCGGGTCAATGTACAGAGAGTCGAATATATTTTTTCATTTGGGACCATATGTTTCTTTGGCAAAGTTGTTGATAATGATGGGTACTATCATTCCCTAAAATATGGTCAGCTGATTATATGTTAACCTGTATATTGTGCTGATAGTAAAATCAATCTCTCATTGCAAATTTCATATTTACGCTGACGATCTGCAACTTCATTATTCACTAAATGTGGATGCATTTATGTCACCATAGACAAGATCATTTATGATTCTGTCTCCAAATAGTCGTCGAGAAACTCAGTTGGTAATGAATCACAATAACTGATAATGATAATGAACAATAAATCACTACGTCTTCTGCAACGTGTTCAAAATGCTTGTGCCCGTTTTTGCTACCCTATAATAATAATAATACCTTGGACACTATTTACACACATTGATCTAGCCCCAAACTAGGATTCCCTGTATCTTGGGTACCTACTAGACAACGATACACATACTTATATAGATAAATATTATACTTAGATAGATAAACAACCATGACAAGGGTACAAACATGCGTTCTCGTCAAACAAATATTTGCCCCCACCGGGACTCGAACCCGGGACCCTGGGCTTCGTAGGCAGGGTCACTGCCGACTCGGCCATTCGGAGCGTCGAATGGCCTATAGGGTAGAGATACGTATACCGCCGCGTTCGCACGTAACACCTCTCTCAACAAGGGCGATATATATACTTAAAATCGATGGTCGCCTAAATTAGCACCTAGCGACCCTATTGTTTGGTGTACTGAAGTCTGGAACGCCTGAGTATCTGTATGCTAAAATCTAGTGGCGACGAGGTGGCAGAAGCAGAACTTGTACAGCCCCTTCCGTTCCACACCACAGAACTGCAGCAATTCGCGTTAGCTTTCGCTATATGGCCGCAAAATGCTGGAACAACATACCATCCCCTATTAGGAATCAAAACACAAAATTGTCTTTTATAAGACACTCCATGTGGCATCTCTTACAACTGCAGAGGGTTGACAGTTAGTTAGTTTGGGTAAAGGGGTTCGATTTCTTTCTTTCTTTGTCAGTGATCTATGAGTTTTCGTCTAGGCACACACACACTACACTTATAAATTTATATATCACCGGAAGATAGTCAAAACCGTTAGTTGATAAACTAACGCGGTAGTCGATCAACTATCGGCAGATAGTAAACCAAACCGACAGGGTTGAGAATTTACGTTTCTTTTGTTCTTACATGTCAACCTAACATGAAAACTATTCGGGTGCTTCGCTGCGCTCGCCTCCTCTAGTCTTCACCTAAGCTACCGCAGTGTTCGCCCTAGTATTTCGTTTGCAATTCAAGTTTAAACCAGTTTACTATTTAACAGTTTTAACCGTTAGTTGATTAACTAACGCGTCATATAGTAAGCAGTACGCTGCAGTTTACTATCTGTCGATAGTTGACCAACTTACGAAAAAAAAAAACCTTATTTTATCAACTGACGGTTTTGACTATCTTACGGTGACATATACACATTCACTCTTTATAAATACCTACTCTTTAGAGCGCAACACATATATACCCACATACCACACATATACAGCCAGGCAAATAAAAATTGGAAAACATATGTGTCACAGCTTAAGTATATATCTTTTAAGCTTCCATAGTCACAATATGAAATGGGTATGGAAGAATTACTAGCGTTGCAGATAGCCAGGGTCTATTCACTGTGGAATATACACATGTATAGCTAAGTTAACTTACTTATAATTTCAATCATTTGTATAATGATCTGTAAAACTGTTTTGTGAATAAATGGATTATCTATCTATCTATCTTTTCAAAGTGTAGATAAAGTACACAAGGTTTTCACTTCAGACAAATATAAATAAATAAATCTTCCTTTTGAAAAACAGAAAGAACAAAAGAAAAACATTAAACTTTAAACTGAGGACCTACATTTTATCTTGTCTAGAGTGTAAAAGTGGAAAAATGATGAATTTGTATTATTTATAGGTCGGAGCATTTTTATGATTGGCCATTAGTCGCGAAAACCATTTAAGCATCTGTTTACCGCAATAAACCTTTGCACTCTCCCACCACCAGTAAGAAAAGCGCCGAAGCACTCCAAAATGTTTACACTACCCCACAAACCCTCCCCTCTAGCCTAACTCGGGCAAATCCTCTGGCAGATGATAAAAATTCCGACTGAGCCTAATCTGACGCTCCCTTCGCAGCCCCAGCAGTCATTACAGGGGTTTTCGTCAGCTCGGCAAACATTAAAAGAACTTGGTGTATGTGTGACGTGCCTGAGCAAATATTGGGCCAATTATCAACGTGGGTGACTGACTGGCGGAGAACTGCTGTGCCACAGTTTATGGAGCTAGGCCACTCAGCTGTTAACAGAGATTCTTGTTCGTATTGGTGTGATTTGCAGCTAATAATAACAAAATGACCAGATTCCAAATTCCAGATGTCTTTATTACTGTAGATATTTACATATACTTAGCAATCGCTATTTTTTGCCACTTCTCTACATTGGACCACTGTGGGAGAAGAAAGGCGTAAAAACTGCCACAGATTGATTTATAGATCTCTTTTAAAAGTTGCTTGTGCTTAACTAATACAAATATTATAATATCATTATGATCAAGAATAAATAATTACAAAATTATTAACAGCAAGGTCTGTGTTGAGCCAGGTTAGCCCCATACAGTCCCGTCATTTAAGTTATCTTAACATTGTAATATCCCTTTTTCGACAAAGTCGCTTTAACATGGTTTTTAAATTGCTCACATGGCAATTTCAAGATCTCCAGACCAGTATCATCGTCGTCGTAGTTCAGAAATACAGGTGTAATACGTAGGTCAGTAATAAATAACCCACACGAGCTTTACATTTGAATCACTAGTGTGACATTTATGTCACGCGAGCGATTTTCCTTCGACATCCGAAATTTCGTATTTGTCAGTCATTCGCCTGCAACTATTGGTCAGGACCACTCGTTGCGCAAGTCGAATAGTAGAATAAACGTCAAATACTTCAAAGTTAATGTCAACAGTGTCAATTTTAAGTATCAGGCTTATAGCCACTATTTATGAGAGTATTTAACGTTCCGTTTCCCATGCGGTATTTACTGGTTTTTACTTAATCTGCGTGTAACGGATAATAATCAACATTCCCAAATTTATTGGCAACACCGATGACAGACGATTCAAAAATGTAGAAAATCGACGACATGCGACTTGTGAGTCGAAGGTGATATAAGTCTCTTGCGATAGTAGTCACACGAGTGGTTCAAAATTAGAGCTCCATGTGATTTTTATTAGCTGACCAGTAGCTCTTTTAATATCTATCAAAATCAATACCTATATAAAGATTTCAATTCATGTTTTAAAGTCTGTACGTACGGACCGACAGCGGAGGTTAAGTAATAGGGTCCCGTTTGGCACTCTTCGGGTACGGAACCCTAAAAATGGACATCGCATAAACAAGCAAAGTCACAGCACGATTATTTTAAAGTTATTTGAAATAATGTTTTAACCCTTCAGATGTGTAAATCAAAATGGCGGATTTTGCCAAGATGTGCAGGAACCATATCATGGTCACTACAAAAAAACTGCATGATGTGGGAGACCACATTACGGTCACCCGTTCCCGCGTGTTTATTTTGATGAAAAGCATCGATAAACATCCCTCTTTCCCATTCCACACATTTCAGTAGGTTAGAAAAACCTACTGAAATATGTTGCCAGTGAAACAAGACAGCCAGCAAGCGCTAATCTTGAAATTATTGAGAAAAAACAGTTGTCAAACAGTGGGCATTTTGCGGACTAGCGGGGCTAGCCTCGCGCCGGCCTTTAGTGAAAACAGACGTGTTTTCTTCGTTAGTGGTATTTGTTGCGTTATAATGTAACTAATAAGGGTATCTGTCAATAAAACACATATTATTTGTCAAAAACCTGTTATTCATTTCAATTTGTCCAAAATAAGTACTAAAATTAGCTTCCCCTATAATGATACCAGCTGTACAACCATATTACAACTCAGGGTGTGGAGAGGCCATATTATGGCCACACACCATAAAAAAATCTCCATTTTGGATTCCAAATAAGTGGCAAAGATTGACAGTGACCATGATATGGCCTCTACACATCTGAGGGGTTAATAGTGATTGAATATTCTAGAAGACATAATTACATGTTATGGCAGTTCCAGTTCAGTAAAAGTTTACACGAGTTGTCATTTGAGGCGAGTGTAATATGAATTTGAAAGGAATATCTTTACTTTTGTGTAAGGTCGTAAACGGAACATTTGACGACCTCTGTGGCGCAGCGGTTGTGCCTCTGCCTACCATGCGATAGATCCCGGGTTCGATCTCCGGCTGGGGTTTAAAAAAAAGCCCCAGGTCTTGGATGTTTATATGTGTGTGACGTCGCTACTTCTGGTTCCCATGACACAGGGTATCCTAGTGTGGGGCCAGAAGCAATGTATGTGCCTGTATGTAAATGTTTATGTTTTATGTTTGTTTATTTTATTTAGGTCTGAGCACTCCACTGAGGGTCAACGTTATTTTGATTTGCAGTTCCAGAGAAAGTTAAAGCTAAAACTCAAACTCAAATAAATTATTATAAGTAGGCAAATAGTGCACTTTTTTCGCATTCCAACCTCAAAATAGCAACTTCGCCGCTTGATTTTGGGATCTCAGGCGAAAAAGTTCTATTCCTAACTCGTTCGAAAAGGCTTCTTTACGAACCTCGCTACGACCCTTGCCTTCGGTTCGTGCCGTATACTTCTTGGTTAGTAAATATAAGCCTTTGCGAACTCGTAGGAAATCTACAATCAAAAGTCAAATACTTATACATGGAGAAAAATAAAAAATAATTCAAATATGATCAACTACACTAATTAGTAACTGATTATGGTTTGAGTTTGAAAAAGGAAATTCCCCTTTCAAGTTCATTTATGACTGAATCGAGATTCAGTTTCCTTTTCCTGTGCGAGCACAGGAAAAGGAAACTCCATTAACTCTACCAGGGCTTCGGAAATACGCCCGTCAGAGAAGATAGCACAAAGAATCTACGGGATGTCATTTTTTTTATTTTTGTAATTATTTTTTATAATGAGTAACTGATTATGGTCTGAGTTTGAAAAAAAAAAACCCTTTCAAGTGGTGATTCATGGCTGAATCTCGCACAGGAAAAGGAAACTCTATTCATTCTACCAGTGCTTCGGAAATACGCCCGTCAAAGACGATACCATCAAGAAACTGGAGATGTAATTTTTTCAATTTTCATAATTATTTTTATGCCTCTATGGACAATACAAAAATAATCTAATCTAATGACAATATCATACTCGTTAGGGAAAGTTTGTACCAGGGAAGAACAATTTTACAATCGTTTGCTCCTAAAGTGGCTCTTCAGATACACTCTGTAGTGTTATTGCGGCTATAGCTGCAAGGGAATTTAATGATAGTGTCGTTTCGGCTGTTGGCTCTTGGTTCGGTGGGAGGCAAAAATGCTATTT
Source organism: Argyresthia goedartella (assembly GCA_949825045.1). Classification (NCBI taxonomy): domain Eukaryota; kingdom Metazoa; phylum Arthropoda; class Insecta; order Lepidoptera; family Argyresthiidae; genus Argyresthia; species Argyresthia goedartella. The sequence goes on from OX463824.1 coordinate 27,641,842, forward strand.
CGGCATTTCACCGAGTTTCGGCATTTTACAACTCGTCCAGAAATTTCGGGACCACGCTCTATCTCACCATCTCGATGTACACCTGCAGTTCTTATTACATTACTCGTAAAGGCTAATTTTATGATCGCTTCGTTACGACAAACTTTCTGAAATATATTTTTTATAAATAAAATGTATTAACAGGATCAGGAGCATAAAAGTTGAACTTGACATTGTATTGTGTCGATATTTTGACTAGTCGGAACGTCGGAAATTTAAAAAATGAATAGAAATATACCTAGGTATATAGCAAATAAGTGAGAAAAACATCGCTCTGTACCTATCCAAACTATATATTTTTTATAATTTTAGCCCATTAATGTCCCGACCGAGGGGCACGGGCCTTTACCCCGGATGCGAGAAACATTGAGTCATACTCCAACACGCTGGTTCAGTGCGGGTTGATGGAGGGGTGTTGGGGTGGCCAGCACGACTGTTAGAAGTCTGCAAACTGCGCTATTAGGGCCTTTGATACAGCTTTACTGGGACGTTAAGCAACAGCTTAAAGGCAGTTTTACACAGGGTCAGTAACTGACGTCAGTCGACTGCCGCGTCAGTGCTAACCTGGCACTGCCATCGTATAAATTGATTTCAAGTCAGTACAGTACTGTCGCGTCAGCACTGACTTCAATATTCCCGCTTCATATTTTCGGCGTCAGTCCGCTCCCCCCGCCACCCGCGCCAGCGCTACTGACGCCGTGTAAATGTCGAAGTCAGTCGCTGCCACTGTATTGTAACACCGCATCACAAAATGACGCGAAAACTGAGCAACACGGAAAACTTGAAGCTTATTCAACTATACCGCGATAATTAATGCCTGTGGAATAATAAATCACAAAATTATAGAAATAAAGAAATGCGTACAACATCATTACAGAATATTGCACGAGTATTGAATTTAGAAGGATTTGGCCCTACCGAGGTCAAAAATAAAATTAAAAACTTGAGGGCAACTTACTACTTGGAACTGGATAAAATTAAAAACTCCTCAAAATTAGGCGCTGGTGGAAATGTGTATATCCCAAAAGTGAAATGGTTCGAATAAATGGACGCCTTAATAAGAAATGTATCTAAGGAAAACAACAGTAAGTACCCACAATATTTTTTTATTTTTAGTATAAAAATCACACAAAATATTACTTAAGAAATTCTGTTTAACTGCCACGGTACACTTCCATTCGTCATAAAGTATTCTTTTAATAAATCTCTTCTCTCTTTCGCATTTACGGAGTGGTTTACCTCTAAGTTGATCAGTAATACTTGTTAATAGAGTTATTTCCGATCTCTAAGTACCTGCTATTATTTGTCCTTCAGAGTCCTCTCTGTCTACATAAGTAGGTGTTATGTAGGAGTTCGATTTTTTTTGCAACCAATTATGAAGGGCACAGGATGCACAGACGATTGCATCAACTGTTTTCAAACTGGTGGGAATTGATTTTTCAAACACACGTAATCTGGAAACTAGAATTCCAAAAGCATTTTCCACTATACGCCTCGCACGAGATAGTCTGTAATTGAAGATTTTTTCACTGGTAGACAGTTGCGTACCTGGATACGGTTTTAGTAAATAAGTCTTTAGCACAAAAGCTGCATCGCCAACAATTATTCCGTCCACTGGCAGTAATCCATCTTCTAAACGGCGATAATTGGAAGAATTTTTAAAGACCATCAGAAGCGCTGCCATTCGCACCAACATCGATGTCATACATCGAAATGAAATACATGATACATGAAAACAGTAGTTATGGTCTACAATAGCCATCAAAACAATAGTTTTTTATAGTTGTAAAATTTACTTCCACTATTTGGTGGAGCTTTGATAGTAACATACTTTTCATCAATTGCTCCGTAACACGAGAGTAAATTCCATCTGGTGTTAAATCCGTATTCGAAAATTTTCCATTCATCCTCTCCCTCTGGAATCTGTAAATGAAAAATAATAATTGTATTAAACAAACAATAAACAATCAAATCTTTCCTCTTGTAGTAGTGTGTGTGTAGGTAGGTGCCTACATTTAGGTACCTACCTACACACACATCTATACTAATAGTAATACATAATAATAATCGATTTAGGTACTCGTTAACTAACTGATTACTTATTTTCAGTATAATTCTGATACTCCCAGCAATATTCCTTTTTCTGGTGATGATGATGATGATGAAGATAAGATAAGATCAGAGAGAAGACAGCTTAGTAATGCTGAAAATAATAACACTGAAAATTGGACCACACCAAACTCCAATCAACCGAAAAGACCGAGGTCAAAACATAGAAAACTGTCTCAGATGTCCGAAGTGATAAGAGACATAAAAAATGTATCACATAGTATCAATATGCCATCAGACGAAGAAAATGATTGTGATATTTACGGAAAGCATGTGGCTTCTCAGTTAAAAAAACTCTCTGAGGAACAATGTATAATAGCACAGGAAGAAATTCACAGAATACACACTTTTCTATGAGGGCTACTACTAGTACACAGCCTCAGCAGAACCGTTATACTCCTAGTCCAGCTTCTACGACCAACAGCGGCAACAGTAGCTCCTTAGGATTTTATCCCACCCAGTCTACACAGACAGCTGTCCCCAGAGCAGCTCTATGGGAGTTTACTTTTCATCGCCAGCTGAAGATCCAAGATATGTAGATCCCAGTCAGGTGATGATCAGTGCCGCCTTTAATACAGCTCCTAATAACGATAATGTTGAGTGGGAAAGCGACAGTGCAAGTGCAACTAATGTTATTGATTATGCTTTTGATACAGCTTAGTAGGTACCTACTTTTGTCTAGATTATAATGATTTATATGTGATTGTTTATTTTTTCATACTTTAGTACTTTTTCAATAAATAAATTACCTTAATCTGTGTTTTCAATGACTCATATATTGCCCAACACACTTCCGGTATTAAATTGGAAATAGATGGTATCGGTACACGATAAAAGTGACTGAGATTTCGAAACGACATGCCAGAAGCCAAAAATGTAAGCGTGATTTCGAGTTTCACTTTGGCTGGCAAGGCGTCCCTCATAAATGTGTCTTGACTCTGAATGGAGCTTAATAACAACATAAGCAATTCGTCGAAGTTGTTTGACGTCATTCTCAAAGCCAGTTTATATTCCCGAGGATCTTCAATTCCCAACTGTTTTAGCAACATAGCAGAACCTCCATTTTTATCTTTGTCATCTATCCATTTTCTCACCCAAATTCTTTTCTGTTTGGATAATTCTCCTTCTAACATATCAGTTACTTCTTGCATCATGACAAACGTAAATTTTCTCAACAAATTATTTAGTTTTATTTTTTGCTGTTGTCTTGAATTCATTTTTCCGCACTGACTTTACAAATGTTTGTACACCGAAAGAAATATCCTCGACTTCTGACGAAATACTGACTGCGTCTAAATAGCACGAGTCAGTTTTCGCCGTCAGCACTGACGTCAGTTACTGACCCTGTGTAAAACTGCCTTAACGTGTCATCCGAAACACGGAAGCGCCCGAAACAAATGCCGCATAGAAACCTATACAGTGCCCGTATCGGTCAGATGTTGCTACCCGTACGATCATTTCCGATGTGCGAATACCGCTGGGCCAAGTAATACGCTTTCTATCTCAAAGTTAAAAAAAAATGCTCTGAAAAACGTAGATCAAAATTAGATTATAGATATTGTCGGATAACCTGGAAGTTGTTCATATTTCGCGCTTCTAGCGTATAGTCCTATTGTCATTTTGTGACATGATCTAGATCAACCTACATATTAAACTATACTCAAGAAATACAAGTACGTATTTAAAATAATGTACATGTTACCGTAAGATTGTAAAAACCGTTAGTTGATAAACTATCTATATATATGTCACCGGAAAATAATACGATCCGCAAGTTTATAAATTTCCTAATTTTTTTTCCGCAAGTTTATAAATATACTAACCTAACCTAACCTAACATAATCTAACCTAACCTAACCTAGCCTAATATAATCTAGAAGGAAGTTTATAAATTTCCTAGGAAATTTATAAACTTGCGGATCGTATTATTTTCCGGTGACATATATATATTTTTTTTTCTCGTTAATTGTTCAACTATCGACAAATAGTAAACTGTAGCGTACTGCTTACTATATGACGCGTTAGTTGATAAACTAACGGTTAAAACCGTTAAATAGTAAACTGGTTTAAACTTGAATTGCAAACGACATACCAGGGCTAACACTGCGGTAAGGTCAAGACTAGAGGGGCGAGCGCAGCGAAGCCCCCGCATAGTCTTCGTGTTAGGTTGACATGTAAGAACAAAATAAACGTAAATTCTAAACCCTGTCGGTCTGGTTTACTATCTGTCGATAGTTGATCAACTAGCGAGTTAGTTTATCAACTAACGGTTTTGACTATCTTACGGTGACATATACAAACATGACAGCCGATACCGATTCAGTCAAAACTAAACGAGTCGAAAAGGAGCTTGGGGAGCTCAAATACTTACTGTACTTGTCCTGACTATAGCTTGTGGCCCGGCCCAGCCAATTATGTCCCATACTGTACGAGCACTATCTCAATGTTGAGGTCTAGCGAACCCTTGTAACGTAAGACAAAGGACGTGGGACAAAGACATTCCAGTTATAATTTAACGAGCCCTTTGAGTGGATACTGCGAAACATGTTAATTAACTTGTATCGGTAAAACAGGTTTCTTTGTAGAGTTTTTAATCCAAGTTCGTATCAAGATCGAGTATTTAAAGAACATTACTATACAGATTTTGTGTCTAATAGAAGCCCATCTATTAAAAAAACACACAGATGGCGCATTTATAGCAACAGGCCACCAGAGGTCGTGCGCAAGTTGCTTGCGGTGGTTTCCTAAATCCTTAAGACCATACCTAAGACTGTACCAAATTTCAAAGACTTAGCACAAAGTGCACGATCCTCTTGAAATCCTAGCTCTGTTCCTCAGCAACTGCTCGTTACTTACGTTAACTTTTAGGTAGTTAAAAAGATAAGTTAGGTTTTTATTTAAATTTAATTAAATATTTAAAGCAAATTTAATTAGATTTTTGAAAAGTTTCAGCTGTAAAAAATGTGACAAATCTTATCACGAAAATGGATGACATTTAGGACGAACTGATTTTGAAGATTAAATTTGATTTAGAAAACTAATAATCAAAATAAAATATAATATGCATAAGTAAAACTTTGAAATAAACTTTTAAACAATAAAAATTATAATGGAAATAGCTATTGAATTACACGAATTATAAACTCCTGAATGTGTTAGAAAATTTCGCCAATTTCATAGGTAAGCACCCAATACTTAATAGGCCATCGTAAAACAAACACGTACCTACTACTTTTATTTGAACAGTTGTACTGAGGCTGGTTGTTTCCGATTAAAAAACTATAATATCGATAATTGTTTACGTTCCAACTGACATCTGCGTTATCGACTGACAGGAAAACTCTTGATACTTGAAAGTTTTACAGGACAGCCAACTTAACGGCGAAGGGAATTTGAACATACTATACGTTTTAGAGGACAAATTAAGTACAATCGAACCATCTGAATCATGACCAGTGGTCGGCGTTTGGGTGCTATTCCGCGGGATTCATGAATGCTAGCATAATGTGGACATGCCCTTATTCCGGGATTAGATCGTATTTTCCGGGATTCGCATTTAATTATTAATTCAAGGTGAAATAAATTTGTAACTTGGTATTTAACCCTCAGGGTGCATGGTTGACCCACCAGGCATCCCAAGGGTTAAACGTAAAATATTGTCATCATCAGCAATACAATGCAAATACAATAAATCTTTATTTACCAAAAAGTTGATACATATTTCAAGTAAAGAGTGCACTACTCCCTAAAAAAGGGCTAAAGCCCTGTAGATTTAGGTTAAGTAGATCTCAACCTTATATATCATATTAGGTGACCACTGGTGAACTAGTATATTTTAATTAATGAAGTATACTCCAATGTATAATTCCGGCAAATTTCTTAGCACGATTCGAAACAGTTTGCGCAGGCACACTGTATGAAACAATCGCAAAACGCACGTGTTGAATGAGGAACCAATCGCGCGCATCTCAAAGCAATGCGCACCAATCAGCGAGCGCCACGTATAACCGCACGCCAACCAGCGCTCGATATAGCTATGTATAACAAAGGCCTCTCGCCTCCGTGAATTGAGTATCTGGCTCAGTCAGTCAGTCTTATGCTTCGGTTCAGTGCGTTTGTCGTGTTTGCTGTGTTGAGAGAGTATACTTATTGACACATTTTGACCCACGCTTGTTTACTGGTTTCTGCGTTTTTCTTAATACGACTACTTTAGCTGTGATCTACGGACTCCGAATTGCTTCAATTGATCTGGACACCACTAATTGGGTATGTTTATTCATTAGTAATTTTGAATGTTTACTGTGTGCTTGCATAGTGTTCTAGCTAAATAATGGTGGCGATTCCTTTGAGTTGATGATGTTGATGGCGCCAAAACCCAATATTAACAAAATAATTATACAAACAAAATCTATAAGTGACCACGGCTTTAAAACAGAATGGCGGCCACAGCTGTCAATACAAAATGGCGGTGAATGTCACGTTTCTGTGCTGGCGGCTGCCACGCGGTATCGGCCCGTTTAAATGACGATATCTCTGTTTTTTAGTATGGGAGCAATACATGAAAGTTATGTCAAATTCAAATTCAAAATTTGTTTATTCAGTAAATATTATAAAATATACATAGAACATGGCATTTTTTGCCTCCTCTCTTCTTTTGACTTCAACGACCACTGTGGGAGAAGAAGGGCTAAGAAACTCCCACAGATTGATTTTTTGATCACGTTTAAATTTGTTGCTTAAAAATTACAAAAATTACATGACGATTTACGAAATTTACATGTAAGTAGTTAGATCATTCTCAATTTACATGTAGGAATAATTATAATCTTAGCAGCGAGTTCTGTGTTGAGTCAGATTAACTCCATGCACTCTTGTTGTTCATATAATCTTTGATATCATAGTATCCCTTTTACATAAGGTAACCTTTACATGGTTTTTAAATTGCTCAAATGGCAATGTCGTTGGAATTAACACGGGCTGATGTCGTGACAGACAAGCCACTTTTGACAGCCAGAACGGGTTGATGGCGTGACGATTGAGGGGATAAACGCACTAAACAAATAATCCTAGTACACTCATTTGAATTTAACGGCTTGGCCTAGCTGGTAGCCGTAGATTTCTGTATTTATTAAATTTCTTCGGAAAACTTCTATACCGCGTTGTTGACTTGAACTTGTCATAGGCAACTTTTTACAGTATTTTATTATTTATAGAATTTGTCGGCGCTTGGAAGAGGCTGTAACCGCTTTCGAGATAATGGCACAACGAGTGAAGGCTGAGACGGTACAAGAGTGGATCCAAGACTATCCTGAGCTAATGTACAATTTTACAGAACACACAATATACTGTACACAATGTAAGACCGATATTGGATGCAAGAAAAGTACTTTGAAGAGGCATGTTGAAAGTTCAGCTCACAAAGGAACAAGCATGAAAAATAACAAAGAAGATTTCAATATCGACCTTGTAAATTTTCTTATATTATGTAATATTCCGTGGAGCAAATTAAACAACGCAGCTTTCAGGCAGTTTTTTGAAAAATACTTATGCTGCAAATGTGCTGATCGACCTACTCTCCCAAGTGAAACAAAACTAAGAAAAGTGTATTTGGGAAAGTCATACAAAATGAAAATTACATCTATTTACGAAAAAATATCAAATGAGAAGCTTTGGATATCTTTAGACGAGACAACAGACTTTTTAGGGCGCTACGTTGTTTATTTTTTGGTGATGCCATTAAATTCTGCTACCATAAAAAAACCGTACTTGATTGCGTGCAAGGTGCTCGAACAAGTCAATGGAAATACAATATCGCAATTTGTTGTTAATTGTTTAGAGAATGTATGTAGTGATCAATATGAGACAAAAGTTGGTAACGTTTTGCTGTTATCTACAGACAGCGTTGCATATATGTTGCGTGCTGGGCAACTTCTCAAAGCTCTTTTACCAAACATGAAACATGTAACGTGTTTGGCCCATGCTCTGCACCGAGTGGCAGAGAAAATTCGTTCAGAATATCCAGATGTAGATACACTAATCGCAAACGTAAAAAAAATATTTTTAAAGGCTCCATATAGAGTCAAAATTTTTAAAGAGAAATGTCCCAATGTTCCCTTACCTCCCCAGCCCGTAATTACGAGGTGGGGCACATGGTTACAGGCAGCTGACTATTACGCAAAACATTTTGAAAGTATAAAAAACGTGCTTTCTTTTTTGAGAGCTGCAGATGCAATATCGATCAGAAACGCAAAAAAATATATTAGAGAAAGAAAATCTTCAGAGAGATTTGACATTTATATCAGAAAACTATAGCACAATCCAAATCGCTTTATTAAAATTACAAAAACAAAATTTATCTATAATAGAGGCAATTGAAATTTTGGACGAAGTACGGACAGTATTAGAGTGGACTGCGTCAGACCCTGTAAAAGAAAAATTGGACCAAGTGTTATCAAGAAATCCAGACTTAGAAATTATTAGGGGTTTGAGTGAAAATTTATCACGAGGAGAACTTTTCGAGGCCGACATTTTAAATTACAGATATGCGCCCTTGACTTCTGTAGACGTGGAGCGTTCTTTTTCTATTTACAAATGGATCTTAAATGTTAAAAGAAATTCTTTAAAAATGGAAAATATTGAGAAAATTATTGTAATTTTTTTTAACAATGATGATGACGATGACTGCTCTGGTTCTTATTCTACTGAAGAAGATATAGAATGAAATGGTCCATAGTTTTAGTTTATTTGTATAGAATCAGATGATTTGTAAAAATAAATGTTGATTAATACTTTTGATTTTTGTATTATTTAAATACCTATCTTGATAAAAACTTTCTTATTTCACCATTTGTTCTTAACTTAATAAGACCTATTGTATCACCGGTATACTCCTGCGGGCCTAGCATGACAGCCAATATGTCGACGCGACGTGAAAAGGGCAGTACAGAGCTATTTATACCGCATCGCTGTGTCCAGCTTTTTCCGCGGCGCGTGAACATAATGGCTGTCATGCTAGGCTCGCTGGTGTATCGATAAATTTAACTTGCGTCAATATTTTTGGCTTCCCCTGAACTTAGTGCAATCCGATGCGCAGAACGCAAAATCGGTGTCAGCGAGTCGGCGCGGGGTGGGGGGGAGAAAGAAAAAAACTAACAATTAACAATTAAAGGGAAATATTGCTACCTATAAATTAATAGGTAATCAATAGAATTTTCGAATCCCAGAATCCCGGGGTATATCCATATTATTCATAACGTTTGAGGTCATTCACCCCAAATAGCACACCTAACGCCGACCACTGATCATGACCCACCATAAGCTTATTTTGCTAAACCCCTTAAGTGCAAGTAGGTCGAAATTCGCTTGAATGTTTATTTCCTTGGTAACGAACATGTTATCATTTGATTAGACACTGACATTTACATAGATCTTACAAGTTTGAAAGTTTCAAACGAATTATCAGGCAAACGGGTCATTATTCAGTTGGTTCGATAGTACATTATGTTTTACGGATATTTCAGTAATCCTGTAATATTTTTTATGGTCATCACGGAAATTAGTTGGAACACAATTTTTTCGAATTGTTTTTTTCTGTTCGGTACCTTTGAAATTTTTTACATGGCCCATTTACTCGCCCAATTCAAATAAATACTTGGGTCAATCTAGTTTTGCCTAAAAATTGTGGGCTAGAAACGGGGTGGACTACGGATATAAAGTACGGAAAATGCAATTATCTTCATATACACAAACAACTTAGCAGATTATTTACCAATACCCAAGTTTCCCGGATTATTTTACACACCATTAATTCCACACTTTTCCTGCTTCGGAAACGGCAAGTTTTTCCTCTGAAAAGTACTTCTCTACAAACCGGAGTCGACTCTTTCCCACCAAGTAATGTGTTCGTCTTTCTCTTGGTGGGTTAAATACTGTATTTGTGCACGATTTACCACCAGATCCCCAAATACGAATTAACTACACTATGATTATTTTCTAGCTGCAGTTTGGGTCATAAATCATGTATATAGCGCGCCCTCTCGCACTCAGTGAGTATGAGTGCGAGATATTTTTCCAACCAATCTGCAGCGAGAAAAAATATGCAATAATAACGTTAGAGCACCGTAATGACGTCACGCATAACGCAAGTTGTCTATCTAACCCGTCCGTGTAACAAAAACAAAACAAAAGATCTCGAAACAGGACAGATCGAAATTCGGAATTTAAAATTCATGCGCCAAGTTCATATTTGTACAAGCAAGATGGCGGGGCGGGTAGTCTGTTTAATGACTTGTAAATAGGGTCTGGGTTGAGGCCCTCATTAATAACTGTAGGGAGGCTGTCTTGAACAGCTCCTTCGAGCAATTACCCTCCCCGCTCCGCTAATACGGTGCGTGGCTTGATGTATGTGTGCTGCTTTGCATAACGAAGTTTTTACTACAATGCTGTGTAGGCGTGGTTGTTTGTAGGCAATCTGCTACGGAAGCCGAGTGTCTGATAAGCATCATGTGGTTTCGCATTACCCCGGTATATTTTCTCCGGGCGTTTTTCGCGGAGTAAGTAATGTGCGTCGCGGATTACTTACTATGAGAGTAACTCGCTTGAGTCGTGAATTGAAGCTTACATGATTTACTCTTTAGCAAAAGTTTGCCAGTGAATACTGAAATATATGGCATACTTTCGAGGCACAGAGATTTATTTAGTCTTTCGAGTTGATTGTTCTTAGCCTATAGCTAATAGTCTAGTGGTCGTATTTCCTTCCGCATTGTGCCAAGAATTAAACATCAATTACGAGGCAGAAAACTTAGATGAAAAATTATCTATTCCCGGAATTCATCAGAAGCCCAACCGCCAATAAGGGCCCAAAAACCCAAGCACATCCCATAGAAAAGATTATGTAGCCCGAAAACACAATCGACCACTTAAAGTTTTGATGGATACTCAAAGACATGCTGCTGATGAGCTGAATGAACAAGTTATCACTCGCTCATATCATACGCCAAGCAGTAGCATTACTCATAGCAAATAAGTAGATCGGCAATTCCAATTCCAAATGCCTTTATTACTGTAGATATTTACATATACTTAGCAATCGTAATTTTTTGCCACTTCCAACCAATAATCAATATCATACATAACCCAGAGAAAATATGTCCCTAGTCGATATGTTTGATATTTGTATAAATAAACCATTACAATTTCCTTCAAATATTAAGTAAAATTTTATACTGTTCTCATTCTCTCGGCGCCTATCTTTCTAGGCCGAACTCGAAGAAGCTTTTCGATTAATTTTGAATTTTGACTGTAACATGTAGTTAGTTGTAAATAAATGGTGTATGCTCTTTAATTTGGGATAGCAGGGCACCCCTGACTACCGAATTGAAGGCGTTTTTCACGTCTACCTTCAGTAGCACCTCACCTTCCCCGTTAACAAAAAAGTTGTGGGCCACGTGCACGGCGTCTTCGCAACCACCCCCTTGCTACCGGTACCCCGCAGTACCGGTTGGATGGTAGTGCAAAGAACCAGATCTTTGATACCATGCGGCGGAAGGTGTTACACAGTGATGGGTCTAATGCCAAATCCTTCTTTATGAGGGCACACATATTTGGCCGCCCGCAGAGCCGCTCCTGAAGGACACCACGGCGGCGGCGAAGTCCTCTGTAGCCTGAGGGTTCCTTGGGCCGGGGGAATCAGGGAGAGCAGTGTTAGGTGCTCCGACTCCAGCGGTAGTAGGATTTCTGGGGAGTCAGGGGTGACAGTATCGTTCGAGAATAGAAGCTAAGCAGCTCCCTTTAAGTCCCCGTTACTAATTTTGTTCTCTATGGTTCTGGTAGTGTTTAATTTTGTCCGAGAAGTGGGTGTTGGTAATTTAGCCCAAAATGGTTGGTGATTTTCTCTTGCTTGCTCTTGTTTTTGATTGATTGGGTAAGGGAGCTGTTCTTGCTTCAATCCTTATCCACGTGCATCAACAACTGTTGCCAATTGGGTACGTCATTGTTCCAGATGACCGTTCGTATGGACTAAGACAGAGACTTCACGCACCACGTGAGATTCTTTAAATCACCGGGAAACTTTGTTTCAGTTGTGCCACGGTCGCCCAGAATGCATTCGATGACGGCTCTGTTTTGTTATCGGGCGCATACTGGAGTCCTTGGTTGGTCTGTGGAGCAAGGTAATTTTTTCTATGCGCTCTGGCCTGATTAACCGTCAGGCCTCTTTGTCCCTTGAACAGTCGTTGCTGTAAACATTCCGAATACTACACGAGGTCTGCGAGCGAAGTGTTGGTGGACTGGCTGTAGCTGGCACCTGGTGACGGGCCAGCTGCCTGCGACATCGTCGTAGGAGAACGTTTCTTTACAAAAGTAAATACGAAAAAACTGAGCGTACAAATTGATTCCAATACATCCTTGTTTTATCAGCTACGCAACTTGTTAATAGTACATTACTGCCGAGGCAGGGAAAGTCGGCAATTGCAGGACGAGTATCGACTTTGAATAATAGGAGTCAGGAAATTGCTTGAACCATGCATTTTGGACTCTTTGAATCAGGCGTTGAGTGAGCTTGAGGAGATAGGGCCCGTATACTATTATGTCGTAGTTTAATTTGGATAATATTAGAGACTCGCACAGTAATATTCGCATCTATGCATTTAAGTATGATCTTATTTTATATAGTGTGCTAAGCCGATAGAAGAAGACTTTTACCATATTGAGAACATGCTTTTCAAAACGTTATTCCTGATCCATAACAAGCCCAAGATTAGGAGCCTCACATACTCGTTCGGTAATGACCACAGATATCGGCCCTTGGCGCTAAGCTTGTATCGGAACCAGTGTCGCCGAAAACTAAGAACACGCATACATTTACACCACTCGTAGTACATCAATCCCTCCGCTTTTATTGGTCAGTACAATGTCATGCACCTATCGTCCGAACACACCCACACTACCGCAGGTATACTAGCTAGTCGAGCTAGTGTTGGGACAATGCAAGAACAGCGTGTATCATCGATCGATTATAATTTATAGACACTGTATACAGTATGTATACTGTATACAGTGTAGACAGTCGTATACAATGCCGGGTTCTATAAATAAAATAGTAAATTGTTTGTAAATACGACATATTTATACGACATAAGAGACCCCTTTGCCTGTCTTCTTTTTTTCAACAGAATCCTTACAGCTAGAAAGAGAGGCAAAGAGGTTTCTGAAGGTAGAATAACTGTGAACTCTTCGGACCTGACTGAAAGCATCGGAATTTCCGATCAATACTTATAACACCCCATTATCCTTCGTCGGGCGAGGTTTTAAATAAACTTCAAATCTAAACTGCCTGTATGGCAATCATTGGAATAACTAACAATAAACTTAGGTATTATGAGCAATAAAATAACTATATTATTACATTAACTATATTAGTAATTGCGGAATGATAAAATCTATCGATTCAAAAACATAATTCTCCTATCACTATCCCCATCACTATATGTCGTCTCTGTGTGCGTGTAACAGTTCGCCTCCGTATCACGATGCATCTTTGCTTTCGTAGTGTGAAATATTCATTGCGTGTTAGCTTGGCAATAAGTAGTGAAATTAAGATACAAAATAAGCAATGTATAGTAAACTTAGCGAGAACAACATGACATTGTCACTTTAATGTCAATTCGTGACGAATTTTCCGCGAATGATTTATTTTCGTAATAATGTTTATTTCTGTTGGTTAAAGAAGAAATAATAGTTGGAATGAGACTTACAAGTGATATGTGACACCGGCGTTCTTGAAGTTCACAATCTCGCTTCTATTTTTGCACGTGAGTATTGCACAGGTCGGCATTTTCGAAAAACAACGGAAATGAATTCGTCACTGCGGTCGCCCGGTGACTACCGAGAATTTTTAGTATCTAACCTGTCGGAGCTACATTTGTTCGCACCTGCCACGCCCCTCAACCTATCTCTCGATATCTGTGGTAATGACACCCGCTATTGAGATTTGAGGACCAAGGTATCTGAGTGTTTCGATCTGCTTCTTTGACACTAAAATCATATATTTGGACTTGGATGGGCTTAAGACCATAGTGTTCTTGGTAAACCAGGCGCCTATTTTCCCCAAATCGTCGTTAGTTCGCTTAATAGCATCGTGAAAATTATTTTTATACAAATCTAGATATAACTGGAGGTCGTCTGCATAAATATCGTACTAACAATTAGTGATGCATTTAATAATGTCACCGCTATATATTATGAATAATTCTATGAGTTATTAGCGAAGGCGAAACTTCACAATAATTAATAGATACCTCTATTAGTTATTGTAGTTTGTGATTGATCGATAGTGCCATTGGTATTCCTTAGTACCACCTGTCGACTACGAACCCCGATGAAGCTCTGAAACCATCTCACAGCAGACGTGTCAAATCCATAGAAATTAATAGTCACATTAATTGAATCGAAAGCCCTGGAGAAACCTAAAAGCGTAAGTATTTCCGGAATCTTGCGATGAAAGAATATTATCTACAACATCAAGTAGAGCAGTCGTGGTGCTCCTTTCCTTCCTAAAACCTGATTGGAACTTAAAGCAAAATGACTTGCAAATATCGATAGCCCGAATGTTCAGCTGATGATGTGTCGTAGCACCGGTTTCCAAATGTCTTAAATAGAGAGATATTGATTTTTTAACGGAGCAAAAAAAAACGTTTCGTGTGTTTTGATAAATAAAATCATTCTAAAGCGATCTATGAACATTTTGAGTCAAGCCAAATCTAGAAGGCGATCATGGAGCATCATGTTCGATAAAAATATCGTGACTCCCATTGTGTTTTTCGGTTTGGCACCAGGGGGCTGCATTACCATCTTATTCTAGTTATGACCTAAAACAACCTTTAGTATTCTAACAGAAAGTGACAGATTCAGATTCAATTTTTATTGTATATAAATGATCTTATTCAACGTCCGAATTATACTTACTTATAACTACAAGTCAATTTTTTCATATAAAAACAAAGACTGCACCGTTTCGGAAGGTGGGCCTCGGGGTTAAGAGAAATGGAAAGTAACTCCCCCTTCTTTTTTATAGAGTGACTTCACAACAAGTACTGGTTTCGGTCTAAGGAAATTCGCCGGCGAGTGATAGACTTGATCCATCGCCCATCGTCGAATTTCTGTGCGCTGAGATGGTATGGACCATGCAGTTATGTCATCCAAGTATTCCTTAATACTATAAGACGACTTTCCTATCAGCTCATTTTTAACATAGTTTTTGAACCTCTTTTCAGGGAGGGATCTTTTCAATTATTCCTGTGGTATTTTATTGCAGAAGCGAACACAGTGTCCCATGAATGATGTGCCTACTTTACTTAGTCTAAATAATGGTAATGCTAACCTATTTGTATTTCTAGTGTTAATGGTATGGCGATAGCGATATCACACAGGTGATAACCTACAGTTTTAAATAAAGCTACGTTTTTTCTTACATGCATAATATTCTCGTATATACATTGACAGGTAACCGTATATTAATTTATTTGAATTTTTCTCTTAATGACCTTATAGAAACCAATCACCAACATTAGGGAGTGAAGGCCAAAGTCTGAGCTACTGTTTGGCACCTAACAGCATAGAGCCATAGGCACAGGTTTTGGCTTAATGCGTCCTGGGCCAACCTGATCAACAGCACATTTGAGCTGCAGTGTCTGCCTTCCGCCTTCGACATTCAAAGTATGATATCATAAATTAAGCCTATATCGGTCGCATTACCGTCACTGATGTCAGTATTTACTGATATTTCAGATCGTTTGGTAACATTTAATTTTTCGTGTTTACGAATAATTGCTTCTCGTAATTTGCGTTTAAACGGCTGTAAATCTGTCCGATTGGTTTATTTATAAGCTTCACGGTCAGCAGAAATAACTCCCCGTGTGGCGTGGCGATAGCCGGCCAAATTATCGCCTTGTGTGCGCTACGTGCAGTACGGAGACACGAAATAATGGTCGGCTTTGAATTTGTTTATTGTTCATGCATACGACACACACACATACACAAACACATACACACACACACACGTTTTAGGATACATGATATGTTTTGTGATTTCATTGGAATTAGAAATTTGAAATTTATTTTTCCAACTTAACCTATGTACTATCGACAAAAGTGAATCCTGACCCACAATGGAACCTTGTAAAATTAACACCGTGCACTGAGTCAAACAGTTGCGATTCTACAATTGTAGAATCGCGACTGTTACAAGGTTCCATTGTGGGTCAGGATTCACTTTTGTCGATAGTACATAGATCGTATAAGTATTGTATTGTATTTATTAATTACTCTTTTACAATAATCTCTTATTCTAATACAAGTAAAGTTAGTTACAACAATCTCTTATGTCTAGTAATATGTATGATAGTTACATCTTAATGAACATCCAACTCTAAACTAGTGTTAAGTGTATCTTAAGGGCTTTCTCTTTTTGGATACATTATAAAACTAGACGTTGTCGCTAATTTAGGATTGTGGTTTACTTATATAAAATTATAAAGAAAGGAAAATAACACATGCTTATAATTTTAAAATTATGATCGTGTTCGTGAAGATTACGCGAAGTGTACTTACTACACACTTCGCGAAGGAAGGTATGAAGGTCCTCATTGTGAGTAGTGAAAGGTGTATGTATATGTGTGTGTGGGTGTGTGTGAGTGTCTGAGGGTGAGTTGTGTTAAGTAAGTATGTTAAAAATTTGGGTATATTTATTAATTTAACTAGTTTTTCTTAAGTAATAGTTCTAAGCAAACATTCGGTATCGTCGTAG
The DNA here is from genome assembly GCA_949825045.1 of Argyresthia goedartella. NCBI lineage: Eukaryota > Metazoa > Arthropoda > Insecta > Lepidoptera > Argyresthiidae > Argyresthia > Argyresthia goedartella. The sequence continues at coordinate 27,658,793 of OX463824.1, forward strand.
TAGAGTTTTTGAAGCCATTTGAATAATGCTAATTTAAGCTTAAATGTTGTTAATGGTTTTAAATCGAGTATTGTGTTAACCTTATTGTTTAGACTCGGGGCAAGGTAGCAAAACTAGGTCCATAAAGGCATGTTTATGATTTAAACGTTGACATATTCCAAAAATTGCGTCTTTGGAGCAAATTCTGTGGTTCAAATTTTAGTAGGGAGTGTCAAAGTCAAAGTACTTTATTACTGTAGATATTTAGATATACTTAGCAAACGTCATTTTTTGCCTCTTCTCTACATTGGACCACTGTGGGAGAAGAAGGGCGTAAAAACTCCCACAGATTGATTTTTAGATCTCTTTTAAAAATAGGTTGTGCTTAACTAATACAAATATGAAAAAATTAATTGTTATGATTAATAAGCAGGAATAAATAATTACAAAATTATTAACAGCAAGGTCTGTGTTGAGCTACATTAACCCCATACAGTCCTGTCATTTAAGTAATCTTGAACATTGTAATAACCCTTTTTCGACAAAGTCGCTTTAACATGCTTTTTAAATTGCTCAAATGGCAATTTCAAAATCTCCAGAGGTATCTTATTATAGCAGAGAATGCACTGACCCTTGAAAGAATTGCTAACCTTCGCGAGTCTATATCGGGGCGCACATAATGTCGTGCTATGCATAGTGCTGCTTTAATAATGCTCTAAATGAATGCCAAGATTGTTACCAAATTGGTGCCGCGATATTGGTGGCGTGGCGATAGCCGGCCAAATTATCGCATTGTATGCGCTACGTGCAGTACGGAGACACGAAATAATGGTCGGCTTTGAATTTGTTTATTGTTCATATATACGACACATACACAAACACACACACACACACACACACACACACACACACAGACCCGTTTCAGGATAAATGATATATTTAGTGATTTAATTGGAATTTCGAAATTTATTTTTCCAACTTAACCTATGTACATAGATTGTATTATGTCTAGTAATATGTATGATAGGTACATCTTGTCTAGTACCCATGATACAGGTAATCCTAGTTTGGGGCTAGATCAATGGGTGTAAATGGTGTCCAAGGTATTATTATTATTATTATTATTATCTTAATGAACATCCAACTCTAAAATAGTGTTAACTGTATCTTAAGGGCTTTCTCTTTTTAGTATACATTATAAAACTAGACGTTGTCGCTAATTTAGGATTGTGGTTTACTTATATAAAATTATGCAGTAAGGAAAATAACACATGCTTATAATTTTAACATCAAGATCGTGTGTAGTGTGTGTGGGTGTGCGTGAGTGTGTGTGAGTGTCTGAGGGTGAGTGGTGTTAAGTAAGTATGTTAAAAATTTGGGTATATTTATTAACTTAACTAGTTTTTCTTAAGTAATAGTTCTAAGCAAACATTCGGTATCGTCGTAGTTGAGTTTTTGAAGCCATTTGAATAATGTAAATTTAAGCTTAAATGTTGTTAATGGTTTTAAATCGAGTATTGTGTTAACCTTATTGTTTAGACTCGGGGCAAGGTAGCAAAACTAGGTCCATAAAGGCATGTTTATGATTTAAACGTTGACATATTCCATAAATTGCGTCTTTGGAGAAAATCTGTGGTTCAAATTTTAGTAGGGAGTGTCAAAGTCAAAGTCAAACTCAAAGTACTTTATTACTGTAGATATTTACATATACTTAGCAAACGTCATTTTTTGCCTCTTCTCTACATTGGACCACTGTGGGAGAACCAGAAGCAAAAGCATTTCGTGCTATGCATAGTGCTGCTTTTATAATGCTCTAAGTGAATGCCAAGATTGTTACCAAATTGGTGCCGCAAGACAAGACAGACGCCGTCGCAGTGGTAGACCCAGAAAGAGATGGCGCGAGGACCTGGAAAGATCTCCTCGAATGGCAAGAGAAGCCTAAATAAAAGAGAAGGCTTTGCCCAGCAGTAAGAAACACCACAAGCTACTTAAAAAAGATTGAATGCATCTAAACAATTTGATGTTATCTGAAAAAGGCTCTAAACGCGCAGGACTGTGCCCAGCAGTTAAATACTGAATCCGATGGCAGAGGCATCACAGCTAAATTACCTCTGGAATTGGTAGGAGTTTAAGAGCTCCGTGGTCTAATGGGTTTCACGCTTGCTTCTCACACAGGAGACGCAGGTTCGATTCCTGACCATGTACCAATGAGATAATTAATTTATCTTAAGTTCAATACGGACGTTCTAACGGTGATGGAAAAACATTGCGAGGAAACCTTCATCACTACATAGCTACGGCGATGGGCTAGCCCCCTGTCACGCAAAATGGAGTATTGAATAATTGGGCACAAAACTCAAAGTGGGCAAAATTGTGCCTCTGCCACCACGAATGGAAAAAGGCATGACGCTATGTTATGTTGATAGGAGTGTTGAAATTAAATGATGACAAGTAAAACATTCGTTATTTACAAAACAGTTCAAATTTTAAACTATATAACGAACGTAATGGCGGTAAATATAACAGAGATTATTTTGTACCCGACCAGTACTCGCGCAGAATTACCCGCACAAAAATCCCTTTATCTTAATTGAGTTACATCGAGTATTTATAACTTTATATGGTGGTCTCGAACGCAGCCTGAGGCTTTTTTGATACGCTATATTAATAGGCGGATGGACGAGAATGTAATTATAATTGACAACCCTAGTTTTATTAAAGATATCCTTCGTTCATCGTTATGTGAAAAATATTGTTGTTCTAATAAATAAGGAGATAAATTTAGTTGAACCTGTCTTATCCAACCAAGGTTTATTCAATACCAAATCAATAATAAATATCTTGTAAGAGATAAGTTGTATAATATTAATCTATCATAACATTAAATTAACCATTGTAATCAATACTTCACCAACATTGGCCAATCACTAGCTAATAACACAATGGACAAGCTGAACACAGATGAAGCAGAGCTCGCTAAGAAGATTAACCTGACAGAGATGTCGCATCCATACTCCCTTTTTCTACAACCTACTGATGAAAATGAAGTAGAGACTCTTATCTTAACAAGCAAGGTCGAAAGCGCACCAGGCGCGGATGGAATCACTAACAAGCTGCTGAAGTCTGTCTCAAAACAAATTCTTGCTCCCCTAACCCACATATTTAACAACAGTCTTTCATCTGGCATTTTCCCAAATTGTTGGAAAAAGGCAATAGTTATACCCATATTTAAGAGCGGCGAGAAAACAACACCCTCCAATTATCGACCAATTTCATTGCTTAGCGCCCTCTCGAAACTCTTGGAAAGAGTGGTTAACGGGTGCTTCGTGGGTTACCTTGAGTCTCACCAGCTATTATCTGAGCGACAATTAGGATTTCGCCAGGGCAGGTCCACGGAGGACGCCGTCACGGGCCTTCTCAATGTTGTCAGCTAGGGCCTGGACACCGGCAGGGCCTGTGTTGGCGTCTTTCTGGACCTGGCTAAGGCATTCAACACGGTGTCCCCGACAATTCTGACGCGCAAACTTAAAGCCATCGGTATAAGAGGAACTGCTTTGGATTGGTTTCGCTCCTACCTGAACCTCAGAACCCAAAGCACAAAAGTTTCACAATACTTGAGTTCACCAAGCTCCATAACGTTCGGAGTACCTCAGGGCAGTGTCCTGGGCCCGACGTTATTTTTAATCTACATCAACGAAGTATGCAACTTATTTAGTCAAAGAAAAGAAGTGGACGTATTCTGTTACGCAGACGATACTGCCCTGATATGCTGTGGAGACTCGTGGGACCATGCCCTCGTAACGGTAACGACCTGTATGCGCGATGTCGCCAGATGACTCCAGGATAACCTGCTCACACTTAACTATAGCAAAACGAAATTCCTCTGTTTTCATAAGACAGCAGCATCCCAACCACCTCTGGACTACAACAATATTAAGCTCCACTCGTGCCCAGTCGACTCAGGGTCCTGCGACTGTCCTGGTATAACTAAGGCGTCACTGATCAAATATCTAGGCATCACCATCGACGAAAAACTATCATTCAAGCATCATATTACCAGCATGGCGTCCCGGGTTCGTAAACTCATCCCAGTGATGAAACTTTTACGCCAGGGAGCAAAGGCAGAAGTGCTGAGGCTAGTCTACTTGGCTCTTTGTCAGTCCCTGCTCCTATACTGCATCACGGCATGGGGTGGCACTCACAAGACCACGCTCATAACTCTGGAACGAGCTCAACGCTCTATCCTAAAAGTAATGATGCGCAAACCGTTCAGCTACCCCACAAAACACATCCTCGGCGAGTGCAATGTGTTGTCAGTCCGACAGCTCTACATTCTCAGGGCTTCACTTTTCCAGCACCGAAGCACGGTCAACACGGAAGAATACCCCCTCCTGCTGACAAGAAGAGTTTTCAGAGTACAGGTCCCCCCAGTGAAAACCGCATTCGCCAGACGTTTTAGCCCTTTTGCTCTACCATACCTTTACAACACCGCGTGCAGTCACGTTGATGTCAAAAACAGTTCTGTCCCCGAATTTAAACGCACACTGCATAAATGGCTTGCATCACTCGATTATAACAGCACCGAAGCCCTAATAGAGCATCTAGTATGAATTAGCTATCTATTACTTATTTATCTACTTATTTTTATTTATTTATAACCAACTCAGTTAGTGTCTTCTAAAATAAATTCATTCATTATTTTATTTTCATTTTTATTCATCACTCTTCATCATCATCATCATTTCATCATTCTTATTAATGTTATTATTAATATTATTATTGATTTCGTTTAATTAAGTTAGCAAGTAAGTAAACAGTCAAATCAATAATTCATGAGTTAATTAGTTAGTAAGTATATGTCATTAATTATGTAGTAGTCTTGTTTTGTACTGTTTTGTTTGTGTGTTTGTTTATTTTAATTTATTTTATATACCCCTAGGCCTCCACGATACAGGTCAAACCTAGTGTGGAGGCCTAAGCAATTCAAATGTACTCGTGAATATAAATAAATAAATAAATTTGAAATAAAAATTTGAAACATAAGTAATAGATCTGTATGCCTGATTTGTGTAGTAAACTAAATAAATCACTATAAATATCCTTGCAGTATTATTAGCTCTAACCGCTAGAACAATATCACTAACAATACCAATAACTTTACACACCTATTCACAACAGTTATAACCATTACCCATAAATTCAGAATTTCCATATATTTCCTACATATGAAACACCTACGCGTTCTATGAATAACGGTCTACATTTATCACAAGATCGCTATGCACAAATAACGATACAATTTATTCCGTGTGAGAGCGCAGAGAACACAGGCCATAGAAAATAGACTGCAAATAAAATTGTACCTATTTGGATTGTTTGGATTGGGGGCGGAGGGCTGTACGGTCTTAGTTGTCTTTACCCTGCTTAAGCCCATGATAATAACCGCTCTCAGCTCTGAGAGTTGACTCAGCTTGCCATACGAAATCTTCCATTTTCACCAGCGTCAGATAGCTCTCGGAGCCGAGAGCGCTTATTATCACGGGCTTAAGTAGAGTAAAGACAACCAAAGACCACGCTGCCCCCCGCCCCCACAAAAATCCATATAGGCATAGGCAACTAAGACGTGATGCTGGTTTTTTGACGCAAAGAGTTCTAAAAGTCCGTGAAATAGTGAATAAGTGTCAAAACTTACAGCTTAAAATCCAACAACAGCTTTTATTTGGTTTGCTATATGGTTTTATTTTCAAACTCGTTATTAAAGCATACATTGACCAATAGCGGAACATGGTGGTCCCACTCCCACCCTCTGATGAGAATTGGACCATCCACTGCATTGATTTATTCTCAAGTGGATTATTTTTTAGGGCGACTATAAGGCGGAAGGTGGAATAAGACTCGAATAGATTTTAACAAATCCATACAAATTTATATGGAGTTGTCAAAGTTTACTTATTCCGCTTTCTAGGTAGTGGCACTTAGATGATACCAATATTGAATTCTATTTCTAATGGACCGCGTGCAGAAGGTCGTTTGCCAGAAAATCTGGATGGTACCTATCTCATCGGTTCAGTGGGGTCTGTGCCGCCAATGTAGACACTTGTCTGTTTACCTACTTATCTTGAGGTTACATATCCGGACGTGAGCGACATATTGTCAATGTCACTCCACTAAGCGCTTGCTATCTGAACGAGATGGTACTATACTCCTACTGCTGAAAGATAAAAGTAAGGTACATTTAGAGGAGGTGTCACGTAGGTCTTTGGCGACAAATCCACGCTACCTCATTTTTATTCATTGGTTTTTTCTGATCAATGGAAATGTCAATATATTTCCGATTTATCGCCTCAGCTCAGCATTAGACCATATCAGTTATGCTATGACTTCTCAAAGAGCTTGTTGTCTGAAGGAGAAGGCATTAATTATTTTACATTGGTTAAGTTCAAAACTTCATGCTTCGAACTGTAAAGCAAGATTTTAGAATTTATAGCAGCAATGGACACAGAAATACGAGAATTTGAAATAGAATCACTAAGAAGGCTGTACAAGAGAGAAAACAAACTTAGACCGATAGCTGTAGGTTTCACAAATCTAGTAATAAAGATTAGAATTGTAAAGAATAAAAAAACAACTATCCAAAATATTAACACTGAAAATAAGATAAGAATTGCAGAAACAGATTGGAAAAAGAAACGAAACTTCACCAAACCTGACTCTCCACCGTTCCCATTGAATTTTATTTCGGACCGATCACTAAAATTTAAAGCGATCTACCCCTGTCCCATTTATCTCAGTAACCCCAGCCATAAGTGTAATAACATCGTACTATGCAACAAACCCCTGAAAACAAATATGGCCCAAGGAAATATAAGAATATTTGCACATGCGAGAGTTCCACAGAAATCGAATAATTACAGGCGGCTTCCTCTACATCAACTACCAGAACCCTCTATGAACACGAACAATGCAAGATAACTACATACTCTTTCGCAAACCGGCTGGAAGAAAGAATTATAGAGGTTGAAAAATCTCTTAGAAATATCAAATGTGATATTATTGGAATCTCTGAAGTCAGAAGAAAAGAATACACAATAGCAGAAAGGTTCTTAATCCAAAAGGAATAAAAGATTAAAATCGAAGAATTCATCGAAATTTCAGAAAGAGTAGCGCTGCTCAACACAGGTTTCAAAGAAACAAAACTCTCTGTATAACAAGTCTACGCTCCCACTGAAAAAGCGAGTAACGAAGAAATAGAGCGTTTCTACTCAGATATTTGTAGAGCAAAACATAGAGCATAATGAAAAGGTTATCATAATGGGAGATTTCAACGCCAGACTTGGAATATCAACCGCCTATGCCAACTCTTCCATTATAAAGTATGGCTCAAGTAATAGAAATGAGAGAGGAAAAGCAATGCTCACTATAATTCTCATACAAATAGAATACAACAAATCTCAACACTCTCTACAAAAAGAATATAAATCAAAGATAGATATGAACATCCCCCGACGGGCGTACAAAAAATGTAATAGACTACATTCTAACCAACTTCAAAAAAATCCTAACAAATATAGAAGTACCAAGAAGAATTCCTTTCCCCTGAGAACACAGTTTGATTAGGGATACCATTTTAATCCAAAACATCATGAAATGTAGAATAAGATATTCGTGCCAAAAATCATCGCTCCAAACTTTGGGGCAACAAACAAATTTTGTCAAGAAACTATCCCGTTACCTCTCAGCAGCCTATCAATAAAAAAAGTCAATATACAAACTACATACAACAAGCTAGAGTCAATAATAATAGCCAGCCCGACAGAACCAAATATGAACAACTCTACTACAAGATTTTTGATCTCAGAAACACTAACGAAAGTTATCAAACGATGACACACTCTCCAACCCCGAAAAACTCTAGATAGAGAAAAAAAGAAAAAATTGAGATCACTCTACAACGAAACGAAAATACTATCTAAATAATATAAGAAATATAACTAAAAACACTATAAAAACTATTGACGAGAGAAGAGTTATGAAGAGAGCTCAAAAATTCTTCGTTTACAAAAATCCTGGATCCCAAGAGTTACAGGAAATCAATACCAAAACAGTACGAAGAACATCGATCGAAGATCGATCATACAAAGTGCGACAGAATTCTATAGAGAACTCTACTAAGAGAGAAATACATTATCACCGGAAAGCCATTACTCAACTAATGTAGATTCACGAAACACAATTTTTCTCTCTGTAAATATTATAGCAGGTATCAGAAAATTAATAAATCAGAAGAGACCAGGGGACCAAACGGAATTATAATGGAAACATTGAAAATCGGAGAAAAAGAAATGGCTGGGATATTGTGCAAAATATTCAATAAAATTATTGAACAAATCTGAAATCATTCTGATCTATAAGAAGGGTGACCCAGGAAACGTATCGAATTACAGATTGTTGGAGCCAATGTTACTGATGTCACTGCGGGGGGGACCCTCCTCGCCCCGCGGCGCAAGACCGGTTGTGTCGAACTGTGGCTCAGCTCAGCGCGGCGCCGCACTCAGCTTTTGTCCACCAACGTGTTCGATACACATGTGAACTGATTGTTCTTTTAATACCGATCTACTAACATAACATCTACTGCAACTTATACACACTCCACTCTTCATTTATATCAATCGCCGAAACGACCATATGTTCCTCTCACCGGGAATCTTCGGAGGAGTTAATAGTGTGACGTCAGTTACATAACCGCACGAGCCGTTGGACTTTGGACCGTCCGCAGACAAAGGAAATCGCTGCGTGGCATATGCCCTTCAAAGTGGAGTCACTAAAGGATAAGGACAAGGATATTTGGTGAGTTCGTTCCAATCAGATATCCCCGCTATTTCCTATCCTCATTTTCAATTATTTAATTTTGCCACGTTTTGGTATAGACATTTTTAAATATCAGTCGTCAATATTACGTTAGTTCTAATCTTATGTGCGCTTAGCTACTACATATTGCCTGTATTGCATTAAATATTACATAATCACCACCCTTTATTTGTCTAACCGGCCCGCCGTACACATGCAGCAGGGAACTGGTCTTATAGATACCTAGGTATTTCATAAGGTGATTAAGCTATTACTGCAACAGATACCTATTCAATTATAATGCTATTGTGCTTGCTTATTCATGAATGTAATTGAACTAAATGTAAGCAACTGACTTTCTATGCCTATTTCTTTATAAATCTTTCATCTATCTCATATTGTCCATCCTACTACGTTGTCGCTTATTTTGCTGTAATAATTTCAATTAGAGCTATGCTAACAAGCTCCAGTAATCGCTTGGCTACTCTAGGCGAATGTGACTTATTTTATTATCTAGACTGCAACGCATCGATCTTGAGAGCCGCGTGCGCGAGTTTGAAAATTCATATGCAGAATTTGATGACTTACAGGTGGCTACCGAGCTGATCTCCACAAACCCTGACGAGCGTTAGCCATCACACGCCACTTGCGCAACCAATGCTAGCCGAAAATGTCATGGCCGGGAACTTACCGCGTCGGACGCGAGCTCGCTGGGAATGTCAGGTGAATCATGCAAGCGGTGTATTTTATGGGTGTACCCAAGTATTCATTTACATTATTTTGATGATGGTTATGATTGTTGGCTCGAGTATGAAGATACACCTTTATCACCTTACTTGTGGTTGCTGTGATGATAGTTTAATCTTCCACTATTAAACAGCCTCGTGAAAGTTTAGCTTAATGCACCGCTCCTTACAATTTGTCTCGAGATAGATAAACTAGAAACATATTTACTATAAATAAATCTTTAACAATACATTGCATTGTTGCCTATGCCGAGCCAGCACTCATCGTCGATCAAAAGGGAAAAGAGTGCAGTCTTATGAAATACTACCTTTGCATTTTGTCTGATTGTCAGTTCACATCGAGCGCGTCACGAGACTTGGACATTTGGCCAGGCTGCCTTCAGCGTGTTCGTGGCTCACAATACTTGGACATTAGGCCATGCTGCCTTCAGTCTGTTCGTGGCTAACGATACTTGGATATTAGGCCATGTTACCTTCAGTCGGTTCTTGGCTCGATCACCTCTACACATTTGCAGCTCACATCGAGGTCGTCATGTAATTGAACATTAAGGCCTAGAGTTGCCACCCGTCGGTTCGTGACAAGACCACCTCTACTTAGTTTTTTCTGTGCCCCCTTATGGTCTTCGTTTTAACGGTATTCTGAAGCTGTCGTCCCTCCACTAAGCACCATCTTCAAAGATTGCTTCAGTCAACTTCAATGAAGGAGAATTAACAAGTCGTTGAATCATTGAGGCAACCTTCACATCCCTTGTCCCGCTCTTCAATAATCCTTTCCCATTATCTGATTGGACGCTCGCTTAAGTCTGTTCCATATCCACAGGTTCTCGAAGCCAAAACTGGCCTTCTACAGAGAGAGATGCCCAAGGGTGGAATTATTCATCCAACATTGCTGGGCAGCGCTTTAATGGTCCACTTAAGTCAACAGGAGAGCTGGACATGAGGAACCTGGTGCTGGTTAAGTACAGGACGCAGCCCCATCTACTATGCTGCTGTCTCCCCGGAACCATCACCGAACCGCAGGACTGCTGCCAACAAACCTATTAAAGACTCGAAGAGTTTCAAGGCCGGAAATATGTTGGAGCCAATGTTACTGATGTCACTGTGGGGGGACCCTCCTCGCCTTGCGGCGCAAGACCGGTTGTGTCGAGCTGTGGCTCAGCACAGCGCTGCGCCGCACTCCGCTTCTGAATACCAAAGTGTTCGATACACAACTGATTGTTCTATATGTCGCAGAAGGGTGAGGACCGATGGCTGAGGGCATCCCGAGGATGGGTGTGATGGGTACTCGAGCATTGGAGGCAACAGTTTTGTTATAACACAGTTTATTAACTTTAGGGCACGAATCATGTACTAGACAGAGAATAATGACACTTGACACTGGGAGCACTAGTGACAGTCACACTAAACACGGGGAGTACTAGATACATAATAACCACACTAGACACGGGGACTGGCTAGTCCAATAATATGGGAGGACGTGCGCTCCGTACGACTGCTCGATACAGACTAACCCGCTGACTGGCACGCACGCCCTTTTTATAGCATTCACACCTAACCTCTCCATTATTGGCCCAACCTAAGCGAATGCACATATCGCTTGTGTCACCGTACTTATCTCTACTGCCTTACGCTATAGCTATATCTCAATTCGTACACTATGACACGGCCAACCTGACACTACAGTCGTCCGCGACTGTTTTCCACGACTGTGTTATCTGTGAAACAACAACTACATTTCGCTCGATCATCCTGACTCTTAAGTAGTATCTCGCTTTTTCACAATAGTTTTAGGATTGTCTACCAAGCACACACAATTTAGAAAAGTATTCAAATACTAAATTTCTCTCACTAAAATATTCTCACGGATTATTTTCATCCCCGAAGCCCAGCCTAAGGTGTACCGTGCCCACGGAATATTTTACTAGTGTAGCCCCACCCTACCGTGTCCGTATCTACGGAATCTTTTAGTCTTGTCCGTGCCCACGGATTATTTTCATCCCCGAAGCCCAGCCTAAGGTGTCCGTGCCCACGGAATCTTTTACTAGTGTAGCCCAACCCTACCGTGTCCGTACCTACGGAATCTTTTGCGTCATCTGTGCCCACAGATGCAACGCCTTCGTCGCAACAGTGCCAACCCGTGGCCAACCCAAACATATCCGTACCAACGGAATCCAACCCCAACATCTCCGTACCAACGGATTCCAATCTCAACATGTCCGTACCAACGGATACCAATCTCATCTCTGTACCACAAGATCTAAGGTATTCAAACATTTCAAAATACTATATTGTGTGTGCCTAGTCGAAAGTGACACTCGACTAGGATGTATGCTATTTGACTTAATTCACCAAATATCACATTGAAGATCAAATTGACTTTGTGAGTTAACTAACAAATTACTAAGTAAACCACGTCCATTTGGACCTGATCGGTCCACTACCGTCCGCTGGTGGCTATAGGTATTGCCTCACAGCCGTCGATCGCTTCACGCGATAGCCGGAAGCTGTACCTATTATCGATATCACCGCTGAAACTGTAGCCAAAGCATTAGTCAACTGTTAGGTATCCAGATACGGTTGTCCCAAAGAGATCGTTACCGATCGTGGGGCCCAATATTCATCAGCTTTGTTCGAGCAGCTGTCAAAGTCCATAGGTTTCGACCACCGTAGGACAACAGCTTATCACCCACAGTGTAATGGCTTGGTGGAGAGATTTCACCGGCAGTTGAAGGCAGCGATTACCTGTCACGCCGACGCCAACTGGACAGAGTCATTGCCACTGGTACTTTTAGGCATTAGGAGCGCTATAAAAGAAGACCTTCAGGTATCATCGGCAGAGCTGGTGAACGGTGAACCCCTACGTCTACCGGGTGAATTTTTTGGTCATGACGTCCCAGGTTACACCACCGACATCACCGATTTCTCAGCCCGTATGAGGTCCTTCGCCGAGCGCATACGACCAATCCCACCTCGGCACCATTCCAACACTCGTTAAGCCTTCGTGTTTAAGGATTTAGCCAGCTGCAGTCACGTATTTCTTAGGAAAGAATTGTTACGCGGCTCATTTCAACCAGCTTACGTTGGGCCATTCGAGGTACTTAAAAGAGGCGCAAAGACTTTTAAGATACGTGTGCGGAACAAAGGCGTCGTAGTGAGCATAGACCGATTAAAACCAGCCTTTATACTAGACGACAATTTGTCCCAACCGCGATATGACCCCGTACCGCCAGACACTCACCCCCCACCTCCGCCCCTACAATCACGGTCACAGGATACTCCCATTAGGACTAAACGTTCAGGTCGGAGAGTTCATTTCCCAGATTTTTATCGCCCTAAGCCGGTCTCTGGAGGGGAGTGATGTAGTAGACAACCATAACTAAGGTTAAGATTAAGTATGCCTGGCAGTTGCTTCTGCTGAAGCTGCAACACAGCCATCATGTCCTTCTCGTGTTAGTTGCGCATTATCCTGCAACAAAAATGCAGCACAGTATCCGTTCGGATACGCCTCAATAAACCACAGGAAATCAATCACCACTCATTGATAGAGATCTATTCCGACTCTAAAACCCAAGTTAATTTCAGTTTCAAAGTCAAACCATCATTTATTCACCGTATAAAACTCTTAATCTCATAGCCAAATTAACCAAAATATTATAGCCAATTAATAGAGTATCGAATACCACCAAACAAACAAAGCCTGTTTATCATCTCCAGCAACATCAACCAGTAGCTCCGCGGGAACAGTAGACCAAGCATGTCCAGAATCTCAAGTATGCGAGTCCGCCAGAAGTACATCAGAATTTAGACGATCGATGATGAGTCAGTCATTGACGAAAAGATGAAACCGCGACCGGCCGTCGTTTCCATTCTATTTATTGATGCAAATTAACTGAATTTTGGGAATTTACCTATCCATACCGTGGTCCATCAATCACAGAAATTTGAGGTGGCTAGCTTTATATACAGGAGGGGTCGAAAATACCCCGAATCAACTTCCATTCCTCTCCCCTTTTGCATTTTCCATGCAATATCCTGTGCAGAATGAAGTCTCTAGTGCGCCTCTCAAGTCCGATTGAAATCCGTCGACAAACGACGCCACAGCAAACATCCCCCTATTTCCCACAATAAAAAAATAAAAACAAGAAACTTGTGTGCCTTACAAAATCGGCTGAAAAATGCGACATGAAGGCAAGAACAGTCGGACAAAGACACTTTTACCAATCTTGAAACTGGATGTCTCGCACGCCCGGTCAACCAAGATAACCACAAGAACAGAAATTCAGACGATAGTAAGTGTCACATTCGTGCTATAAGCTCACCAACATGTTTATCCTCTCCAAAGATCACAATCACAACAGTGCTATTCAAGAATCACTTTACAAAGTCAAACCATAACCCTCTCTGGCCTTTGGCAAGACCCAACCAACTGAACCGCGCTCACCTTACTCAATCATCATAGCATCATAGAAATATGGACTTAATCCGAGTATCCGAAATAAATATCCGAAACTCTTGCATTTTCCGCAAACTATTTTGCAGCTTTGCCCAACAAAGCTCAACACTCTCCTTCCAGTGTTGCATCGGCCAAAATCCGTGTCTGAAGGACACGAGGCGGTTCTTACCGCCTTCGTGTCCTAAGAGTATCTGAATTTACATCAAATTTTAAACCCATGCTTAATGACATCAAACAAAATCCTATTCTAAATAAAAATACTAGAAGCCCTGTGGACAGTAGACCTCGCTAACAGGGGGGACTGTGAACCCATTTTTTAGGTAAGTATTTTAGATTCAAACAAAATCAAGTAGTAACGAATCCGCACCAATAACTTTGTAAACTATATTTTGCGATTTAAAATACAATCTATTGACTTTTCACGAAAATAGTTATAGTCTATTTCACTCACTCTCATTCTACTATATAAAAATAAGTCGGGTTTTCCTTCCTGACCCTACAACTCCAGAACGCACGAACCGATTTCCACGGTTTTGCATTCGTTGGAAAGGTCTCGGGCTCCGTGAGGTTTATAGCAAAGAAAATTCAGGAAAAATCAACAGAAAAGCGGGAAAACAGGGAAAATTATTTTTCACATACAGCGCTCTTTACCGTAAGATGGACGGTGTGGTTAAAGCTCGTTGGGTCTTATATAGGTGACTGAATGGCAATTCCGGTACCTGTCTCGGATAGCTTAACTGGTAAGAGCCCTTGGCGCGTAACCGAGAGATCTGGGTTCGATTCCCAGTCCGGGCTGTCCGAATTATTTTTTCGGTTACCGAAAAATTACCACTGAGTAGCTCCTCCCCTCTCCCTTATCCTTTCTTTCCAAATCCCCACAAATTTGCTGTTTAAATGGCATGTACAATCGAACCAACTGAATCATGACCCACTTGCCTGATAATTCGTTTGAAACTTTCAAACTTGTAAGATCTATCAAAATGTCAGTGTCTAATCAAATGATAACAAGTTCGTTACCAAGGAAATAAACCTTCAAGCGAATTTCGACCTACTTGCATTTAAGGGGTTTAGCAAAATAAGCTTATGGTGGTTCATGATTCAGATGGTTCGATAGTACATAGCATGTACTACAAAACAATATTTTAAGTAGATGGCGCCGGTGCGTTATACATTGTTTGACAGCTACTCTGATCTGATTTGAACTCTGCTCAGTTCAAAGAAAATAATTACACTGCTCAGTTAATTTCATGGCGTTAGTTTAATTATTTTCTTTGATTTCATGTGACAAACCGGTATTGTGTTCACTGTGAAATTGTGAAAAAAAAAGTAAAAAATATAAGTTATTCTTTTCCTAACATTACAGTTGGAAATGCCTAGAGGACGACGTGCGAACATCGGCCGCCGCACAAGACATGCAAGCCAGCAACAAGTGTATTCACAAAACTCAAGCGAAGAAAGACAAAATATAATAAGAGAAAATGCCCGATTGAGACAACGCGTGAGCACACGAAGATCATTGGCATCATACAATCGCTTGGCATTCCAATATGATCCCACTGCGAACTACAATGATGATGAAAATTTAGATATTGGACCAATGACGACTGTATGCCGATATTGCAATGCGTTAAAGTTCAAAAGAGAAACGGCTGGATTGTGCTGCGCAAGTGGAAAAGTCAAACTGGATCCATTACTTACACCACCACAGCGACTGAAACCATTGTTCGATGGAAGTGATCCCGATTCTAGCTATTTTCTTCAACACATCTTTGAATACAATAACTGCGTTCGCATGACTTCCTTTGGAGCTAATATCATTAGAGAAGGCGGCTTCATGCCGACTTGCAAGGTAAAAGATACAACACACACAACTAATCACTCACACCAACACAATGAATTGCAATATTCTTGCCTCACCGTGTTGCCGTGGGAATGCTTTATAGGTTGGTTAATTTTAGGAAGTAAGTTTTGGTTATTATTAAGAAGATATAATTTTTAAGTTTTAGTTTTTTTTTAATGGGGATGACATGGTCTCAAAGACAAAATCCCTGTATTTTTTCTTCACTAAAAACACATAACAACTACATATACACCACACACTACACCATCACACGATCAGAAGTTACACCGTATTCTTCAACAAATGATTGTTTGAAATTACAGATACAAGGACAAATATATCATTTGCATGGTTCAATGGTGCCAACACCAGATGAACCGGATCAATTTCTGCAAATATATTTCATTTCATCGATGGTGGATCAGCTGAATGTGCGGTGCAATATACAGGGAACACAACAGTTAAAGAGACGAATTATTGAACAGTTGCAAGCATTTTTTCACGCTAATAACGATGTGGTTAATATGTTCAAAACAGCATTCGAACGAATGGCAAGGGCAAGACGGATACGACATCACGTTGAAGATGGTCGATCCAAATACAGGTACAATATTCACACACTAATTATTGCTGAAACAGTGAGATTCTAACCTGACCAAAAGAGATTGTTGGCAGGCTCAAGATACGTTTATTAATCACAGGATCGTGAGTTGAATATTGGTGATATAGTTGAAACGCTGGATAGGGACTCGCCGGGAATTTGTAGACTTCAGCTCCTTGGTAGACTCAATCCAACTGGCCCACTTCTCCAGACGTCAACAAGTGATTTTGCGGTTAGCGCCAGGAGGATATTACTCCTCGGCGTGGAACCCTGGAAAGAGACCAGTGTGAATGATAGGAATACAAAAGCGCTACAGCGCCCAGCTATCAGCCGACGGCTCCCCACACGGAGACTTCTGACGAGGGCCCTAGGGTAATTAGGATCTAAGAGTGCCGCAGTCCAACAGACACTGTATAGAAAAGGGAAATACATAGAGAGTATAAAATACACGAAAATAAGAAAGACTAACTACGAACCAATGCTTACCCATGGATTGGGGATAGTAGGGAAGTTTCATATCAACTACTGCACTTTACAGCAACTAAACATTCAGCTCCATTACAGTACTAAAAGGAATAACAGTACTAAAGGACTAGCCCATCGCCGCAACTAAAGGATGTAGTGTTATGCTACTTACGTGCTATTTTCTTGAATGTCTTAAAAATTCCAAGGCTGCAGCTGCTTTCGAGAAACTTAAAGAAGCTTTGGTAACTGCTCCTGTCCTTGCTTGCCCTATTACGCTGGATGCTTGTTGAGCTGTACCGTCTGATATTTGGTGTCACCTTTATTTCCATAGGACCTTGTAACGTTTTAAACCATAAGAATACATTAACAAATTATTTTTGCTTTGTATTTTCATACTATCAGCTCTTGTAAATCGATAGGGAAGGGGTTTACCTTTGGTGACCTTGTTTTTGGCTTTCTCCGAAACTCTGCAATCTCGGGCTTCGTGCGCGCTGGTGCGCTACCCTTTTTCCTTTCGCTGTTATGTAATTTACTTCATGGTTTTATTGTTGTTTATCGTATTACGAGCCTGAAACTAAACTTTGACATTGGTTGAAGTCTTTGTTTATCTGGTTGTCATGGCAATGTCCATTCAAACTCGTTAGCGGTCTGATATGTTTGCGTCAATACTTTTACAAAAATACTCTTTCTCTCTTGGCCACTCACAAAAATTACGTTTAATTTAAATAATTTTTAGAACTCTCCAAAAAGGGTATAAAAGCGGAACATTTCTGAAATTCTGGAGTCTCACGTCAGCTTCTGAACTAGAAGTATCACCTAAAGGCCTTATCCCGGGGTCGCACTACCCCGGGATCCTGCAAGCCGTTCCTTCAAAAACAATCCTTCAAACAACGGGATCCTGCGAGCCTTCAAACTCCCTCAAACCTTCAAACAATCCTTCAAACAACGGGATCCTGCGAGCCTTCAAACAACGGGATCCTGCGAGCCTTCAAACTCCCTCAAACCTTCAAACAATCCTTCAAACAACGGGATCCTGCGAGCCGTAACTACAAGTACGCCCGCTACCGTTCCTACAACGACGATTTCAACAACATCTACAACAACAAATACACCTGCATCCTGGTCACTAACCCCACCGGTCTTCTACTCTTCGTGTCCTCCGCTTCCTTTTTTATACTTAATTTGTCTTTTATAAAACTTGTTCTCATTTCATCCATCCTCATCTTCGTATCATTTTTTTATCGTCTTCATTGTAAATAACTAATAAACTGTTACTACTAAATTTTATCCTGGTTGTTTTCTGTTAGGTTCTGGTAGGTTCTTGTCATCACACGACAAGGCGTGACTTAAAAATTATTGATGCAGAAGATACAACCTCACGTTTCAGAGCTCAAACAATGTCTGCGTCAAAAAAAACAATCAGCTGCCAGACGAGATTCCAGACCCGAATTTCCGAATTTCTATAGTTGTAATTTTTATCTGGCTAATCCGCCAGTAGCCAATATGGTCAAAGAGGTAGTACGTTACATACCCGTCTTGTTTGGGTAGGATTTTACCTGATAAAATCCGCTAATATACTAACTAAACTAAACTAACTTGCCAAATTAACTACTTAAGATAAAATTCTCCAAAGCTCGCCATCTACAATGTCAGAGAAATATATAACTAACAGTCTAGCTCAACTACATACAAACATCACACATTCGTACCAACAATCAGACATCAGAATTCATACTAAGTTCATACAAGAGTTCACACTAACATCGTGTAAACACAGCCTTACACACAGGGTGCCATTATTATAGCCAAATGCACACCCAGACAAACTGTCAGAAGTTGAAAAATAAGCAAGATCCCTTGAACTAAAATAAGAACCTTAGTACATAAACGCCCCGATAGCTAAGCTACTATCGTAACGCAGAATAACGCAGAATAACACCATGAGGGGCAGGTCCCTCAAGTGTTCAAGACTTCCTGCACCGTTAGTGGGTACAGAAAATAATAATAAAGTAGAATATCTATTCTACAACAAAGAGTAAAAAAGTAGAGAATTATAGTTCAAGAGGCCATAACCTAAAGTAACAGACATTGCAGAGTAACGTTACACAATAAAGAACTTTTACATAGCTGTAGATATAGATGGTTTTTAGAATACAAGGGTCAAAATACTTATTACATACATAAAGGAATCGTTAACTACTATTGAATAAGACAGAACGCTGTCGCAGCCTATCTTCAGACAGAAGGTGCTCTCAGACAGACACAGATCGCTCGGCACAAGTACAAGCGCTAAAGAGTTAGTATTTAGTTAAAAACTAACAAACAGACCGTCCCTTAAAGATTAGAAATAGCAATGTTATTATTTAGAATAAAATAAATAGAATAACGCTCACAAGATCAACTAGTAAGTCTGACAAGTCTTAAGATAACCTCATACTCCAATTCAGCGTTATTTAGCGACAGATATTTTATAGGAAACGTTATGTTTACTACCTATCTAGTAAACTGTACAAATTTACATGAAAGTAAGCAGAGTACACGACTAACGCCCGGTTTCTGGTACAAAATCAATCCATTGATCTACCGTTTTGACAGCTGAAATTGATAAAGGACTGTCAACAACAGATTAAATGTACGAGAAATCGGCCGTTAAACACTAACCTTATTTATTATTTAATAGTCCAAAAAGTTTCCCTACTAAAATCTTCACAATTTATTAATGTATTTTTCGTACTGAGAATTTGGAGGAAAATATTTATCAACAATTATAATATGACAACGGCCGTCAGACTGCGACCATAAATAATGTAGAAATGAGGTAGGTACCCAGATAAACGATCAAATATACTCCTGTCAGACAAAAATAAACACAACAAAATATACAAGCTACGAAAGAAATCTAGCGTTCTACGGCGCTCTTATGGCCTAACTACTCTGACCAGACATAAAACTCTATCACCAATATTCCCTTAATCCGGGCGCCATTGAAACAGTGAGACTCTAACCTGACCAAAAGAGATTGTTGGCAGGCTCAAGATACGTTTATTAATCACAGGATCGTGAGTTGAATATTGGTGATATAGTTGAAACGCTGGATAGGGACTCGCCGGGAATTTGTAGACTTCAGCTCCTTGGTAGACTCAATCTAACTGGTCCACTTCTCCAGACGTCAACAAGTGATTTTGCGGTTAGCGCCAGGAGGATATTACTCCTCGGCGTGGAACCCTGGAAAGAGACCAGTGTGAATGATAGGAATACAAAAGCGCTACAGCGCCCAGCTATCAGCCGACGGCTCCCCACACGGAGACTTCCGACGAGGGCCCTAGGGTAATTAGGATCTAAGAGTGCCGCAGTCCAATAGACACTGTATAGAAAAGGGAAATACATAGAGAGTATAAAATACACGAAAATAAGAAAGACTAACTACGAACCAATGCTTACCCATGGATTGGGGATAGTAGGGAAGTTTCATATCAACTACTGCACTTTACAGCAACTAAACATTCAGCTCCATTACAGTACTAAAAGGAATAACAGTACTAAAGGACTAGCCCATCGCCGCAACTAAAGGCGTGACTTAAAAATTATTGATGCAGAAGATACAACCTCACGTTTCAGAGCTCAAACAATGTCTGCGTCAAAAAAAACAATCAGCTGCCAGAAGAGATTCCAGACCCGAATTTCCGAATTTCTATAGTTGTACTTTTTATCTGGCTAATCCGCCAGTAGCCAATATAGTCAAAGAGGTAGTACGTTACATTGCTATTATTGGTTTCCATTAACAATTCATTTAATTTTGCATTTTCAGGCGTATCAACGAATAAAAATCTAAGCGCAATGAATTACTATGCGTATCGTATGATGATTCGTACACATGAGGAGAACGTCATTCTGAAGTGCCGTCGGCTAATCCAGTAATTCGCTGTCGACATGTATGTCAAAGTCGAGACCGAACGTTTAGCGTTAATCCGATTCAATCAGGCAAAGCTACGATCTGAGGACTATATACACTTGCGTGATGCTATTCATTCAGATGGTGATGTTCAGAATATTGGACGTCTGACGATTCTCCCATCATCTTATATCGGAAGCCCACGCCACATGCATGAATACGCTCAAGACGCTATGACGTACGTGCGAAATTATGGAACTCCTAATTTGGTTGCTGAACAAATTACATTCAAATGAAGTGGATGACATCATATCAGCTGAAATTCCTGATCCAGTCACTGATCCCCATCTACACAACATTGTGACGACACAGATGGTGCATGGACCGTGCGGTGCATTAAATCCATTATCGCCTTGCATGGCTGATGGAAAGTGCACAAAACGATATCCGCGACCGTTAGTTGCTGAAACAGTCACAGGGAACGATGGATATCCAGTTTATCGTCGGCGTTCAAAAGAAGATAATGGTCGAACTATCAAAGTTAAACTTCAAAATCAAGAGATTGAGATCGGAAATGAATTCATTGTACCATATTGCCTGCTGCTATCACGAATTTTCGAAACACATGCAAACATTGAGAGTTGTCATTCGGCCAAATCAATCAAATATTTGTGCAATCATCATCATCATTTCAGCCTGTTAACGTCCACTGCTAAACATAGGCCTCTCCAATCGCACTCCAGCGTGAACGGTCCGTATCCACCTGCATCCAACGAGATCCAGCGATCCTCACAAGGTCGTCGGTCCATCTCGTAGGTGGCCGACCCACACTGCGCTTGCCAGTACTTGGTCTCCATTCAAGGACCTTTTTGCCCCATCGGCCATCCGATCTTCGCGCTATGTGGCCTGCCCATTGCCACTTCAGCTTGCTTATCCTACGGGCTATGTCAGCAACTTTGTTTCTTCCACGGATCTCCTCATTTCTGACTCGATCTCGTAGAGAAATACCAAGCATAGCCCTTTCCATAGCTCGCTGCGCGACATAGAGCCTCTGAAAAAGTCCTTTTGTGAAGCACCACGTCTCAGAGCCGTAAGTCATCACTGGCAACACACACTGATTGTACACCTTAGTCTTCAGGCACTGAGGGGTTTTGGACGAGAAGATGCTGCGTAATTTACCGAACGCTGCCCAACCTAGTTGGATCCGTCTAATGACCTCTCTCTCAAAATTGGACTTACCTAATCGGACTGCCTGTCCCAGGTTTATATATATATTCGTCAACAACTTCGAGAGTAGAGTTCCCAACAGTTAGTGCGGTGGGTGCAACATGGACGTTGAACATGACCTTCGTTTTGTCCATGTTCATTTTAAGACCCACTTGTTGAGAAACTCTATTGAGGTCATCGAGCATTTTTCCAAGATCTTCAAGCGACTCAGCCATGACTGCTATATCGTCGGCAAATCGAAGGTGAGTGATGTATTCGCCGTTGATATTGATGCCTAGTCCTTGCCATTCCAGGAGCTTGAAGGAATCCTCCAGAGCAGCAGTAAACAGTTTCGGAGATATTACATCTCCCTGTCTTACTCCTCTCTTTAGGGGGATTTCCTTCGTGGAATGCTCCTGTACTCGAACTGACATGGTGGCGTTGTTATACAAGCACTTCAGCACTTCAACGTACCAATAGTCAATACGGCATCGCTTGAGAGATCTAAGAACAGCCCATGTTTCGACGGAGTCGAAGGCTTTCTCATAGTCCACAAACGCCAAGCATAATGGGCGATTATACTCTTCAGTCTTTTGTATAATCTGCCGAAGCGTATGTATGTGGTCTATGGTGCTATAGCCCTTTCGGAAACCGGCTTGTTCGGTAGGCTGGAAGTCATCGAGCCTGTGTTCGAGACGGTTCGTGATAACTCTCGAGAACAGCTTATAGACGTGGCTCAGCAGTGTTATGGGCCTGTAGTTCTTCAGTAAGGTTTTGTCACCTTTTTTGAAGAGCACTACCACAACACCCCTGTTCCACGCCTCAGGCGTTTTGCCCTCGAGCAAGGTGGAATTAAATAGCTTCTGAAGGACTTTCAGTACCGGCGTCCCGCCCGCTTTCAGAAGCTCTGTGGTAATTCCATCCTCGCCCGGTGCCTTGTTGTTCTTAAGCTGTTTGAGAGCCATCCTAATCTCGTACAGGCTTATGTCCGGGATATCCTCGGTATAGTGTCGGGTTAGCTTGGCTCTGGGGTCCGTCGCAGAGCCAACAGGCTCAGAGGACATAGAGGTATATAACTATCCATAGAACCTCTCTATCTCCCGTAACAACTCTGACTTGTTCGACGTTACGCTTCCATCCTCGATCTTCAGCTTTGTCAACTGGCTTTGCCCGATAGACATGTCCCTTGCGAACACTTTGGAGCCTTGGTTCCGCTCGATGGTCTCCTTAATACGCTGTGTATTGAAGGAGCGTATGTCGTGTCGCAGGGACTTCATAATCTGTCTATTGAGCTGCCTATAAGACTCAGCGTCATCGGAGGTTTGGAGCGTCATAGAACGTCTACTAGCCATGAGGTTTCGGGTGTGGTCTGATAGTTTTTGAGGTTTATTTTTACGGAGAGTTTTAAAATACTTGGACCCTACCGTGTGGACAGTTTCTACCAACTTGCTGTTAATATCGTCCACTGATGCACAGCTGTCTAGCAATTTGAAGCGATTTGTCAGTTCGAGATGAAAGCTCTCGGGGTTTTGGATATGTGCATTTGACGGTCGGAGCGTGGACTTCATCATACGCAACCTTTCAAGTTTGACATTGATATTCAATATGCCCCTGACGATTCGGTGATCGCTACCGGTTTTGACCTTGTGGATCACCGTGACATCATTGAATATCTGCCTCTTGGTGCTCATACTGAAGTCGATCTCGTTTTTCGTTACACCGTCGGGGCTCATTCAGGTCCATTTCCTATGAGGCGGCTTCTGGAAGAAAGAATTCATCATAAAGAGTCCTTCTTTCTCCAGAAAATCGGCCAGCCTCTGTCCTCTGGCGTTTCGCTGCCCATATCCAAATTGCCCCACTCTCAACTCACCATCGCTTCTACAGCCCAGCTTTGCATTAAAGTCTCCCATGACAACAGTGAAGTGTGTCTTGGAGCTATGTATGGCCTTACTAATGTCCTCATACATATCTTCCACCTCATCATCTGAGTGCGTCGTGGTTGGGGCGTATACCTGTATGACCATCATCGAGTACCGCTTGGATACTCTGAGTATAAGGCACGCTACCCTATTCGACACACTTCCGATGGAGACAATGTTGTTCGTGACAGTCTTGTGGACGATAAACCCAACACCACCTTGGGACTTCTGTTCTCCCTCCCGGTACTAGAACAAGTGGCCGGACTGTAAGGTTATCGTATCCTCTCCCTCTCTTCGGATCTCCGATAAACCAATAACGTCCCAGCGCAACTTGTTTACTTCTTCTTCCAGCTCAGCCAGTTTCTCGTCCAACCTCAGTGTGCGCACGTTGTGTGTTACCAGGGCCAGTTGTTGTCGTCTTTGGGGGTGGTAGTCAGATCTCTTCCGGAGATTTTTAGCACCCCCTGCCCCGCCGTTACCGTGGCCGCTACCGTAGCCAGGAATAGCGGGGCCGCCGGGGACTAGGGGCCTGGTTTTTGTTTGTGCTTTCATAGAGGTTTTTAGCCTACTGTTACCACGCTGGCTAGACGGGTTGGTACAGGGTTTGTTTCGAGTTTTCCTTCTCTTGCACTGATGTTGTAGTGCATTTGTCCCTTAGTCGCCTCTTACGACTCCCTGGGAAGGGAAGGGGTGGTGACTAATGTATTCTAAAGCCGTCACCACACGGCATATTTGTGCAAGTACGTCACTAAAGGCAGCGACATGGCTGTGTTTGGTATTGCATCGGAAAATACGAATGACGAAATCAGCAACTTTCAAATGGGCAGATACGTCAGTACTAATGAAGCACTGTGGCGATTATTGTCATTTCAAATTCATGAAAGATATCCCACAGTTGTACATTTAGCAGTGCATTTGGAAAATGGTCAAAGAATTTACTTCACTGAGGCTACTGCGGCACAACGAGCTGAGAGACCACCATCGACAACATTGACTAGCTTCTTTGCAATGTGTGAAGCAGATCCATTCGCAGCGACGCTGATGTACGTTGAAATGCCCAAGTATTACACTTGGAATCAATCAACAAAGAAATTCCAACGTCGCAAACAAGGAACCCCAGTTCCAGATTGGCCACAGGTGTTTTCCACTGATGCACTAGGTTGCATGTATACAGTTCATCCTAGAAATGATGAATGTTTTTATTTGCGACTGCTGTTGGTAAATGTACGTGGACCAAAATAATTTTCGCATTTGAAAACTGTGAATGGCCACCAATGCCAAACATATCGAGAAGGATGTCAACTATTGGTTTTGCTGGAGAACGATTTTCATTGGAATTTAACACTTGCGGATTCAGTTGTTTCATCAAATGTGTACCAAATACGAACGCTGTTCTCAATTATCATCACCACATGTTTTCCTTCACAACCAATTCAGTTATGGAACAAATACAAAGACGACATATGTGAAGATATCTTGCATCGCTTGCGCATTCAAACGAATAATCCTGACATGCAAATAACCGATGAAATCTACAATGAAGGATTGATTCTGATTGAGGATCAATGCTTGACTATTGCAAACAAGCTACTGATTGAAGTAGGAATGATTGCGCCAAATCGATCGATGCACGATGCATTCAACCAAGAATTAAATCGAGAGCTGCAATACAATGTTGATACATTGCAGGAATTCGTTCGAAATAATGTGCCGTTGCTGAATGAACAGCAAAAACAAGTATACGAAACATTAATGCAAGCGGTGGACAATAATACTGGTGGTCTATTCTTCCTGGACGCACCTGGAGGAACAGGGAAAACATTTGTCATTTCATTGATTTTGGCCACTATTCGATCAAGATGTTACATAGGTTTGGCGTTAGCATCATCTGGAATTGCGGCGATTCTTCTAGATGGTGGTCGTACTGCACATTCTGCGCTTAAGTTGTCACTCAATTTAAACACAATTGATACTCCAACATGCAATATTTCCCGATCCAGTACAATGGGAAAATTGTTGATGCAATGCAAGCTCATTGTTTGGGATGAGTGCACAATGGCACATAAGAAATCACTTGAAGCACTTAACTTCACACTGAAGGATCTTCGGCGAAATAACAACATCTTTGGCGGCTTGGTGATATTGTTGGCAGGCGATTTCAGGCAGACGTTGCCAGTAATTCCCCGTGGAATGCCTGCAGATGAATTGAATGCTTGCCTGAAGGCATCACCTTTAAGGAATAACGTAAAAACATTATCGCTAACCACTAATATGAGAGTTCAACTTCAAAATGATCAAAATGCTGCACAATTTTCCAAACAATTGTTAGCTGTTGGAAATGTAAAAGTCCCAGTTGATGCGACATCTGGATTAATTACTCTTACCAACGACTTTTGCCGATTTGTAGACTCTCAATTAGCTCTTATTGAAAATGGTTTCCCAAACATTAGTGAGACTTATCAGAATTATGCTTGGTTATGTCAACGAGCAATTCTTGCCGCAAAGAATAATGATGTACACGCACTGAATTTCACCATTCAATCAAAAATCGCTGGCGATTTGGTGACATACAAATCCGTTGATTCCATAACAAATCCGGATGATGTAGTAAATTATCCAACGGAGTTTTTGAACTCTCTGGAGCTACCAGGATTTCCACCACATAACTTGCAACTCAAAGTTGGTACAGTTATTATGATATTGCGTAATTTGAATCCACCGCGACTTTGCAACGGTACTCGACTTGCGGTAAAAAGACTTATGCCGAATTAGATTGAGGCAACCATTATTAACGGAACGTACGCAGGTGAAAATGTATGTATTCCTCGAATACCAATGATTCCGACTGATCTTCCGTTTGAATTCAAACGATTGCAATTTCCAGTTCGCCTTGCGTTCGCAATGACAATTAACAAGTCGCAAGGCCAATCGCTTAATGTTTGCGGGATAAATTTAGAAAATCGTTGTTTTTCACATGGGCAGTTATACGTTGCGTGTTCACGAGTTGGGAAACCATCCGCTTTGTTTGTATTAGCGTCAGACCA
Organism: Argyresthia goedartella; assembly: GCA_949825045.1. Lineage (NCBI taxonomy): Eukaryota > Metazoa > Arthropoda > Insecta > Lepidoptera > Argyresthiidae > Argyresthia > Argyresthia goedartella. Next base: position 27,685,785 of record OX463824.1, read on the forward strand.
AAAAACAAAAAATGTGGTTTACCAAAGAGCACTTCAATGAAACGGATAATTTGCGGACACGTATAACGCTTCGATTCAGTATTTACTTTGGATTCCCTTTCATTTACTTAGAGAAGTTCAACTAAATAACACTTCATTTTTGTATCCAATAATATGGGAGGAGGTGCGCTCCGTAAGACTCCTCGATACATACTAACCCGCTGACTGGCGCGCACGCCCTTTTTATAGAATGCACACCTAACCTCTTCATTATTGGCCCAACCTAAGCTAATGCACATATCGCTTGTGTCACCGTACTTATCTCTACTGCCTTACGCTATAGCTATAGCTCAATTCGTACACTACGACATATATATATAATATAACTTCTTCATCCATAAACAGTACACTCTCATTTATAAAACTCCCTGAGCCTACAAGATCAATAAGCCGTATGTCTTCCCACGACGGTTCTGGACCATTCTATTGATATTAAACAACCGACAGAGCAGTCGGGCTTCCAAAGATCACCTACAATCAATCAGCCAAATCCTAAAAAAACACAAAAAATTCAAAACCCCACTCTACAGGATTTGTGGACTATTGCAAGGCCTTTAATACCATATCATAAACTCTAAACTCTAAATGGTCTGCTTTATACCTACATAAAGTAGAGGATTTTATACCGATATCATCAAAGAGACGATAACAAGAACAGTGTCAGTAGAATCCACAGATATCGAGAGATAGGCCCTTGGCGCTTAGCTTGTATCGGAACCAGTGTCGCCAAAAACTAAGAACACGCATACATTTACACCATACATTTACACACGACGACCCGAATGGCCGAGTCGGCAGTGACGCTGCCTACGAAACCAAGGGTCCCGGGTTCGAGTCCCGGTGGGGGCAAATATTTTTTTGATGAGAACGGATGTTTGTACCCTAGTCATGGTTGTTTATCTATCTAAGTATAATATTTATCTATATAAGTATGTATCGTTGTCTAGTACCCAAGATACAGGGAATCCTAGTTTGGGGCTAGATCAAAGTGTGTAAATGGTGTCCAAGGTATTATTATTATTATTATTATTCGTACATCAATCCCTCCGCTTTTATTGGTCAGTGCAATGTCATGCACCTATCGTCCGAACACACCCACACTACCGCAGGTATACTAGCTAGCCGAGCTAGTGTTGGGACAATGCAAGGACAGCGTGTATCATCGATCGATTATAATTTATAGACACTGGTACAGACAGTCGTATACAATGCTATAAATAAAATAGTAAATTGTTTGTAAATACGATATACGACATACGAGACCCCTTTGCCTTTGACAAACATAAAATCTAAACTGCCTGTTTGGCAATCATTGGAATAACTAACAATAAACTAACGTATTATGAGTAATAAAATAACTATATTTTACATTAACTATATTTGCGGAATGATAAAATCTATCTCTGCGTGCGTGTAACAGTTCGCCTCCGTATCACGATGCATCTTTGCTTTCGTACTTAGATAAGTGTGAAATATTCATTGCGTGTTAGCTTGGCAATACGTAATGAAATTAAGATACAAAACAAGCAATGTATAGTAAACTTAGCGAGAACAACATGACATTGTCACTTTAATGTCAATTCGTGACGAATTTTCCGCTTGATGATGATTTATTTTCGTAATAATGTTTATTTTTTTGTGTTTTAAGAAGAAATAATAGTTGGAATGAGACTTACAAGTGATATGTGACACCGGCGTTCTTGGAGTTCACAATCTCGCTTCTATTTTTGCACGTGAGTATTGCACACGTCGGCATTTTCGAAAAACAACGGAAATGAATTCGTCACTGCGGTCGCCCGGTGACTACCGAGAATTTTAAATATCAAACCTGTCGGAGCTACATTTGTTCGCACGTGCCACGCCCCTCAACCTATCTCTCGATATCTGTGGTAGAATCAGACTTGACAAATCTGGTCTTCACACATAAATTCTCAGTAAACCCTAAAAAAATAGATGTTTATGTAGGCAATATGCAGGGGTTGCATTGAAGTAGATGAGACCGTGGAGCATATGCTGCTCGTGCCCATCTACCTTAGAATCCGGGATGGCAATCCTAGTGGGTGCAGGAGATATGCACAAACCTGCCAGGCCAGGTGGGCCAGGTGCAGGCACTTTAAGCCCCTGGAGAAAAAAAAAGAAGAAGTAGGTCTCACTGTATCGTAGAGATTAGTTGGTTGACAGATTATGGCCAAATGCACAGTCTGCAGCTCAAAAAAGTGCCGCTTAAATGTCGTCAATTAACTTAAGTTGTAGTCGCTGTCTAAGTGGTATCTGCAGCGTGTTGTTCTGAATGCTATTATGACACTTCGATGTAAGGTACAGAGTTATGTGTCAGTCTTCCTTCCCTTTTCACGCGAGAGAAGAAGAGATTGACGTTTACATATCTCTGACCCCTACGTAGAAGTGTCAAAATTGCATTCGAGATGTAACTTCCGCTGATGGATGTTTTCACGCGAAACTTTCAACTGTCTGTTTGAATCCGCGATAATTAGCAATAAATTGTAGTATTTTGTTTTTTTTTTAATTACGTGGTCTATACGACATGATATACGTGAAAATTAGAGCAAACGTAAAAACAGTTCATATTTTCTATTACCTCAGAGGTATTGAATTTCCATCAAAGTTTGGTTTGTCGCTTTTAGATTTCGTTCCTAGGATTTAACACTCTACCATACTACCTATTTAGTGAGTGCAGGCCATCGCTCCTTAAGGCATTTTCAATATGTTAATTCAATATCCATGATGCGGTCTCAATTTTACAAACAAATTTAAATAAATTTTACGTCGTCCTCTCCAGTCTCCAAACCCCTCGTCTGCGCCCAAAAGCTAAATGCACCCTTTGAAAACACGCCCTATATTTTAGGACATGACACACGCCACGTTCTAGGTAAACTACTATTTTTTAGCTTTTTAACTTTCTTACGCCTTTCGATATATGAACTAAAATCGTGTGGCGATGGTGTTGCTTATGCAGAACGCGATGACAACATGGCCCATACGTGAGCTGACTGCAACTCTTTTGTTTTATATCCTGTGAATTTCCGTGTTGCAATTTAGGTTATTTCAAAGCGAATTATGTCGGATAGCTAATTTAGTTCAGATATACGTGCGGGTAGAGACAGCTGTGGTCACTGTTTGGTTTGCAATGTCGAAATCACAATTCTGTGCGCGACGGCGAAGGATACTACAGTAACTGATAATTACCAAATTACAAGAACCTACTTTGGTGTAGTTTCAAATACGAGATGCTAGTTCCGTTAATCGCCCTCCCCCTTAAACATTCGCAATATATTTGTATACCAAGCCCGATTTTCGATTTGAATAATCACAATAGCAATTATAATAGTTAACTTGCCTCATCGTCGAGTTTAGTTGTTATTGTCGTTTGAACGGCAAAAGCGAGTTAAGTAGTAAGTTGTTGATAAAGTTGAGTTAAATAAATCGCAATTCTATTTTCCGCCAGTACGGTGCGAAGTCGGCCGCGTTGTGCCCCACGAGCTTTTCAGAATTTCGAACCGCTCAAAAAGCCAGAGCGCTACAGCGCGACTCTGCGCTGTATGTACCTCACGGGGTTTCCAGCGCTCACAATGAAATTTCAACGTCTGAACAGCCCGTGGGGTACAGCGCTTGTGGCTGTTGGTGAATTGGCTTATAGTTAAAAACCGGGCCGCTACAACGCTACAACGCGCCTATGTATGTCCTAATTCTAGTAATTCTAAATGTATACCTATGTTGTATATTTAATCAATGTATAGATAATGGTGTGTTTCCTGACTTGATGAAACTAAGTAAAGTTATACCTTTATTCAAAGCTGGTAGTACATCAGACCCCACCAATTTTAGACCCATATCGATACTACCAACGCTTAGCAAAATATTTGAAAAACTCATACTTAATCAATTGCAAAGTCATTTTTATCTCAATAATTTAATTCATATTGCTCAGTTTGGTTTCACAAAGAGTCGTTCAACAGCCGGTGCTGGTGTTGAACTAATCGACAATATTTTTGATGCCTGGGAAGACGCAATGGATGCAATAGGTGTCTTCTGCGATCTATCCAAGGCTTTTGATTGCGTCCATCATGACACTCTTGTCAGAAAGTTACGCCATTATTGTGTAAAAGATCAGGCACTTGGCCTTCTGGAGTCATATCTAACAGATAGGGTTCAGATGGTCATTGTAATGGGAAAAGATCACCTGGGTCTTCAATAAGTATGGGCGTACCGCAAGGTTAACTTCTTGGTCCTTTCTTGTTTTTAGTATATATTAGTGATTTACCTAACCTTGTTAAAGCAAAACATGGGTTAGTATTGTTTGCCGATGATACTTCTTTGATATTTAAAGTTAAAAGACAGCAATCAAATTATGACGAGGTAAACAATGCTATCTCTAGTATAGTGAACTGGTTTACTGTTAACAATTTATTACTTAATGAAAAGAAAACTAAATGTATTAAATTCGTGTTACCCAATGTGAACCCGGTAACTACAGACATATTTATAATAGGACAGAGATTGGACCTTGTGCAGTCGACTGTCTTTTTGGGCATTACTTTAGACGCTAAACTACAATGGGATCCTCATATAAATAAATTGTCGAACAGACTGAGTTCGGCAGCGTTCGCAGTTAAAAAAAATAGAGCTCTTACCGACGTAGACACCGCTAGACTAGTCTACTTTAGTTACTTTCATAGTCTAATGACCTATGGTATTTTATTGTGGGGTCACGCTGCGAATGCTAATAGTATATTTATTCTGCAGAAACGGGCTGTTCGTGCAATTTATAGATTAGGGCCTAGAGTGTCACTGAGGGAAAAGTTTAAAGAAATCAATATTCTGACATTTGTGTCTCAATATATCTATGACAATCTTGTGTATGTAAAAAGAAATATAACTAATTTTCAGAAGTACAGTGATATACACAATTTTAATACTAGAAATAAAGACAAGTTGGTTGCTTATGTAAGCCGACTACATAAAATTAGTAATTCTTTTAAAGGCAATTGTATACGCTATTACAATAAGGTCCCTACTGATATTAAAAACTTACCTTTAGACAAGTTTAAAATAATAATAAAACAGAAATTGTATAAAAAAGGTTACTATAGGATATCTGATTACTTAGAGGACAGATGTCCATGGGAATAGATTGTTTGAGTAACAGGCTGTTTCGATATATAACTAGCATTCATTTTGTAATTTGACAATATTTTATTTAAAAAAGGAAACGCAAAAGATGCGACGACTGTGGAGTTTCTTCGGTGAGCTCTTCTCCACAGATTCCGCCATTGTGTTAGTGAACTCACCCAAAAAAATGTAATGACGGATCTAAGTGATGTAACAACATCCTATGGAAATAAATTATTTTTGATTTGATTTGATTTGATATACTTCTATCTAATTTACACATCAGGTTGCTCAAGTAACGGCCAAAAATACATCTCAGTTCTTATTTTTTGCCTTGCCCCCTTGTGCACAGCGCCTTATTTATACTAGAATCTAGAACCAAATAGGAGTCAGTCATTTTTTTTTATTGAATATAAATAAATATATTATCTTATTCAACGTCAAAATTATACTTACTTATATAACTACAAGTAATTTTTTTTTATATAAAAAAAAGACTACACCGTTTCGAAAGGTGGGCCTCGGGGTTAAGAAGAAACGGCAAGAAACTCCCCCATACCTTTTTTTTAAAAAAGTGACTACAACAGGTACTGGTTTCGGTCTAAGGAAATTCGCCGGCGAGTGATAGACTTGATCCATCGCCCCTCGTCGAATTTCTGTGCGCTGAGGGCCAATTGACCTTTGACCTTAAGATTTTGGTTTGAGTTCAGGATTTTCTCAATCTCCAGCTCGCTATCAGCTCTCTCTTGTTCATATTTAGCATTGAGTTCTCTGGATGCTAATAGATCTTGAATAGCGTTGTGCAGCTGCAGCATGATTTCAGCTCTCCGTGTGGTTATTTTCGACTCCATGCTGGAACGTAGAAATGGTATGTAACAGTTTTTTTATATCAAATTGTTTTTTTTTGTTTTTTTAAGAAAATTTGTAAGCTGAGAGTATGGTTACCCTACTGCCTATTAGCCAGTTTGTATTGGTTAATTTAATGACAAGAAAGAAGAAGAAGAATATCAATTTATTCGGTACAAGTGTAAAATAATATAAATAAGTTGATGGAATGTGATGGGAATTGCAACAATACTACTATTAACAATAACACTATATTAGTAACAATACTACTATTTAGTAGGTAATCTAATAGGTATTTGAAAGTTCTTATTGTCTGAGGTATTTCTATAGAAAAGAAGTAAATGTTCCTAAATTTATATGACAGACCTTTTAAATAAATTAAGACACAAATGTGTAGGTGCAATGCAATGCCTTCTCTGTATATACTCGAGTATAAACACAAGCAAGACACTGAGTTCCCAGCTTACTATGTAAGTACTGGCCTAATGTATACTTACAATTTACCTAAATTTATACTGCAGAACATTTACATAAACAATAGCAGTCTTACCTACAAAAAATATCTAATTTATGTTTGTGCACCTGTTTGAGCAAAATCCTCTTTAAACCTTAATGAGAATTTAATATTTTTGTGATTTATAAAAGTACAGCAAGTCAGTTTCAAACTAAAACTCTGTTGAAAATTCTTTTATTCCTTTAGGGTCTGTGCATGTCCACTGAAGGATGAAAATCCATAACCGTAAACTTAATTAAAAAAAGAAAATAAATGGTATAGTGATGTGTCAAAATTTACTATGCTCAAACAAAAAAATAATATAAAACAACCAACATAAATTCTCAGATAAACGCAACTCTTTGCTTGGATTGACAACTGACTGATGTTTGCTTTTTACCTTTGGTGTACAACAAAGAGAAATATAATGTGTGATATTGCGGTTTTTATTGAAGCTAACACACAGATTTTATTTTATAAATCACAATTTTATGATAATGGGTTGTAAGACTGTTTCAGCTTCATATTATGAGTGTTTTAGAGAAATTGAATCTGTATAAATGACACTGTAAACCTATACTGAAGTACAATTTGTTATTTATTAGAAGAAAATAGATTCTGGACTTGTTTTTCTGTTTGAGCGGCTACCATCCAGTTATGTCCCAGAGACCTATCTCATCACACCAACATTTCCTGGGTGGGAAAAAGGGGAGAGGACCTTGGCCTTTGAGTGGGATGTTATGGGCTCGTTCTACTGATAATAATTATGCTAAATTGTATGAAATTATCAACTAGTCAGAAAACTGATTCTAATGTGGTATTCAAATTATTTTTTCAACTAGAATGCGAGTCTCAGTTCAATTATTGCTAGAAACTGTACTACTGGTAGGTAATTATATGGTAGTGTTAGTCTATTAGTTAGATAAAACAAAGAACTCAGCTGGATATGTAGTATTCCGTTCCGGCGTTCAAATTCATCGGCAGTTGACAGTTAGAGTGGCTTCAGTGGCAGGAGCAATCTTCTGGTTGTAGTGTGCAGCTCAAAACATTGTTCACAGTTTTAACTATTCTAACAAGTAATTACACTTATATTTAGTAAGTATTATTACACTAATTAGATTAATTTAAAAAATATTTATCAGCTATCGTTTCGTGAACAGCTGAACGCCCGGAGGGTGCGGTCCGAATCCTACCCTATAGGTTGCTATAGTTCACTTTCTGTCCAAATATTAAAGTTAGGTTAGGTCACAACTTTATGGAGTCGGGCGAAGTGGAGCGGAGCGAGGCAACCCCATGTACAGATGTAGTGAATAATCCTTTCCTATCGGCAAAACTCGGAACAACGATAACACCCGAATGGTGCCGATGTGTCTATGAATTACTGTATTATTAAATTACGTGTAGGTATCAAATAAATCGCATACTTTATTTATCAATGTCAAATGTCAAATTGCCCGTTTGACGTATATTACACTGAGATGTTAAAACCACCACGATTCTATCATATAAAGAATTCGTTAGGTAAACAAAAATATAACTAGTTACTGAGGACGTTTTATTTCAATAAAACGCACTGATAAAAACCAAATTCCGGTTGGGATGATCTAATGATTCTATAAGGATTGAAACCCCAAAAGTTTAACTATAAGTCAAAACTACAGTAGGATTTTGCAGACCTTTTTTATAACAATAAATTTTTGTAATTAATTAAAAATACTATGACATAACAAAAAAGACACCTCAACATAAAACAAATCAAACCAGCAGAGAAATTAATATAAATAAATATGATTTTCTGATTGGATGAACGACTTCGATTATGACAGCGGGATAAGAGGAGGAGGAGCGGGGTGGACAGTGTGATGCGAAACAATACTTCCAACTTCCATATCACAGTCAGAATCAGAACTATTTTCTGGTGTATCATCGTCAGAGTTTTCATGAACGGTGATTACAAAACTAGCCATATAATTTTCCAACTCAGGTTCGTGTTTTCGGCACTCGTTTTCGCATTTGATGGCGTGGTCACATACTTTGGCCCAAACATCGGAACCAATCATATTAATTAACCTTTTTGTTTAATTTTCCACGCCTACCGAACGGCGTGGAATCCGAAGGGGGTGTGCCTTTGCCAACACGTGAGAGAAAAGAAGTGAATGAATTTTTACTGACCTTTGTCTCCGTAGACAGGAAATCGAAAGCTCGATTCGAGACGGGAATACGGGAAAAGGGCACAGTTTGGGATAGGATATGGAGTGAATCGAAACCTTGCCGTCGCTGTCGACGGCGTGCTTCCTGCCGACGTGGAGTCGCCGCTCCGATACGACGTTGACCAATCCACACGGATCACTTGACCGCTGACGCGAATCTACTTATTTCCCGACGATGTAGATGATTAACACTCCGACCAGGCCCGACGCCTGTATTTAGTAATTGGTACACCGAAATACCATCAATGACACGAGGCCCGAGCCGACATGTTTGTTCTCACCGACGAGAAAAAACAAAGAGTAAAGATAACCTCCAATTTTACATCTCGTTCCGGTACGAGGACAGCTGCTAGTTCCGTTTTCGCTAGTGATGTGCCGATTACTCGCGATCGATTCGCGCAACAAAAACCGGTGCGTTTCCGAAGCATAAATATTAAACAGTCACCCGCCCGGACAGGCCCGAACCTGTCCCTAATCAATAGGAAGGCAAGAAAGTGTTGCGACCGCTCTCTTGAGGACCGAGTCCCCCACCCTGACTTCTGCTGATCGAGGCGTTCCATCCCGACCCGTGTACAAATTGACGATCCGTCCTCGTCTCCATCTCAATGATGGCAGGTTCGCATACTTAATCAGCACCAAATCACCGACTTGAAATCAAAATCAAAATCAAAATCAAAAATCATTTATTTCCATAGGATTTTGTTACATCACTTAGATCCGTCATTACATTTTTTTGGGTGAGTTCACTAACCCAATGGCGGAATCTGTGGAGAAGAGCTCACCGAAGAAACTCCACAGTCGTCGCATCTTTTGCGTTTCCTTTTTTAAATAAAATATTGTCAAATTACAAAATGAATGCTAATTATATATCGAAACAGCCTGTTACTCAAACAATCTATTCCCATGGACATCTGTCCTCTAAGTATTCAGATATCCTGTAGTAACCTTTTTTATACAATTTCTGTTTTATTATTATTTTAAACTTGTCTAAAGGTAAGTTTTTAATATCAGTAGGGACCTTATTGTAATAGCGTATACAATTGCCTTTAAAAGAATTACTAATTTTATGTAGTCGGCTTACATAAGCAACCAACTTGTCTTTATTTCTAGTATTAAAATTGTGTATATCACTGTACTTCTGAAAATTAGTTATATTTCTTTTTACATACACAAGATTGTCATAGATATATTGAGACACAAATGTCAGAATATTGATTTCTTTAAACTTTTCCCTCAGTGACACTCTAGGCCCTAATCTATAAATTGCACGAACAGCCCGTTTCTGCAGAATAAATTGAGGGGGGCTCGTCCGGTCAGTCCACTTAAGGCGCTGCTGCAAGATGTGCAAGTACTCAAGGGACCACCGTTTCCAAAAATCTTGAGCCATCTGCTGCAACATCTGCCACCTAGTTAACCGACTTAACTTAACATCACCGAATGGGTATTCTGGCAGGGCGTTAAGGGGCTGACCTATCAGGAAGTGACCCGGCGTCAACGCTTCCAAGTCATTTGGATCCGAACTGAGCGGGCACAACGGACGCGAGTTCAGTGTCATTTCAATTTTACAGAACAGCGTCGCAAGCTCTTCAAAGCGTAGAGAGGTCTCACCGATGATCCTCGTCAGGTGCGACTTAGCCGATTTAACCGCAGCCTCAAAAATTCCTCCCCAATGAGGACATCCCAGCGGACTGAAAACCCATTCAATCCCTCGTCGGGAGCAAGCCGTACCGATGGCGTCCTGGTTACCGTTCAGGAATTGAGTGACCTCCTGCAGATATCGCCTGGCTCCGACAAAATTTGTGCCGTTGTCCGAACGGATTAATGTCGGGAGGCCCCTTCGTGAGACGAACCGATCTAGACATGCGATAAATGCCTCTGTAGTGAGGTCACTGACCACCTCCAAGTGGACTGCCTTCGTGGCCAAGCACACGAAGACGCACAGGTATGCCTTCACTAATCTGGCGTTCCGTAGCTGTGAAGACTTAACCATGAATGGTCCCGCGAAATCCGTTCCGACACCCGCAAAGGGCCGGATTTCGTTAACCCTATCCGAGGGCAAATCGCCCATCTGGGGCTGCATCGTAGCCGCCTTGGCCCGATAACAAGGCAGGCACCGAAATACGACGCTACGCACTAAGCGTCTTCCCGATAGAATCCAGAACTCGCGCAGGAGAAACGCCATCAAGGCGTGGCATCCGATATGCCCATTCCGAATGTGTCGATCCTGTATCAACAGTTCGACCAACTTCCCTTTCCTAGGGAGTAACAACGGGTGGCGAGCCGCATAAGGCAGGTTGGCATTCCGCAGCCGACCTCCTACCCTCAGCAATCCTTGAGGGTCAATAAACGGGTTGAGCCGAGCCACAGCTCCCTTCAGTTGGATGCGTCCGCGTCTCAGAATGTCCAGTTCGGACTTAAAGTGCACCGTCTGCACGTTCCGTACCAATGCGAACAACTCATGGTTCCGCTCCCGTGGTGTCAGGACCTGTGTCCGCACTCGTTGCGCCTCAGAATTCCGACAATTCCGCGCAAATCGGCAGATCCAGGCGGTCACATTGACCAGCTTGTCGAGCGAGCTGTACCGTTCCAGCAGGCTGAACTCCTCTTCCGGCTCTGGTTGCGTCGTACAGACACCGACTGTCAAGGCGCCGTTCGCCGTGGTAACGCGTGGACTCATTGGCCAATCCGATTCGGCTTGAGTCAACGATTTTGGACCCCACCACAAGGGATGTCCAACCAACTCCGGAGCGTGACACCCACGAGACGCACAGTCTGCTGGGTTCATTTCCCCTGGAACATGTCTCCAGATAAAGGGAACCTCCGAGTTCAGAATCTGCGAAACCCGATTCGCCACAAAAATCTCCAGCTTGTGAACTGAAGCCTTCAGCCAGCATAACACGATCTGGCTGTCCGTCCAAGCGTAGACCGTATCTTCTAATGCTATTGACCCACGAAGAACCGTCATCGTGTGGTTGAGCAGACGAGTCAGGAGAGCCGCTCCCGAAAGCTCTAACTTGGGAATGGTCAGGCGAGTGCGCAACGGCGCAACCTTGCTCTTGGCCATAACCAACCGCACATCAACCTCCCCCGAGGAGTCGACCGTACGCAGATACACCGCAGCTCCGTAGCCCTTCTCCGAGGCATCGCAAAACCCATGCAGGGTGGCGGTGTATCGTTTGGTGGGGACCAACCTCCGTTGCAGTGAAATCCGATTGATGCCAGGGAGGGTCGAAAAGAACGAGTCCCACTCTGAGCTCAATGGCCCGCCGATCGGGTCGTCCCATTTCAGCTCAGCAGACCACAATTGCTGCATAAAACACTTGAGCTGAAATGTTACCGGGGTGATCCACCCGTTTGGATCAAATGTCCTAGCCACCGTTGAAAGGACGTTCCGTTTCGTCCAGACCTTCGGGGAGTCCAACTCGACCCGATACGAAAACATGTCTGACACCGGCTGGTACTGGACGCCTAATACCGACAACATATTTGGATTTTCCAAATTTTCAAAAATGTGGGGATCCTGCTGGTATTCATCCGGAAGACCAGTCAGTAACTCTGGAGAGTTCGACATCCATTTCCGGAGCTCGTAACCTCCACCCCGTAAGAGCTCAACTAGCTCGTCCCGTCGAGCGAGCGCCTCCTCTACGGAATCTGCACCGGTACAAATATCGTCCACGTAGAGGTCCTGCTACAGGATCGCGGCTCCTCTAGGGAAATTTAACCGTTCTCGATCCGCTAACTCCCGTAGAGTGCGAATCGCCAAATAAGGACTAGACCGTAGCCCGTACGAGTTGGTGTTCAGCTCGTACACCCTGATGGGCTGATCTGGGCCCTCTCGCCACAGTATCAGCTGATACCGTCTATCGTCAGGGTGAATGACCGTCTGTCTAAACATCATCCGGATGTCAGCTACAAACACAACATTGTGTCGACGGAACCGTGTGATAACATCCGCGATGTCATGATTCAACCTCGGCCCTGAATGCAAACACTGGTTCAGGTTCATGCCGTTAGATGTGGATGCCGATCCATCGAACACTACCCGTATTTTGCCCTCCGGGGTCCTCAAGACCGCGTGATGGGGCAGGAAGCAGTGGTCTTCACGCTTCCAGTCGATACCCGAAACCGACATGTGGCCGAGCGACTCGTATTCCCGCATAAAGTCGACGTACTTCTGCCGGAAAATCCCGTCTCGCTTCATGCGTCGTTCCATCGACAGAAGCCGCGTCTCGGCTGCATGGTGTGAACTGCCCAGCGGCGGGCGATCACTCCGAAATGGAAGACGTGTGAGAAATCGACCTGACCGAAGGCGACCAGTATTGTTCCGATAAAACTGTTCACACTCTTCTTCAACCGGGTCCAACCGGCGGACCGTTCCTCCACCTCCCAAAACTTCTGTATCACCTCCGAGAGTACAGAACCGAATAAGGGACTACGAGTCGCTAGGAGTGGGGCAGCCGGCATGACTGGACCCATTACCGCATGGCCCAGTCTGGTGTTGACCGAAACCAGACCAGTCGCCTGCAACACGTGGACACCTGGCACTAACAGGTATCCCAAGGCATCGACACCCAATAAAATGTCTACTGGGCCCGGAATATCGAACTCCGGGTCAGCCAGTGACAACCCAGCGACCAACTGTCGCACCGAGGGCGACAACCGTACGTGAGGGTGTGAGCCCATCACATTAGGCATGACTAATGCCGTGACCGTCAGATTCACCGATGAATCCACCCGTGACGAGAGAGTAATCCGACATACTCCCTTAACGGAACCGACTTCCGTGTTCCCAATTCCCCGAATGGAATGTGGATACTCCCTTACCGAAATGCCCAACCGTCTTACAAGGTTGCACGAGACTAAGCACCCCTGGGCCCCCGAGTCCAATAGTGCTCGTGCCACACAAGATTTGCCGTCCGAACTCCACGCTATCACCGAGGCGGTGGGGAGCATGACCGTCTGTGGAGTGGCGGCACCCTGTAAGTGGGCGGCGTGTCCCTAGCGGGAACCTCCGCGGGATCCGAACCCGCTGGGATCCCCGTCGGCCTGGTAACTAGGCTGCTGATATGCCACCGGTGGCATATAAGACCGCATGTACATCAGGGGATCCCAACCCGCATAATAGGCCCCTCGCTCTCCTGGTACCCGACCATACCGGACTGTGAACGGTGTGCCCGGTGGCCACCGTGGATGGAGGGGGGAGAGCGGATCCAACCTGGGGCGCTCTAGGAATGGGGGCGACATCCGACTGTTCGCCTCCCTGTTCGCCTCCCAGAGCGACGGGCAGGGTGGCGCAGAAGGTGGTGGGCTCCCAGCCTTCGCGCCACTCATAGGTGCCATCTGACACCCGCCCGTAACACGCGGTGAGCCAGCGGCCCGAAGTCCTCGCTGACCCTGGACAGCGGCGACCGAACCCCGGCTATCCCGCCTGTTACCCCCCGCGCTGCCTCCTTCCCCTCGGGGGTGGTCCCGTCCGCGGGTACCCCAGTCACCCCGTTGGTGACTCCCGTTGCCCGGAGGGGGACTGGGTCCGGCCCTGGTTGGGCCCTGTGACCGACCAACCTGAGTCCGGCCCTGGTGACCGTCCGATGGGCCTGACCGGTTCAGGCACAACACGACGTGGTGCCTGCCACCGCAGCGTTCACAGGGGGACGCCCGTGAGCACTCGCTCAGCGGGTGCGGCCCCAAACAACCGAAACACAATCGGTGGCGGAAGACCACCTTCCTGCGGGCAGCCACACCGAGCGCCTTAAAGTTGGCGCAACTGGTCACTTCATGACCGGCACTGTCGCAGTGCACACAGCCGTCACCCGACGGTGCGGCACTCAAAACGCCAAATTGTTTTGACCGCCCACCCCCCCGTGGGGGTGGGAGGCGCGGCCCCTCCCGCATCCGCGCGGGTTGGCGCTGCACACTGGCCTCCGAATCCAATGTGTCGGATCGCCTGCATTCACCCTCCAAAAAATCCGTTAATTGGACGAGCGTGGGCAGTTCCGAGCTACTGCCCCCATGCAGCTGTTCAAACCGAATTTGAACAGCTGCAGGCAACCGTGACAAAACCTTATATAACACGATATATGACCATTGGTCTACCGGCAGACCAAGGTTCTGAAGGGCCTTAGTGGCCACCAGCACAGGGTTGAGCACCTGTACCCGGATGTCAACATCCCGGGTTACTCTTGGGATGCTGAACAGCTTCCCCAGCTGCGCATCAACCAACCGCCGTTTGTGTTGGTAGCGGTCAAACAATATGACCCGGGCAATCTCATAATTGCCCGCCGTAACCGTTAGGTGACCGACCAACTCCTTCGGTTCACCCCGCAGTGCCATCAATAGTTGGGCCAACTTGTAGGCGCTGTCCAGGTCGTCCCGACCGTGGACCAGGCTATCGAATAAATTGATGAATGCCGGCCACTCATCAATTGCCCCACCGAAGGCCGGAATCTCCAGGTCTGGCAGCCGTCCCACAACACCCTTAGGGGGCGGGTCTCCGCTACCCTCCCCGCGGTCATCCCGACGCGACCGCTTAATTTTTTCGGCGCGACGCTCGATGTCGCCCAAGCACTCCATCGCTTGGTCAGCATCCGCGCAGAGCTGCTTCACTGCAGCCACCGAGGCCTCATCCGTAAGCCCGAGGGCTTCAGCCTCCGCAGCCAGCCGACACACCTTCCCGACGCGTGTCATTGCGTCCTCCACACGCTTGAGCAGGACATCGTCAATGTCAGGTCGCTCCACATACTTGTGAGTATGGGCGAGCCATCTCATCTCCTCACCGACGCCATACCGCAGTACCGTCAAGGGTGAAGATGCCATGGTTACCAATTCAATTGTTTCTGGTCCTATGCTTCACTACCGAACTAAGCACAGCCAGAGACCAGCACTTTCCCGTCAGCGCTTGGCACAGAAATTAAAACTAAGTTGTAAAACCCAAGGCAACCACTAAACAATTAAATCCTAAACAATATTTAATATGGTCGCCCTGTGGACACACACCTTATAAATATATACTCTAAATCAATTAGAGAATGCCATCATAAAACACAATACAAAAATAACCCACAAAACTTGATTATGAAAACAATACAAAATAATAAGTGGCTTCTTATGAACCACACTTCCTTTGAGGTCAGCAAATCAGCTTAATACCCCTTAAATAGCCCGACCCTGCTGTGTCAACCGAAATAACACTGTAGGACTACAGAACCCGACGTTCCACCGTAAGTAATACAATCTAGGCTTCGCAGAATGACCGTTCAATCCTTTATGCGCAACAACAGTAGTTTCCGACTACAAATTTATAACAACTGTTAACTAAATTGGCACTTATATTTTCACTTACCGAAAATGAACTTTAATCGTGGTATACCGACCACAGACTCATGGCCGACTTGAGTCAATCTGAGATATTCTTTTCTCCCAACTACAATGTGACAAAGGCAACCGTGAATCGATGATTTCCCACTAGGAAACCACGCTCTGTTACCAAAATGTTTGATTTTCCACGCCTACCGAACGGCGTGGAATCCGAAGGGGGTGTGCCTTTGCCAACACGTGAGAGAAAAGAAGTGAATGAATTTTTACTGACCTTTGTCTCCGTAGACAGGAAATCGAAAGCTCGATTCGAGACGGGAATACGGGAAAAGGGCACAGTTTGGGATAGGATATGGAGTGAATCGAAACCTTGCCGTCGCTGTCGCCGGCGTGCTTCCTGCCGACGTGGAGTCGCCGCTCCGATACGACGTTGACCAATCCACACGGATCACTTGACCGCTGACGCGAATCTACTTATTTCCCGACGATGTAGATGATTAACACTCCGACCAGGCCCGACGCCTGTATTTAGTAATTGGTACACCGAAATACCATCAATGACACGAGGCCCGAGCCGACATGTTTGTTCTCACCGACGAGAAAAGACAAAAAGTAAAGATAACCTCCAATTTTACATCTCGTTCCGGTACGAGTGACAGCTGCTAGTTCCGTTTTCGCTAGTGATGTGCCGATTACTCGCGATCGATTCGAGCAACAAAAACCGGTGCGTTTCCGAAGCATAAATATTAAACACTTTTCCTGTACCAATTGTTTCACAGTAGTCATATTCATACTGATGTTTCTTTTGGATACGTATCCCTTTATTTGAGACCATATGTTTTCAATCGGATTGAAATCAGGATGATATGGTGGCAATCTTAGTACGCTGTGTCCATATTCGTTCATAAGTTTATCTATAGAGTATTCTACAAAGTCTTGTTTGTACTTGCAAATAATTTCATATATTTCAAGTTTTGTTAATGACGGATCAATCGGAACGTTATGTTTGGATAGCCAATCAATCATGTCTTGCTTCCTGGTATTTGAATTAGGAGGTTTTTCTACGTACTTATTATGATATGCAGCATTATCTACTACTAGTACCGAATGTGGAGCTAAGTTTGGAATGAGTTGATTACGAAGCCATTTTTCATAGTTTTCATTGTTCATCGCGTTGTGATAGTCACCTGTTTTATCAGTAGACTGATACATTAACAATGCCCCAGGTATAAACCCCTTTCTACTACCAGCGTGCACTATTATAAGACGTTGTCCTTTAGAAATTAACTGTTTCACTCCGTTTTCTGACGAGTCAGCCCAGCTTTTACCTGCCAAATGTGAGGTATGGATGTATGTTTCGTCCATATAAACAATCTCTCTCCCTTGCAATCTGTACTTTTTTATCGCGGCTAAAAACTTTACTCTTTTTAAACGAACATCATATTTCTCGATAAGTAATTTTCTGTTGTTTTCAACTTTTTTATACCGAAATCCCATTTTTCTAAGAATTTTTCTTAGCGTAAAGTCACATCCCTTAAAATTTATGGCTTCGGATAACTTGGACTTCAGGGCTTTAATTATAGGTACTTGTTTGTATATCAAATGGAAATTATACACTAATCGGCATATAACGTTGTAGTCAAAATCCTCAAGACCTAGACAAAATAATTTATTTGGTCTACCCAACTTTGCCGACTTCGGACTGTTGGAGGTGGATTGATTTATGTATTCTTTTTGCAATATTTTATTTACTGTTCGTTGAGAAATTCCACTGGCCTCCGAAACTCGTTTTTGGACTTTACAAAAGTAAGCAGTATAGTTGGTATATTTGAATTTATCATTTTCAGTTAAGAAATATAAATAAATATTGAAAATAACTTCGCAGGCTTGCCGATCTAAACGTTTCCCTTTTCTTAGTGCTTTCGGCATGTCTGTTATAAATTGTTAATGTGGATCGAATAAAATCAATGTTTATTATTTACAAAAATGACAGACAAGAGTGAAATGTAAAGTCAAAAAAAAAATATAGGTGGCCTGCATTAATACACGAGTCCATGAAGTTTATCACAAAATCTAACATAAATATCAACAAAATATTTATGTGGTATTAACTACTCTATATAGATACTTCCTCTTACAATGCGACCGTTCCCTTCGTTGTCTCGATGGGTACTGAGTGCGTGTGAAGTAGTAAGACAAAAACGAACATTTCCGAGAAAATACGAAAGGAATGGATTATTCACTACATCTGTAGTTTCACAGAACCGTATTGGTTGCTTATTTAAAATTTATTTTTGACCAGCAGTTACACATAAACTTGGTTTTTGTTATTTCATTAAACCAGTTGCGCTAATCCGATTTCTATTTCACGCCTAGTGCATGGGTCGCACGCGCTGTACCCCACGGGCTATTCAGATGATGAATTGTCAATGTGAATACAACGCAGTGTCGCGCTGTAGCGCTCTGGCTTTTCAAGCGGTTCGAAATTTTTAAAAGCCCGTGGGGCACAACGCGGCCCAGCGTTATACCCTCACGCATGCGCTCGACACAAACTAAAATAAGGTAGCACCAAACCACATTTTTTTTTATAATATATGCTGCTGCTCTATTTTGTCAAAAATTAATTCAAGGAGAGTTTAGGAATACCTACATAAATATATGAACATACGTAAATACATAAAGGAACAAATTTTTAATGCAATTCCGCAATGAAATTAGTTAGGATTTTAGAATTACAGGAAAAAATAAAACAATTCAGTGGTCTGTTTGTTCGAGTAAATTTCACCTTATCCCGTTTCCTTTCATTAAGAATCTTAATCAAATACTTTATAAACCAAGTTAACCAAAAAATTGAATCTTTAGATTACTTTATAGTGGAGTAAATGGATTCGAAAAAATCCCTTTTTTATTTTGGTATCACCTTAACTCGCTACTGTAATTATTCAAATGTAAATCGGGCTTAAAATTAAAGTGCTTGTATTACCTTTTAAGCGTCACTTTATTTTAATTCTGCATTCTGCCATTGGCCACAGTATCCGAAGATCCAAATTCCAAATTCCAAATGTCTTTATTACTGTAGATATTTACATATACTTAGCAATCGACATTTTTTGCCACTTCTCTACATTGGACCACTGTGGGAGGAGAAGGGCGTAGAAACTCCCACAGATTGACTTTAGATCTCTTTTTAAAAATTGCTTATGCTTAACTAATACAAAATATAATATTTAGTCAATATCATAATTAATAAGCAGGAATAAATAATTACAAAATTATTAACAGCAAGGTCTGTGTTGAGCCAGATTAACCCCATACAGACCCATCATTTAAGTAATCTTGAACATTGTAATATCCCTTTTTCGACAAAGTCGCTTGAACATTTATTCATTTATTCATTTATTTATTGCACTCCATAATAACAATAAGATCTTAATATTAGTGGTGGATAATTATGGACCCTGTTGGGCACAAGCAATATTCTATTCTATATAATGTAAGTAATATTCTTATAATCTATTCTTAACTAAAGTAGGAACTCAACATCTCTTAATATTATTATTATTTTTTAACAGATTAATATACTTTATATGTGCATTTAAGTTACACAATAAGCAATAGGTAATAAATATACAATTTTAAAGATTATCATCTAAGTATTCTCTTACTGAATAGTAACTCTTCCCCTGCAAGAAGTGTTTTAGGTGTTTTATAAATTTGGCTTCATTTTCTATGGTCTTCATATTTTCAGGCAATTTGTTGTATATTTTTATTGTCATAACATAGGCATTTTTAGTTTTTAACGCTAATCTAGATTGTGGGTACAACAAATTCTTATGGTTTCTTAGTGATAGACCATTGTTTTCTCCTCTTCGTTTATATAGATGTATATTGTTTTGAACAAACCTACATGCTTCCCAAATATAGATAGAAGGTAATGTTAGAATTTTATATTTTTGGAAGTAAGGCCGGCAGCTGTGTGTTGTATCCAGATTTGCTATTACTCGTATCAGTTTCTTTTGCATAACGAATAGTTTCTGTACATCAGTACTTGCCCCCCAAAGCAAGACTCCATAGCTTAGCCACGCATGGGCATAGGCATAGTATGTAGTGATAGCTGTATTTATGTCGGTTGTTTTTTTTGTTTCGTAGAGCGCATAACAGAATGAGGATAATTTGGCTGTGATTTTTTCGATGTGAGATTTCCAGTTTAAGTTCTTATCTATTGTGATGCCTAACAGTGTTGCTGACTCGACCACCGCAAGCTTAGAGCCATTGTAATTAATATTTATTTCTAGTGGGGACTTGTGGTATGGGTAGAACCCTATTAATTTTGTTTTTGTTAGATTCATTTCCATATTGTGGTCTTCGAGCCAGGAATTTACGCTGGTTAGAGCATTTTTTATTTTTGATTCTACTTGTAGTTGGTTTTCGCACGTCGTTATCAAGGAAACATCATCGGCAAAGAGGACACATGGCTCTTCGATTGTTTTAGGCAAATCATTAATATACACAAGAAAAAGAAGGCATCCAGCGACACTACCTTGGGGAATTGATGAGTTTAGTATCTGTCTGTCAGAGCGAATGCGGGTTATTTGTTTGGTGTTTTCATCGAAGTGCACATATTGCTCCTCTACCTCCACATATTGCTCTCTATTTGCTAGGTATGATCTGAACCAATCGTGTGCCTTCCCGCGAATTCCTATACCGTACAGTTTATCCAACAGTATATTAAACTGGACTTTGTCGTAGGCTTTTGACATGTCGATTAATATCCCTACTGCATATTTCTTATCATCTAATATTTTAAGGATTTCTTGAGTATATTTGAATACTGCGCTTACGGTTGATCGCTTTTTTCTAAAGCCGTTTTGGGAGTCATCAAAGATTTTATATTTCTCACAAAAGCGGTATACTCTATTACACATGGCTTTTTCCATAATTTTGGAGCATATTGGCAGGTTAGCTATAGGGCGATAGTGATCAAGTTTATTTTTTGACTTTTTCTTATGAATTGGTTTGACTATTGCTTTCTTTAGGTATTCAGGGAAGGTGCCTTCGTTAAATGATTGGTTTATTATTAGTGTTAGTGGTGTAGTAAGTTCTTCGGCACAGAATCTAATTAGACAAGGTGGTAATTCGTCAATTCCAGAGCTTTTTTTATTTTTTATCCCTTAATAAAACATTGGGAAATTATTTCCCACTTGGAGCAAATCACAAACAATATTTTTATTTTTTTACTGGTAACTCTGATCAATACCAACATCAGAAACAAAATATCCTGATGACATTTAAAATTTTATTAATGGCAACACTTACAATAAAAGTGAGCGCTCTCATCAGACTTGACTGTCAAAGTCACCAGTAGACCTTTTTTTGCGGAAAAACCGGTTCTTATGAAGTTTGCTCTAAGTATTTGGGGAAAAAAATCTGGTAAGTGCCTAAACACAATATTCTTGTAAACAAGACTAGATTTCTCAACACCTTTTGTGGTGACTGACATGGTAGAACTGATGTTTGTGGGTTTTTTTGAGGTTGAAATATGTGGGAAATAATTTCCCACTGTTTGTACCTGCAGCAAAAAAAAGTTAATTTATGTATACAGGGTTAAACAAAAAGGGGGTTACGAATTACAATCCGAAAGGGGGTTGTTAGGGACATCATTATGAACTTTTTTCATTTTAAACTGTCACTCTGGGACCGACTTGATCAGAGGAACTTTATTTTTCAGTCCACCATATTGAACAAAATAAAGATGTAGGTATTTATAATATCCTGGTAAAATTAAAGAATTCAGACCAAATAAATCGTGTCGTTTTGAAAATTGGTACAGTTATTCTTTGTGGTGTCCAAATGAGGGTGGGGGGTGAGCCGGTGGCGGGGAGGGGGGGGGGAAGTTTTATTTTGCTTGTATCTTGAAAACTATTGGAGATATCTCTTTATTCACTACTACATTAATAATCATCATCAAATTGTCTACCTATAGAGATGTAAATTTCTACTGTAGGGTTAACTTCTGGTAAAAACCCAATAATTTGTGAAATTTTGAAAATTAGTACATTTATTCTGTAAAGTGTCTAGATGAACGTACTAAAAGTCCCCGAGTGTGGGGTGATCCGTCGGGGGGGTGGGGTGGTATCACATCTAATTCTTACTATATTTACTTACAGCACTTTGAAAAATGGATAAAAAGAAACGAAGGGTATCGCTATCTTCGAAGACTTTAGAAGAGGCTGTCAGAAACTTAGATGATATTTCCGATATGTCAGACGTAGATTCTGAAGATGACTCATGCTATATCGACAGTATTCATTCTCCTTCCGATAGTTATCTCAATCAACGTGACGATTGCATAATTGAACAGCGTCTTGAATATATCTTTGGATTCAATAATACTTTGAATAACAATGACCTAGTAGATACACCCAGTACACAGGACAATGATACACTGAATAACAATGACGTAGAAGATACACCCACTACACAGGACCAGCAGATTTCAACGGATTCCTTACTGACAATTTTAGGAGAAACCTCGCATAATACTTATAAGCATGTTATAGATTCTGAGCATGAAATACATAATAAACAACCTCAACCACAGGACAAATGCATTCAAGAACAAGAGGTTCACTCGTTTGAAGAAGTTCAACAAGAATTTCTAGATAATCTTGAAAATATCTCACCAAATATTGCTCTCCTTGAGCAAAATGTGAACATAAGAAGATCAGACGACAATGTCAACATTGACATTCCTATGGAAGAGTTCTTGGCAGATGATCATCAAGAGCCTGAAGCTGACAACCAAGTGCGCAGAGACCATTCTCAACCAAGAGTATGGGAGACAAAAATAAAAACTCATGATGTTCCTCTGTTTGAAAATCGTTTTAAACCCAATACAAGAGACAACCACAAAACTTCACCACTGACTATTTTTGAGAGGTTTTTTCCTGATGGAGTGATTCTAGTAATAACGGAACAAACAAATAGATACGCCCGTCATAAAAATAGCATAGGATGGATACCAGTCACTGAAGAAGATATTAGGGCGTATCTCGGAATTCTGACCATGATGGGCTTAAATCCTCGACCAGACATGGAATTATACTGGTCTTCAGATCCCTTCTATTACACCAAAGAAATCGCCCAGATTTTCCCGATTGCGAGGTTTAAAAAAATTACGGAAAACCTCCATTTGAATGATAATGAAGTGGAGCCACCACGAGGTTCTCCTGATTACGACAAATTGTATAAACTGAGACCCCTTATCACAGAACTTAACAAGGTTAATCAGAGAGAAGCACATAATTCTCAAGTGCAATCAATCGATGAGTGCATGGTGAAATTTAAAGGCCGAAGTTCGCTTAAGCAGTATATGCCAAAAAAACCAATCAAAAGAGGATTTAAAGTTTGGGCAAGGTGCGATGCAAAAACCGGATACTTGTACCAATTCGACGTATATACGGGCAAAGGCGACAGCACTGAAAACGATGGTCTTGGCTACAATGTTGTTATGAAACTCTGCGGTAATGTACCAAGGAATACTCTGATTGCCTTTGATAACTTCTTCACCGGCTGCAATCTCATGGAAGACCTATATAAAAAAGAGATTTATGCAGTAGGGACAGTGAGATCGAATAGGAAGGATCTTCCTGACATAATCAAGAAAAAGCAAGCAAAACCACTGAGATTGGAAAAACACCAATTTGCAGTTGCTACTGCAGAGCCGATTACAGCCATTAAATGGTTTGATACAAAAGAAGTGACAGTACTGACCACAGCTCATCAGCCACTTGATGTAGTTTTTGTGAAGAGAACCCAAAAGGACGGCTCTAGAATAGATGTACTTTGCCCGAAAGCCATTGCTTCTTATACGCTTAGTATGGGCGGGGTAGATTTATTCGACCATTTTAGATCCTCGTACCCAATTAACCGCAAATCAAGAAAATACTGGATGAGACTTTTCTTTTTTATGTTTGATGCAGCAATAATAAATGCATATATTACCTACAACCACACACATGTTGCAACGATGCACGGACACCGAGAATTTAGATTGCGCATAGCACGTGACCTAATAGGCAATTACACGACACGTAAAGGACAAGCACAATCTGGCGTAGTTTTTAAAAAGAAAAAAGGAGGTAACTTTGGCGTTCCGGATGAAATTCGTTTACTCAATGTGGGCATACACTTGCCAGAAAAAACGAATACATATAAACGATGTAGGTTATGCAGCACAAGAGAGAATGAACAGAGGACCAACATCCAATGTACCACCTGTGCAGTAGCTCTATGTGCTAAAAGCAACTGCTTTAAAAACTTTCATGTTGCTCCACGTCAATGATTAGTTCTTAAAGTCGGGTCAAGATAATAGGTGCACTGGGCCAATTTAAATTCAACCTTATTACGTCGTGACATAGACGCTGTCAGTGCACCTATTATCTTGACCCGATTTAGTATTTAGTCTATTAAAAATAAAACATTCTAAGTGTAATTTTTTCTAAATAAAAACAATGAGTCATAATATGTATAATTTTGTATATTTTTATTCCCACACAATAAAAAATAATATATAGACAAACAAGCAAACTAACCTGTAACAGTGTGTAACAAAAAGGGGGTTACAAGCCGAAAGTGGATAGTTAGGGACATCATTCTGATCAACTTTTACTAGGTATGGAACCGATTTGATCAGAGCAACTTTATTTTTCTTATCTAATTCGTTTCGGGCCAAGCGCACAGCAGACTTGTATGAGGGAGTGAAAAATAAAGTCGCTCTGATCAAGTTGGTCCGTTATTGAAAGTGGTTTAGAATGATGTCCCTTATGGCTTGTAGCCCCCTTTTTATTTCACCCTGTATACAAGTCAATTGCTGCGAGTTTGCTTTTGAACTATACCGGATAGTGGGAAATAATTTCCCACTTGATGAAATTTTGCCTTGTTATTACGAATAATGGGAAACTATTTCCCACCGAAAAAAACCCATTTCCCCCCATTTTATAAAAATAATAATAAAAGATTCGTAATCTATGGACCCAACTTACCATAAAACCATATCTGTTTTTAATTTTTCTCGAAAAAACTATGACTGTTTGATTAAGGGTTATCTGTTTAATTATTCGCAATACTTCAGTTTGTGACACCGGATTGAGGTACATTGAGTTTTTAGTTGGGTTTATGACGGGGCGTCCGGGTATTTTGGCATCTGTGGCCCCTATGGATGAAAAATAGGAATTAAAGGTATTTGCGACACAATTTGGATCTGGATTTATAGTTCCGTTTACTTCAAGTTTTATGTTTTCGTGGTCTTTCTTGGGTTTTTTGTTTGTTCTCTCTTTGATGATGTTCCACATAGTTTTTATTTTATTACTCGATTTTTTTATTTGACGTATGTATAATAGTTTTTTAGAATTATCTATTGTTCTTTTTAATAGTTTTTCGTAGGATTTATAATGGGTTTTCAGTATTTCACTATCGCTGTTAATAGTTAATAGCTTTAGAAGTCTCTTATTTCGACATGAGATCTTTATGCCTTTAGTGAGCCATGTTTTGTTTGAAGTCGATGTAATTTTTATATGTTTTTTAGGAATATGTAAATTTAGAAGTCCTGTCATTATTTTGTTAAAATTATTATAGTTCTCATTTATATTATTATTCTTATTTAATATGTATGGCCAATTTATAGTCTGTAAATTTATTTTGAGATCTTTCATATTGTTGTAACTGAATAGTCTTTTTTGTATGGTCCACGCCCTTTCATTGTCTTTTTGTGGGGTAGTTTTCTTTATTTGTAGGACAGTGGCGCTATGGTGAGTGAAACCTAAATGGTTGACTGTTCCTGGGCATGCTCTATCGACGTAATTGGTAAATATGAGGTCTATACAGGTTGATGATGTTGGTGTAAAGTGTGTAGGTTCTTTAATTAGCTGTGTAAAGTTATATTGTAGCATAGTGCTTATTAGTGTGTTAGATCTCTTGCTAATGGTTAACACATTTGTGTTAAAGTCGCCCCCAATTATTACTTTATGTTTAGAAAATTTGTTACGTATGTAGGGCAATATCCTACTCAATTGTTCAATGTAGTTTTCTTCATTTTTTCCATTCCAATATAGGCTAATTATTATAATACCTTCGTTAATTAATTCAATTCCGCATATTTCTAGACAATATTCCACTGAAAATTTTGATATTTCAGTAATTTCCCTGTATTCTAAGTTATCTTTTAGCAGTATACATACTCCTCCGCCACTACGATTTCTTCGACAATAGGATGCTGCCATTATATATCCGGGTACTTGTATCATGGGAATCTTCTCTTGAGTAAGCCATGTCTCGCTTATACAAAATGATGTATAAGATGTATTTTCTTGAACAAATGCGACTAGTTGGTCTAGTTTGTTGTTGATGCTCTGGATATTCTGGAATAGTAATTTATAATGTTGGTCTTGGTCTGGGTCTTCCACGAAAGGACTGGTTTTTGGTGTGTTCTGTGCTGTTTGGTTAATTCTTATTCTTAAAAAAAAAAAAAAAAAATAATTAGCTGTGTAAAGTTATATTGTAGCATAGTGCTTATTAGTGTGTTAGATCTCTTGCTAATGGTTAACACATTTGTGTTAAAGTCGCCCCCAATTATTACTTTATGTTTAGAAAATTTGTTACGTATGTAGAGCAATATCCTACTCAATTGTTCAATGTAGTTTTCTTCATTTTTTCCATTCCAATATAGGCTAATTATTATAATACCTTCGTTAATTAATTCAATTCCGCATATTTCTAGACAATATTCCACTGAAAATTTTGATATTTCAGTAATTTCCCTGTATTCTAAGTTATCTTTTAGCAGTATACATACTCCTCCGCCACTACGATTTCTTCGACAATAGGATGCTGCCATTATATATCCGGGTACTTGTATCATGGGAATCTTCTCTTGAGTAAGCCATGTCTCGCTTATACAAAATGATGTATAAGATGTATTTTCTTGAACAAATGCGACTAGTTGGTCTAGTTTGTTGTTGATGCTCTGGATATTCTGGAATAGTAATTTATAATGTTGGTCTTGGTCTGGGTCTTCCACGAAAGGACTGGTTTTTGGTGTGTTCTGTGCTGTTTGGTTTAGGTCCTCCACGAAAGGACTGGTATATAATGTGTTCTGTGCTGTTACGTTGATCTGCTGTTGTCGCGTCTTCGATTGTCTTTACGTATTTTGAAGTTCGTCGGTTCCGTTGATTTTGGTTTCTATTATTTTAACTCATTTTCATCTAGGTATTCCGATATCCACAACCCAGTACCTCGAAAATGGTTTCTGTTAGACAACAAATATTTGGTCAGCCTTTTGCTTAGCATCTCGATTTTAAGGGGTCTTCGCCAGCCTCTACGGCCTATCCTTGTAATTTCCTCTACGTATCCAGTGACATTTGTGCCAGATATTTCGTTGAAAACTTGGGCAATTCTTCCGTAGAGTTGATGTTCTGTTTCGTCTCTGTATTCGTCCAATCCATACAGCACTAGGAGTCTGTCATGGTCTCCATCGTGTGTAGATACATTCGGGGTCAAGGTAGGTGTCATTTTTGTTTGATTGTTCTGGTTTTGTATTTGGGGTATAGTAGCATTGGAATTGGTGGTGGTGGGCTTGCAATCTGTAGAGGATGAAGAAGATATAGAGTTACTCTTTATTTCTGCTATATCGCGTTTTAGTAATTCGTTTTCTTTTTCTAAAATTGTAATCTTCTGGGAATGTGTTTCGGTTATCTGTTTTATCTGTAGTATGTTTGTCTCCATAGTATTCAGTCTGTCGTTTATTCCATTTATTCCCATCTGTAGTTGATTGAAGTTTGCACAGAGCTTTTCTTCGCGTTGATCTTGGTTGCTCAGAAATGAGTTTAAAGTTTTTTGTAGTGTTTTTATTTCCATTATTACGTTGAAACTGTTTTGTGAAGGGCTGAATTTCTCCGTGTCTCCGCCTGGTAGTGTGTCGTTTAACGCAAATGAGTAGTTATTGTTAATTTTTTTTGGGCATTTTGATCTCTGTGTTATGTTACAAGTTGATTCGTCTCCCCCGTACCTTTCTATGGTGTCAGTTTGTACATTGGTTCTTATTGGAGTATTAGTATTATCCGTTTTCCGTGTATTGGAGATACATTTTGGGCATTTCCAGCTGCTCTTACGTTCCTTTGACATAAGGTTTAAAAATATTTTTTCTGAAACGCCAACGCAGTCCAGATCATAGTTATCATTGCATATGGTGCAACATAGAAAGTTTTTGCTTAGTAAAGGTTGGAAGCATGCTGAACAATTTTTTTGAGTTGCCATGATAACGTACGTACGTATGCAATTAACAATATAGATTTAATTTCCAACCTGTGCTGCCATCTAGTGTGTGGTAGCACAAAACTTAGTAGTGCCCTCTGGTGTATTGCTTATTTATTAGAAAATGGGCTTTGGGTTTCGCTACTCGTTCATAGATGGCGCTGCTATACAGTCGTTATAGATGGCGCTGATATATGGTCGTTAAATATTGTTTTGAAAAATAATGCATACGTATTTTAGGTTGTTATTTTCTTGATGACACTATTACAGGTTTATTAGTCTCGCCTCGTATGTATAATAATCACTTCATGATAATCCACTGGTGTCACTACAAAACCGAGTTTTTATTGTTGTTTTTTTCACGTTTTAGATGGCTTCTCAGAGTAGAATGGTTTTTCACTATTATTTTCACTAATAATGTTTTCGGTGTGATAATCATTGTTTCATTACATCACTCGACGGCTATTTTACACTTTAAGTACATATTTATTACAGGAAAGTAAGTTTTTACATTTTAAAATAGATTTTAACACTAAGAGCTATTGTTTACATGGCAAGTGCTGCCACCTGTCCCCATGGATTTTAAATTTCTCAAATGGCAATTTCAAGATCTCCAGAGGTATCTTGTTGTAGTAGAGAATGCATTCACCCTTGGAAGAATTGCTAACCTTCGCAAGTCTAAACCGGGGCGCAAGTAGCCTGTGATTATTTCTTAGGTTAACATTACAGCTATCGCTAAGTTTGGGAAATTTTGTAAGGTTCATTCGTACGTACATTATATTATCGAAAATAAATTGTCTAGCTACAGTTAGTATGTCAATTTCTTTAAAAAGCTGTCTTAAGGAGTCTGTGCGTTTTAAATTATAAATTGCTCGAATAGCTCTTTTCTGTAAAATAAAAATATCCGCTGCTTTCCCCCACAACAAGATACCATAGGACATGTCACTATGAAAGTAACTTAAATATACTAGCCTAGATGTAGCCACATCCGTGTTTTGTCTGATGTTCCTAACAACGTAAGCCGCAGAACTTAATTTACCAGCCAATTTTTCTATGTGGGGTCCCCACTGAAATTTGTTATCAATGGTTATTCCAAGAAACTTCGTGTCATTTACTAATTCTAACGTATCGCTGTCTAACACTAAACTGTTCCCAAATTGCCTGACATTTGGGTAGTGAGAATTTGATACATTTGGTTTTACCAGCATTTATCAATAAATTGTTAACTGTGAACCAATTCAAGGTTAAAGATAATACTCTCAAAACTCAAAACTCAAAACGTTTATTCTGTAAATAGGCCACAAGGGCACTTTCACATGTCATTTCATTTCATTTTTTACAGAACATTTGGTATTATTATTTGTATCATAATTGACATTGACAATTGACTCTATTGACATCATCAAAATCTTCTTGTTGTCTTTCAATTTTGAAGACCAGTGAAGTACCATCAGCAAACAACACTATGTTAGTAAATTTTTCCACCATAAAAGGCAGATCGTTAATATATACCAGGAATAAGAAAGGGCCTAATATGGAACCTTGTGGAACGCCAATTTTTACCCCCGATCCATCAGATTTAACGCCGTTGACTTCTGCCTTTTGAATTATATTGCTTAGGTATGATCTTAGTAGATCCAACGCTTTATTTCTAACTCCGTAATGATTTAATTTCATTAGTAACGTGTCATGATCAACACAATCAAATGCCTTCGACAGATCGCAAAAAACACCGATAGCATCCTGTGCGGATTCCCATGCAGAATAAATATGAGATATAAGGGTAATACCTGCATCCGTAGTCGATTTACCCCTAGTGAAACCGTATTGCTTGGCGTGGAGTTGTTTTGTATGGTTGAAGTGTGAGAGCATTTGATTGAGTATAATCTTTTAAGATCGGCCAGATTGTGTGCCACTACCCACGGATGTGGCTACATCTAGGCTAGTATATTTTAGTTACTTTCATAGTGTCATGTCCTATGGTATCTTGTTGTGGGGGAAAGCAGCGGATATTGAAACTATTTTTATTTACAGAAAAGAGCTATCCGAGCAATTTATAATTTAAAACGCACAGACTCCTTAAGAGAACTTTTTAATGAAATTGACATACTAACTGTAGTTAGTCAATTTATTTTAGAAAACATAATGTATGTACGCAAGAACCTTACAACATTTGACAAACTTAGCGATAGCTGTAATATTAACCTAAGACAAAGAGAAATAATCACAGACTACTTGCGCCCTGGTTTAGACTCGCGAAGGTTAGCAATTCTTACAAGGACCAATGCATTCTCTACCACAACAAGATACCTCTGGAGATCTTGAAATTGCCATTTGAGCAATTTAAAAACCATATTAAAGCGACTTTGTCGAAAATGGGATATTACAATGTTCAAGATTACTTAAATGATTGGACTGTTTGAGGTTAATCTGGCTCAACACAGACCTTGCTGTTAATAGTTTTGTAATTATTTATTCCTTCTTATTAATTATGATATTATAAAATTTGTATTAGTTAAGCACAAGCAATTTTTAAAAGAGATATAAAAATCAATATGTGGGAGTTTCTACGCCCTTCCAGTGGTCCAATGTAGAGAAGTGGCAAAAAATGACGAAGTATATGTAAATATCTACAGTAATAAAGACATTTGGAATTTGGAATTTTACCATCAAAAAACCAACCTTCAGAAAAATAGAACGTCTATTACAACATACATACATAGCGTCAGGCGTATTCCCATAGGGTGTGGAACAGGCACAGGTGTGTGTGCCAACGTTAAGTCAGTTATTCAATACTAAGGGTTGCATGACATGGGGGTAACCCATCGCCGCAGCCATGGAGACATTGACGTCTATTATTAAAGCATAATAAGATAGTTAGATAGATAGTTACTGGCGTATTAGTCCTAGGTGTAGACTCATGATGTATGTTAGCATTTCAAAGGGCATTTGATTCAACTTAGTAGTAGCAAACACAATAAACAAGCACTATTCATGTTAAAACGTTCGGCACATTGTGAAACGGTACCAATCGAATGCCGAGTTGCACTGACCCCGTATTCACTAACTCGAAGGAATATTCTAGAAAAGTTTATTTTTTCTGTCGATTGATTGAAGTGAAAAAGGGATCAGCATAGTAAATAATTTTGTATCGAACACGTTTGCGAATTGAACAGTCAGTGACTCTGTGGTTATAGAGACATGATTCTTTTCCTATGGACTCGCTTAGGCTTATAATACATCAAATATTACTCCTCCCTGTAAAGCGCGATATAGGTATCGGCGCAGCTACGGAATAATCAAGGTTTCCTCACGATGTTTACCATCACCGTTTAATGTGCAAGATAAATAACTTAACTCATTGGTACATGCTCAGCACCGGGATTCAAACCTGCACCTCCCGCGTGATAAGCGAGCGTGAAACCGACTAGACCATGGAGCTCTATAATAATTAATTACCTTGTTAAGTAGAACGCCACCGGTATGCGAGTCTCTGCCTCAGGGGTAAACAAACTCTCAGTGATCCCCTAAAATTCCCCTGGTATACCACACCCATAGGTCGAGTTTGCTTGCGAGGAATTTGCCCGGAAACGAGTTAATCTGCGAACGGAAACGAATTAATTTAAACAGCCTTAAAATAAGATGTAGCGTTTTTTTGCAGGGAAAAAGGAGAAGGATATAGATAAATATCTCTGTCCCTTACTGACAACAACTATAACGTCACTTCCGCTGTAGATCCGCTTTCGCGCCAAGCTGTCAACTGTCAGTTTGGAAGTCTTCGGCATAATTTACGTGAAAATTAAAGCGAAATTAAAATTAATTCATGATTCATTCATAATGTAGTTTATTATTATTATCTATGTGATGAATTATGAATTGTATAGTCACTTCCTGTTACAAAAATATTTACTGTTCAAATATTATGATATCCACCTCCGGTTTTTTTTTTATGTTTAAAATTTGGCTACTTCCAGTTTCTGCTGTTAGAATAAAATAAAGTAAGTATGGATTCGACTGTTTCCGGTAAATTTATAACATTTATAAACTTCAGTTTCATAAATGAAACTGTAGTTGTCAGTCATAAAATAATTTTAAAATCCTATTTAGGAAACGGA
This sequence comes from Argyresthia goedartella, assembly GCA_949825045.1. Lineage (NCBI taxonomy): Eukaryota > Metazoa > Arthropoda > Insecta > Lepidoptera > Argyresthiidae > Argyresthia > Argyresthia goedartella. The sequence goes on from OX463824.1 coordinate 27,718,235, forward strand.
AGTTACTTACTTCAGCGAGCATTAATTTGTACGCTGACGCAATGGAAGTCAACTTTTGACGGGAAACGAATGGCAGCAGAATACTTTCGGATGGACTCTCGATCATTCTTTATCCAGCAGTAGTCTCGAAAGATCTTATTGAAGTAGAAGGAGACTTCATAATTCGTTTCGTGGATTACTAATCAGCCTTTGATCCTGTTCAACACGAAGTGCAAATAACGGTAAGGGTAAGAACAAGCTGCGCGGGGGGTGCGGTAGCATGTTGCACGAGCGCGGGGAAGAGGGGTGGCGCGGGCGGCAAGCTATTAGGTATAGCGCGAGCCTCGATGGGTGGCTGCCTATAATCGGCCTAGCAACAACATTATTAGTGGAAGAAGAATAAGACGAATTTGAGGATGACAAGCTTTGAGATGGGCTCGCATTGATGAAATGAATATGCGAATGATGAGTGCTTGAGCAATACCGACAGCTACGTGACGATTTGCAATCTCGAATATGATGGCGCGGACTAAGGAAATTAAAACACAAGCGGCTTTTTTTAGCAAAATTATAGCGTTCTATTAGAGTTTTAGATATATAAGTTGAACATTGATATAAGTGATGCGGGTGAGACGTATAATTATAACAAACACATGCGTTTACGTCAAAGGAAGTGGCCGTGGTCTCAACAGCGGTTGTACCTATTCTGAGTTTTATCCCCAGTCGCAGACTTATTCTGGCTTGAAGTCGCTGAGGGTCTTCTGAACGCTAACAAAAGTTTTATAAGATTTGCTTTGCGGATTTTGTTGCGAATTATTATTACTAGCACAGGCGGGGTGCGACGAAGATTTAGTAGGCCCACGAACCTGCAAACCTCCCTCAGGCCTGCGACGGATGCGGAGAGAGTAATTTCGACCTAAACCACGCATTAAACTGCAATAAAGGAGGATTAATAAAAAAAGGACATGTTCAGATGATTATAAAAATTGGGCCGAACTAGCCTGGGGAACTAGCACAATAGAACCCATAATGCAAGATGCAAATATAAATTAACCAGCACTTATAGGTGATCTGCTACTAAACAGTGATTGGGAACCTGCAAGGAAAGCGTTCTTCGACGTACGCATAGTAAATGCTGACGCTTCCTCAGCTTACAGCAACCTCACCTGGCAAAAAACAGCACAGAGACATAGCCGAGAGAAACACACAAAATACGACCGAGCAGCTGAAGACCTTAAGCCTCATTCACCCCACTAGTAATTTCATGCAATCCATTGCATAGGGCTCCAGCCCTAGGAACTGAATATAACAGTTTTTAAAAAAAACGCATCAAAACTTAACGAGAAATGGGGAAAAGCGTATTCTCAAATAGTGTACTGGCTGAAAGTGATAATACAAATCTCAGTTATAAGAACAGTTTCCATGAGAGTAAGAGGCACGAGAAAACATGTCAGGGCCTTTCAATGCGAAGATGGAGCAGGAATACTTTGGTGACAGCTTGATCTCCTAAAACAGAAATACCTATATAGGTTATATTATATTTACTTACATATACTTTACAAATTATAGGTGTGTTATATTCTATGCCTACTTGTCGTATCTTCTAAGTTCTATTTGGTGTATTATTTGTATTGAATAAATTATTATATAAAATTTTATTATAATTCAAAAAGATTTAGTAGGTAAATTAGCACGGCTCAGAACTCTGTTTTGATCTCTAACGAACTAAATCAACTCCTTCGAGTTCGGAAAAACTTCATTATCGCGAATATACATTTCAAAACTTTTAACGGTTTCAACATCCAATGTTTTAAAACGCAAAGGAACAAATATAAATTTAGCGAGGTCTTCGATACCAATTTGCTTTAAAGTGGAGATAATGGTGGAATATGTATCCACAAAACCTTCCAGAGAGAAAATTCCAGTGAATGTCTAAAAATTGACAGGCGAAACGATTTTGTCAACTGAGCGTAGCATGTAGGATCAGCGATGACGTCACTTTACTAGTCAGATGATCGGATCGGTTGGGCTCATTCGGCACTCGCACTACAAACACGAACAAAAATTAAATGACCAAGTAATATTGCGTTGTATTAAAACTAAATAACTTATTTTTTGTGTGCCAATAAGCCCTAAAATTAGAAAAAATGGATAAACGCGTTAAGGAGAGCAGATCCTATTGGAAATAAAAGTAGTGCTTACTGTTGTGAAGATCATTTTGGCTTAAGTTTTACGCCCTTTATTAGATGTGTTACTTATAATACGTGTACCTAATTCTTTTAATTTGTTGTTATGTTCAATTTATGTTTTTTAAGTTTAAAGAAGATGAAACTATGCTCAATAACATCTGGAATAAGCAAGAGTTTGATTGCGTATCGCGTGTTTCTAAAGCGAAACCGAGATTGAATGGTGAACCAAGTCTTTAAACCTTAGGACCTGATACAATAATGCAGTTTAGCTTGTCGGGGATATCGTAGGCCTTAATAGTACATTACTTCAGAGGGAAGAAAGTGACAGTTCCATACCGAGATTATGGCATTTGCGCCACGAGCTTGCGAGGGGCGCAAACCATTTGAGGTATGGAACTGTACTTTATCCTGAGGTATGTATAGTGCTTTTTATTACACCTACGAGGAAAATTATAGACATAAATGCATCCATATTTTACAAAAAACACAAAGGTAAATGCTAAATCAATCGAAGTTTTTGCGAAAATGCGCGGGCTTTTCCTTTTTTTATTCGCCCGTTTCTGGAGTAGGCTAAGATCATAAGGTCATGCAGCCACTTCTTCCGTGATTCCGCGCGTTTTATATACAAAAATAATTTCGTTTTTAATTTTCTGTATGCACCAAGGAGGTTGGTAACTGGTAAAAAAAAACTGTATGTGGCCAGTAACAATTTACTTGAACTTTAATTAGTAGACAGTTAAAGTCTCTTTGCAGTATGACTGCTAACAAATAAAAAAAAAAGAAAACCGGGTATGTAATGGAATTTCATACATACTTCCCACCCTTGGGTCGGAAGGATTTTCATACAAACTTCCATACCTTGGGATGAAAGGATTTGAAGGGCGGGATAAAGGCGTTTCTTCCCTCTAATTGGTATAATTAGTATGTATTTTCAGAGCAGGTGTGATAAAAAGATCATTGTACCCACTGTTACGTGTCTTAAAGAATCAAATCTTACTAACCGAATACTTTCCGAATCTTCAGTATGAACTTGGCTGTTTAAAAATAAATGCCACCTTATATATGTTTATCTACACACGTATCATAAACCCTCTTTACTGCGTACAAAAACCGCACGTTACCATCAGCATAATGTTAAACTACTTGGTAAAAACTCATTTCTTATCTGAAAAATTTCACATTATTACCATAATGTGTAATTTTTCTACATATTATGACATTCAAATTTCGAACGCCGACGCCCGCCTGCGTGCCGCCCCTACTTTGTTTGTGAATTTGGTACTACTGAAGAAGCTAAACAAGTGCAAATAAATTATCAATGCCACAATGCCGGTCGAACATGAGGTTCCTCAACATTAAAGAGAGCTTATGATATGTGAGTAGATAAACTAGTGTATGTAACTGTACATAATTAGGCATTTTGTAGCAGTCACATAAACTATTAATATATTACATTCATTAAAACATATTTAAAGATGATACTTGTCTCCAAGTCCTCATTCTCGTGAATGAATGAGGACTTGGAGACAATATTGAAGCTCAGGAACCAGTGATAGTAAGGCAATTGTGTTTAGACTCAGTTTGTGAAGGATGATGAGCTAATTTTGCAAACTTGGTGTCATGAGCTGATGACGGAATGAGGACTTGGATGGGTACTAGAACTCAGGAACCAGGAATAGTAAGGCAGTCGTGTTTGGACTCAGTTTGTTAAAGATTATGAGCTGGTTTCGCAAACTTGGTATCATGAGGTGGCGATGGAATGAGGACTTGGATGAGTAATGGAACTCAAGAACCAGAAATAGTAAGGCAGTCGCGTTTGGACTCAATTTATTAAGGATGATGATCTGGTTTGGCAAACTTGGTGTCATGTGCTGGTGGTGAAATGAGGACTTGAAGAGTACTGGAACTCAGGAACCAGAAATAGTAAGGCAGTCAAAGTTCAAGTCAAAGTCAAAGCATCTGTCTTACTATTTTTATTTATATCTAAGTTTGATAACACAATCAAGCAACTTAACTATCCAATTAAACTAATAGGAATAAAGGAATTCCACGATATCCCTTTGCTGTACCATCAGACAAGTATCCTGTCATATACCAAAAATCAAATTCTCACCTGAATCGTCTGCATTTTCCGGGGAATGTTTTGGTCTAATAAAAGCTGTAGAGTATATAAATATATTGAGCTCAAAACATTCATTAATTTTGATAGACTCACTTAGTTATCTCTAGGCTTTTGTGAAATTCCCTTTTTTTGTTATTCTTTACCTGTTATTTCAATGATAAGAAATCTTCTGTCGAATTCCATAGAAAAGGGTCTTTGTGTGTTCTTTGCCTGGATTCCATCTCATTGTGGGATATTATGAAAGGGCAGACAAATAGCTTATGAAGCGGTGGAGTGTGGAGATATGTTCCCATACAAAAACTTCCTTCCTGATTTATCTTGTCTGCCCACGCTATTCATGCTCGACTCTTGGAATAAAATTTGGGAAGAGAATAAGAGATTTTTTAAAAACATACAACCGATAATACCGCTAAAGCCATGGTTCCTTAAGGCCTAGCTCGGAAAGTCTCTTACGTCTACATTATCCGGATACGCTTAGGACACACGAGCACACCGGCCCACGGTTCACGGACGATAATTTTACGTGATAACGTTATAAAAATCGCTTAGGCCGATCGTGCCTCTCCATGGCTTGTTCCGGGCTCTCGCTTGCACGCTCGGCTCAGGCGGAACGTGACAATGTAACGTGACCCTTTTTCGTGCGTGCAGCCGTCGTTCATCGATTTATAAGACGTTATCACGTCAAAAACTCAAAAATGAAAATGACGTAGGGAGGCAGTTGCTCACGTGCGAAGGAAATTCTTGGATCCTACACCCTTCACGTCCTCCTGAGTGCTAAGGAGTGACAAATCATTCTGAAGACGTAAATTTCCATCGTAGTCTTTCAAACACACTCGACCTGGCAAAATTAACCTCAAAAGAGTTTAATTTTGCTAAAACAAATCAAACGAGTCCAAACTCTAGGGGTTTACTAGTAGCCGTTGAAGAGTTCCACTATCTACCTTCAGGTCCCATCATCAGATCCGCTCGATACCTTCACCAATTCATCAAATACTCACCGAGACGATTCTAAAGAGCCCAAACTCGGTGGGATCGCGTGATTTTACTACAGAGTTACTGTGAACACCATCCGCCTCCACCATCAGATTAGCTCGATGGTATCATATTATTGCAATGTCACCGATCTTACATAATTATTCCAAATTTTAGCTCAATCGGAAACCGGGAAGGGGGTAAATCATTACTTGCAAGATTTGTTTACATAGTTAGGTATTTCCTTAGTTACAGGTGAACCTACTAAAAGCGTGTTATTTTTAATAATACAGAGGAATAAAATGGCGTAACGCAACGGCAAATCTATGCCGCAAAAGTCCGACGCGAATACGGGATACCTTCTTTATACGTATATCTATATCAGTTCAACGCCCTTAGGTACACACACAGCAACATTACGTAAACATTAGTCCTCCATCCTCCACCGAAGAACCCCGATAATCCCAAATATTCGGTATTGTGTTGCTCATCAAAAGCACGCGTCTTGCCGTTCATAAATCACAACATATGTACCGTCGACAAAAAAATCAATGACACAATCAGAGCGCGCGAGCAAATCGACAGATAACTATGTACGGTACACGCCTCTAGGGGGCGCTTCAGATCAGGGCGATTCCTAAATAGTTTGGGGAATTTGGTTCTTAATTGGTATTTTTCCAAATTTCTATAACCTTGCCATTTCCCATACGGGCTGGCGGAGGTACAATTGTGCCCACTTTTAGCCAGTCATTCAATACTCCATTTAGCGTGACAGGTGTCTAGCCCAACGCCGTAGCTATGGACTAATGAAGATTTCCTCACGATGTTTTCCAGCGCTGTTAGAACTTCTGTATTATGTGCTTAAGATAAATTACCTATCTCATTGGTACATAGCCATCACCGGGATTCGAACCTGCAACTCCTGCGTAAGAAGTAAGCGTGAAACCCACTAGACCATGGAGCTCAAACGTGAAATACACTAGACCTCGGAGCTCTAAAACAAGTTCGTTCGAAAAACATGGCATTGAGAGTTATATTTATTTTTTTACTTAAATCGTACAGCATTTACCACATATCAAAATATAGGATTACTAACAGGATAATAACACAGCCTAAAGTGGGCAAAAGTGTAAATCCTCCACCGGACAAGGTTTCACGAGAGGGTAGAGGAGGCCTACCCTCCTGTAGGTAGACGAGATGGGACGATAACCATGTAACCAGGTAGGAGTTGCCCGCACCCGGAGCGAGTGAGGGAATATTAATCAGGCGCTCACAGCCCCGGCCGGATGATTGATTAGGCGCTGTACCGTCAGCAATGACGAGTGACGCTCGCACAATGCGAGCAAGAGAGGTGTTCTTGCGAGTGACAGATAGTGGGGGGTGAAGAGCAGTGGATTGTGTGGGAATCAACTGAATTACTTAATGTGTATTTTAGATTAGCGTCTGTATTGTCTTTATGGTTTCCGTAACAGAAATTGTATGCTCTCTTGTATGTTATGAGTTAAATCAAGGGGATTTTAGCTCATTATTGTTTGATTTATTTTTAAATTAACACTGTTTTTATTTAATTATTATATTTGTTTGCCGAACGCGAACTCATAATTTTATAATTTCTTTATCTTGACATCTTCTTTCTCTTGATTTTTTTAAGCATGAGTACAAAACATTAATAGAAAACCTAAAATACATTCGTAATTCACATGTATAAAACCGTCGTGTGTAAAACTATAAGTAACTATAAGTAGGCACTTACATGTGCGCAGCAATCAGTCACACCAAAACAAACAATCAACAAACTACCAAAAAGCCATCGTCTCATCCCGCACGTCTGAAGCACTTACGAAATTCTTACCACTCAATGCGAGAACTCTCGACAACTTGCTCTGACAACGGTACTTCAGACGTTCACGCAGAGACCATCTGAAAAGTTGTGTGCAAACTCGAGCCTTCATAACATTCAGCAGCAGACAGCAGTCTTGGTCATCAGATGGAGTAACTTTGGAATCGATGCCTAGTGGAAAGATGATATTTGTGTGGAGTATTGAAGAAGAAATTTCCTTTTTCAAACTCAAATCAGTTATGTACTCATTAGTTTAGTTGATCATATTTGCTTTATTTTTTATTTTTTTCCATGAAATGCGTTATTTTGCCTTCTTGCAATAAATGATTTGGTTTGATTTGATTTGATTTACTCACACGGATATAGTAGTCGGCTATTCCGTACAGTTTTGTAGCTTCTTTTATATGTAACAGACAGTTTAACGATGTACGTTGAAAGAGTTGACTATGGTAGAGGGAGAAGAAGCGTTGTCGATTTAAGAATCGCCTAATGGCAAGTTCTAGTGTAGAACATACACCTAATGTAATAATAACTGTTTTCGAAAATATAATGTATGTACGTAAGAACCTTACACCATTTTCCATACTTAGCGATAGCTGTAATGTTTACCTAAGAAATAATCACAGACTATGTGCGCCCCGGGTTAGACTCGCGGGGTTAGAGGTTAGCAATTCTTTCAAGGGGGCATTTTCAGTGCATTGTCTACTACAATAAGATTTTGAAATTGCCATTTGAGCAATTTAAAAAACATGTTAAAGCGACTTTGTCGAAAAAGGGATATTTCAATGTTCAAGATTACTTAAATGAAGGGACTGTTTGCTTATTTGTGCTTATTAATCATAATGGTGCTTATTAATCATAATGATTAAAATTTTCATATTTGTATTGGTTAAGCACAACCAATTTTTAAAAGAGATCTAAAAATCAATCTGTGGGAATTTCTACGCCCTTCTTCTCCCACAGTGCAAAAATGACGTTTGCTAAGTATATGTAAATATCTACAGTAATAAAGTACTTTGAATTTGACTCTGAACACGCCTAAATGATGTGCTATTATTTCCTACAAGTGTATGTATCGTTGTGCGTTTTCAAGTGGCTTGCAATAATGTTGTACGGTTGTTCGCACGACGTCATAGCACCGCATGAAAAAGTGTTTACACATAATTAAAGTAAGCGTAAATGCAGCCCATTAATGATACCGCCAAAGAGCACAGGCGATATCCGGGCACGAGTAAGATTGAGCCATATTCCATCACGCTGGCTCAGTGCGAGAAGTTTTACGACTACTATTACCAACCAAGTAGCGACAGTAGCCGGGTCCTACAGCTTAAAGTATCATCCGAAAAAATAAGTATCTCATTGGTAAGTGATCAGCACTGGATTTGCACCTGCTACTCCTGCCAATCGTGTTTTGTACAAGGTACGTATGGGCTTATGTAGAACTGTTTATCAAATTGACGAAAAAGTTACATCCAAAAAATACATTTTCATCCAAAATTTTAATTTTAATTTTAGCCCATAAATGTCCTAACCGAGGGGCACATGAGTTTAGCCGGATACGGGTAAGATTAAGCCGTACTTCATCACGCTGGCTCAGTGCGGGTTTATGGAGGGGTTTTACGACCACTATCACATAGCGATAGCAGCCGGGACCTACTGCTTAACGTGTCATCCGAAACACTGAACGTCCGATAATGCACTTAAGATAAATTAATTATCTCTTTGGTACTCGGTCAGATTTGAACTTGTATCTCCAGTGTGGGAAGCAAGCCTGAAACCCATTAGACCACTAGGAGCTCTTCTAAATTTAGCAAATGATCATCAAAATTATTTATACTAAACTGCAGCCTAATCGACCCTGCCTACGAAGCCTAGGGTCCCGGGTTCGAGTCCCGGTGGGGGCAAATATTTCTTTAATGAGAACGGATGTTTGTACCCTAGTCATGTTTGTTTACCTATCTAAGTATAATATTTATCTCTATAAGTATGTGTATCAAAATACAGGGAATCCTAGTTTGGGGCTAGCTCAATGTGTGTAAATAGCGCAATAATAAAAATACCTTGGAGACAAGGTATTATTATTATTATTATATTATTATAATCTTACTCGTAGCCGCGTAAATGCCCGTGCCTCTCGATGGAGACAATAATGGCTACATTTATTATTTAAGAGGCTGCTAAAGAACGCTCAATTAAAGTATCGCCATCTTTAAAAGAAGACCTACAATTCACACAGTAATTAAGAGAGCTGTATAAAAACCACTAGCGGAACATAAAGCCAGTAAGGACTCGAATGAACTTTCCGATTAACCGCCAGTCGGCCGGATCCGAATAGAGGTCACTGAGTTGTGCAGACCGGCCGAAACGAGAGGCCGAAACCGAAATCGAATCTTGTTTTCAGCTTTTTCTCTTGTTGCAGAGGGGCAGATATGCTCTTACTAGGCAGTTTTTCCTATTTCTAAATGATTGTAGTGCTTTGTCTCGTATGCCACAGGAGATGAACTTGAGGATCACTTGCCCTGCACGCTTGCCCTTCTGTGGTTGTGTGGTACTTTCAATATCCTTTGGAGTTAGGTCTAATGACCTAATCATAAACTTAGGAGCACTTAATACAGCTACAATTTAGGTCAACCTACCTCTCTTGATATTTGGTTACGAAACATTTATGAAGTCGGTTAAGAACACCAACAAAATTTCAATATTAAACTGCAATTTTACGACAGCTACTAAATTAGTACTAGTGTTTAGCCAAACCGAAAGGTTTAGCCGCTTTGAAGTCGAAATCAAAAGTTTGGCCGAAGCCTCGATTGTGGCCGAAACCTAGCCGAGGCCGAAACCGAAACCAAAATTGCGGTCGGTCTCTACTGAAATCCTAAATCCCTCGGATCGTACCGCGGGCCATTTTAATTGTTACTCAACTTCTCGAATTTGAAAACTTTGGCAATCGCTGCTCTATTCTTACGCGATCAGATTACTTTATGCCTCTTTACCGATAAAGATTTTGATTAGGAAGTTCTGATCACCTTTGAAACGCGGGAAAACGATGAAAAGAAACACAATTTCTTGTAAAGAAAGCGCTGTGAACCGAAAACCTAGCCAACATCTAGTAGAGATAGAGAAAAAGTTTAGTCCGTGTTGAATTCGAATTGAATTGATGAAAATCAAACTCAGACTATAATCAAACTAGCTGCTAAATCTCAAGCCGTGTGTTATATAAACGGAATTAGCTGGACCGGGTTGCAGATTAACTTAGTATAAAGGACGGCCTGGCGAACGTAGGTTTACCATTAAATACCTCTGCCGAACAAATCGAAGCGGCACTTATTACATGGACTTGAAACAGTCGATTACATCAACGTTAAATTGTCGATACACTTATCTACATCTGCATACAAAATCCCTTTGACCCGGTTCTATTCATCTTGTACAAAATCTAATATGCAAGGTAAGAACCCGACCGTACTCATAAAGTGCGCGATCATGCTACAAGTGACGGAAATCGTCAAACACGTTATTATGCCTTCGCATGTGGAACCATGGATAACCGATCAAAAATTCCACCTATCTACATATCATTCCTAGTATAGTCGGATTACCGTAAATCTGGGCCACATCATACATATTGTTAGAACACACAGAGGTATATTTTATTCATTTTGTTAAAGTCACCTTTGATCGAGCCGCCTTGGCGCTTGCTGACTCTTTTCAGAGAACGCCAAAGAACCAAAGAATGTCGCTTCTAGCGTTCACCCATAAGTGAATTTTCTAGTTTGTATCGAAACGCCCCGGTAGTGAAAGCTTTTGTTTACTCTGCTAAGTATACCGAAAATATTTCTTCGTCCTTGGGAGGACAATGAAGTGTCTCAAGGTGAAACTTTAAGTGAACCAATGTTGTGTAAAACATGTCAACAATTTATTGTAATGTCCGATGGACACATCTTTATTTTTAATTTCACTTAACTTTCCGTGTACTCTTGTTTCATTAAAATGATCTTTGCTACCTAACTCATGTGTATTTGTATTCATATTATATTATAATAAATACAATTGCGTGCGGGTGTAGGTATCGTTTTACAATAAATTGTTTACATGTTTTACACAACCCCCTTTTTTTCGTTGGTTCACTTAAAGTTTCGCACCGGACGCCACACAGTTCTGGGTGAACGCACTAAAAAGAAAATGTTTAACACACATGCTCAATCTCATACTTTACTCAAACCACTAGACTTCGGATGCGCCAGGTAAACGCCGCGCCACACGTTATGAGCGGTGGCCTTGAAAACTTTTCAATACCAGTACATATGCGCTGTAATTCCCGCCAACGTCGCCCAGCGCTCTTAATTCGTGGTGCAAGGTATAATATTCATGGAAAAATGCGAGAATGGCCGCACAGTATCCACATTTCGTTCCGCACGCACACGCACACATTGCCGAGTCTCAGAAGATAGTCGGACCCAGGACAGAGTTGCCAACTTTGCCAGCCCGGCCGGCCAGGGCTGCGCTCGGGTTTATTCATTCAAGTTGTGATGTGTGACTATTGTCTCGCTCTTGCTCTTTATACAGCTCTTGCATTAGCTTGCCTTCGCCTGGCGCCTGAGCAGAACGTGGTATCACCCTTAGCCGTTTTAGCCAGAGTAGTAGTTATCATCCAAACAGGACCTTTTTACCCATCCATTTCGCGTTCGCTGTAATGACCAATGAGCGTGTCCATATAAAAAAAAAGTTATGAGCTTGCCGGTTTCCACGATTGGATTCATCAATTTTTTCGTGATAAATATGCATTAAAACGTAGGTTATACGGTACATTATGATATTCATCATTAATTAGTTCAATCAGTATTTCTATAAGAATAAAACAAAAATGCATTCTGCGTTTTAATACCAGTACTCCACATATTTCTACCTCATTTCAGTTTTGCAATGCATTTGTAAATTGTCGTATTTCGTCTCTTTTAATCAAGATATTCTGAAATGTTATGAGGGGACAGGTATATAATTTAATTATGATGTCACAACAACCAATATTCATTGCAATTTTCTACTAAGATAATATACGTCACTATTTTCAAAATATAGGTTAGTTTTTTTGTCATTTTCACCTTCAATTTTTAGATGCCTCCAAAAAAGAATCTCCACGCCAGAGACCTCGACAATCTCAAAAACAAATGAAAAACTATTGATTTGCCTTGTTTTATTTAACAATTACCCAAAATAACCGATATACTCTAAATTTAACAGAAAGCTCATTGGTCAAATGGTTGACCCTATTCACTATATACACTATGTATTAAATTCTCACTGGTCAACTGGTTGACCGCACATTTCGGTTCCAGATGCTCACTGCTCATATTGTTGACCACCTGTTTTTTAAGCATTTTCGGAGTGTGACATAAATTTTGAGAAATCACTTTATTTGTTTAACCCAACAGAGCCACATATCCAAAAATGAAATTGATTAGCCAAAAATATAAAATTGCCCTGTAAAGGGTTGAGGTACGCAAACATTAAAAAGTAACTACTGGCGCATACATTACTTCTGCCCCCACACTAGGATACACTGTGTCGTGGAAAAAAACAGCGATGTCACACACGTTTACACAACCAAGACCTGGAATTAAACTTTTTCTTCCTCCCCAGCTGGGATTCGAACCCGCGACAACCCGCAGAGGTCGTCACAGAAACGAATTTGTAGGTTTTTACGCCTCGATCACAACCTCATATTTTTTTTTAAAACATTTAAGATTAATATACAGGCACATACTTTGCTCCTGGCCCCACACTAGGACACCCTGTGTCGTGAGCACCAAAAACAGCGACATCACACACATATAAACATCCAAGACCTAGGTATTTATTTTTCTTTATCCCCAGCCGGGGATCGAACCCGGGACCTCTCGCATGGTAGGCAGAGCCAAAACCACAACGCTACAGGTCGTCATCGTGTTCTCATCGTCTCCCAGCATCCATAGTACCGCTTCTACCCAAAGAGCTCCAGCCCAAAAACCTCCTTTGATCTCGACACTCTAGTATTTCTTTGTATCCGAACATTATTCGAGTAATGGAGTCACGCGCCCGCTAAACGTTCTCGATTCGATCTCGTTACTAAAAAGGATCAATGTCGATTGTCGATAGAACATTTCAATGCCTCATGTTTCTGCAGCTGATCTGCTGTGTATGTTTTGTTTTGTTGCTGTTGTGAATCTTCATAATCTAGTGCCACAAAGTGACGGCGTCGCTAGCGTCACGGGCACAGGAATTATCTTTCATAATGGCAACATTAGTTCTCGTTGTGGCCGCCACGGATCGATACTCAATACTCAATACTCAATATTCAATCATGTATTGCACTCCATAGGTTTACAAAGATGGTAAAAATAAATTTAACAAAGTACCAAATATGGACCCTGGCACTTGCGTGGGAATGTAGTCTCCTCTAGGAGGACACTTGAAAGTTACATTATGACTTACTTCTAAGTTAAATTCAAGAATTTTAAGATTTAGTTAAACTTTTATATTTATATATAAACATATTTATTTCTCTATAATCTTCAGTCATCATCATTTTTATATATTATATTATCTATTTCAGTATACATTTAGTTATGTATTAAATATATTTTAAGTTTATTTTCTAGTGGAGTTTTTATTAATTTGGTATATAGGTAGGTACAGTAGTAGTAGTATTTAGGTAGGTATAGTAAATATATCTTCTAAATATTCATTTAAAGTATTGTAACATATTGATATTAATAATTGTTTTAAAAGGTTTATAAATGTATTGTTGTTTATTTCTGTTCTAATATATTCGGGTAATTTATTGTATATTTTGATTGACATTATCAATGGGCTAGATGAGTGCAGTTTCAGGCGGGAGGCGGGCAGTATTAGATTATTTTTACGGGTGGGTCTTATAGAGTAGTTAGTAGGTATATTTTCTCTTCTTTCTTTCTATAAAATTACAAGTTTCAAAAATGTAAATGCTTGTTAATGTGAGGAGCTCAAGCTTTTTAAAGTGAGGTCTACAACTATCGGTTGACTCCAAAATTTACCAAAATTTGCGACGATTTTGCAGAGTAAAGATGGAAGAGATAAGTTTTGTGGTCGTAAAAGACCATATAGAATTTTTCTACTTAATATTTTAAAGGTTGGGAGTCAGCTTTAAATATGCCTCTCAGTTATTTGCCAAGGCGGACAGGTAACGGGAATATTCTTGAAGTTCTCTGCGGAGCGGCTCGAGGTTCTAGGGCTGGGGAAGTAGTAAAAAGTTCTCCAGGTCTTCGATGTGTTTATGTGTGGGCTGTCTCTGTTTTTGGTTCCCACGAGACAGGGTATCCTAATGGCTAGAAGCAATGTCTGTGCTTGTAGATAATTTTTTTTTCATAATTTCATAATTTCTTTATTGCACACAAATCATACAAAAAACAAGAGTTACATAAAAAGAGTGTACAAAGGTGAGCTTATCTCTAATAAGAGATCTCCTCCAGCAAACCAGGCAAACAAGGGAAAAGTTGATGGTTGAGCAGGGGTAGACGTATGTGTACAATATATAAAATAATAAATTAAATAATAACTATAATAATATACTATAGTTATATAAATATATAAATGTTGTTATTTTGTCACATAAAAACGTGGTTGCAAGATACCTTGCTATGAGTCCTTCTGCTACCCCGGCGGGTATACCAGAATACCGCATTGAATAGATGAAACTACTGTCCCTTTTAACAGCATCTTGTTCGAAATATGACATCGTACTTAGCGACCAACACAATTAGGCGCATGATAATACTGCGGTTTCGGCGCCTGTACCCGGAGGGGTACACACAATACGAAAGTATGACGAAAGTATACTTACGGACCTGTACCTACAAGTTACGTATGTACTATACGGTATGAATCACCGCTCCGGTGTTCCTTCCGTTATAGCAAAGGACGCTTAGCTGTCATGCGCCTAGTTGTGTTGGTCACTTAGAATAATCGATGTAATTTTTCGAACATGATGCGATCCCAGTAGCAAGCTGTTAGCGAAACAATAAAACCCACGTAAACCTTGCCAGGAATCCTAGAAAATAAAAGATGACAACATTTGCATGCTGCATTTATTTACAAGTATTTCCTACCAAGGTAAATTAAACATCTTAGCATTTTAATTGAGTTTTGATCCTTATTTAAAAGCGTATAGGGGCTCAGGGTAATGTTAAGTTGATTGTACTTGTAAAATTGCACATAAGGGAGACTCAGAATACAGTCAATTTGGAAACGAAGAGCTTCATTAGATGGAATCTGTGGATGGAATGTAGCGGGCATAGATATAAAAAATATAAATAGATATGAATTTGACACTTGTTTTTTTTTATTTTTGTATCAAACAGAGGTAATACGATTAAAATCAGTTAACGAATCGGCCAACCTCGGATATTCTCGTGAATCCCTCATCTCTCACTAGAGAGAGAGAGAGATCTGATTTAGTCGCTGATATCCGCGAAAAGCCGAATCTTTAACTGATTTTATCTACACACGTATTATGATACGTGTGTAGATAAACCCTCTTTACTGCGTACAAAAACCGCACGTTACGGTCAGCATAATGTTAAACTACTTGGTAAAAACTCATTCTTATCTTATCTGAAAAATTACACATTATGACCATAATGTGTAATTTTTCTACACATTATGACATTCAAATTTCGAACGCCGACACCCGCCAGCATGCCGCCCCTAGTTTGTCTGTGAAGGTGGTACTGACATTCAAATTTCGAACGCCGACGCCCGAAGTTGGTGCTACAGAACAAGCTAAACAACTGCAGAGCCACAATGCCGGTCAAACATGCGGTTCCTGAACACATCAAAGAGAGCTTATGATATGTGTGTAGATAAACTAGTGTATGTAACTGTATATAATTAGGCATTAAAACTCTCGAGTGATATTATTATGAAACTCGCCTTCGGCTCGTTTCATAAACCCACTCTCGAGTTTTAATGCCCTCCATTATGTAGCAGTCACATAAACTACTATTAATCGTATTGTATTTGTAACAGTCTTAAATACATCATTTACATCACAAAAACCACGGAGGTTTGTGCGTAATACTGGCATTCATGCGTACAAGGTAAAGTACAGTACATATACTCGCAGGTACGAATATTAGTGGGTACATTGTCATTTCACTTAGTGTCGAACAATAGTCAGAGACGAGCAAACTATTCGGCTAGCTAGTCTTTAGGTACATAGGCATTCATAGCTCTGGTCGTTGTTCAGCCCCGTCACTGAGGAAGATTTTATTAAATTTGATTTTCAAATTATTACGGTTGATTATATCTTTTAATTGAGTAGTAGCGTGATCACCGTAGTAGTTGTGAGCTCTGGTATTACTTCTTTATTTGTCACCTTTCGTGTCTGGATGCTTTGGGAGACAGTTTTATGTGTATGAATGGCAACATATTGTTCATTAATAATATCATACTTAAATTTAGTGTTGGTTGGTAAGATAGATAAGAGAAATATAAGAGTGTAAAAATATTTTGAAATTGCCATGACCTTTTTCATCGCTTGAAGGCCTGAATACTCAAATAATAATATGGCTATCTAACTCAATACAGGATACCTCTATTTCTCTTTCAACAGTAAGTGCAAGAATGTATTTCCGTTGTTTCACCTTAATATTTTTTTTTTATTAAGATTAAAGGACCACCTCTATCAGCATCTTTCTATTGTAACAACTGACAATTTTGTAATTATTAATGTTAAAAGACGTCATATTTTCCTTTAACCAGTGTTCTGTAACACTAATAACATCGATGTCAGATTTTTTAGAAATAAATCTAATACAAGTTCTTTGTTCAACAAAACAGCTGATTTAATGTTGAACTTGGTTATACCAACTATAGCTGCGTCGCATATATTATATGCTAACAATGTAGCTACTAATTTTCTATATTTATTAGACAGGTACTACGTATCCTGAGTCAGAGTAAAGTTATGAATAAAATTATTCATGTCGAAATATAAAATAGAACCCGACCGTACTCATAAAGTGCGCGATCATGCTACAAGTGACGGAAATCGTCAAACACGTTATTATGCCTTCGCATGTGGAACCATGGATAACCGATCAAAAATTCCACCTATCTACATATCATTCCTAGTATAGTCGGATTACCATAAATCTGGGCCACATCATACATATTGTTAGAACACACAGAGGTATATTTTATTCATTTTGTTAAAGTCACCTTTGATCGAGCCGCCTTGGCGCTTGCTGACTCTTTTCAGAGAACGCCAAAGAACCAAAGAATGTCGCTTCTAGCGTTCACCCATAAGTGAATTTTCTAGTTTGTATCGAAACGCCCCGGTAGTGAAAGCTTTTGTTTACTCTGCTAAGTATACCGAAAATATTTCTTCGTCCTTGGGAGGACAATGAAGTGTCTCAAGGTGAAACTTTAAGTGAACCAATGTTGTGTAAAACATGTCAACAATTTATTGTAATGTCCGATGGACACATCTTTATTTTTAGTTTCACTTAACTTTCCGTGTACTCTTGTTTCATTAAAATGATCTTTGCTACCTAACTCATGTGTATTTGTATTCATATTATATTATAATAAATATAATTGCGTGCGGGTGTAGGTATCGTTTTACAATAAATTGTTTACATGTTTTACACAACCCCCTTTTTTTCGTTGGTTCACTTAAAGTTTCGCACCGGACGCCACACAGTTCTGGGTGAAAGCACTAAAAAGAAAATGTTTAACACACATGCTCAATCTCATACTTTACTCAAACCACTAGACTTCGGATGCGCCAGGTAAACGCCGCGCCACACGTTATGAGCGGTGGCCTTGAAAACTTTTCAATACCAGTACATATGCGCTGTAATTCCCGCCAACGTCGCCCAGCGCTCTTAATTCGTGGTGCAAGGTATAATATTCATGGAAAAATGCGAGAATGGCCGCACAGTATCCACATTTCGTTCCGCACGCACACGCACACATTGCCGAGTCTCAGAAGATAGTCGGACCCAGGACAGAGTTGCCAACTTTGCCAGCCCGGCCGGCCAGGGCTGCGCTCGGGTTTATTCATTCAAGTTGTGATGTGTGACTATTGTCTCGCTCTTGCTCCTTATACAGTTCTTGCATTAGCTTGCCTTCGCCTGGCGCCTGAGCAGAACGTGGTATCACCCTTAGCCGTTTTAGCCAGAGTAGTAGTTATCATCCAAACAGGACCTTTTTACCCATCCATTTCGCGTTCGCTGTAATGACCAATGAGCGTGTCCATATAAAAAAAAGTTATGAGGTTGCCGGTTTCCACGATTGGATTCATCAATTTTTTCGTGATAAATATGCATTAAAACGTAGGTTATACGGTACATTATGATATTCATCATTAATTAGTTCAATCAGTATTTGTATAAGAATAAAACAAAAATGCATTCTGCGTTTTAATACCAGTACTCCACATATTTATACCTCATTTCAGTTTTGCAATGCATTTGTAAATTGTCGTATTTCGTCTCTTTTAATCAAGATATTCTGAAATGTTATGAGGGGACAGGTATATAATTTAATTATGATGTCACACCAACCAATATTCATTGCAATTTTCTACTAAGATAATATACGTCACTATTTTCATAATATAGGTTAGTTTTTTTGTCATTTTCACCTTCAATTTTTAGATGCCTCCAAAAAAGAATCTCCACGCCAGAGACCTCGACAATCTCAAAAACAAATGAAAAACTATTATTGATTTGCCTTGTTTTATTTAACAATTACCCAAAATAACCGATATACTCTAAATTTAACAGAAAGCTCATTGGTCAAATGGTTGACCCTATTCACTATATACACTATGTATTAAATTCTCACTGGTCAACTGGTTGACCGCACATTTCGGTTCCAGATGCTCACTGCTCATATTGTTGACCACCTGTTTTTTAAGCATTTTCGGAGTGTAACATAAATTTTGAGAAATCACTTTATTTGTTTAACCCAACAGAGCCACATATCCAAAAATGAAATTGATTAGCCAAAAATATAAAATTGCCCTGTAAAGGGTTGAGGTACGCAAACATTAAAAAGTAACTACTGGCGCATACATTACTTCTGCCCCCACACTAGGATACACTGTGTCGTGGAAAAAAAACAGCGATGTCACACACGTTTACACAACCAAGACCTGGAATTAAACTTTTTCTTCCTCCCCAGCTGGGATTCGAACCCGCGACAACCCGCAGAGGTCGTCACAGAAACGAATTTGTAGGTTTTTACGCCTCGATCACAACCTCATATTTTTTTTAAAACATTTAACATTAATATACAGGCACATACATTGCTCCTGGCCCCACACTAGGACACCCTGTGTCGTGAGCACCAAAAACAGCGACATCACACACATATAAACATCCAAGACCTAGGTATTTATTTTTCTTTATCCCCAGACGGGGATCGAACCCGGGACCTCTCGCATGGTAGGCAGAGCCAAAACCACAACGCTACAGGTCGTCATCGTGTTCTCATCGTCTCCCAGCATCCATAGTACCGCTTCTACCCAAAGAGCTCCAGCCCAAAAACCTCCTTTGATCTCGACACTCTAGTATTTCTTTGTATCCGAACATTATTCGAGTAATGGAGTCACGCGCCCGCTAAACGTTCTCGATTCGATCTCGTTACGAAAAAGGATCAATGTCGATTGTCGATGGAACATTTCAATGCCTCATGTTTCTGCAGCTTTTCTGCTGTGTATGTTTTGTTTTGTTGCTGTTGTGAATCTTCATAATCTAGTGCCACAAAGTGACGGCGTCGCTAGCGTCACGGGCACAAGAATTATCTTTCATAATGGCAACATTAGTTCTCGTTGTGGCCGCCACGGATCGATACTCAATACTCAATACTCAATATTCAATCATGTATTGCACTCCATAGGTTTACAAAGATGGTAAAAATAAATTTAACAAAGTACCAAATATGGACCCTGGCACTTGCGTGGGAATGTAGTCTCCTCTAGGAGGACACTTGGAAGTTACATTATGACTTACTTCTAAGTTAAATTCAAGAATTTTAATATTTGGTTAAACTTTTATATTTATATATAAACATATTTATTTCTCTATAATCTTCAGTCATCATCATTTTTATATATTATATTATCTATTTCAGTATACATTTAGTTATGTATTAAATATATTTTAAGTTTATTTTCTAGTGGAGTTTTTATTAATTTGGTATATAGGTAGGTACAGTAGTAGTAGTATTTAGGTAGGTATAGTAAATATATCTTCTAAATATTCATTTAAAGTATTGTAACATATTGATATTAATAATTGTTTTAAAAGGTTTATAAATGTATTGTTGTTTATTTCTGTTCTAATATATTCGGGTAATTTATTGTATATTTTGATTGACATTATCAATGGGCTAGATGAGTGCAGTTTCAGGCGGGAGGCGGGCAGTATTAGATTGTATTCAGGCGGGAGGCGGGCAGTATTAGATTGTTTTTACGGGTGGGTCTTATAGAGTAGTTAGTAGGTATATTTTCTCTTCTTTCTTTCTATAAAATTAGAAGTTTCAAAAATGTAAATGCTTGTTAATGTGAGGAGCTCAAGCTTTATAAAGTGAGGTCTACAACTATCGGTTGACTCCAAAATTTACCAAAATTTGCGACGTTTTTGCAGAGTAAAGATGGAAGAGATAAGTTTTGTGGTCGTAAAAGAACATATAGAATTTTTCTTCTTAATATTTTAAAGGTTGGGAGTCAGCTTTAAATACGCCTCTCAGTTATTTGCCAAGGCGGACAGGTAACGGGAATATTCTTGAAGTTCTCTGCGGAGCGGCTCGAGGTTCTAGGGCTGGGGAAGAAGTAAAAAGTTCTCCAGGTCTTCGATGTGTTTATGTGTGGGCTGTCTCTGTTTTTGGTTCCCACGAGACAGGGTATCCTAATGGCTAGAAGCAATTTCTTTATTGCACACAAATCATACAAAAAACAAGAGTTACATAAAAAGAGTGTACAAAGGTGAGCTTATCTCTAATAAGAGATCTCCTCCAGCAAACCAGGCAAACAAGGGAAAAGTTGATGGTTGAGCAGGGGTAGACGTATGTGTACAATATATAAAATAATAAATAAAATAAATTAAATAATAACTATAATAATATACTATAGTTATATAAATATATAAATGTTGTAACTTTTTTCACATAAAAACGTGGTTGCAAGATACCTTGCTATGAGTCCTTCTGCTACCCCGGCGGGTATACCAGAATAACGTATTGAATAGATGAAACTACTCTCCCTTTTAACAGCATCTTGTTCGAAATATGACATCGTACTTGGCGACCAACACAATTAGGCGCATGATAGTACTGCGGTTTCGGCGCCTGTACCCGGAGGGGTACACACAATACGAAAGTATGACGAAAGTATACTTACGGACCTGTACCTACAAGTTACGTATGTACTATACGGTATGAATCACCGCTCCGGTGTTCCTTCCGTTATAGCAAAGGACGCTTAGCTGTCATGCGCCTATTTGTGTTGGTCACTTAGAATAATCGATGTAATTTTTCGAACATGATGCGATCCCAGTAGCATGCTGTTAGCGAAACAATAAAACCCACGTAAACCTTGCCAGGAATCCTAGAAAATAAAAGATGACAACATTTGCATGCTGCATTTATTTACAAGTATTTCCTACCAAGGTAAATTAAACATCTTAGAATTTTAATTGAGTTTTGATCCTTATTTAAAAGCGTATAGGGGCTCAGGGTAATGTTAAGTTGATTGTACTTGTAAAATTGCACATAAGGGAGACTCAGAATACTGTCAATTTGGAAACGAAGAGCTTCATTAGATGGAATCTGTGGATGGAATGTAGCGGGCATAGATATAAAAAATATAAATAGATATGAATTTGACACTTGTTTTTTTTTATTTATGTATCAAACAGAGGTAATACGATTAAAATCAGTTAACGAATCGGCCAACCTCGGATATTCTCGTGAATCCCTCATCTCTCACTTGAGAGAGAGAGAGATCGGATTTAGTCGATGATATCCGCGAAAAGCCGAATCTTTAACTGATTTTATCTACACACGTATCATAAACCCTCTTTACTGCGTGCAAAAACCGCACGTTACGATCAGCATTATGTTAAACTACTTGGTAAAAACTCATTTCTTATCTGAAAAATTACACATTATGACCATAATGTGTAATTTTTCTACACATTATGACATTCAAATTTCGAACGCCGACACCCGCCAGCATGCCGCCCCTAGTTTGTCTGTGAAGGTGGTACTGACATTCAAATTTCGAACGCCGCCGCCCGAAGTTGGTGCTACAGAACAAGCTAAACAACTGCAGAGCCACAATGCCGGTCAAACATGCGGTTCCTGAACACATCAAAGAGAGCTTATGATATGTGTGTAGATAAACTAGTGTATGTAACTGTACATAATTAGGCATTAAAACTCTCGAGTGATATTATTATGAAACTCGCCTTCGACTCGTTTCATAAACCCACTCTCGAGTTTTAATGCCCTCCATTATGTAGCAGTCACATAAACTACTATTAATCGTATTGTATTTGTAACAGTCTTAAATACATCATTTACATCACAAAAACCACGGAGGTTTGTGCGTGATACTGGCATTCATGCGTACAAGGTAAAGTACAGTACATATACTCGCAGGTACGAATATTAGTGGGTACATTGTCATTTCACTTAGTGTCGAACAATAGTCAGAGACGAGCAAACTATTCGGCTAGCTAGTCTTTAGGTACATAGGCATTCATAGCTCTGGTCGTTGTTCAGCCCCGTCACTGAGGAAGATTTTATTAAATTTGATTTTCAAATTATTACGGTTGATTATATCTTTTAATTGAGTAGTAGCGTGATCACCGTAGTAGTTGTGAGCTCTGGTATTACTTCTTTATTTGTCACCTTTCGTGTCTGGATGCTTTGGGAGACAGTTTTATGTGTATGAATGGCACCATATTGTTCATTAATAATATCATACTTAAATTTAGTGTTGGTTGGTAAGATAGATAAGAGAAATATAAGAGTGTAAAAATATTTTGAAATTGCCATGACCTTTTTTATCGCTTGAAGGCCTGAATACTCAAATAATAATATGGCTATCTAACTCAATACAGGATACCTCTATTTCTCTTTCAACAGTAAGTGCAAGAATGTCTTTCCGTTGTTTCACCTTAATATTTTTTTTTTTATTAAGATTAAAGGACCACCTCTATCAGCATCTTTCTATTGTAACAACTGACAATTTTGTAATTATTAATGTTAAAAGACGTCATATTTTCCTTTAACCAGTGTTCTGTAACACTAATAACATCGATGTCAGATTTTTTAGAAATAAATCTAATACAAGTTCTTTGTTCAACAAAACAGCTGATTTAATGTTGAACTTGGTTAAACCAACTATAGCTGCGTCGCATATATTATATGCTAACAATGTAGCTACTAATTTTCTATATTTATTAGACAGGTACTACGTATCCTGAGTCAGAGTAAAGTTATGAATAAAATTATTCATGTCGAAATATAAAATAGAATCACTGTGATGACACGTTAAATTAAATAAATGAATAGTCATTCTAAGCACCGATTTGTTCTGTTGTTCTGGCAAATTACAGGCGTTTGGAAATTTGCAAAGTATAAATTTGCATTTCATTCTAATATTTAATCTAGAAGTGTTTCAACACTTTTATTCAAATCATTCCGACTAATATTTGAATGATTCCCCACCATAATTACAATAGTGCTGTACTCATCATAGATACCACGACTAATTATATTTACAAGATCTCCAAATGAACTCTTTGGACAGCAAATGTTCGTTACTTTTTGGTTAAGCCGTTAATGTAGTAGAGGCCCAAGTCCTGCACCTAATTTGTCGGAGAACAATAAATTTTTACTCTGAGTGCAGTAATTCCCGCCAACGTCGCCCAGCGCTCATAATTCGTGGCGCGAGGTATAGTAATATTCAGTCACCCACTCTTAACTAAAGCCTACGATGAAACGTACGAAGCACAGAATCTGCACTGCTCCCGGGTCCTGCGATTGTGAACATTTCCGAAACATCCCGAACACTCGTTGCGGCCGCCGAATACTTGATGCGCGCATTGCATCAAGTACGCCACTAGGAACATCGCGTGCATCGCGTAACACGTATGTATACGTGATACTCGGTGGATCGCGTCCAGCCAGACGCTTGCGGGTGTTGACTAGTATTGAAAAGTATTTAATGCCGGGACCTGTTCTAGTATAAACGCCTCACCTCTATTTATTTATGCAGAATTCAGCAACAATTGAAACGTAATTCTACGAAATTTATGGCGAAAAAATTATATCGGTAGATATCAGCATATATTTAGTGTGAGAAAGATTTGTTTTAGTTTTTGCCGTATTATGTTATATCTTAAGAGATTTCAAAGTTCAAAGTTCAAAGTTCAAAATGTTTATTAATCAAAAATATCAATTACAGGTTTACTTATATCTAAAGTGTATGTAAGTTCTAAATATTATTCAGCGTATGACATTAACTTCTGCACTGGTCAGAGACCGTCTCGCAGTAAGTTAAGATCAAAGGAATAATCTACAAACTAATTGCAGTCTAAAAATATTTTTTTTTTAATTTACCTGTTTGCAGAATGTACCAATATTATACATGTTGGTGAATCATCGTCAAAAGACAGTGAAGATGACGAAAACAATTATTGAATAAAAATACAAGTGTAATGAGAGAGAAAAATTATTTGTAAAAATATTAATTTGAATAAAATATTTTTTTTTGATCTTTATATTCTTAATTAACCAGGGATAAGGTTGTCATGACATTGTATGTGAATACTCGCTCTTCCTACCTTTATAAACTTCCTTTTTTTCTCTTTCGCCTTTTAAGGTTGATAAATAAAATGTTGTTAACTCTTCTTCTGCTCGACCTATTTGACTTTCTGTCTAGTGTTATCTGAAATAGTACCATATAGAATATGCTAGTACTAAGTATGTACTATATGGTATGAATCAACTTTCTGGTGTCCTCTTCGTTATTCCAATGAACGCTTAGCTGCCTCGTGAAAGGAGCCGTCGGGCGGGGACGCCCAAGAAGGTCCTATAAAGACCAAATCGGCGATTTGTTAGTGAAGGGGCAAATTCAGAGTACCCGTAACCGGCGAGCTTGCATGAAGAGATTTATGAATGTTGAGGAAGCGAGAGATGTATGCCAGGATCGTAGCAGGTGAGGTGTTTAGTCTCTGCCTACCCCTCTTCCGGGAAATAGGCGTGAGCATATGTATGTATGTATGCCTAGCTGTCATGCGCCTAATTGCGTTGATCGCGTAGTATTTGTAATATAATATACACTGACGAGCAATGAAAAAGTTCCAGTGACATAGCACCAAATTACTCCTAAACGGGAAAGGCTAGCTTAATGACGCCGTCTGCAATATTGAAGTACATTTAACAGCGCATCAGAATATTACCTATATTATACCTTATATTATAATTTATGAAGCTAGGTTCTATGTCTTAGGAGATATTAAGGTGTTTGTCGGCTTTTTGTGGGTGGAACTTTTTCATTGCTCGTCAGTGTATTATAATACTATGTCATTTTGAGAGTATCGTAAACCTAACTTTTAACTTCTACGAGGTAGTAAAAAGATGAAGGAGTGAATAAAACAACACCAAGAGGAACCACTTTAAGTTTTCAAGTTTAATGTAGACTTGATGAGTTTCCTATGAGTAAGTTGTTAGTTTTACCACCACTTAAACGCTACTTAGTTTTATGAATTTTTCATAGCGCTTACTCGCTGGTTTAACCGAGGCGCTTCAATGTAATTTGCTATAATGGCGACCTCTATGGCGTTGCGGTTCGAGGCTTTGCCTCCCAAGGGAGAAGTCCCCGGTTTGAATCTGGGACGAAAGAAAAGTAACAGATCTTGAATATTTACCTTTATAGGTATAAGTGCATGACTTCACTGTTACTAGTTCCCACGACATGCGCCTGAATAATTGAATAATTAAAGAGCTTCTATGTCACAATAAACCAAATAAATATATTTGTGCAACATTTTAGATATAAAATCTTTGAGCTGGAAGCTCTTAATGAGGCCCCAAATAATATGACCGGGGCCATTTCATAGAAATATTATTATGAGACGAATATGTATGTCTAAGAAATAGACTCCAGACCTTTTTTCTAACCCTAAATGCAAGGTCAGACCGTGATTCGTTTTCTTTTTAAATTCGTCCAAACACTTCCCAATCTTTTGTTTTTAAAACTTTAATTCAAGTCTAGTCTAATTTCCTACTTAAACGACCTCTGTGGCGCTGCGGTAGGGGCTCTGCCTACCATGCGAGAGGTCCCGGGTTCAATTCCCAGCTGGGTATATATAAAAATAAAAATGGGGCCTTTTTATGTTTATATGTGTGTGATGTCGCTATTTTTGGCTCCCACGACACATGGTATCCTAGTGTGGGGCAAGAAGCAATGTATGTGCCTGCATAAAAATAAAATAAACTCATGAAACGGCTTCAGTACTGAACAAATCCTACAAAGCTGTCGCTGAGTCTATCTAGACTAAAATATACATCAGTGTTCAACAGTGAAATTCAAAAGATTCATTTCCCGCCATACACTTTCATTCATTCATTCATTTAGAGGACTACGCTTGACTTTATCGCTCTTTTCTAGGGCTCCGTACCCGAAGGCTGCCAAATGGGACCCTACTACTAAACCTCCACCGTCCGTCCGCCCGTCCGTCTGTCACCAGGCTGTATGAACTGTGATAGTTAGACAGATGAAATTTTCACAGATGATGTATTTCTGTTGCCGCTATGACTACAAATACTATAAAACAGATTAAAATAAATATCTAAGGGGTCACCCATACAACAATTCTTTCCATACCACATACGAACTTATGAATACACTGGTTACGTATATACACGTAATAACTTTGTAAACAAAATTTTGCTATGTAAAATCCAAACTATTTACCCCACACCAACCCTACCATTGTACGTTGGTACGGAAGCCTTCGTGCGCGAGTTAGACGTCGCACTTGACCGGATTTTTTTTAATAACGAATTTAATATGAGTCTCGTAAAAGTGTGGCGACGGGTAACATGTAAATAGCTAACAGCGTTAAAGACTTGCTACGTTACAAAAACTGGAACTGGAGGGTTCCGCAATGGCGTTGGTAATTAGATATACCTATATATAACTATAACCATAGGTTGGCTGCTATTTCTCAAACTGCCTGTAGTGTGTATTGTACATGTTATATGCAAATAAATGAATATGAATATGAATATGAATGTCTGGAAGAGGAAGGGCGAAGAAACACCCACAGATTGATTTTTAGATCTACTTTAATATTGGCTGTGTTTAACTAATGCAAATACTAATTATTACAAATGATTTGCATGCATAAATAATTAAAAAAATATTAACAGCGAATAGACTGATTGAGGCTACCCGCTAGAGTATAATAATAATACCTTGGGCACTATTTACACTCATCTAGCCCCAAACTAGGATTCCCTGTATCTTGGGTACTAGACAACGATACACATACTTATATAGATAAATATCATACTTAGTTAGATAAACAACCATGACTAGGGTACAAACAGCCGTTCTCATCAAACAAATACTTGCCCCCACCGGGACTCGAACCCGGGACCCTTGGCTTCGTAGGCAGGGTCACTGCCGACTCGGCCATTCGGGTCGTCGAGTATAAAGTCGACGAAGGTAGGTGGAGCCGTCTCGACTTACTCCGAGCTCTATCTGTACGCTGTATCTCGTTCAGAGTACGTTTAGAGCAAGTAACTCTGCAACCTTTAAAACCCGCCTTTTGAAATATTCTGCACAAAATTATTTTGTTGAACACTACGCTCTACCTCGAAGTATCCCTAGAACAAGTAACTCTGGGATCGATTTATGAAATATCACATAATTGTAAAGAAGTCTGTCATCTGTTGCGGTGAACGAAAATTAACAATTAAAAAGGAACAATTACAGATGGGAACTAATGAAATTAACGTATCACAAGGCCATTTCAGTTATTATTGCATCGTGATGTGCCAGAACGTACCAATCCGCTACTGGGCCAATAGTAGATAGATTGTTACGTTCTGGCACGATCTAATTGTGCTGCTGTCCACCAATGTTAACTAGGTACCTGCGAGGAATGCGATTTCCCCTCCCTCTCTCGCTCGCTCTCGCCCTCGCATAAGTGACGGACACTATGACGTCATCAGAGCGAGGTGCCAAGGATCTTTAGCGGCTAGAGTATGCTCTGTCTGAGGCCTTGTTAATGAAGCCTTAACAAGGAAGGTTTGATTTTCAATTGTTTTATGAGATTCTATTTTGTTTTTATTAAGCCCAATAATACAATATTAATTTTATCTATACACGTATCATAAACCCTCTTTACTGCGTCCAAAAACCACACGTTACGACGAGCATAGTGATAAACTTCTTGGTAAAACTCAATTTTTATCCGAATATTGATCATTATGACCATAAGGTACCCAAATTTGTCAAATTATGACATTCAAATTTTGAACGCCGACGCCCGCCTGCGTGGCGCCCCTAGTTTGTCTGTGAAGTTGATACTACAGAACAAGCTAAACAATTGCAGAGCAATGATCAATGCCACAATGCCGGTCGAACATGCGGTTCCTGAACACATCAAAGAGAGCTTATGATATGTGTGAAGATAAACTAGTGTATGTAACTGTACGTAATAAGGCATTAAAACTCTCGAGTGATATTATTATGAAACTCGCCTTTAATTCCCTCCATTATGTAGCAGTCACTTAAACTACTATAATTTTACATTCGTAAGCTGTCATTGCCCTGATATGACTTAGAGTCAGTCTAACTTTTAGATTCTAGTTTTAAGTCGAACACTCTTATTTCTTCAAGATATCAGGCCTAAGGTGACACCAGCTTATATTCTTCACATTTACAGACAAACATTTGTGAAGCAGGATTAGACATTTTGAACCCACGCGAGTGCACCATCGTACGGGCCTCATTAAGTCTTGATCCTTGCAGTTAACGAGCCGCAGCTAATTGCGAGGCGGGCAAAAATGAAGGTGGTAAGAATATATTACGGTAATTTAAAATTTATGTTTCACACTCTTTTAAACTTTCCGCCCGCACGTGCCGTTGAGTAATGCGCAAATTGACTCGAATGCGGTAATGTTGATGAGAAATATTGTTTTCATTTTAACTCCGTTTTCGGCATTGTTTATTAAGCATATGGTTACTGGATTGTTCATATTTTCAGAGTTTCTCAGTCTTCACCTCGTCTAATTCAACCCCAAACGCCTGCAAGTAGTTCAAAAGACCTCATTTGGGAGCGCACGGGTGCATGCATAGTGGAACAGACTCATAATTTACACGCTTGTGGCGCTGCGAGCGAGTTCACGCCGCGTCTCGTCCCGCGATGCAATTATGGACGGTTCGTTACGCTCGCGGATCAAGAACAAATGGGCCGAGTATGCGGAGAGCCCTGCTGAAAGCTGTTAAATGTGCGTCGTGTCTTATTGCGTCTTGTTTTTGGTGTTTGGGTGAAATTCACGCGCCCCTCTGCTATTTACAGACTACATTTCGAGTGGCAATCGGGGTTTTAAGCCAAAAAGGGAAGGGAATTAGACCTTATTAGTAGTGGGCGGGCTTTGTAAAAATTTCTCTGACTGAGACTCTCACGAATCTAAATCTAAATCGAAGTACTAAGGCAAGCTTTTCGAAATAAATCAAGATCTTTAGTGCCTACGTATCAGTGATAGACTACCCAAATGGCCGAGTCGGCAGTGACCCTGCCTACAAAGTCGTGGTAGTAATTAAGCTCACATAAAAGCTTCCATGAGCATATCGCGTTACAAAGCAGCAGTTTTCGAAGCGCGGATGGTGTCGCATTTTGTAGCATGTGAATATCCTGGAAGCGTTAATTTTTGAATTAACTAGGAATGTATATCAACGGATACGTAGTATTACCTAATACCTTGACGACCCGAATGTCCGAGTCGGCCTACGAAGCCAATGGTCCCGGGTTCGAGTCCCGGAGGGGGCAAATATGTGTTTGATGAGAACGGATGTTTGTACCCTAGTCAAGGTTGTTTGTCTATCTAAGTATAATATTTATCTATAATTTAAGTATGTGTATCGTTGACTAGTACCCATGATACAGGGAATCTTAGTTTGGGGCTAGATCAATTTGTGTAAGTAGTGTCCAAGACATTATTATTATATTATTCTATATTCAATCTTTACTTCTAAATTGGCTAACCGAAAGCGCTATTTGAAATCTCTCCACGTGTAATACACGAGTTAACCATACCTACATAACCGATCCAAACACATCAGCACATGAGCAAAAAAGGCAAGGAAAATGTATTGTTAGGCTCAGTAAGATTATTAGTTTCCGTCTCATTGAGTCGACGCGTGGTCATCCGAGCGAGGAGATTGGTGTTACCATCATTTGTCGTTCGTCGGGACATGTTATTGATTTTGTACCTATAACGTGATAAACTGTCTCTACCCTTTTGGCGCATTAATATTTTTATCTACACACGTATCATAAACCCTCTATACTGCGTACAAAAACCGCACGTTATGATCAGCATAATGTTAAACTACTTGGTAAAAACTCATTTCTTATCAGAAAAATTACACATTATGACCATAATGTGTAATTTTTCTGCATATTATGACATTCAAATTTCGAACGCCGACGCCCGCCTGCGGCACGTTGGTACTTTAGAACAAGCTAAACAACTGCAGAGCCACAATGCCGGTCAAACATGCGGTTCCTGAACACATTAAAGAGAGCTTATGATATGTGTGTAGATAAACTAGTGTATGTAACTGTACATAATTAGGCATTAAAACTCTCGAGTGATATTATTATGAAACTCGCCTTCAGCTCGTTTCATAAAACTACTATTATCTACACACGTATCATAAACCCTCTTTACTGCGTCTAAAAACCACACGTTAAGACCAGCATAATGTAAAACTATTTGGTAAAAACTCATTTATTATCTGAAAATTTGTACATTATGACCATAATGTACAAAAGTTTGTCACATTATGACATTAAAATTTCGAACGCCGACGCCCGCCTGCGTCCCGCCCCTAGTTTGTCTGTGAAGTTGGTACTACAGAACAAGTTAAACAACTCAATGCCACAATGCCGGTCAAACATGCGGTTCCTGAACACATCAAAGAGAGCCCATGATATGTGTGTAGATAAACTAGTGTATGTAACTGTACATAATTAGGCATTAAAACTCTCGAGTAATATTATTATGAAACTCGCCTTCGGCTCATTTCATAAACCCACTCTCGAGTATTAATGCCCTCCATTATGTAGCAGCCACATAAACTACTAGTGTATCAATCGTAGTGTTAATTGTTGCTTTTATATGTTTAGGAAAAGGCTAAAATACCCTGAATGGTGCAACCTTTTGGCTATGAATCAATGGAAAGGAATGAGAAAGATAGTTACAGATTTAATAAAATTGAATAGGATAGACGGGTCGTGCGTTTACATATTTGGTAGGTTATAAGCAGGAACCTGGCAGGATGTAGGAAGGTCGGATGGTAGTCTTGGAAGTTGTGATGTGCAGATCCGGTAGGTAGGAACGTTGGCGTTGATCCGGGAGGTAGGGAGATGGTTTTCAGAGCCGGTAGGATGATCCTGGGTAACAAAGACAGCTTCAGAAAGTGCAGTAGAAGCACAGAGTGCTGCAGAGAATGCGGGAGGCTGTGAGGAAGCTCTTATCCATCCAGGAAATTGCAGAAGGGAGAAGAGAACTATCTACACACAAATAGGTAAATGCTTACCCGAGTACAGGATATTAAATAAATAAGGAAAATGTTAGATACATGAAGAAAAACAGTTTGACATCCATCAAAGAAAACTATAATTATATGATATTATATGATCTAATCATAGATTACAGCCAGTCACATATGACATACAAACTACATATATAAAAATAGACTCAAGTGAATAAGAACTTGGACGACCCGAATGGCCCAGTCTGCAGTGACCCTGCCTGCGAAGCCAATGGTCCCGGGTTCGAGTCCCGACGGGGGCAAATATTTGTTTGATGAGAACGGATGTTTGTACCCTAGTCATGGTTGTTTATCTATCTAAGTATAATATTTATCTATATAAGTATGCGTATCGTTGTGTACCCAAGATACAGGGAATCCTAGTTTGGGGCTAGATCAATGTTTGTAAATAGTGTCCAAGGTATTATTATTATTATTAACTGCATGATACAATGGTTTCGAGATAATAATGGTACGGTTGCGGTGTATAGGAACATCAGACAAAACACGGATGTGGCTGCATCTAGGCTAGTATATTTTAGTTACTTTCATAGTGTCATGTCCTATGGTATCTTGTTGTGGGGAAAAGCAGCGGATATTCAAACTATTTTTATTTTACAGAAAAGAGCTATTCGAGCAATTTATAATTTAAAACGCACAGACTCCTTAAGACAGCTTTTTAAAGAAATTGACATACTAACTGTAGCTAGTCAATTTATTTTCGAAAATATAATGTACGTACGCAAGAACCTTACAAAATTTCCCAAACTTAGCGATAGCTGTAATGTTAACCTAAGAAATAATCACAGACTACTTGCGCCCCGGTTTAGACTCGCGAAGGTTAGCAATTCTTTCAAGGGTCAATGCATTCTCTACTACAACAAGATACCTCTGGAGATCTTGACATTGCCATTTGAGCAATTTAAAATCCATGTTAAAGCGACTTTGTCGAAAAAGGGATATTACAATGTTCAAGATTACTTAAATGATGGGTCTGTATGGGGTTAATCTGGCTCAACACAGACCTTGCTGTTAATAATTTTGTAATTATTTATTCCTGCTTATTAATTATGGTAATGACTAAATATTATATTTTGTATTAGTTAAGTGTTCAGGCTTCTCAGCACCTAATGACCTCGTAGGGGCCCATCAGCTACGAGGTAGCGTAACGATCAGTTGCCAAGAAGTGTGAACGTCGGCGGTTCACCGAGCTGAAGTTAATTGGGGTCGATCTAACCTGGTCTGTGCTTCGGTCCCGTCAACCTCCTGTCTCTCTGCAAGGCCCGGGTGCACCCTAGGCTCTTCTTGGTAGACAAGTTCTTCAGCCAACCAGGTATGACTGGCGGGCCAGCTTCAATGAGCACAGTGTTCCAATACAGGTTATGTTACGTGGTAAAAACAATCGGGCACGAAAATGCGAACTTTATCTGGTTCGAGAAACAATAACACACTCAGCTATATTAACAATCCTGAGGGAAACCCGAATACATTCCAGATGGCCTGCGATTTAATTTCAATACCCTAACCAAAACGCGTTTTCATTGCGAGGGCTTTCGTCTGTCAGTTGTCAAAACTGCCAGGTTGGCAGCTAACGTCAAATTCAAAAAGGCCGTTCAGAAACCATCGATCGAATATCGATTTGGAATCGAACATTAAGCATAAGCAATTTTTAAAAAGAGATCTAAAAATCAATCTGTGGGAGTTTCTACGCCCTTCAATTCGTCTGTTTTTGTTTGTGTGTTTGTTACGCGATTACTCCGTCAATTATGAACCGATTTTGATGATTCTTGTTTTGGTTGGTAGTTCATACTTCAGAGGTGGTCCCATATAAATTTCATTAAAATTAATACTGCGCTTTTTGAAATAA
The DNA here is from genome assembly GCA_949825045.1 of Argyresthia goedartella. Classification (NCBI taxonomy): domain Eukaryota; kingdom Metazoa; phylum Arthropoda; class Insecta; order Lepidoptera; family Argyresthiidae; genus Argyresthia; species Argyresthia goedartella. The sequence goes on from OX463824.1 coordinate 27,752,072, forward strand.
TCATCAAATCCAAAAAAATAATATACAGACGACGTTTTGGTTTGTGGTTCCATGCAGCAAACGTTTTGATGAGGACTTTTCATGTACATAGACTCCATTACAGACCGGGGAGAAATAACTGGGGCTTGAACTTGAGGTCAGTTTTTTTAAGTTTTTAACTTGGTGAATAAAAATAAAATTCCTTATAAAGCTACATTTAACACAAAATATTTACGTAATTTATGCATACCCGATCCAAAAAAATGGAATAATATTTTTAGTTTTCAGATAATAAGGCAAATTTATTAGAAGTCCTCGGTAACTCTGTTGACATTTTTTGTAAAAAGTGCTTGCCCCATACAAAAAGCTGTGTCCCATAGTGCAGGTCTATCACAGTAAAACAAATTTTCGAAAAAAATGCCTCTAAAGCTGTAAAACCAATTAAGTCATTTCATTATTTTATTTTTGTGTTATTTTTATTTTACTTTATTTTATTTATTGCAAAACACAACAGATATAATACATTGCGTTTCTTAATATAGATATCTTAACTTAAAACCTATAGAATATCCTAGTAGGTGTTTTTACAGCATCTTTAAAATTTGTGGACAGTGTATTTAAGTAGGTTAAAAAATTTAATTAAAAGAAAAAAAAATTTCATGACAAAACACTTTTCAAAATTGGGCCTCATGCAATTTCTCTCACACCAGGAGGATAGGGAGAGCAGATCTTTTTATATGCTTTGGCAGTCTTCAACAGTTTTAATAGAACTGAATATCTTCAAGTCATCGGCATATAAGAGGCAATTCCATTTTATGTCACGTGTCAAGTCATTTATGAATAAGACGAACAGTAAGGGGCCAAGGTGACTACCTTGGGGAACGCCAGACGTGATTTTGAGTGTGGAAGAGTAAAATCCCTTTACTGGCACTATTTGAGATCTATGAGATAAGTAGGAGGTGACCCACATACGGAGATTACCGTGAATGCCGAGTTGAGTTTTGAGTTTTAATATTAAAGTATTATGATTGACTTTGTCAAATGCCTTTTTAAAATCTGTGTAAATACTGTGGACTGGTAAATTTCTGTTAAATGAGTTGTGAATGTAATGCAAGTATTCTAATAAATTCGTGGTTGTAGATTTTGATTTCACGAATCCGTGCTGAACAGAGGTTATTATGGGTTTAGCGTGAGCATATATGTAGTCATACATTAGGGTCTCAAAAAGCTTAGCTAAACACGACAAAATACTAATTGGCCTATAGTTACTACAATTGTGGGCCTCACCGGACTTTAGAATCGGCACTTTGTAGGCTATTTTCTAAATATTGGGAAATATGCCAGAATCGAGTGACTTGTCAGCATAATCCATGTAACAAAATTTTTCTTTATCTTTATTCATTGATTTACAGCTACTTTAGAGCTTTAGAAGCGTCCGTCGCCCAGCGGTATTTGCACATCTGAATCGATCGTGCGGATAGCAACATCTGGCTGAGACGGGTACTGGATGGGTGGCCTTTTCTATGTGGCATTTTTTTCGGACGCTTCCGTACGTTGAGCTGTAGGTTCCGGCTACAATTGCTTCTCGGTGGTCGTAGTCGTAAAGCTGGTCAGAGGCCCTAACCGCTTGATTGCAATTGGGTAGTACTACTACCCAAGCATTTTTTTTAAGTAGATTTCAAATGGGTAGTACTACTACCCAAGCATTTTTTACCGTAGATTGCAAATGGGTAGTACTACTACCCAGAGGCATTTTGCGACGGACTATGTGACAAAACCTATTGTCTCTGTCACACTAATGATTAATTCAGTAAGGGTCGTATTCCATCTCGTTCTCAGTTAAATAACCTTTATTTTGAGATACGACAACGTTTCAAACAATCCCAGCGATGGAAAAAGAATGATGCAATTCATTCCGTTCACGCCAGTGTCAAGTGTTGTTGTGTTGTGGAATTTGTGTTGTGATATTAAATAATTATGTGAGTATTTAGCTGATAATTGTTCATTTTCAGGAATACTAATACAGGAATATTTTAAAGAAATAAAATAAGTAGGTTATGGCTTTACTTTTTTAGATATTTATTTTTACATTGACCCTAGTCGATTTTACGCTTGAAGTCTATGTTTACAGCTATGTATGACTGTACAAGAGTATCAAATTCAATCAACACTTATGCCATTATAATGTTTAGTTTACGAGCACTAACAATAACAACAGTTCAAGCGGTATTCTCAAGAACCCATAGTCATAAATAATGTTTTTGTAGAGCGAGCCGCCGCGCAGCGGGCGGGCCCTCGATGACGTGTTTTTTATGGCAATCGACGATTTTTTTTTGCCGCGCCGTGGCAATCGATGCATGATAATTTCCGGAGGCGATGTCAACTGAGCGGCTAATAGGGCAACTTGAAAACATCTGACGGTCGGGTTGGCCACTAGCCCGACACCCCCTCTATTAACCCGCACTGAGCCAGCGTGATGGATTATGGCTTAATCTTACTCGTATCTGGGTTAAGGCCCGTGCCCCTCGGTGAGAACATTAGTGGGCTACATACACTAGCTTTTGCCTGCGGCTCCGCCCGCGTGGTATTCGGGTTTACGTCATGCTTTGCAATGTGCCATAAGAGGGAGTAAATGATTTGACGACTGTTTGTGATATGCTTAGCACGGAAAAAATATTGTATGGAGAGCCAGAAATCTACTTACTATCTGAGTAAATAATTAAGTACTCCCTTTTCTGGCACGTATCAAAGCATGACGTAAAACTGATTATCACGCGGTTGAAATTGCGGGTAAAAGTGTGAATTTAAAAAAAGTGCATTTTCAAAAGGGGTTCTTCAAAATGAGTTAAAATACCCTGACTGATCTATCAACACCTAGACCAAACTATTGGACCTAGGAACAAATTTGGACTGTAATTTCTCATCTACGACGTAGACATCCGCTTATAATAGATTCCACGAAATCCCCACGGGATCGGGTTAAACGGGATCCACGCGAGCAAACAAACAAATTTTACCAGTGTGGGATTTGCATCCGCGACGATCGGAATTCATCGTCGCGGATTCAAATCGTGGATTCAAAACAAATAGCGGCTCAATGACAATGACAAGCTCATGAGAGTTCACTTTAAATATGTGTGCACTGTCTGATGTGAGGTCATCCCTTTCCCTTGATGAATACATAATAGCCCAATAATTTGATAAATCTACCATGAAAGTTTTCCGATAGTTTCGAAATTCCACGAAAACGCCTTTCTTCCCCCAAAGTATAAGTTATTTTATAATTAGAAATTATAAAATAACTTATACTTATGTACTATAAGTTATTTTATCATTTATCTTATAAAATAATAAAAATTATAAAAATATAAAGATACGTATGCTCATTTTATTTCTGAAAACTTTTTATCAATGTTTTTGTCACATTGATCATCCTACGGAAACAGTTCTAAATTTTTGGGATAAAAGATAGCCTATATGTAAAGTCAACGGATTAAGCTACATGCATTCCAAATTTTATGCAATGATGATCCTATGGGAACAGTTATATTTTTCGGGATAAAAGATTGCCTGTATGTTAATTCAGGAGATATGATTTATACATTCCAAATTTCTTCCAAATCCATCCAGCTGTTTCAACGTGAAAGAGTAACAAACATACACTTACAAACTTATTTCTACAAAAATTGTTTTCCAACTGCCGGTTGTTTCTGTTCAAAAAGTACAGCAAGAAGTTTGGGCGCTGGGGCAACAAAAACTTTTCGCCGTTTTTTCATGCCCCTGTCAATGAGGTTTTTCCTCAGAAAATATGGCGATAGATGGCGCTGTGTAAGTTACTTTTCCAGGTCAGTGCCACGTGGACCTTACATTTTCATTTTAACATCTAACCCGGACGAGTAAAGGTGTCGTCATTACGGCGCTATTTGCATGTCAGCGAGGTGACATTTTACTCGGCCGGGTTATATTATACGGCCCACACTGCACAGACAGACTATAGAATGACGCCGCCCCGCCGTCGGCCGTCAGCAGTTCAATGACGCTGGCAAATTATATGGTCTGTTAACTTTTTTGTGCCACCTATTGGGAAGTAACTACTCGTCCCATGCCACAGGGCTTGCCCTTTTTTAGGGAGTAGTGAACATTGTAATTGTATTTCTTTTTCCTAAATAAAGTTATGTTTATGTTTATGTTGTTTTCTCGGTGACTTGACTGAGTGACGTTTGAAATTGCGTTCATTTGGCTGGCTCGGATTTTCGTGTTTGTTTGTTGTAGAGTTTTCAGTTTTGTTACGAAGGTGACCAATTTCGCATTATTATTTCGAAATCGCCTTGGGGGGGTCCCACCATCCCTCTGACGCTACTCCCATTACAAGGTAATGCACCGTTCTTGAGAAAATTAACTTTTTGTAAACTCATTTTTGAGGTTATGTTTACATAATTTTGCTACTAAAGTAACAAACATTATTATTTCGAAATCATCTTGGGGGGGGGTCCCCTTCCCCCTAACACTAGTCCCATTACAAGGTAATGAACCGTTGTTGAGATTATTAACTGTTTATAACCTCATTTTTAAATAACCACATTTTTGAGGTTATGTTTACATAACTTCGCTACGACAGTGACCTATTTCGCATTATTATTTCGAAATCGCCTTAGCTCCGGCTACTAGGGCTCATAAAAAGGCAAGTATTTAATCGCACATCAAAAATACTGATTTTCACAGCAAAAAAGGATCAGCAAAAACACTTTTTATGTTTTAAGTATTTTTGTTGTTCTAACATGTTCAACCTAATACGAAGGATAAAGGGGGCTTCGATTCGCTCACCCCCTTTACCATTCACCTAAGCTACCGCAGTATTTTGCCCTGAATGCTCATTTGTACATTTCGTTATCGCTTTTTATCTGATTTGAGGTTAGAAACTATTTTTATTTAAACTTGATAAATATGCATTACCTTGTAATAAGAGTGGTAGTGTTATAATTAGGGAGCTAGCCCATACCAGATTTAACCCCTTTTACCCCCCTTCTCCTGCGAAACGATTCTAGACCCAAGCCGAATTCTCCTTATCAGATCCTGAGCTCCAGCTGGTAGGTTCGTCTGACACAAATAATATCTCTTGTGTATGTGGAGCTAGATTCCAAGGAAAATATGAAGGTACTGCATGTTTTTTCAAGGTGTTTTTATAATATGGAAAAACAATAAGACATTTTTTTTTCTGGGAGGTGCTTATTGTTGCATTGCATATTTTATGTATATTTTATTTATGCGAGCGAACTTGTCAGCCGTCAGCCAGAGAGCATAACTTCATCAAAGCCAGAGGTATGTTATTTTTTGTAGCTTCTATGATGATGATCTAGCTACCTATCTATAGATGATGTAGATCTAGAGTACCTTATGCCATAAAAAGTCCACAAACTTACGGGACTGGTATATGTAATGGGCATATTTGAAGGCAATGTCTGTTTTGAAATTTCTTCCTTAGTTTCACTGCTTTTATCCAAAGAGATCTTTGAGGTTCTTGTTTTGGAAAGCTATGACACCCAGTATTCTTGCATCCAAGCACAACACAAACACGACCCATCTTCTTTTTGTCGGTGTCCACTGACCAGAAGGTGTCCAGCCAGAACAGTTATTTAATTTAAATGTAAAATTTGAGTCCAATCTTCCAATTTGAACAAAACTTGAACGACGACGTCTTTCGTTCCCAAAGAGATCGTTCGGAAAAAAACACGAAAAAAAGCCCACGGTATTCCCCATTCAATTCACAGATTAAAATCTCACCATAAAGCACTGCACGTATTGCTCTGTGGTCTGCACCTCAGGTCTGTACAATGGCAATCTGAGACTATACGAGAAAAAAAAAGTGATCTGCCCAGCGCCATCTGTTGGATTTTGCGGAAGCAGTGCTCAGAAAATACCTTATTGATTAGCTCGTTAATTAACCACAAGTAGCCGCGACGATCGCGTACCTTCATTCATCGTCTTCTATCTGACCAAATTTTCACCAGTAAGTAATTACTTTTCTCAAATGGAGACTTTGTGGAATAAATCCTTGGAATGTGATACTAATGTTAATAATATTTTGATGATGTGCTTTTATCATCTCGGCAGGACGTATGTTAAAAATACTTTTTCCCCTCTTTAAAGATAAGAGATAAGATCGAAACATTACATTGTCACAGATAAGTAATCACCTTTCTGCTTGTCAATTGTAAAAATTTGATGAGCTTTAACTTTATTAATGGTCAGTAAGTTACTTACGCACAAAAATTACAGTTGATTTTTCTTTTGATAAAATGCCTTGAGTTACTTGTACACTGACTTACGTATGCTGTAACCCCATGGACAATGTGCGGTAACTCTAAAGACACTTTTATATCGAGTGTTTTATACAGGCTAAATTGCTTATAAAAATCCAAATTCCAAATATCTTTATTACTGTGGATATTTACATATACTTAGCAATCGTCATTATATCTTTATTATATCTATCACTATAAATTTTTCGCTTAAGCAACAGCCTTACCCACGAGCTAAGCAAAACGAAATCATATCACAAATAACGGAGGCGCGAGGCCGTGAGCCGAGACGTGTGTTAAAAAATCATTAAAAAATCGTACAAAAAAACATACATACATACATAACGATAATACGACTGGAAATGGATTTGGCAGCCTTTCCTCGAATGGGCAACCAAAGGCTTATTGATTTGGCAACCCTCCCCAAATGGGTCTCAGACACCCAAGTACCGAACTCTCAAACCAGGGGTTGTACGCGGGGCCGCCTCAACGCCACGCGTGAGAACGGCAGCAAGAAGGGTCCCATGCCAGCCAGACCTAAACTCCAGACCAGGCAGCACAGGACCGAAGGCTGGGCCACCACCTCCGATCACGGAGGAAATTTCATGTGAATGAAATGTTAATTTTAGTGTGATTTAGGCCCAGGCAGCAAAGTGCATTTGAGCTCATTGATCGGGAACGGGATACTCGATGTCGGTCAAGGCTGGTCTATCAGAAGCTACACATTTACCATATCTGTACACGCCAACTACTTCAGCCACATCAACGTCAGTCCAGCATAATCTGACATCCCGGAGGCCATCGATCTTAAACCAGATTGTGAACACCTCAGATATCAAGACGTACAAGGAAGAGGATCACGACGACGATTGGCACAACATCAAAGCCCAGATTGATAGCCTGAAACAACAAGGTGATGCACCACTAACAAAACAAGACGTCCACCAGGTCAAGTACCCTGTATTGTACTTAATCCTGGTACCCATTACCCTGACGGGGATTATCTACGTCATAACGAGATGACGTCGAGTAAGAAAAGGCCACAACAAACAAGCAACTGACAGCGCCGAGCACGTTCTCACGACTCCGTCGTGGAGTCCAATCGCAGGAGATAACACCAACAGCGAGCAACAACAGCCCGGTGACAGCAACCAGGTCGACACAAAAGTTGCGCAGGAGTCACTTCGTTAGATTAGACATACCATATATTAGTATATAGTGAACTTGGAAAGTCTGCGATAGTTCTAAGCTATCACCTGTCACCCTTTTATGTTTTTATTTATATTTTACATTTATTTTTTTACACTTGTTTAGTCCTTATCCTTTTGAGTCGACAGGATGTAAAAGCTATGTCAGCACTCGTACATTAGGTAGTATATTATGCATAGTTTGTTGACATTTAACAAGGCAAACCATTTTTTTTACTGTATTAGAATATGTATACAATAAAATGCCTTCTCAAAACAGCAGCCGTTGTTGATTTTGGAATCAATCTATCAACCAACATTACTTACATATCTTTATTATTATTACACACTAAACTGACTATACCAAACCAAGTGTAATAAGCAGTTGTCTGAATAAGATAATAATTGAATAAAACTATATAATCAGAAAGCAAAGTTATGGACATAACTTTTTAGCGATACTCAATACCCGGAACTTAATTAAATATCAGAACTTTACTATTTTAACAAATAAAAACTTCTAAAAATAGGCTCAGTCATAGTTTGCTAAATTATATTACAATGTAGATATTTCAATAGAAAATTTTGAAATAATATTCCTCAAAGCTCTTCATAGAGTCCGCATTTATAAAGAAAGATGTCCAAACATGCCGTTGCCTCCATAGCCAATATAACTATAAAATGGGGTACTTGGCCAGAGGCAGCGTCATATAATGCCAAATAATTAACAGAAATAAAGAACGTACTTTCTTGTTTCAGGTTTATGAGAATAACTATGTCATTTGTCTTCCTGGAGACTGATGAAACCGAACTAGAGAGACTTATCCTTGGTTCGAAGAATATATTTGCGGTAGATTGGGATCAAATTTGGAACCGTATCCTAAAACTCAATAATAATAATAAATGTTCTCCCCTTAACCCACATTTTTAATATGTGTCTCTCAAACATTATTTTTTCAAAAGCCCTGAAGAGATCAATAGTGCTCCTAATTCACAAGACTAGTGACCGGGACCGATAACTACCGGCCTATCTCTATCCTCCCTTCAATTTTCAGACTAGTTCAGTACCTGGACAGAAATAAGCTCTTTTCAACTTCACAATTTGGTTTCCGTAAAAATATCTCAACTAGCGACGCAGTCCATGAACTTACTGATTATATTGCACTTAACCATGATGGAGGATATAAGGTAATAGGTATATTTCTGGATCTTGCCAAGGCTTTTGACACGGACTTTATGCCCTTTATTTTGGACAAATTAGACGAAATGGGTATCCGCGGAGTGCAAATCCAACTGCTAAAATACTATCTCATATATAGGTTCCAGTTTTTCGGGATGGGTAACCATCGAAGTGGCGACTTACCCATTTCCTACGGCGTACCTCAGGGAAGCATTATGAGTCCGACTCTGTTCTTTGTTAAGGGAAGGGTATTTACTTATGCGGATAACACGGCACACATGGGAGATGCCTTTGTTTGCACCCAGGCTGGTTTTAATAGAGCTACTTCTTGGCTGAGGAACCTCTCCGATCCATCATGGTTTTTTGGAAGAAATTTCTGTTTAGAGATAAGCTCGCCTTTGTACATGTTTTTTTTTTCTATGATAAGTTATTTGTATGTCTATTTTGTGTAGCACAATATAGTAGTTTATGTGACTGCTACATAATGGAAGGCATCAATACTCGAGAGTGGGTTTATGAAACGCGCCTTCGGCTCGTTTCATAATAATATCACTCGAGAGTTTTAATGTCTAATTATGTACAGTTACATAAACTAGTTTATCTACACACATATCATAAGCTCTCTTTGATGTGTTCAGGAACCGCATGTTTGACCGGCATTGTGGCTCTGCAGTTGTTTAGCTTGTTCTGTAGCACCAACTTCACGCAGGCGGGCGTCGGCGTTCGAAATTTGAATGTCAGTACCAACTTCACAGACAAACTAGGGGCGGCAAGCAGGCGGGCGTCGGCGTTCGAAATTTGAATGTCATAATATGTAGAAAAACTACACATTATGGTCATAATGTGTTATTTTTCAGATAAGAAATGAGTTTTTACCATGTAGTTTAACATTATGCTGATCGTAACGTGCCGTTTTTGTACGCAGTAAAGAGGGTTTATGATACGTGTGTAGATAAAATAAATTACGAACTACTTATTGACTTTAAATGCAGAGAAAACCAAGTTTATGTCGTTCAATACCCATTACACCGATGGTGTACTAAAACATATATAAACATTTACATACGGTGCATATACATGCTTCTGGCCCCACACAAGGATACCTTGTCTTGTGGGAACCAGAAACAGCGACGTCACACACATATAAACATCCAAGACCGGGGGTTTATTTTTCTTCACCCCCAGCCGGGGATCGAACCCGGGACCTCTCGCATGGTAGGCAGAGCCACAACCGCTGCACCACAGAGGTCGTCAGCGTCGCTGATAGCTCATTGCTGTCCCGACCCGACTCGTAAATAATGTTCATGTCCTGGTCTAATGAAATCCTCCAACATTAGTATCTTGGGGTACTAATTTATTTATTTTATTTATTTATTGATCTTAAAAAATCCACAGCTAATACAATTATGTAAGGCAAGAAAAATAATCTTAACATTAGCCAATAACGGATTTACATTTTTTTGTTTAAATATTATAAGACAAACGTACTTGGCGATTATACTTATATATAGAAATTATAACTAAAACTAGTTATACATATATGTAACTAGTGTTTATTTAGTTTTAAAAATTTAATTTATATTATTGCAAGTTGAAATGTGGTGTGCCGGTTGTGTAAGTAGTGTAGGTTGCATGTGTTGTGTAGTGGTGTGAGTGTAGTTGTACCTGTATCTGCTTAGCCCTACGACGACGATGGTCTTGGGATCGGGACTGTGTCTATTGAATTTCCACTAAGCAGGGTGAGTATAGGTGAGTAGGCTTTCGTATGACACGGCAGATACATCATCAATGTATCTGTTTGTTTTAATAATTCAAATAATATTTTTCTTAAAAACCTGTTTAGAGGTGTTAAAAATGTCTAGGTCCTTATCTTTGGAAAGCTTGTTGTAATTTAAATGACACCTATTCATGACTGAGTTTTGTGCATAGTTAGACCGAGATAGGGGGACATGGAAGAGAGGAGTGTGCCTGGTTCTTTTATTCGGAACATTTAACCGAAGTGCTGAGGAGATTAATTCAGGACAGTTCAGTCTTCCACTACACAGGTCATGAAGAAATAGCATGTCCAGGAGACGCCTCCTGTCCTCGAGTGTTTGCAGTTTGTGCTTTTCCAACGAAGTATTGTAGTTCTTCAAAGGAGAGTGGTAGCCAGTGCGGTAATTAAGATGTTTAATGAATTTGCGTTGTAATGATTCAATTGACTCAATGTGGCATATATATTGGGGTCGCCAGATAGGGCTACAGTATTCTAGAACACTGCGCACATACGAGTAGTAGAGAACCTTTATACACAGTGGGTCAGTGAATGCCTGGCTCGTTCGAAGTACAAAACCCAGGTTCTTATAGGCCTTGTCTGTAGCAGCGTCTATATGTTGAGAGAATGTGAGCTTTGAATCGAGCAAAACTCCTAGATCTCTTATTGATTTAACTTTCTCGATTGGCCTGTTATTAATTTGGTAATTGTAAAATATTGGCTTAGTCTTTCTGGTAAAGCTTAGGTGATTGCATTTAGTGAGATTAACACTTATCCTATTTACCGTATAATAGACACCTAGCCTACAAAGATCTTTCTGTAGAAGTGCACAGTCGGAAGTTGAATTTATCTTTTTGTACACTTTTTTGTCATCGGCGTATAAAAGAAACTTTGAGTGGATAAAACAACTGCTTATATCGTATAGGAAGGCAATGTAAAGGAGCGGTCCCAGCAGTGATCCCTGTGGCACTCCTGATGGGATAGCGATGAACTCGGAACGGTGTCCTGCCACGACGACTGTTTGACTTCTGTTTTTTATGTATGACTCCAGCCATCTGAGCAGATCCCCCCTTATCCCTAGCTCACGCAATTTACGCATTAATATGAAATGATCTACACGGTCGAATGCTTTCTCGAAATCCGTGTAGATCACATCTACCTGCCCTCCCTTGTCCATGCCAGTAAGCACATCACCAGTAAAAATAGCTAAGTTTGTCACAGTAGAGCGCCCTTTGAAGAAACCGTGCTGTTCGGTCGGTATGTTTATTGAAATAACAGGATAAAGATGTTCATGTGCGACCTTTTCCATAATTTTGCCAAAAACGTTTAATATAGAGATGGGTCTGTAATGTTCTATGTTAGCTTTAGTCCCTTTTTTATGTATAGGTATGATATGTGCTATCTTCCACGCCGTTGGATAAATACCATGGTTGAACGAGCGGTTAAAAAGTATGGACAAAGGTAATGCTAGGGTTTTGGCACAGTTGCGAACAAAAACAGATGGAATCTTATCACTGCCGGGGCCCTTAGATATATCAATTGTTTGCAGTATATTAAATATTTGCTCCTCTGTAACCACTATGGAGTGCAGCAACTCAATACCGTTATCTGCCTTACTGATGACCTGATCGTATGACTCTGATGGTTTTATGAACATTCGTTCGAAGAAAGTGCTAAATGCAGAACAGATTTCGGCTTCTGATTTTAATTCCTCATTGTTATATTTCATTATTTTAGGGTAGTTAGAACTATTTTGCCGTTTTGATTTAATATAAGACCACAGCAGTTTAGGATTATTTTTAATATTTTGTTGTGAGCGTTGTATGTAAGTTGCATGACATTCATCCTGTATAGTTTTCTGGCGTTTTCTGAGTAGGCTGAAGGAATCATAATCCAAGGGGTTCTTATACTTTTTCCAGAAGACATGGTATTTAGTTTTTTCCCTTATTACATTAATTAGTGCGCGGCTGTACCAGATGGGGTAGCGCCGTGATAATCCTATTACTGACTGCGGTACATATCTATTAACTAGATCATAGATTACGTCATAAAAACTTGAGACAGCGTCATTAACACTTAGAGTATTTAAACAGGACCAGTCCTGTTTCGCGAGACACTTATTAATGCTCTCGTAATCTGCTTTCCTAAATAAGTATTTGAACTGTTTTGCTAACGGCATGGGGGGGACCGTAATGTCAGTGGCGTCGATATCCAGAGTGGGGTGGAAAACGTCCAGTGGTACTAATTCTGTGCTAGTTCCGTGTAGCTCGATGTTAAAGTTTGTGAAAATGAGGTCAAGTGTATTATTGCATGAGTTTCTAAGGTAGTTATATTGCTGAAAGCCGTGTATATTCAATTGATTTATGAGATTAATTCCACTATTCTGTATCTCCACATAGCCCTTTTTCAGGTATCTAGGTTCCCCAGATTCCCAACTGATAGTGGAATTATTAAAATCACCTGCCAACAGAAAGTGATCTTCCGTATTAGCGTTGACAATGTTGGCAAAGGAGTCGAGAAATAATTGTGTGGTAGCCGGTAGATCGTGTGTTTCGCTATGAGGCGGAATATAAATTACACCGATGTGCAGATTGCTAGTGGATCCAAGCGCTCGCGCATTAATAGTCAACCATATGATTTCAAGGCCGCCCGGTGTCCACTCTGGCCGGAGACGGGCTTGGAGCCGCGGCGCGCAGAGCGCCATTACGCCGCCGCCCGTCGTCAGAGTTACCCGATCGCGCCTGAATACATCGTACTGATCTAAGTCGGTCAGCTCTGAGTCAAGAATGCCACTATGAAGCCATGTTTCAGTTACCAACACGATATCGTAGTCACAGGATGAGACAGTATTCTAGAAGATCAGTGTTTTGGTTCTAAGACCGTTAACATTCTGGTAATAAATCCTGAGGTTATTTTTTGTGTTTAGGCCGGCAAAAGATGGGATACAAACACTTTGTTGCTGATCATAATAGTGAAGCGTGATTGAATTCGACTGTGTATACGGCAGTAAATTAGACATAATGTTTGGACGTTTGCTGACTGTTGTAGGTATTGGTTATTTGCAGGTTTTTGAGAGAATATATCAAATAATAAATGTTTGTGATTGAGAAATGGTGGGTGTGTAGGTAGTTGCGGGTGTTTGTATTGTGTAGTTAGTAAGAGTGTGTTAATGTGTGTATGAGAGTGTAATATAACAGATAGGTTACATGGACTTATAACAAACAAAGGTCGACCAGTTATTATAAAATTTTCTTTAGATCCAATTCCGATGAAACCAGTATGAAGGGTGCTTTTTCTATTTTCCTGACATAGATATGGCAGTTTTTTGTCCATACGAATTTGTACCCGCAGTCTTTTGCTTTTGCTTTGCATTTTTTTAGCAATTCCTTGTTACGTGGAGTTAAATGTTCGTTGACATGAATAGCCTTTGGCTCCCCATTCATACCGATATCAGCGGAAGTGAATCCGCGACATTTACGGAAGGCAGAGTATAACTGATCCTTTGTGCTACGGTTTTTTAAATGAACAACGATTGCGCGCGGACGGCCAGGGGCAGGGACTTTAGGCTGGATACGGTGCGCGAAGCCGACCTGGTCCTGCTGGAGATCAACGCCTGCGTGCTGGGCAAGCTTGATGGTCACGTCTTCTAAGGACTCGTTCTCGACTTCGGGTATCCCGAAAATTTCCAGATTCTGAAGGCGTTCCCATTGTTGCTGCTTGGCGAGGTCTTGCTCCAGGTTTGACATGCGGGTCTCTTGCTCGCTGTATTTTTTGGTCAAGTTATTGTTGGCGATCTGTACTCGGACTAAGTCGTCCTTCAACTGGACTATTTCGGCCTGCGAGAATTCAAGCGATTGTTTTAGCTCGGTGGTGTATTCGCGCAACTGTTTTAGCTCGGAAGACATGATGTTACGGATCATTGGTGTCAGATCCACTCTGATGATGTCGAGGATGTCAGCGCGCAGCGAGTTTATAAATTCATCGTCCCGGGTCGTTTGCCTTCGCTCGGTCACATTTTCATGTTGTGATGAGGTTTTCAATGGAGTGTTGCTGTTGTCTCCCTTAGGAACCTTGTTTACACAAACGGGGCAGGACCAATCAACTTGTCTCGCTCGGAAATTTCTATTGTTTAGGCCAACACATTGGTAGTGGTACCTGTTGTCGCAATTAGGGAGTATGCATTTAATAACTTCATCTTGGTCGGCAGGCTGCTCACAAGCAAGGCAGGTAAACATATTGTAGTGTGTACCAGCGAGTGAAGGTGGCAAGCGAGGTGATGACGTTACGAAAGACCGTTGCGCGTTGCTATGCAATACGGGCGACGACGGATCTTGAGCTACAAGTGTGTGGCAGAGAGCTGTGACAGGCAGGTATCTTCTTACTCACGAGCGGGTGACGAAACGGTACGAGTCCGGCCGACGATTGATTCGCAGCGCTGAGTAGGCAGAAGCACTTGTATGCGATGCTCGTCGTTGTTCTCCAGTCAAAGCGATCACAGTTGCTTGGCTAATATAATTGTATGTTAATTTGTTGAAGTTGAGATATACTGAGTGAGGGATAAACACTACTGCTCGGTACGGTGTCTCGACGGCGAAAAAAAAGATTTTAAGATCAATAAAAAAAAAAAAAATAAAAAAAAAAAACTAATAGACCAAAATCTGAGTTCTAGCCCACATATTGAGATGGCTAATGCAATAAATCGCAAACTCAATACGTGTTTAAAACTTTACGACATGTTGCTGATGGCACTTTTAGTAGTTTATGTGACTGATACATAATGGAACTCTCGAGTGATATTATTATGAAACTCGCCTTCGGCTCGTTTCATAAACCCACTCTACAGTTACATGCACTAGTTTATCTACACACATATCATAAGCTCTCTTTGATGTGTTCAGGATCCGCATGTTCGATCGGCATTGTGGCATTGATAATTGCTCTGCACTTGTTTAGCTTCTTCAGTACCAACTTCACAGACAAACTAGGGGCGGCACGCAGGCGGGCGTCGGCGTTCGAAATTTGAATGTCATAATTTGTCAAAAATGTATACATTATGGTCATAATGAATCAATATTCAGATAAGAAATGAGTTTTTACCAAGTAGTATAGTATTATGCTGGTCGTAACATGCGGTTTTTGGATGCAGTAAAGAGGGTTTATGACACGTGTGTAGATAAAACAGCTTACATCGCACTCTGTCAATCCGTTCTGACATAATGCATCACATCGTGATGCGGTGCATCCAAAACCGTGCTTTTAAAATTGGAAAAAGCAAAAAGAGCAATTTTAAAGGTGTGCACTTTTCGCCCATTCTTATACCCAAGCGAACTTCTTTTTAAGTTCTGTAAAGTGCTTACAGTCAGGCAACTTTTAATTTACTTAACTGTTTTAAAAAAACACTCGCTTAGGACGTTTAATAGCTTAGTGATCATTTGACGTATTGATAGGGTCTGTTCTCAATCTTGAGTGTTCCGGACATCATTTGCTCACACATTCTTCCTTTTTCTTGGACCGTGGTTGTATAATATCTTTTAAGATAACAAAAAAAAGGAAATATGAAGCAAATATCATATTTATTTTCGTACATACATACATGCATACAAATTCGATATAAGAGATAATATCTCTTATATCGGGACTCGAACCCGGGACCCTCGGCTTCGCAGGCAGGGTCACTGCCGACTCGGCCATCCGGCTACCTATAGATAGATAGATAAATAAGCGGGCGCCAAATTTGACAAATTAATGCCAGAATGTCAAATAGTGCCTTTATAATAGAACTTTATCACTTGTTATTGTTAGGTCTCAGATTAATGTTTAACTGTATGGACGCTGCTGGTGATCTACTAACTTACTTAATAATGGCCGATCAACACCATATATCAACGTAAGTTATAGCTGACGTTGAGCTATAGCTGACGTTGTTGCAAACGTTGTTATGCCTTAGTTACCCGGTCCACCTGACTCGGTTTCGGTTCAAGGAGTTGCGCTGAAAACTGAAAACTATATGACAATATTCAACAGGAGTCGAACTTCGGCTAGGTACCCTTGATTCGCAACTTCACGCGTTTTACTTTCGTCGTTGATAGAAAGATCATCTTATCAACTGGCAGAGCCAACAAAGAGAGTGGCAGGCCAGTGGGCAGACCACACGATGGACCGACAATATCATCAATATATCTCACTGGATTCCGTCGGTACTTCTGTGAGGTTTTCGCTTCTTGGCAATGAACATCATTCTCCTTTATTTAGGGGTTACAAATTGGACCAGTTACCATCAGAAAATAAATACACAATATCCCAGTTGTAAGTTGAATGGCGGAAAACATTGAGCTACAAACTCAAGTGGATTGTTAACTGACAAATATACAAAAATCATCTACTCAAAATGTGTGAATCATACGGTAAAAACAAGGAGTACCTACTCATGTAAATGTTATTTACTATATTCTCTACAATGTGTTATTTAAAGATCTCATCGATCACCATAATAAGGCAGTATTATCGTCGGCTTTGGTGAACAACAGCTTGCGTATGAATGCAGAATATTTGAACCAAATTCCCGGTCGCTGGAATATGATCAGGAAGATTGGAACTGTAAAGGAAATACCTATATCCTGCAGTGGCTCAATATGGGCTTGCTATAAGATAGTGCATAACGAAACGTTTTCGACTATTGTTACGCAACTGTGGTTTTTAGACATGAATCAGGGACACCGAAACTAGAGTCGAAATTGCAAACTTAATTTAATCGGAAACAGGTAGAGAAGTTTGTTCATAAGCTCAATATTTCTACGACGTGCTCCAAACGGTCACATGCTGTAGCTTGTTAGACATATTGTACTCACGTAGTTGTTCATACGTAGAGACAAATATACACACTACGGT
The DNA here is from genome assembly GCA_949825045.1 of Argyresthia goedartella. Classification (NCBI taxonomy): domain Eukaryota; kingdom Metazoa; phylum Arthropoda; class Insecta; order Lepidoptera; family Argyresthiidae; genus Argyresthia; species Argyresthia goedartella. The sequence continues at coordinate 27,769,358 of OX463824.1, forward strand.
TTTCGGTATTTGTCTAGAAGCTTATTCAAACGTCGATATTGAATTCCTAACAGTAAAATAGAGCTTTGAAACATCCATTTAAAGCCCTTTAGTTTGATAGCCAGCTTGAGGGTCATGAAAAAAGTGTTTTTAGCCCGCACATTAATATGCATAAAATCCGCCATTATGTTTTCATTTTTATTTTATGCACTCAGTAACACTTCTGCCTTCAAGACGAATCTAATGACATATTCTTTATCAAAATTGGTAGAGCCGTTCAGTAGTTACGAGGGGGCGACACCCATACATAGGCTCACCGTGCGCTGCAGTCGGGTTTGAACAAAGTAACAAACAAACATAGCGTTACCTCTATTCCCAACAGAAACAGTTGAGACAGCATTACTCTGAGTGTCCGTCAAAATTTGAGTTGCCGGTTGTCTGGCAGTTCCCATTAATCACTAATTTCGTAAACTCAGTGAACTATATGGATAATAAATATTATTCATTTCTCGCCTGTTCAACAACGGCGCGGCGGGCCGACCATCGGAAAATGGTAATAAATCTTGTTTGACGCAGGGTCCATGCATGTTGCGTTTACTTATAAGTTAGGTCAGCCTTCTCCTAACGGATGAAATTATTCTCGCGTCATCTTTCTAACGCAAATCGGCTCATCATAAACCAAATACCGATGATAACAAATACATCCCATTCTTTTGCGTTGGGGGTGGCTAAATATCATCGTCATTGTCTTACAATGACTTAACCAAGGCTACGCTAGGTTAGGTCATTGTCATGGATTAAGATCGGGATGCACAAGTTAACTACCTATAAACCAAACGTTTAAGTTGCACTTTACTTGAGAAGCTGTTTGTGTATTTGATCGCTGTTTGTGAGCGGGCAAGATAAACAAGTCCATCGTCCACACAATGGATTGAATATTCATCAGTCGTCGAGCAATTTTCATTCTGCCCAAGCTTCAATATACTTTATTGCAGAAAAACAAAAAAATATAGACGTATCAAAAGTTAAAATGAATTGACAAAGTCCGTGTGAGAAGATATTTCTTTGAGCAAACCCAGGAAAGAATAGTTAGATTTTAACACCACGTAGACCAACCATCACTAAGTTAAATATTAGGTCCTTATGAAATTGGCGTTTTGTATGGAGAAATTGAAGCTAACTAAATTTTCAGTACAAACATTTTTGTATTTTTTTGAGGAATGACAGATCCTAATTTTATAAACTTTGTGTGTATGTATGAGACAACATTTAGCTAACAGAAAATTTTATATTATTTTTGAAAAGTGTCAGCTGTAAAAAAATATTACGAATATTATCATGAAAATGGCTGACATTTAGGAGGCACTGATTTTGAAGATAACATTTTAGTTATCAAACTGAAAATTAAAAGAAAATTTTACAAGTAGATGTAAAATATTGAAATTATTTTTAAAACAATAAAAAATACCTGGAAATAGCTATTGAATTACTCGAATTATGAACTCCTGAATCTGGAAGAAAAATTCGCCAATTTCATAGGTAAGCACCCAATATTTAAAATAAATATACTGCTTACTAATATGTACATAAATAAATAGTACAATACAAATGGATAACTTTAGGTCCAGGTCTTTGTAGCAATCTTTCTAGCAGATTTTTATTTCAATGAGCGTGCACAGCTTGAGTCGCACAAAGACCTAGTTGCGTCCAATGAATAGAATGAATTGATACTTTTATTCGATTCCAATCGACTCATTCTACAAATTGAATAGAATCGGATGGTCTGGCTGGTTCTGAGTTGAATTGCCATTTTCAGACAACCCCAAGCGACCTATTGAGATTTTTAAATACCTCGTGTTTAAATCAAAATCCGGTAATATCAATATCTTTGTTTATTTCCAAACTCACAATCAACAGAATAATGTTATCCCCAACGTCATTACAAAAGTCTTTTTTTGAACTTTGTTGACTATATTAGAAAACAAAAATAATCGATGATTCCTCGAATCGATTCCAAATTTTGGCACATCGATTCGAGTACTCACAATTAACAAACTCACTAACAACTTTGTGAACCGCGTAGCCATAGTTCTCGCAGAACACCGCCATTACCGATATTCGACGACTTCTGTGGCGCTGCGCTTTGCCTATCATGCGACAGGTCCCGGGTTCGATCCCCGGCTGGGGATAAACAAAAAAAATCCCCAGGTCGTGAATGTTTATATGTGTGTGACGTCGCTGTTTCTGGTCCAACGACACAGGGTATCCTACAGTCTTCACAAAATAAAAGGTAAATAACCTTATTACGTCAAGGACGCTGTCACCGGGCCTATTATTTTATGAAGACTATAGTGTCAGGCCAGAAGCAATGTAAGTGCATGTATGTAAATCTTTATGTCCATACTTCTGGTGCAGTTGGGCAAAACCCTAAGTATAAACTACGTTCTTTACTTAGTTAGGCTATAGGATAGTGATCAGCGCACTGCCTAGTGAGGACACGCCTACCCTAAATATCGTGCACTAACTATCGCTTGGCCTGAAACGCTCGTAAATATTCCTTCCTCGTGCTATTAGTCTACTGCTAGATATGGGGCTTTAGGCGTCAGGACGTAAGGTAAAATAAACATATATTATTAGAAATTATAAGAATGCAGGATTCATATGGTCATCCAACGTCCAAAGTAGCATTATCTACATTTATCCAGTAGTTGCATTTCTCAATTGCCCCGCGGCTATGTGGGTTGCTTGCTTGCTTCTCCATGTGCCGATGAGATCAGTAATTTATCTTAAGTATACGGACATTATAACGGTGATGGAAACCATCGTGAGGAAGCTTTCATAGCTCCGTGGTTTAATGGGGTGATGATGAGACAGGAGATGCAGGTTCGATCCCTGACCAGAGATAGATAATTTATCTTACGACCATTATACGGACGTTTTAACGGTGATGGAAAACATCGTGAGGAAACCTTTATTACTCCATAGCTGCGGCGCTGGGCTAGCCCCCTGTCACGAAAAATGGAGTATTGAATAACTGGCTTAGTGGGCACAAGTGTACCTTTGCCGCCCGATACGAGAAAAAGCGTGATGCTATGTTATATTACGTTACTCGTTCAATTCGTATGTCCCAGCTGATGCGGACCAAAACTTCAATCGCGGAGGCTATGGACGACCTGTGTGGTGCAGCGGTGGTGGCTCTGCCTACCATGCGACAGGTCACGAGTTCGATCCCCGGCGGGGGGAAAAAAACCCCAGGTCTTGGATGTTTATATGTATGCTTTTTCTGGTTCCCACGACTCAGGGTATCCTAGTGTGGGGCCAGAAGCAATTTATGTGCCTGTATGTAAATATTAATGTTAATATGGTATTTGTTACACACGACAAAGGCAATCCAAGTGTAGGGAAAGAACCTAAGAGTCTTGTTTAACTTCTGGACACCTGGGTCTGGTTATGAGACATCGCGATATTGAACCTTATGTGGCCATAGTAATAAAGTTCAAAACATTTAACGGGAAAATTTATTATCTGGAAAACAAAGGTTTTTATTATAATCTGCGTTCTACAGGCTGTAACAGAAAGGTGTAGTCATATTTTAGGGGGTTTTTAGGTCTTTTTGAACAACTGTCACTATAAAACCTATTTGATCTGAGCAACTAATTTTCACTTCTCTATACAGTTTGAGCCGGACGATCTGCTTTGTATGGAGAAGTAAAAATTTAGTTGTTCAGATGAAATCGGTTTCGTAATGAAAGTTGTTCAAGATGATGCCTCTAATAACCCCAATAACCTTCATCATTCGGGTACTCCTGTATAAACAAAACAAACATAGCATCTTTTCCCATATTGCGGCAGTTGGACATTTTAGCGCCCTCGTTAACCAGTTATTTAATACTCCGTTTACTCTACACTCCATAGAATGATAGGGAGTAACACAATCGCCGCTGAATACCAGACTAGAACAGGGGCCTAATCGCTCCGAAGGGCGCAAAATGCCGTATTTAGCTTGTCGGCGGCGCCTATTTTGTTTGGAGACTCACTGTCAAATACGGTATTTTCGCTGTTCGGAGGGGTCGTGATGCGATCGCGATGCAATCTCCATTACAGAATGGCAACAAATATAATGATCACCAAAATATTATTTCCTACCCAAAATGGATAAATGAACACCAAAAGTTGCAAAAAATATCAGGGCAAAATACTGCGGTAGCTTAGGTGAAGGGTAAAGGGGGTGAGCGAAGCGAAGCCCCCTTTATCCTTCGTGTTAGGTTGAACATGTAAGAACCACAAAAAATACTTAAAACATAAACTTAAGTACACAAAACATAAAAAGAAGTTTGGTGATCATTTATCCAAACACAATTTGGTGGACATTTAGCCATTCTGGCAGTCATTTCGAATTTATTGGTAGTAAAATAGGTGCGTTTTTGGTAATCGTTTAAACATAAGCCTTACAGAATTGGGAACCAGTATTATAAGTTGGCGTAATAAACTCATAATAGACGTAGAAGTAAGTAACCAATGATGGCCTCTCTCCCAGCTTGCCGTCTATCGACTACCAGAAAAACAAAGTAAGTTTTTCTGGAGATATGACGAGACTTAATTTTAGCCCTAATCAGAAATGTATCCATTTATCCTAATCTGGACATGTCTACTTGGTCTTGGCATATTTGTACAGTGTAGACCCCATAAAATCTAAAATGCTCCCCAATGTAGGATCGAGCCTATCGTATCTGATACGTGCCTAAAGCGAACAACACCAGGGCTTCAACAGACAATTGTGGGAAATATAGCGTTGTTGTTTCTATTGAAACAAAAAACGCATTGCGCCTAATTAACCTTTCTTGGACCACAATTTCTGCCAAAATATTGTCAATAAATAATCTTTCATTTACTATAGCCACTATAGTCTCCGCGTGAAGCGAGTCGACAAACTGTGTCGCAAAGGAATTCAAGAGAGCTCCTGCTATTTTTAAGTCTTTCATCAAATGCCCACAAGCTCGATTAAAATATTCCTGATGGAAGATCTTGAAGTCCCTTTTTATGCGTCCATTAACGGCTTCCACAACCCATCGGTTTATTGTGACACAGCGCGACCTGTTGCCCTCCAGGGTTGTTAACTGTGTTCTACCACTTGATGAGCATAAATGCTTGTATGCCATGATCATGAAGGTCCTCCAAGCAGTCTGAAGCCCCTGTCAACAATGAAGATATCACCTTCTCTGAAAAAGTCGAGTAGCCCACTGTCTCCAGAGACCAAATCAGACATTATGGTTGCATCATTTGTGGTGGCAGGATATGGTCCAACAATATCTAATATATAGCCGTCACAGCAAGCAATTATCATTGGTTTAACAAGTTTTCTGTACTTATGGAGACATAAGTACAGAAACCTTGTTAAACCAAGTAAGAGTATGGAGAGCTGATAGATAGATAAGATGCTCGATAAGAATAAGACAAACTTGTGTTCTAATTCTGACCAACACAGTAACGAAACTCTTCGGTACGTCGTGGGGGTCCCAAGGCCTCCGCTGTTCGTCCATGTGCCCGTTAGTGCGTAGTATCGTAGTATCTCCTGTATCGTAATAATTTGATGTAATTTGATAGTAATAAAGTTAAAGTTAAAGGGTCCCCATACAAGAGATATGGTTCGGAACTCGTCGTGTGCCAGTCCAACCCGCTCTTGAGAGAGGTTTAGTTTTAATCGCATTTCGATCGCATTGTACAAAAAGCACTTCCTTTCTCTTTAGATTTAATGTGTAGATATATTAGTGAACTTATAATTTATTAATAAGATAATTTGTTTGGCATGTATGTACCTTATGAATTAATTAATGTTTATTATATTATTACTTATTATTATATTATTGTTGTTGACATTTTAGCTCTGATTTATAAAGAATGTATGTCACCGAAAGATAGTCAAAACCGTTAGTTAGTAAACTAACTTTTTTTTCTCGTCAGTTGGTCAACTATCGACAGATAATAAACTGGAGCGTACTGCTTAATATATGATGCGTTAATTGATAAACTAACGGTTGAAACTGTTAAATAGTAAACTGGTTTCAACTTTAATTGCATACGAAATACCAGGGCAAACACTGCGGTAGTGCGGTATCCTAGGTGAAGACAAGAGGGAGCGAGCGCAGCGAAGCCCCCGACTAGTCTTTGTGTTAGGTTGACATGTAAGAACAAAATAAAAGTAAATTCTAAACCTTGTCGGTCTGATTTACTATCTGTCGATAGTTAACGCGTTAGTTTATCAACTAACGGTTTTGACTATCTTACGGTGACATATATATGTTTTATCTACACACGAATCATAAACCCTCTTTACTGCGTCACGTTACGACCAGCATAATGATAAACTTCTTGGTAAAAACTCATTTCTTATCTGAATATTGATCATTATGACCATAATGTACAAAAATTTGTCAAATTACGACATTCAAATTTCGAACGCCGATGCCCGCCTGCGTGCCGCCCCTAGTTTGTCTGTGAAGTTGGTATTACTGAACAAGCTAAACAACTGCAGAGTAATGATCAATGCCACAATGCCGGTCGAACATGCCGTTCCTGAACACATCAAAGAGAGCTTATGATATGTAACTGTACATAACTAGGCATTATGTAGCAGTCACATAAACTACTATTATCTATGTTAAGCATGTATGTATCATACATTATATGTATTTGTGTAGGTACTCGTATAAGTAGTTTATATTATTTAGGGCTACATATTCTGCAAATTAGTATTAGGTAATATTAAATTACTGCAGACGCCGGGAATGAAGGGCTTGCCGGCTGAGTATGTATAGAGTATAGAGAGAGTGTTAGTTTATCAACTAACGGTTTTGACTATATTTCGGTGACAGATATAGACCACTGACCGTATGGAGGTTGGTAAGTGATACGAAGCCAGCAAGCCCTTTTTAGGGCCAGAGGCATTTATAGTGCTTTTCTCAAACATATGGAATAAGAAATACACCACTCAAAAAACAAATTCAAGTTTAAAAATACTACCAATCGCAAGTTCCGTGTGCCCTTTGATGACTTTGAGCATAAAATTTAAAAAAAAACTTCCTGGCCTAGGCCTGCAATTTTATATAAAATTCCGTTAAAGTTCTCTCGAGATGTGCGGCCCGAAACGTGATGCTTCCAAGCCTGTTATATTATAACGAACGTAATGACGACATTTTATTGCATGTCTGAGAAAATTATGTTTTATGTTGTACACAGGTATACAATCTCCCATATCATCCTTACGTGGTTGGCTGCAAGAGAGCTCTTGTTAAAGATTAGCTCGCTCTTGAGTACATATGTTGCTCATTATGAATTATGAAAGGGATTTTATGGAATTAAAATTGTCGCCATTCGCTTGCGAATAGATTCTTGCTCGTATACTGACCATTGACTGCAAATAAGGGCATTATGCCACGTACAACAAGTTGTCCCCTAACCCGTTGGTTGGAGCCAAGTGTGCAACTCACCGCCCAAGTACTATATTAGCCGAGCCATTAGTATTCGGGCGGGCCAAATCGCTTCTCTTTATATTCGGCTCGTGTACCGAGCATTTGGCCCGCTGATTGTGCTACTTGCGAACAGTCAGGGGGCGGAGTCCGGTAACATACAAGCAATTGCTATAGCCCAGCAATTCTATTTTTGTACGGCAACAAATATAATGATCACTAAAAAAAAAATCCTACCCAAAATTGATAAATGAACACCAAAAGTTGCAAAAAATATCAGGGCAAAATACTGCGGTAGCTTAGGTGAAGGGTAAAGGGGGTGAGCGAAGCGAAGCCCCCTTTATCCATCGTGTTAGGTTGAACATGTAAGTACTTAAAACATAAACAACAAAAAATACTTAAAACATAAACTTAAAAAGAAGTGTGGTGATCATTTATCCAAACACAATTTGGTGGTCATTTATCCATTTTGGCAGTCATTTCGAAATTATTGGTAGTAAAATAGGTGCTTTTTTGGTAATCGTTTAAACACAAGCCTTTTTGTACCACCTCAATAGGGTATTTAACAAGGTAGTCCAATAAATCTAGAAACGTGTCTATAGTTGAATACTTTTTGTATAAAAAGGTTTGACAATATCGGGATTGTATATTTGCAGCAGTTGGATTTTTGAAACGCAATTTTGTGTAAATTGGACAGCATTTGACTATGACGTCACATGCTAGAATATCCTAGAACTCATGAACAAAATTACCGTTTTGACAGTCCCTAGAAAAGTATGTATTTTGACTAGCAGTCAAATACCGTATTGGGCCAACAACTGCAGGCCACTTTTTTGTACGCGGCCGTACTATTGCATAACAGTTGCTCGCAAGTTGCAGCTATAGCTATCGCCTCAACACATATTCGCCACAGATTAGTTTGCAACTTTGATTCATCGATAGATGATAAAACTCGTGTGTGGAAAATAGTACATTACTGCAGACGCCGGGAAAGAAGGTCTTGCCGGCTGAGTAGATATGTCACCGGAAGATTGTCAAAACCGTTAGTTGATAATTTGACGTTTTTTTTTCTCGTTAGTTGGTCAACTATCGACAGATGGTAAACTGTAGCGTACTGCTTACTATATGACACGTTAGTAGATAAACCGTTAAATAGTAAACTGGTTTAAACTTGTATTGCAAACTAAATACCAGAGCAAACACTGCGGTAGCTTAGGTGAAGACTAGAGAGGACGAGCGCAGCAAAGCCCGAATAGTCTTCGTGTTAGGTTGACAGGTAAGAACAAAAGAAACGTAAATTCAAAACCCTTTCGGTTTGGTTTACTATTTGTCGATAGTTGATGAACTAACGCGTTATTTTATCAACTAACGGTTTTGACTATCTTTCGGTGACAGATATAGACCACTGACCGTATGGAGGTTGGTAAGTCATATGAAGCCCGCAAGCCCTTTTCACGGCCAGAGACATGTATAGGGCTTTTCTCAAACATATGCGATTAAATAAAAAATACACCACTCAAAAAACAAATTCAAGTTTAAAAATACTAAGAATCGTAAGTTCCGTGCGCCCGTTAATGTCTTTTGCTTGGAGCATAAAATTTAAAAGTATTTCCCGGCCTAGGCCAGGGGTGTCTCACTCAACAGGACATATCCCACCTCCACTCAACCTCATTCCGACTTCATGTCATAATGAGGCAAACGCGGGGGAGCAAGCCAACGAGTTAGATTTGCATGGAGCTCTTGTAACCCGCAGCTATTTCTGTGCGTCCCCCAGATGGCTGGACCGGCCTTCTGTGCCCTCCGCCTGTCCTCTTCCCGCCTCTCCCCATTCAGGGGCGCGGGGGAAAAGATAGCAGCGTCGCACCCTTCTGGTGATGTGACACACACAAACGGTGTGAGCTCGGTGCCGATTCCGCACGTCATTTAAAGTTTCAACCAAATTCCCAGCCACATCTCTTTTTATGCCACGCGTGCGCAAACTGGTGTAGCCGTTGGAAGTTCGCCTTTGACGAGACGAGGTCCTCGTAGTAGACTGGTCCTTCATCCGCTCGAGTGATTCCGTCTAACATTTTCTTCCGTTCGTCGTCGTATAGTGGACATTCCCAAAGAGCATGATGCATATCTTCATCTTCTATGCCGCACTCACATACACTCATCGGGCATAACGTCATATCATGCAGTCTCTTCCTGAAGCACCCGTGTCCCGACAATATCTGCGAAGTTTGGTAGTCCGGCTCAACCCAAGAGGCCTTGAGGCGAGCCGCCACGCATGCCACACATGTTTCAGAATGCGAGCTGTGATACCATCCAGTCCGGGGGCCGTGTTAGGCAGAGCCTTGACTATACCCTGCAGGCGATCACGAGATAGCGGCGGGGCATCCGGGCCGGAAGGCGTGCAGGCGGCACATAAGCGTATCTGTCGGTGGTGTATAGAGTCGTTGCGCTCATCGTCATCAGGACAAAGTGCCCGGAGCATTTGTTGCATAGCCGACCGCACGTCCCCGGCGAAGCCGGTAGCAAGCTCAGTGCCGCTAATAGTGTGAGTCGGTGGGCGCCGGCGCCCACTGGCCAGTCGATATGATCGTCCCCATGGGTTTTCGTTGCTGGTTTCAGCCATCTCCATTAGGAATCTGCTTTCCGCCGCCACCATCTCTTGTCGGTAGCTCGTACGTGCCTCATGAAAATTCTTACGTCTCATCTCTTCCAACAATCTGCCCTTCTTTCACACACTCTGCCAGGCTCTACGAAGGTTATTATGCCTTCTTCGCAGTCGCTCTAACTTGTTATTCCACCATTCATATCCTCTATCATTCTTGCAGCCTTTAGTTCCCAGGCATTCATTCGCCGTTCGTTCTATTATATGAGTGAAGTCAGCACTCAATTCTGCCACTGGTTTCCTCAGTTGCAGTCTACCCATTCTTTCATGAATCACTGATTGAAATCTTGGCCAGTCCACCCCACGGTCCCTAAACACAGCAGGCTCTGTAACTGGCTTCTCGTGCAGATTTTCGACCCGGTCTCCAAATATGCTGAAAGTGATTAGCTGATGGTCACTTAGGCTTTTTGCCTCGTGGACTTCCCATTCATTTATTCGCACTCCACGCGTTGATAGAGTCAGGTCGATGTTAGACTCGCCGTTAGGCCCCTTGAAAGTCGATGGCTGTCCCTCGACGTTGTGGATGGTCAGGCCGCGGCCGCCACCAGAGTATTGCCGGCGCTCGCAGAACCATAACGGCGAGTGAGCGTTAGAATCTAGTCCCATGACTATCTTGGTCCCATGGAGCGCTTCCATGACTCTATCCAAGTGAGCGAGATGGACGTCGATGTCGTGTCCGTATTGGCAGTAGACAGAGATAACGTGCAGCTCAATGTCTTTCGCCACGACGTGGGCGACAGTGCAGTGCGTGGTGCATAAATGGTGGAGCACGCAGATGGCAATAGAGCTGGAGGGGACATATATTCCAGCCATAGGGCGGTCCCCGTACTCCACGAGGTCTAGCGTCCCTTTGTATTGCTCCTGGACAAGGACGTCATCCAACTTAAGCTCCTTCGCGGTAGTCCGTAGTTCGGTATTTGCATCTTTCATCCCCTGCAGATTCAGCTGGCCCACCCTGATGTAGATCTTATCTGCCATAATTGGTGTTTCCTAGTAGCCGCTGCTCAGAATGACGACGTGCGGGGCACTTGCGCGCGGCGGTGCTGGTCTACCTTTAAATTTTATACTGCAGAATAGTCTCACTCAACAGTTTAGGTAAGTTTGACCGGCCAACCCACCTGACGGGAATTCAGTTCGATGCCGCTCGCTTGGCTCGCAGTCACCTCGGGCGCTAGCCGCTTCTCATAAGCAACTTTTCTGTGATTTTTGCAACAACAATGACTTAAGTACCTAACATTTTAGGGTGTCTAAAGGAATTGTTCACAAATAAAATTCGATTCTTTTTAATTGAATACCTTTTTGTTTACCTAAAAGTAAACACTTTAGACCCAGTATAAAACAAATTAAAATTACGTAAGTGAGAAGGTAGGTACCTACCTAGAATTTTCCAATAGCCTGAATAAGTACTAATATAACACCTCTCTTACACAGAGTGGACTAAAATTCACAAACACAAATCGCACGTAGATAACCCTAGCGTGATCAAGCAAGACAGGAGTTTACAGGACGACCTTGTGATGTCAGAGTAAAAGAAGCTCTCAGGCGTAGTGATGCGGCGCAATCTAGCCTGCACGGGCGAGACAACCGATTCTGTAGGTGCTTAGCGATTGTTGTACGTAGCGCAGGTGCAAGCTAGATTGCGCTTTATTGCCGCTCAGCGAAAGTAGCTATTTATTTAAGTGTACTTGCGGAGTGATCTTTCTGTACGTAATACTTATAAGTATTCTGTGCCTAGGCCTTCAATTTAAAGAAATTCATTTACAGTTCTCTCGAGTTGTGCGGCCCAAAGCGTGATACTTCCAAGTCCCATTCCATTTCATGTTTGAGATAAATAAAATACCTTGACTCTGGTTTTGAGGGCATGCGATAGGAAAAGGGATGGGAAAAGGATTGGTGCTGTAACCATAAACATTTACATTCAGGCACATACATTGCTTCTGGCCGCACAATAGAATGCCCTGTGTCGTACTGGGAGCCAGAAACAGCGACGTCACACATACATGTAAACATCCAAGACCTGGGCGATTTTTTACTTCCTCCCAAGCCTGGAATTATTTCCTCTGGTAACATTTGTAGAATTGTAAGCATTATTTTTAAGTGCTGGTGGTTCTTCCCAGTAAAGTGTCTCTTACGGAGAATAGTGCGATTTCCTTCTCCAGTAATGTTTTAGGCAACTTCGGTGACAACTGGGTTGTCCCTGTCAAGTTTAATGCCCATTTTGAGTGAGGTTGTCGATGTCGCTAGCACATACACTTCAAAATAAAGGTTGATTATTATCACCTTTTAAACTATTATTTGATTTATTAAATTCATTTAATATGGGTATTCATTTTCTAGTTTCTGAAAATAATTTCGAAATTTCACAATATTCCAGTGTATTTCTAGCTAGTTTTAATGCTTGAGAGTGGATAATTGGATTCCACCTGCTCTGGGAGGCCGCCTGTGGGCTTTCTGATTTTGAAAGTTATGCCTCGGTAATAAAGTTAAAAACCGGTCAAGTGCGAGTCTAAATCGCGCACGAAGGGTTCCGTACCACCGTTCAATGGAAGCGATGGTGTGGAGTGAATAGTTTGGATTTTACACAGCAAAATATTGTTTACAAATTTATTGGTGCAGTTACTTTCACACTCCATCTACGTAACCAGGTGCATCCATAAGTTTGTATGTGGTATTGAAAGAATTGTTGTATGGGAGCCCCCTTAAATATTTCTTTTATCCTGTTTTTTAGTATTTGTTGTTATAGCGGCAACATAAATACATCATCTGTGAAAATTTCAACTGTCTAACTATCACAGTTCGTGAGATACAGCCTGGTGACAGACGGACGGACTAGTAATAGGGTCCCGTTTGGAACCCTTCGGGTACGGAACCCTAAATACCAGTAAAATAGAAGGTACAAGCATCACTGTTGAGTGGATAAAGACAAAGAGGCAGCCAATGCTATTTGATGGGTCTGGCAGGCTAAGGAAGGAGCAGTGGCCACTGTGAGATTTTCTGTTTTTTTTTTACACGTTTGTTCGTTACCATTTAACTAGGCTGCGCTCCAATTTACAGCCGGCTACCATGAATACTTTCCGAGATTTTGACAAAAACGTCAAATCTGCAGAGGTTATTTCAAAGTCTAATTTCTCCTAAGCTATTCTAGCTAGAATATTGAAACCAACAAGTATCTATGTACATTGAGTTAAATTATACTCTAATGTATTATTTACAAAAGAGTTGGTTGAAAAATTCCAGAAAAAAAACACATTTTTTTTTTGACATTTATTTTTGACAGGTTCCTTGAAAGCACACCCATGAAAATTATAATTCAAAACAAACAAACAAATATCTTTCAACACACCAAAAATTGTTTCATTGGGTTGGGTGCATCTACGCAAAAAATAAGAAGAAGAAAATGACTTATGATATCCACTCTATTAATGGTTTTTTGACAGCTCAAAACCTATACATTTTTGACGTTTGCAATGAAAGATATTGCTTACTATATACGCAATAAGGAAATGTCAAAAGACCATTAATAGAGTGGACAAAGTGGATCTTTCCGGAGATCTTGAAATTGCCAATTGAGCAATTTAAAAACCATGTTAAAGCGACTTTGTCGAAAAAGGGATATTACAATGTTCAAGATTACTTAATTGATGAGACTGTATGGGGTTAATCTGTCTCAACACAGACCTTGCTGTTAATAATTTTGTAATTATTTATTCCTGCTTATTAATTATCATAATGATATTATAATATTTTTATCAGTTAAACACAAGCAATTTTTAAAAGAATCTAGAAATCAATCTGTGGGAGCTTCTACGCCCTTCTACTCCCACAGTGGTCCAATGTAGAGAAGTGGCAAACAATTAGGATTGCTAAGTATATGAAAATATCTACAGTAATAAAGACATTTGTAATTTGGAATTTGGCTTTCCCGCCACAGCTCAGCGTTAGACAATATTAGTTAGGCTATGAGTGACATAATCGCGGCACAGTTTTGGTTCGACAATAGCTCGACGAGCGAAAACAATTTGCACGTCGATTTTCGTGATAAATTCGAGTTGGACTCGACACGGTATCTCGATTTTCGGATCTCGAACGATCATCGCTTCAGATGTGTCGATATATTCGATAGTATCGTGTGTTGTTTGTTTTGTGAACAGACTGCGTGTAGGACTTAGCGGGGTTGTTTTTGGGAATATCTGAGTTGATGACTCCGGGTGAGCTAAGTGGAAGGTACTGTACTGACCAGTGCGTTAAAGACACTGTGATTCTGGAAAATAAATAAATAGATAGGTACGTACTAATAGCGCGCGTGGCCCAGGATACGTCCGCCAGGCCCTACTTTGTAACACTCGGGATTTTAACAGTACACACATGTTTAAATAAATTACGACAAATTACCAAAACAAGGGGACAAAAATAATCGCACTACTAGAGGTTCAAATAAACTATCCGGCGTTCCGAGTAGGCTAGCAAAAACATCTAAGACAATACAAGTGATGGATCCAGACCTGTACAACGCGCTACCAAAAGAGATCACTAATGCTCCGAGCTTGCCAAATTTCAAATACAAATTAAAAATGGCTCGCCGAGAAGTCGTTTTCTATCTATGAGGAATGCAAAAAGGACAGGGCATGGGCCCTGTCCTTTTTGCATTCCTCATATGTATGGACATAAGTATGGAATATAAAAGACCAATAAAATTGTTCCGATATTCAAATTAATAATTAATTGAATATGTACAGTTGATAAAATTAATAGAATATTGAATTAAAGATGCATCTTATCTTTTGATAATTTGATGACTGTAATATTTATTCCCAATTATTTATTTTATGTTAATGACTTGTAATTATTTTTTACTAATAAATAATGTCTAATGTCTTATGTCTTATTGAAAATAAATAAATGTTATAATACTCTTAGGCCAAGTTGCACCAGATTTTTGATAGCATAAATACATCAAGGCTATGTTGAGAGGGAACCTGGCTGACAGACAATAAGCTTGCCGTGCTCAATGACTACGTAACTTCACCATGTTATACTTAAGTTGTGTTTATTTAAACTGTATTATATAACTATATATTTAGCGGCCATCAAGTCTGGTGAAAGTCGCCTTTTAGTAAGGTGTATGTATGTTGATAGTTGGGCGATTTATTGACACTCACCCCTTCTTCATGAAATAGAAAGTTTAAAGTTTTGTGTATATTCGAGCAACATCGCAACTAACATTTACCTTAGATTTCAAAGTATCGAGGTTTTCTCACTTTTTAATGATCGAGCATGCGAAGTGTCTCTGTTTCAGGATTGGGCAAAAATGCTTTCGTATTTCTCTACAGACCGCATTTTTCAACTGATTATAGTGAATTTTTGTGAGCGGGTTCGATAATTAAATAGTTTTTTTGTCGATTCCGTTTTTGGAAAAAAATCAAAATGGCAGGATGTGGGGGTTTAAAATAAAAAAATAACCGCTACGGTCCAAATAGCTTGACGGATTTGAACAAATGAGTTGTCGTTAGATTTGTAGAGACCGTGAGAGTAACAAGCCATATAATTTAAGTGAAAGGTTGGGTTTAATACCTCAAAATGTAGCTTACAAAGTAATTTGTGCGGCTACTTTCATACTCCATGTACGTAACCAGGTGAATTCATATGTTTGCATGTGTTATTAAAAGAAAGTGTCACTCGCGAGGTCTACAGCTCACAGAGCCACTAGTAAATAAAAAGTTTTGAATTCGTCTACAGTATTGGATAAAGTGGTTTTGTTAAACATGCAACTAAAGTGGAGCCATTCTTAGAAGTAGCATTTGACATCTGTCAACAGTAGGGACAGAGCTATCGGTCAGTCTCGCTTCCTTTTCTAAGCGAAACAAGGAGAAAAAGTCTGACGCATAGATCTGTCCCTGCTGTTGACAGAAGCCAAATGCAACTTCTGAGAATAACTCCTCTTTAGCCACATTGTGGCTAATAGAAGAATGGTAAATTATAGGTACCTACTTATGAGAAGTTCAGCAGCGCTGCACCAAATACCCTATTATCGCACTTTCCCGCCGATCCCACATTCATCCAGAAACCGCTGACTCATTCTTTTACACTTAGCCGAGGGGCCAGGAAAAATCTTCCTGCTTCCACAAATGAGACATTTGGTGCTTTTTAGGGTAGCGTAGCCAGCGCAGCGAAGCCCACAAATAGTCTTCGTGTTAGGTTGACATGTAAGAACAAAATAAACGTAAATTCAAAACCCTGTCGGTCTGGTTTACTATCTGTCGATAGTTGATCACCTATCGCATTAGTTTATCAACTAACGGTTTTGACTATTTTACGGTGACATATGTATCCTTCATATTTAAATGTGTTAATTTTATTTCCACCCTGTGCTTGTTCTCCGAATAAATAAATAAATAAAAAGATAGACACAACAGCCACCTCCCATATTTGTTGTGAATAAATTGTCTGGACGGGGCCTCTGCGTGTTGGAGCCATGTCCCTACGCCTACAAAAAGTGAAGTTTGAAATTAGATACAAAATAACAATAATATGTCACCTTACTTACTGGCACAGAAATCGTCAGTTTCATGGCCGATGCACGAAACCGAAGTGGTGCTGAATCGATTCAGCACACTAGTTCGCAACTAGAGTGGTCCAAGCTGCCTCCAATAATAAAATCGGTAAATACTCGGCAAGAGTACCGATGAAGTACTCGATAAATTACGGGTAACACGTGTTGTAAAATGTACTCGAGGTTTCGCTTACAGCAGTTTTTAGGATGGTTCATACTACTAAACTGTTTTACTGCGTGAAAAGGAAATAAGCGGTGTGCACTTCCACATTAATGTTCTAGGGTACATACATATACATAGGATACTCACGCCTTTTTCTTAAAAGAGGGGTAGGCAGAGACTAAAGATCTCCACTTGCTACTCTTTGCATAATCTGTCACTTCCTCAATAATCGTATAGTGTTAATAATATTGGAAAGTATTATAAAGTTTTTTCATGCAAGCTCACCGAAAATGGTATTTAAAATAAAAGGGCTAATAAAATATATATTAAAAGACAGCATATACACGGTGGAAAAAAAAGACCGCCACATGGAGGGCATCTACCTTAAATATTGGAAATAGCACATTCTAAGTAAATCAGACTTTTCTTTTTTTTAAACAACAATATAAAATAAAATAAACATAACAAAATAAAATAAGCATCGCTTTTTCAAAAATCATATTATTAGATATTAGAATTGATCATTGACGACCCGAATGGCCGAGTCGGTAGTGACGCTGCCTACGAAACCAAGGGTCCCGGATTCGAGTTCCGGTGGGGGCAAATGTTTGTTTGATGAGAACGAATGTTTGTACCCTAGTCATGGTTGTTTATCTATCTAAGTATAATATTTCTCTATATAAGTATATATATCGTTGTCTAGTACCCAAGATACAGGGAATCCTAGTTTGGGGCTAGATCAATGTGTGTAAAAGGTGTCCAAGGTATTATTATTATTTTCATATTTGTTTTTGTTATATTATGTTTTTTGTTTGTGACAATTATATCTTAAGGATATTTTTGTTTTACAGTTGATTAGTCCTTTTGAAATTCATTTAGGTTTGACCTCCATCTTTATTTTTATTTTTATTGTTGGGAAACAAAGGCAATAGAAGAAACAGAATAATTCATGGAAGTTTTCGAATGCCTTATTGAGGTCAGATTCTTCGTACACCTCTGAGAACGATAAGCATTGGAGACATTCCCGAAACTTCCCAATGTTATCACAACAATCGTCTCTTTTATGATTGTATGTAGCCCTGGGCATCATTATTAATAATATCTGTTAAATGTCTAGAACTATGTCAGGTTCAAAAATGTTATATTTGTTTGGTATTAATTTTACTTTTTATGGAAAAGAGTAATAATAATAATAATTTAGAATAGACAAATGCAAAATCAACTCCGTTCATAAGGGCAAAATAGAGAATAACATATATTCTTTAACAACTGGAGATAAAATAAAAGCTTTAACTGAGAACGACACACACAAATATCTAGGATTCCATCAATCGCGCCACATACACAAAGAAACAAAATTAGATCTCACCAAAACATTTAGACATAGACTCAGCCAACTATTAAAATCACAATTGAACTCACGATAGCTAATAAATTCTATAAATACATATGCATTCTGACAGACTCATTTGGTGTAATAAAATGGTCACAATCTGACCTCAAACAATTGAAAACAACTATAAACGATCAACTCACTGCTTACAGGAAACATCATCCTTAAACATGCACACAGAGAATGACACTGCCGAAACTTGAAGGAGGGAGAGGAATTATCGACATCCAGAATCTACACAATATACAGATCACAATGCTCAGACAATACTTTTATTCGAAAACAGAGCACTCACAAATACATGCATATGCAGTCATAACAGATAAAAAATATTCACCCTTGAACTTAAGCAATAATACAACTCAGCCGAACGAAAAACAAAATAAACCGGAAAAGGAAGGAACTCCATGGACACTTAAAGGATCTGGAACAACCTCATGTCGACAAACAGAGTTCTAAAACATAGCTAAAACAGGGGGAACTCTTCCCAGAAACCGACGGATTTATGCTAACTATACAGGACCAAAGCATTAATACTCGCAACTACAAAAAATAATAATCATAATAAATAATCTTCAAACAAACAAATCTACAGTCTGACCAATGCCGACTTTGCAATAGCGCTTCAGAAATCATGCAGCACATCACCGGAGCTCGTAAATTCACAGTGAACTATGAATTTACAAGCAACTGACTATAAACATAAGACACGATCTAGTAGCATCTATAATCCATCCACACTTCGCACATAAATATAATTTCATCACACAAAAATAATCATTTTACAAATATAAACCAGACACTGTCTTAGAAAATAACCGCGTAAAAATTTATTGGGATAGAACGATAATAACTGACAAAACAATCCAATACAATAGACCGGACAATGATAAAAACACAAATACAGTATATTTAATTGACATCGCTATTCCAAACACTCATAATTTAACAACTACACACGCAACTAAACTAGCCAAATGTACAGACTTATCCATAGAACTGAAGACTCAATGGAAAGTCAACACAGTAATAACAATACCGATCATAATCTGAACAACTGGAATCAAACCGAATCATCACTAGACAATAGCCTTAAGCTAAATAAGGAACCATCCGCCTTCATCCTGCTGCAAAAAGCCGTGATTCTTAATGCATTTAGGATAGTTCGAAATGTTTTAGGAAACTCATATATCCTTAGCAGTTGCCTATGGCCCGTGGTCAGGACTAACTGTAGCCACCTAGAAGAGGAGTGAAAAAACTAAGAAACAAATTATAATAATAATTATAATAATTTATTTCCGACCACGTTCATATACAACTGTTAATATCTAATCTTACAATATATGTTAGTAGTACAATATAAACATAATACAGTGCAGGGCAAACCAATTTTTTTTTTTTTTTTTTCTAATTTAAGCCTGAACCTATGCCTGGCAATGTATGAGCTGCAACCCAATGCCGCAAAAAGGGATTGTCTACCCTAGCTGCTTTTACCTCTACATATTGCTAGTAATAATTCCAATCGATCTAGAAACTTTTGTACCGCTGTGGTTCTATATATGCATACTACTATAATGTTATGATCCGTCACCTCAATACCACAGCAGTCAAATACACTAGACACAGCCAGTTCGTCAACCATTTTCAAACGTTTATATGCAGTACCATTCTTAACTAAAATTTATTTTATTTTATTTATTTATTTATTTTCGGAAAACATACAGTTTTAGCTACCGAAATAGTAAGTTAGCAAAATAGAATACCTAAATTACTATTTCGGTACACACCATTTAAAACTACAATAAATTGTTTTCCAAGATAGCTAAGAGATGCCGTCAAACCAAGCATTAGATAAAGAATTGGGGAATCTGTATACCGGTGAGTTGAAAAGGTCAAACTCAGGCAAGTGAATATTATTGACAGTATTTGTGGATCTGATAAAAAAGGAATTTTGCCCGTAGTTGGTAGTACATTGGGAGACATTTTATAGTTTAACGTGTCTACGAGAGCGCGAGGGTGTTATTATGCCTATCTTGTAGAGTAGTTCAGGAGAATCGATTTGAGACTGCGTTATTTTCATTAACATTATTATGTCTGCAACCTGACGTCTTTTATGGAGAGGTAGCATATGTTGCCTTTTACATCTTGCTTCGTAGTTATCGTCATAAACTTTGCACTTGTACTGTAAGTGTCGCATAAATTTCTTCTGAATTGATTCCAGCATATTAATATAAATATCGTAACGTGGATTCCATACTTGTGTACAATACTCGAGTATACTACGCATGTATGAACAATACAAAATTTTAATTACTTTAATACTACTGAACTGATGACTTGACCTGATAATAAATCCCATGGCTTTGTTTACCCTATTAACTATGCTATCTACGTGTTTTTCGTATGTTAATTTTGAATCATGTATCACACCTAAATCACGTATTTCGTCTACTTGTTTAACAACTTGAACTTTAAGCTTATATTTAAAATGAGTTGGTTTAATCCTACGTGTAAAAGTTATAGCGTAACATTTTGATATATTAAGGTTCAATTTATTTGATTCACAGTAATTCTCAAATTTGTCTAAATCTTGTTGTAAAAGGTAGCAATCGCTAACATTATAAATATCTTTGAAAACTTTCATGTCATCTGCATATAAAACAAATTTTGAAAAAGTGAAAAATGAAATTACGTCGTTAATAAAAATGTTAAATATTAGAGGACCTAATAAAGAACCCTGAGGTACACAAGATGGTACTAGTTGCCATGTTGATAAAAAGCCGTTAATAGCTACAGCCTGGGATCTGTTCTCAATGTATGATTTAAACCATCTGTATAAATTCCCATGAATTCCAGCATATAGGAGCTTCTGCAGGAGAACAGTGTGGTCTATGCGATCAAAACATTTGCGATAATCTGTAAATATAGTATCAACCTGTCCACCTGAGTCCATTTGAGCGGTGGTGTAATCTGTAAACGATAACGAATTAGACGATGTCGATCGTTTTCGAAGAAAACCATGTTTTTCTGTAATAAATGAGACTGATATACCATTATAAACCTGCGAGTAAACAATATGTCCAAATACTTTAGCAAAAATACATTTTGATATCGGTCTGTAATTTTTAACATCATTCTTACTGCCGCTCTTATGAACAAGTGTTATAAAAGCAGACTTCCAGATTTAAGGTACAATGCCTTCTGATATAGAGCGTGTGAATAGTACAAATAAAGGTTTCGTCAAAGCATCCGAACATTTTGCAATGAATAATGGCGTTATTTGATCCGGCCCCACTCCTTTAGTTAAATCTAGCGTTTTAAGTAAATTATTTACCCCCTCGGGGGTAATTTCAATGTTATTTATGCCATTAGTATAATAACAACAGTGCTCTTGAGTGATAGATTGAGTACTTGTAGAAGATGATGATGATGAGGAGGAGGGGGGTAAGTTGTCTGGAAATAGGTCGCAAAGAGGTCACAAACATCTTCACCAGAGTCAGCCACTTTTCCCTTGTACGAAAGAGAGGATGGGAGCGTATTAGAACCTTTCTTAATAGATTTTGTGAAGGACCAAAACATTTTAGGGCATTTAATAATAGAATCTTCACATTTTTTAAGATAGGTAGAGTAACATTTCGCTTCCAAAGTCTAAGCTCTGTATCGTAGAAGGGAGAACGTCTGTTAATCTGAGGTGTTGCCATATTTGCGAAAAAAAATGTATATTTTTCTTTTAGGACTTTCTTCAACGGAGTATTGTACCACGGTGGGAAAGTGGATGCAGTCGTAATTAGCTTAAGGGGTATATGCTCTTTTATAACGTCACGTCAATATGAGTAGAAGATATTAATGGCGTCCTCTAGTGGAATATTCATGAGACACTCCTCCCAATCCACCTCATACAAGGAGGATATAATGCTTTCATAATCTCCAGATTCATAAAAATATTTAAGTCTTGAGTTTACTTGTAATTAATCGGAGGTCAATGTGCTTAAGGTAATGTTCAATGATTTATGATGGGGATCTTCAGGTACCAATGGGTCATCGCATGCAGAAACACGTAAGTCATTGTTACATAATATTAAGTCTAAAATTCTGTTATTAGCATTGTGACAAGAGTTGAACTGCATTAGGTCACAAGCCGACAAGGTATCGATTAAGTTTTTTTGTGCTTCACCTGTTACTCCTGTGGGCATGTGTCCTAAGGAGTGATTATTACTGTCTAGCGACCATTGTATGTTGCTTAAGTTGAAGTCACCCTTTATAATAAATAAGTCGTTAGAGCATGAATTTACAATAAAAGATAATTTTTCACTAAAGTTGTAAAGTTGTAAATTGAAGGTGTTACCTAGATTTTCATTACATAAGTAAATAGTACAAAAGTGTACTGTGATCGGGACGGTACCTCTATTGTTAAACGTGACGGTTACCCACAAATCCTCGGCCGTCGAGGACCACTCCGGTCGGTGCACCGCTCGGAGCTCGCGACGAACAGCGAGTAGCACCCACCCCCCGCCGCCGTACCTCTCACGAGTAGCTTGATAATTTCTATCTCGCCGCCAAACAACATATCTATCATCAAACAGTTCACTATCGTTGATACCACACACTAACCAAGTTTCTGTAATGGAGACCAAATAAATAATAGTGAAATAGTCAAAGTACTTTATTACTGTAGATATTTACATATACGTGGGGCGCACTGTAAGTTTCCGGAATGAATATGAAAAAATACTATTAAAGGTACAAAATTAATTTATTGTTTTTCAAAATAATCTCCCTTGGCGTCTATGCACTTTTTCATTCGATGAAACCAGTTTTGAAAACTTTTGTGCCACTCCTCTGTGGTGACCTCTGAAACGTGTTTTTCATACTCCTCGACAGCCTCTTCTGGTGATGAAAATCGTTGACCGCGTAATTGGTTCTTAATTTTTGGGAACAGAAAAAAGTCACAAGGTGCCAGGTCGGGACTGTATGCAGGATGACTCATGAGTTCTACATTTTTCGCCTTCAAAAAGTCGTTTGTCTGTCTGGCCGTGTGAGAACTAGCATTGTCGTGGTGCAGGATGATACGGCGTTTACGGTTATTTTTACGGAGTTCGTCAATAACTTCCGGCAAACAAATGGTCGTGTACCAGTCACTATTCACTGTACGACGATTCTCTAAAGCAACAGTAGCCACGTGTCCAGTTTTATTAAAAAAAGAAGCAATCATCCGCTTAGATGCACTTTTCACGCGCGCCACTTTGGTTGGTTTCGGCTCATCTTGAAAGACCCATACGCTCGATTGCTGCTTTGTTTTGGGATCGTAGCAATAAATCCATGTTTCGTCACCTGTTACTATGTCCCACACCAAATTTGACGCACCTTCGTTGAATCTGGTAAGCATGGCACTGCACCAAGTGACGCGGTCCGTTTTTTGAGCCTCGGTCAAGTTGTGTGGGATCCACCGCGAGCACAGCTTTCTCACACCCAAATGTTTGTGTAGGATTAATTGTATTTGACTCATGCCTAATTTCATGGTAGGTCACATGCCTGTCTGTTTCAATCATACGGCGCACAGCATCAATGTTTTTGTTGGTCACAGCGGTGGACGGCCGACCATCGCGAGATTCGTTACTGAGATTGATACGACCACGCTTGAATTCTGCAAACCAGCTATAAACAGTTGTCTTGCATGGTGCTTCATTACCAAAAGCTGTTTCAAGCCGAGCGATGCTCTGTTGAGCTGTCAAATTACACTTAAAATCGTAGAAAATCATACTACGAAAATTTTCCCGTGTTAAATCCATGTTGATGCAGACACACAATTTTTTAAATGGCGCCACAAGGTAAAAACAAAAGGCAGTCAGATGAAACAAACTGCATTCTACAGCCAAAGAGTTCTATTTTCAAATGTTGCAATAAATTTTTAAATATTGTTTATGTAAGTGGCCAGTTCCGGAAACTTACAGTGCGCCCTATGTACTTAGCAAACGTCATTTTTGCCACTTCTCTACATTGGACCACTGTGGGAGAAGAAGGGCGAAGAAACTCCCACAGATTGATTTTTAGATCTCTTTTAAAAATAGGTTGTGCTTAACTAATACAAATATGAAAAATTTAATTGTTATGATTAATAAGCAGGAATAAATAATTACAAAACTATTAACAGCAAGGTCTCTGTTGAGCCAGATTAACCCCATACAGTCCTGTCATTTAGGTAATCTTGAACATTGTAATATCCCTTTTCCCTGACCACATCGTAAGAATCTAACAATAAGTTTCTTTTGAATGAATGAGTTTTCGTGCGTAGTCCTCGAGTATTTTGATAATTAATATTAATAGTGTTGCGAGCCATTATATAATGTATTTACTATGTACCAAAATAGGTACCAAAAGCGAAACGATTCGACATTTATATTAGTTACGAATAGCAAACTACGACACAAGAAATACAGGACGAAAATTAGCAATTTTATTTTACCAAAGGTTCTTGTCAAAAGCGGGGCAGGTTCAAAAGCATTAAGCGAAATGAATATAATTATCATTTTGTCAATATTATCATGCAACATAAATATCCGAAGCAAAAACCGCCAAATAAATAAAAATAAAGTAGATTGTAATATTATAAGTAAGGTAAACAGTCTCTTCCTGATCGTGGTTAAAAAGACCAACGTATGCGCAAGCTATTATGACCGGTCTGGCATTGTAACTGCAAATATGTTTGGGCGAAAGTTGTGTAGACTGATGTGGACTTACGTGAATCAAGGCCCCGACAAACGCACCGGCAGCCACTGCGCTCGAACAGTTGTTAGGAGAACAAATAACTTTAACTATGACGGCATTTCTTAAACTGAGGATCCTTAAGTAAGTAACTAAAAAACATATAATCATTAATAATAAAACTACACTATCTTGGAAAGATCTTTCTCGCACTTTATGAAAAATACTGGCGATGTTTCATTCTTCCTGGCCATTATTTTACAATGCTTGACCCAGATAAACTTGAAATTATTCTCCTTCGCTAGAGATCTTGCCTCACTAAGCAGTAGTTTGTTGCGCTGCGTCAGGTGGTCGGTAACATACATGCGTATGTAATTTAGATATAAATTATCACCATCTTTTCATACGGCATGTTTTTTTTTGTCGCATTTGACCGGTTCGAGACCCGAGTAAGGCAAGCGATTTTTTAAAAATCCATAAGTGCAGTTATTATTATTTTGCTATTTCAAATATTTAAGGTACTTGCCTTCCATGTGGTGTTCGTTTTTTCCACCCTGTATATGTAATTTAAAAATTGTATTGTTGTAGTAACACTGCCAGTTTTTCCATGATTAAATGATGCAGTAAAATATCCAAATTCTGTATTTTTTTACGTTCTAATAAGCGGTGCGTGCGGTACCCAATTGTATTTGTTACGTTTATTTGTAAGAAACACAGTTTTAACCATTTCCCGCCATTAGCGGTTCTTATTTATGTTTCGGGGCGGGGTTTTGATCTACTCCTAATTGCTTTGACAATTAATCTGCCTATTTGTAGCCCTTTTAGTTCAAATTATTATTCTTAGGATTCCGTAGCGTAAAATTTAAGGGAACCACTCGTGTGTCCACTAGGACAGTCCCTAGGTATGTAAAGGGTAATATTGAACGACCGAATTCCGAATCGATTAAGGAAATTAGCTACGCTTATGTATTTTTGTGACACAAAATGTTGTACTAAGTATCTTTGTTACACTTATGTATTTTTGTGACACAAAAAATATGTACTGTTAGACGGATTTATAAAACTCTCCGATTCTTATATTATGAAATGAAATGCTTAGGTAAGATAAGAGGGATGCAAACTTGCACTCCCTCCTGATAGGATGGGGTATAACAGTAAGTAATATATTTGTATATTATATTTATACTTATATATTCAATAAATGTGTTGACGATGGGGCTTTCCATGAAACATAGTAAACTGATACCTCTGTTCAAGTCGGGAGATAAGGGCGTTCCTTCAAATTTCAGACCAATATCTGTTCTTCCAACACTAAGTGAAATATTTGAATAGATTATACTCAATCAAATGCTCTCACACTTCAACCGTACAAAACAACTCCACGCCAAACAATACGGTTCCACTAGGGGTAAATCGACTACGGATGCAGGTATTACCCTTATATCTCATATTTATTCTGCATGGGAGGCCGCACAGGATGCTATCGGAGCTTTTTGCGACCTGTCGAAGGCGTTTGATTGTGTTGATACGCCATTAATTAAATTAAATCATTACGGAGTTAGAAATAAAGCGTTGGATCTACTAAGATCATACCTAAGCAATAGAACTCAAAAGGCAGAAGTTAACGGCGTAAAATCTGATGGATCGGGTGTTAAAATTGGCGTTCCACAAGGTTCCATATTAGGCCCTTTCTTATTCCTGGTATATATTAACGCTCTGCCTTTTATGGTGGAGAAATTAACTGACATAGTGTTGTTTTCTGATGATACTTCAATGGTCTTCAAAATTGAAAGACAAAAAGGAGATTTTGATGATGTTAATGGTGTATTGTTTTTAACCTTGAATTGGTTGACAGTTAATAATTTATTGTTAAACGCTGGTAAAACCAAGTGTATCAAATTCTCACTTTCAAATGTCAGGCAAGTTGAGACCAGTATAGTGTTAGACAACAGCACGTTAGAATTAGTAAATGATGCGAAGTTTCTTGGAATAACCATTGATAGCAAATTGCAGTGGGGACCCCACATAGATAAATTGGCTGGTAAATTAAGTTCTGCGGCTGACGCTGTTAGGAACATCAGACAAAACACGGATGTGGCTACTACACTACATCTAGGCTAGTATATTTTACTTACTTTCATAGTGTGATGTCCTATGGTATCTTGTTGTGGGGGAAAGCAGCGGTTTTTTTTTTTACAGAAAAGAGCTATTTGAGCAATTTATAATTTAACACGAACAGACTTCTTAAGAGAGCTTTTTAAAGAAATTGACATACTAACAGTAGCTAGTCAATTTATTTTCGAAAATATAAAGTATGTACGCAAGAACCTTACAACATTTTCCAAACTTAGCGATAGCTGTAATGTTAACCTAAGAAATAATCACAGACTATGTGCGCCCCGATTTAGACTCGCGAAGGTTAGCAATTCTCTCAAGAGTCAGTGCATTCTCTACTACAATAAGATACCTCTGGAGATTTTGAAATTGCCATTTGAGCAATTTAAAAAGCATGTTAAAGCGACTTTGTCGAAAAAGGGATATTACTATGTTCAAGATTACTTAAATGACAGGACTGTATGGGGTTAATCTGGCTCAACAGACCTTGCTGTTAATAATTTTGTAATTATTTATTTCTGCTTATTAATCATAACAATTAAATTTTTCATATTTGTATTAGTTAAGCACAACCTATTTTTAAAAGAGATCTAAAAATCAATCTGTGGGAGTTACTACGCCCTTCCTCTCCCACAGTGGTCCAATGTAGAGAAGAGGCAAAAAATGACGTTTGCTAAGTATATGTAAATATCTACAGTAATAAAGTACTTTGACTTTGACTTTGTAAGTATCTTTGTTACACTTATGTATTTTATCACACCAAATTGTTGTAAGCAAGTATGGTGTTGTGTAAGTATCTTTTTGAATTTGGGGTAGTATGGGGGTTAATGAGAAAATTAAGGAAAAAAAACGTTTATTTAACTATAACGTGTGACGGACGTGTCTAATGAAAGGGCTTGTGAATATTCTTTTTTCTTTGAAAATAGGCAACAAACGACCATTTGCCAAACCCTCCCCTCCCGCGTTATGTCCGAAACTGCTGATCCTGAATGGGAAACGTATGGTTTAAATAGGGGGGATTCAAAATTTATTTCTACACCTCATACAAACTTATAAATGCACCTGGTAACATACATGGACTCTGAAGGTAGCCGCACCAATAACTTTGTAAACATTGTTTGCTATCTTCTAAACAGCTTTAATGATACCTTATCCCCATGCAAGGAACTTCAATACCATTCGGTGGTACGGAACCTCGTACTGCGACTCGCACTCATCATTTATTATTCTTGCGACAACACGAAAGCAAATATTTCATAAATAATCATTTCTTTATTGCACACAAATCATATATAAAAACAAGAGTTACGTGAAAAAATTGCAAAGGCGAGCTTATCTCTAATTAGACATTTCTTCCAGCAAACCAGGTTAAGATGGGAAAGGTTGAAGATATTGAAGGTTGAAGTATAACGAAATAAGAGAGTTACATGCATATTAATAAATAAAATAAATTATATAATTACTACATATAATAATATCCTAATGCTAATAATAATATACTACTACTACAATTATATATATGTTAACGGTAATCTGTATAATCCCATATTCTATACAATCCCTAGGCAATTTATAGAATAAAAACGTGTAGGTTATGCATGAAATATTATTTATTTCATTAGCATACGATACGTATTCAAGAGGTTAAAACGAACAGACTCCTTAAACTCTCAAAAACCGAGGGTAGTTGGGCCGGGTCGCGATTTTGAATCTTATGCCATGGTAATAAAATTTAAAACCTGTAACGGAAAAGTGGCGTTTTATTTTATTTTATTTTATTGGGAAAAACAAACCATTATACAATAGATAGTACTAGATTATCGAAGTAGTATTAAGTAAAATTAGGTAATTGTATAACCAGCACCGTTTTCCACAGATAAATCACACAGAATTAAACAATTAAGATACTGTTTTCATAAAAATAAATAAATGTAACTAGGTATAGGTACTATAAACATTATCATAGCTAGTAATAATAATGTAAAATGTATAATTTTATTATAAAATAGGTACATCCAACAATTTTTTTAAGTATATAAGCTAAACCACTTAACTATCTTTATTATAAATTATGTTGAATTTTGCCATTTTGCAGGAGACAAAGAAAATATGTCAACACCGAAGAAAAACTCGTTGTAAGAGTGCAGTAGTCTATACAATGGGGCTCTCTTGCCTGCATTTGTTCTGCATAGTTTGGTCACAAACAATCGATGAGGATATGTGTCTCTGATGCGCTGAGAAACACTTGGTATTCTATAGCATATATTGTTGGTGATATAAGAACAATCAAATTTATTGTGTGTTATATTGTATAGAAGCATAGAGTCCAAAAACAGTCGACGATCTTTCAAAGAATGTAAAGAGTACTTGGTAAGCGAGTTGTGATAAGAAATTCTAGAATGAAGACATCTATAATTTACAGAACGAATGAACTTACGCTGCTCCGATTCAATACATTCACTATACTTGTCATGATAGGGGTTCCAGAGGGGCGTAGCATATTCTAATTGAGACCTAATTAAGGATTTAAATAGACTTAGGTATGAGGCTGAGCGTTTAAAGCTATTGCATGTGCGCATTACATAACCATATAACTGGAAGGCTTTACTGATAATACTGTTTATGTGTGCATCCAGATTAAGTTTAGCGTCCAAAATTATGCCGAGATCTTTTATATCTGAAACCTTATCAAGTGGAATGTTAGGTAAGCTGTAAGTATATTTTACTATATTTTTTTTTGTAAAGGTTATAGTTTAACATTTAGGTATGCTTAGCTGCAATCTGTTTTCAGTACAATAAGTAGACAAACGGTCAAGATCTTGTTGAATCAATAGTGAGTCCTGTTCTGTATAAACCCTTCGGTACATTTTGAGGTAGTCAGCGTATAAAAGATAATTGCAGTGTTTAAAACATTTGTATATATCATTTATAAACAAAATGAAGAGAAGTGGGCCCAAAATAGACCCCTGGGGCACTCCAGATGAGACGGTGATAGCGGAGGAAGAAGTGAAACCATTTATAACTACCTTTTGTGTTCTATTGGTGACATAAGAATGGAACCAGCGCAGTAAATTGCCTCGTATGCCGTTATAGGCAATCTTGCGCATAAGCAAAACATGGTCCACCTTGTCAAAAGCCTTGCGGAAGTCTGTATACACTGCTTCTACTTGAACTTGGTTATCCATACTTTCAAACAAAAAGTTTGTATATACAATAAGATTGCTTATGGTTGACCTGTTTTTAACAAATCCATGTTGCTCAAGTATGATGACAGGATGCAAAGTTGGATAAACAGCGTCATGGACTAGCCTTTCGAGTAACTTTGACAAGGTGGACAACAATGAAATAGGACGGTAGTTTTCCACATTGTGTTTGCTGCCATTTTTATAAACGGGTACTACGTTAGCTGTTTTCCAAATTCGAGGTAGGATCTCTTCGTGAATACATCTATTGTATATGATAGTCAACGGATAAGCGATGACATCAGCAGTATGTTTAAGGAAGAATGGTGGAATACCGTCAGGGCCAGAGGACTTGGTCACGTCAAGGGATTTAAGAGCTTTAATAATTTTGTCTTCGGAAAAGGTTAAATCGGAAATAGTATCATTACTTGAATTATCAAGCGGAAAGGTAATGTCGCTGTTATGTCTGACTGTGTTACTCGTTTCGTATACGGAACAAAAATATTGTAAAAACAAATTACATACCTCCTCAGGCTTGTCGGTGCCTTTGTCTAGAAAAGTTACTGTATTAGGGATACCACATTTGCCTTTGCGACTGTTTACATAAGACCAGAAAAGTCTAATATCATTTTGCAGTCCATCTTCTATAGAATTTATATATTTATAAAAACAAGCCTTACTGTTTTTTTTAAAACGACTACGATACAGAGAAAACATTTCGTAGTCTGACGGATTATTATAAGTTTTCCACTTTATCCAGGCCTTGTTTTTATTTTTAAATAGATGAATAAGTGGACGGGTAAACCAAATGGTGAATTCGACCGATTTGACCGGCCGGCAAGGTACACGCTCTTTAATTATTGTATATAAATGTTCATAAAAAAAAATTACGGCTGTATCTATAGATGAGTCACTTAAAACTTTGCGCCAATCAATGGACCCTAGGTCATTATTGATTGTCACAAAATTCGCTTCGACAAACCTATGTCGGGGGGCTGTGTGACTTGCCATAGGCTTACTGCACAAGTTGATTGGGACAATCAAGTGGAGGGGCGGGTGCTGCGCGTCAGGCGGCACGAGCGCGCTGAGCGGGGGCTCACAGGGTTGAATATGGCAGTTACTGCAGAATAAGTCTAGTGTACGTTCATTGATATTTTTTAAATAATTGTGTTGCAAGATATTCGTGAATGATACAAAATTCAACCAGAGTCTGTCTACTGTCTTTTGTCAGAAAAGGTGTCACTGAATGCAATCCATCCAGTTCCCAGTTGATCGTGGGCAAATTAAAATCTCCTGCAATATAAAATAGATCTACGTCCGACGACATAAGAGTGTACTGCAAATGTTCAAATAATACGTTATAAGTGTCATAGACTTGTTTAGGCGGAATGTAAATTGCACAGAGAACATGATATTTATTTTGTTTATTGGAGGGAAGTTCAATGGTAACATAGTCGATGTTAGGGGGCAGAGGGGCAGCAGTTGCGGGCGGCGGCCTCAGCGGACAGCGGGCAGCCTGAAGGTGCCGTGCTTAACCCACACGTAACGGTATCCATTGGTCCTAGCAGTTTCTCGCGTTTTTCGAAAAATTGTTTTATTTTTCAGAGTCAAGTGCTCGTTGACATACACTTTTTGCTGCGAACCAGGTATGTTTAGAAACTCAGATGTGAGTTTTCCCTTGGCTTTACGAGCGGCAGTAACAAAGTTGTCCTTCAGCTCCCGGGAGGCCATCTTGACGATAACATTCTTCGGCTGCGTACTTTTTGGGTTCGCTTGTGGAACTCTATGTACCGACACCACATCATGGGGTGCCAGCGGATGATTAATGTTATCACCTAATGTCTTGACGATAGAGAGTAGGTTTTCTCCTCGCTTTTCCGGGAGGTTACTGATCTCGACATTGTTTTGACGTGCCTGCTGCTCCATATCATCTATTTTACGCTCTAGCTGAGAGATGCGGGAGTTTAGAAGCTCAACCTGGTCGAGTTTGTGTTCCATGGCGCTCACCTTCTTACACATTTCATCGATTTTCTTGTGTAAATCGTCGTATTGGCCGCTCATGAACGACATAGCGCTTTTAGCTTCTTCAAACTCATCCAACATTTTCGTAATCTTCAAATCATGCTTGGAGAACCAGCCATCCAACTTGCGCATCATACTTTCTTGGAATGCTTGGAAGCTGCTACGAAGAGTATCCTTGTCACGAGTACTGTTGAGGGAAGCGGGCTCTTCCAGGGCGGACAGCTCGTCGCGCGACATGTCCATGTTGGCATCGGGGGCGCCCGCGCTTGGCAGGTTGTGGACACGGCGTACGGGCGTGTCGTCGCCGCGCTTCTTCGTGTTTATTTTCCCGCTACACTGGGGACATTGCCACAGGCGGCGAAGATTAGGTAGGTTTGCCTGGTAATATACTGGTGCCATACCCACGCATTGGAAGTGGTGACATGCATTACAGGCAACGCATCGAAGTAGCTCCGAATCGCCGATTTGGTCATTGCATGCCGCGCAATCCATCGTTATCAATATCCGCTTGTATGTTGCTATGTGCCGTAGTGTGCGCGAGCAGGCGGGTACCCGTGCGAGAGGGACGGGCGATCGCAAAAGACGCTTCACTTGGCCTTGACCGCGAAATCAAATACGTGATAGATTATGAGTGCAGTTAACGACACTTTTGAATATGTTTGGGCTATTTAGCAACTAATCACATACGAAATCGTTATAAAAACACTGCAATCCAGGCAATTACACCATTAGGCACAACTTAACATTGAGATAACAGACGAATTGTTCGAAAATACTGAGGTTTTAGCAATAAAAGTACGGAACAAACGAAAACAGTCTTAACGCAGTGCGCGCGAGACGAGGAAAAAAGGCGTTATCGAACGCAGCGGTATTCAAGAGGTTAAGAGAGCTTTTTAAAGAAATTGACATACTAACTGCAGTTAGTCAATTTATTTTCGAAAATATAATGTATGTACACAATAACCTTACAACATTTCCCAAACTTAGCGATAGCTGTAATGTTAATCTAAGAAATAATATCAGACTAGTTGCGCCCCGGTTTAGACTCGCGAAGGTTAGCAATTCTTTCATGGGTCAGTGTATTCTCTACTACAATAAGATACCTCTGGAAATTTTTAAATTGCCATTTTAGTAATTGGGTTAATCTGGCTCAACATAGTCCTTGCTGCTAATAATTTTGTAAATATTTATTCCTGCTTATTAATTATAATATTTAATATTACTATTTGTATTAGTTAAGCACAAGATTTTTTTAAAAGCGATCCAAAAATCGATCTGTGGGAGTTTCTACGGCCTTCTACTCCCACAGTGGTCCAAAGTAGAGAAGAGACAAAAAATAGATTTGCTAAGTATATGTCTACAGTAATAAATAAATTTGATTGATAGATTGATTGATTGAAGACTAGAGAGGGCATGCGCAGAGAAGCCCCCGAATAGTCTTCGTGTTATTTATTTATTTATTCTTTCCCAACAATACCTATCATAACAGGATATCCTAATGTAAAATGTATGTAGGTATATAAAATCTTACAACTTACAAAATTCAACAAACAAAATACCTTATTTTGATATAGGTTGACAGTAAGAACAAAGAAAGCAAAAATTCTAAACTTCTCATCCATGGAAAGGCTGAATATTATAGAGAACCAGTCCATTGACAAGGCATATTTTCTTTTTTAATTTATAAAGAACCTTTAATATTAGGTAACTTTTCGATAAATAAGGTAACTTTTCGGTAAGGAAATCGTTGAGGTAAATCCGAGGCGATGGGCTGGCTCTACCGTAAGAGGGTTTACTAGCAGAATGTGGCCGCAAATCTGTGCCCCTGCTACGTCATATCGGAAAATGCATGTCGATAGGTTTTTTTTGTAGGCACAAGTTGTGAATTTCATAAAAAAAACAGGTCACGTGCAGTGAATGGGTATGAACCTGACGTTCCATGTAATTACATATACCAAGCTATTAACAAATATAAAATGAACTAGTACAAACAATTGTTGCAAAGCCGAATTCAGGATTCACAAATTAACAAAGGAGCACTGAATTTCCAGCGTATTTACTAAACTAAACTCCCTAGATACTACGTAGCGAGCTACGAGGTGCTACGCCACTACGGTTGCGGTCTTAGCCAATTGCCCTGGAAAGGTTTGGCGGCTACGAGCGCTACGCGACTGTGAGTCCTATTTTAGCAGCCACTTTTGCTTAATGTTGGAGAATCGAGATCTGTTTCCATATCGTGTGACAGAAAATTTGTTTACGATGGATTATTAACAACTAAAATAATCTTAAGTCTCTTAAAAAGAAAGAGCCAATAACGAAGTAGTCATGTAAGTCGTTGTCAGATCATAAAATTTAACATTTCATGATATAGCCAAACATTTCATGGTCTGGCCGACCATTTCATGAAATGGTCACAAAGGGTTGAATGTCATGAAAACTTATATTTTTAAAAGCATTTTTGTTCAGCACTACAGTTTTCAGCAGTTTTTGTTATATATATCACCGTAAGGTAGTCAAAACCGTTGGGTGATAAACTAATGCGTTAGTTGATCAACTATCGACATATAGTAAACCAGAACAACAGAGTTTAGAAATTACATTTCTTTTGTTCTTACATGTCAACCTAACACGAATACTATTCGGGGGCTTCGATGCGCTCGCCCCTTCTAGTCTTCACCTAAGCTACCGCAGTGTTTGCCCTGGTATTTCGGATGGCAATTCAAGTTTAAACCAGTTTACTATTTAACGGGTTTAACCGTTAGTTTATCAACTAACGTGTCATATAGTAAGCAGTACGCTACAGTTTACTATCTGCCGATAGTTGACCAACTAACGAGACAAAGAAAACGTTAGTTTATCATTGACTTTATTAAAACTTTTAATTCACCTTTATATACTTCACCTATGGTTGGCCATATCAGGAAAAGATTAATTTTATGATCCGGCCTTAAGATTAATTTTATGTTACGGTCAACTCAATAAACACGGTTAGTATACATAATTAACGGTAAGTATTCATACTAACCACTGATTTTGGTGAATGTAAAAAATATAGCCAAAAACAGTCCGATTAACTACTTTAACCGGTTATTATTAATAGTCACCAAGAGGGTTTTGTGAAAGTAATAAGACACCCTTATTTTCATAATCAAATATGCTTTATTAAAGATAAAATTAATAAATAGTTTAATTCTTCTTAATATTGTCTGTCTATAATGCACAGTATTGCATAGGATGTTTATTAGATAGGTGTAAAATATTTTAAATCAACTTAACTTTATGTTTTAAGTATTTTTGTTGTTCTTACAGGTTCAGCCTAGCAAGACCGATAAAAGGGGTTTCGCTTTCCACACCCCCTTTACCCTTCACCTAAACTACAGCAGTGTTTTGCCCTGATATTAGCTGTGCAAATCAGTATTAATCATATTCACCATGGACGTGTGGTGATTATATAGTAACCAGTTTAGTATTGCTTTAACCATCGATGTTGGTAAGTATGAATAATAGCCGATTAGTATCCATAATCACCGAATCATTGGTTTAAACATAAACAAACATAAACATTTACATACAGGCACATACATTGCTTCTGGCCCCACACTAGGATACCTTGTGTCGTGGAAACCAGAAACAGCGACGTCGCACTCATTTAAACATCCAAGACCTGGGGGTTGTTTTTTTACCCCTAGCTGGGGATCGAACCCAGGACCTCTCGCATGGTAGAGAGAGCCACAACCGCTGCACCACAGAGGTCCTCTTGACCGTAGCATATACATAATACAATACAAACCCTCGAAAAAAGCCCTTCTTCAGTAAAATCGCCTTCATGAACAATCAATCAATTAACAAGAGCTCTACTAACTCGACGACGCGACCGTGAGTTTAAAAAACAGTTTTGTCACCCCCCGATAGATGGCGCTACAATCAATATCTTTGTTTTGCACCCTCCTGCCATTTTGAAAGATTGATGGCTCCTCGTCGACCCCGCAACTTCGCTCGACTTAATTAATTCTTATTTCATAAACAAAACGAAATGGGAATATTGATTAATTGAAAAATTCTCTTAAACAACTGTTATGATGAATCGAATGATGTGAAGCTTTCGTATCGCCATCATTAATCATACGTTAATCCAGAAACAGTAATTACCGCGACAGCCGCACTTCGTTACATGCCGTGTTGTTGCATTATCTGTTCTCGCTGATATTTAAAATCCTTATATCGGCGTTATGACGTCACGAAGCCAGATGTATTCTACAGCTGTACAGAGACACTGTTCCCATAGCGAGTTGGTTGTTGAGGTCAATTGAGGCCAAGGTAAAACATGCCAGTTGATGTTTCATCAAAATCTAACAGCGTAATCTTGTAGCGGAGGGTACACAGAGAGTGGGTTGAAACTAGCCTTTTCGGCTCGTTTCATAAACCTACTCTCGAGTTTTAATGCATAAGTACAGTTACATATACTAGTTTATCTACACATATCATAAGCTCTCTTCGATGTGTTCAGGAACCGTATGTTCAAAGTCAAAGTCAAAGTCAAAGTACTTTATTACTGTAGATATTTACATATACTTAGCAAACGTCATTTGTTTTTGCCACTTCTCTACATTGGACCACTGTGGGAGAGGAAGGGCGTAGAAACTCCCACAGATTAATTTATAGATCTCTTTTAAAAATAGGTTGTGCTTAACTAATACAAATATGAAAAAATTAATTGTTATGATTAATAAGCAGGAATAAATAATTACAAAATTATGAACTGCAAGGTCTGTGTTGAGCCAGATTAACCCCTTATAGTCCTGTCATTTAAATATTACAAAGTTGGAATAACATTGTAATATCCCTTTTTTGACAAAGTCCCTTTAACATGCTTTTTAAATTGCTCAAATGGCAATTTCAAAATCTTCGACCGGCATTGTGGCATTGATCATTGCTCTGCACTTGTTTAGCTTGTTCAGTAGTACTAACTTCACAGAGAAACTAGGGGCAGCACGCAGGCGGGCGTCGAAATTTAAATGTCATAATTTGTAAAATTGATACATTATGGTCAGATTCAGATTCAGATTCATTTATTTGCTTATGATTTAGGTGGTAAGAGTTCTTAAATAATACGTTGTTCCTTAATCAACTATATATTATAGCATGCAAATATTTTTGTTATAAAATAATTATTATTATTTACAGTACGCTTTAGTCATTAACTTTTCATTTCTTAGTATAAAAAAATCACTTAATGAATACAAATTATGCTGCAGTAACCACGAGAAAAGCTTATGTCTGAAGAGATTTGTTGGGTAAAGGTCATAATGAATTCAGATAAGAAATAGGTTTTTAACAAGTTGAATAACATTATGCTGGTCGTAACGTGCGGTTTTGGACGCAGTAATTACCGTGTAATTACTAAAGAAGTTTTATGATACGTGTCTAGTTAAACATATTTATGTACTGACAAAAGAAGGCAATTTAAAATTTACTTCGACCAAGAATCCATTCTAAACATAATAAACATTTTTTTTTCTAAAAAGCTGAAAACCTATGCAAGGTTTCGTGACGTTACGCCGATGATCCCTTTTTATTTTTAAATACTAGGGATGATCAAGAATAATTGAATGCAACGATGACTGCGTTCAATTCACTTATGTTGGAAGTCCGTATCGATTCAATTTCATCGGTGTTTTTAAGCTGGTGCAAACAGAATGATATCAAATATTAACTATTACAATCACCCTTCTCTACTGCAGAGGTGCGAGAGGAAGTACATGCGATGAAGGTACTGAAATCTTGCGCCAATGAGCAAATGAAAACACTCCTTCACTAACTACTTCATTCGCGCAGGAACTTAGTTAAAAATATTACACGAGTATGATTTTACCTCTAAAAACCGTAACTGTTCTGTCACTCACCACTTGGTTTCGGTGGGTGGCAAAGAGTCTAACAGGTAGGATGCGGGAAAGACTGCGCAGCAAGCAGAGGTGGCACGCTGAGGAGCAATGGTGTACGAAACGGTACTTACAATAAAACTGCTATTTCATCATGTCCAAACATAACAGTTTTCTGGTGACAGCCAACCAAACAAAATAAGCAATGAAATCAGTCAACTAATACCGTTGGCAGACAGGATTTCAATCAAAGCCTGCATACCAAAAAACCAATAACAGCCACGCAACACGAGCACGTATCGGGATAAACCTCGAAACGCTGAAAACATGAAAAATAGTTTTCCATCACGTTACAATACAATACAAAACAGCTCGCCGAAAACGCAATCGGAATGCCGCGAAAATACTTTCCCTTTACCGGCATAAATCAGGTTGTCAGCTGCTACCGTTATATATTCGCGGTTTGCCGTCCCGGGGACGCACCTGCCGCGTGTTGCCAGCATTACCTTGATTGCCAGCACGACTCTGCATTCACCGCTGCACACCACTTTCAGAACGTACCTATACTGCCAGCCACCAACTTACCCTGATCTCCCACCCCCCTCCAGCGATGATATGTCACGAGATCTTAAAAGGGCAGAATGCTGATAAGACAAGTATCTTGACAACTGGTCTAACTGTCTCTCACCGAACTTTCTTGCCGTAACGTTCTTTATGCATAGCTCTTTGTTTCACAGTTTCAGCTGTAATGAGTCGGAAGTTCCTAGAAATTAGACTCGTAAGGAATGCTTTTTGCTCCTTGGTTACTCTTACTCAAAGGAATTTCCATTCCAGTAATATCAAAGTTATGAATATCATACATCTGCAGTTGGCGTCTCGGCGAACTAATTTCAGAACTGCTACATTGCCTTTTACCCGTTGATGCTGGTTTGGGACTAACGTTTGTTTAATATGTATGAGATTGCATCGTAAATGGTTTTGTTTTCGGGTTTTCGTATAATCCTCTTGTCAGCCTAAGGTATGATTCCGAACTTTGGCAACACGCAACAGTGCTGTCTCTTTCACGCACGCGTCACTAACTGCTGGTCTGTCACAGCAACAGAGTGACAATGCTGCCGCTGCGTTGCTGCCGAAAACTGACACTATGTCGCTGCGAGAGACCACAAATGTACGTAGGTAAGGTACATTATTGTACGGGACTCTAGCAGCAGTGCTGCCGAGTCCAGACTCGTACCTTTATTATTATAGGTAAATTAGGTAAGTACCTCCTTGTGTTGAACAGATGGGTTCAGGCATTCAAAAGGCCGGCCGATGGGATACTTGACAAGAGTACATTACACTGACGAAACGTGCATAGACACGGATTATACGGATGGCACTCACACAAATGTACTATTCAGGTCTCGCCTTCTGGACTGTATACAAACAGAATTGATCACACTGAAATCGCAATTCTCTAAGACCAATCTTCCCTGGTTTCTGGTGAGTAAATATTAGTTTAATTTCCTAGTAAAATCCGAGTCTCTCCACATCAGGACACACGTAATCTGCCGACGAGACGTGCGCTTCCAACTCAATGTCCTAAGTTGAAAACCAGCCTTATGGCTCGCAGCATAAGAGTTGACAGGGAACAGGTTTTAAGTTGGGTATATTGTGACAGGCGTGTGTCCTGTTTTCGAACTAAACTGGAAACTTCGGAGGTGAGAGTTGTATGGTACCCCCAAGGTAGCCCCGATAAGTTGCGAAGTTCATTCAATGGTATAATTTGGTTTTGTTACATTCTGTTTAGTTCATTATCAATTCATTAGTTTTGTTGAAATGTCACTGTATCCTGCCAAGTTATCACTGTGATCTCGCTGTGACAATTGTCGGATCAAAAAACGTTTCCACTACTCGTTAAGGGGGTTGACAGTTCTTTCGTATAAACACGAATTTTTTGTCAATGAGAAAACTTATCGAGGTATTAGAGGCTCCTATGATCAAAGAAATAGAGATCAGTTAACTCTTCTCGTATACTTATTCCAACCTATAATCGTACTAGCTTTCCCTCTGGAACAGGTTTGAACACTGTCAAAATATGTAATAATAATACCTTGGACACTATTTACACATATTGATCTAGCCCCAAAACTAAGATTCCCTGTATCTTGGGTACTAGACAACTCTAGGCTTCGTAGGCCGACTCGGCCATTCGGGTCGTCAAGGTATTAGGTAATACTACGTATCCGTTGATATACATTCCTAGTTAATTCAAAAATTAACGCTTCCAGGATATTCACATGCTACAAAATGCGACACCATCCGCGCTTCGAAAACTGCTGCTTTGTAACGCGATATGCTCGTGGAAGCTTTTATGTGAGCTTAATTACTACCACGAAAGCATACCTTGATGTATGCTTGAAGGAAGTACCTACCGTCTCTTGTTATGTTAATTTTATGACGCTGTATTTTACACGGCGAGTCTTAACTCATGAATAGCGGAGATAACAGTGTTGTTTCCTTATTATTATCCAACTGTCAAAGGAAATGTTTTAAAGTTACCTGAACTAATAAGTTCACTTTTCACTATTGGATATAATGTGATTGTATATATTATAACATAACATAACATAGCGTCACGGCTTTCCACTACATGGAATAATGAAGGTTTCCTCACGATGTTTTCCATCACCGTTAGAACGTCCGTATAATGTACTAAAGATAAATGAATTATCTCGTTGGTACATGGTCAGGAATCGAACCTGCATTTCCTGTGTGAGAAGCAAGCGTGAAGCCCATTAGACCACGGAGACATTACATATATATTACATCTCAAATATCGCTTGTCATACTTTTTCTTTGAGTCCATTTGTAGGTACAACGTGCTCTAATATACAGGGTGTAACTGTTAGGTGAAGTCATATTTAAAGGGGTTGTTGGTGATATCATTCATTTTATTTTATTTCATTTTATTGTATTTGGGACATCAACAGCAAATAATATAGATAAGTTACAATATTAAACAATACAAGAATAAAGCCAGTTACAGACATCCACAGAAGATACAGAAAAAAGTAGAAGAAAAACATAGCAATAAGAATAAAGAAACTAACCCAAGAAAAGTGACCTACTTTTAAGAATTACAAGTCAGTAAAAAATAAGAATAATATGTACATTAATGAATGGAAGTATGTAATATAAATATATACATGATAAAGTGCAATGTGAGGAGTATAACTGTGTTGTGAAGGCGTGTATGTGAGTGTGTGTGTGTGTGTGTGTGTGTGTGTGTGTGTGTGTGTGTGTGTGTGTGTAATATCACTTGTTTCCCTCATCATCTATCAACACATTCATGATATCCTGACGGATTCAGAACAACTTTCACTATGAAACTGATATATACTTACGTATTGGGCCGAGCGTTCAGCTGACTTGCACGGAGGAGTGAAAAATAAGGTTTCACTAACCAAATCAGTCGGTGGACCCCCAAAATATGACTACACCTTTCAGTTACACCCTGTATATTACATCGCAGTATATTACATAGTGTAAACGAGTTCATATAAAAAGTATGACAAGCGATATTTATATTAATTTATATATTTATCTTATAGTATGTGTTCAATCTTTTATGCGCACACACAGTAGTTTCCGACTACAAATTTATAATAATTGTTAACTAAATTGGCACTTATACATACAAAACAACCCTAGAACCGTCCGTGAATCGATGATTTCCCACTAGGAAACCACGCTCTGCTACCAAAATGTTTAATTCCACGCCTCAACCGAACGGCGTGGAATCTTGGGGGGGGCTGGGTTTTTGCCAGCACGGGAGAAAAGTGAGTCTTGATTGTTACTGACCTTTGTCGCCGTAGACAGGAAATCGAAAGCTCGATTCGGGGCAGGAATACGGGATAAGGGCACAAGTTTGGGTAGGATCAGGGATGAATCTCACTGTCGCTGCCCGACGCTGTCGCCGGCGTGCTGCCTGCCGACACGTGGAGTCGCCGTCCGATACGACGATGTCCAATCAACACGGATCACTTAACCGCTGACGCGAATCTACTTATTTCCCGACGATGTGGTAGATTTACACTCCGACCAGGCTCGACACCTGTATTAGACGATTGTTACACCGAATTACAATCAATGGCCCGATGCCTGAGCAGACATGTTTGTTCTCCCGACGAGAAAAGATAACCTCCAATTTCTCCTCTCGTTTCGATACGAGTGACAGCTGCGGTTCTGTCTCCGTTCCGAGTCGCGCAACAAGAGGAGGTGCGTTCCGAAGCATAAATATTAAACAGTATGTATGTGTATCTATGTATTTATTGTATTCTATTAAATAATTTTATAGTATGTGTAGGATGTATTGTGATTTATCTGATCGTATATTGA
The DNA here is from genome assembly GCA_949825045.1 of Argyresthia goedartella. NCBI lineage: Eukaryota > Metazoa > Arthropoda > Insecta > Lepidoptera > Argyresthiidae > Argyresthia > Argyresthia goedartella. Next base: position 27,811,845 of record OX463824.1, read on the forward strand.
CTTTATTTGTTTCTTTTAAATCTTAATTGTACACTAGGACTACCTCTCCATAAATATTTTTTCATTTCCTCACAGGTTAGCTGTAAGAAATTTCTTTTTAGAAATAAGCTCACCTTTGGATATTGTTCGTTGTATTTTTTCCATTGTGTTTTCTGTGCAATAAAGAATTATTATTATTATTATTATTATTATTATTATTATTATTATTAATTCCCATAGTGAAAAGTGCCTAACTTCAGATATATTATCTACCAGTAAGCTCACTTTTCACTACGGGATGTAATATAAATATCTCTTGTCACCTTAGAATATCTATCTGGGCACCGTACTTAGGCCTCAAAAAGGGGGGACCGCGCAAGCCCTGTCGGCATCTGTGAAGGCTTCATTTTGACAGCTTCGTGTTTAAACGCGCAAGAATGAACTTTATCATTATGCCAATACGGCAAGTCAATCAAGCATCGGTATCGGGATCAAGGCGACGGGGCTTGGGCGGTAGGCCCACAGGTAGTGCATGTTGTTAATCTTGCTTGCTACGTACCGCCCTAAGTTACTTTGCGCACCATTTATAATATATGTCGGCGGCCGATCGTAGAATTGGGCACATCATGATGTGCCGCGCCATATTAAGATATGGCGGCGTTTCTTGAAATACGCCCTTGTCTACGGGGCACATCATGAGGTGCCCAAACCAAAATCGGCCAGATCGATGAGAACCAAACATTTGTCGATATTCCCACACAAGTAACAAAGAGTCATGTAATTTTAAATTATATCATTAAACAGCCGTATATACGCTCTATAAGAAGCTGTATGTCACCTAACTATGATGTAATGGAATTTCTGTCACTTTTTAGCTCTATATGCTAATTAGTCATATTAACCAATCATATAATGCCGTATATTATAAATAATAACACAGCTTTAACACTGCGCTATAATAGCTTTCAATGCCAATGTTATATGACAACTTATCTTGTATAAATGTTGTCTTAAACTTGGTTATAAGCCTAAATAGTAATATTAGTTAAAAAAGACAGTTCTATAGTTTAGTGATGTAATGAATGCGGTCTCTACGTCTATAGATCAAGTTAGCGTTATAACAATTCTTCACATAACTTATTGTTACTAATTGATCACATAAAAGTGTCGCGGTAACTGTTATATCTCTGTTGTTGTATAACAGCTTTGTAAATCATTTTACATCACTAAGTAGCTTCCAGATTGCGGGCCTTGTTCACTTATAGTTCTAAATATGTGTTGTGTTATAAATGTATTAATTGCTGCTGTTATAGTGCTAAACTTTGACATTTTGGCAGCAAGTGCGACACTATATCTCTAATACGTATTATAACAGTTGCATTGGTACTTTTACACGGTCGATGTTTCTCAGAGTCACATCACAGTAAAATTATTACAATTAATAGAGTTAATTATGGATTACAATGATTGGAAACGTTTTAAAAGAAGTGGTAATTATCGGAGGAAAGTATTGAAACGATGCAATGAAAACGGTTTAGCTTCGACTATCAGTTTCAAAAACTCCGACATAAACAAAGCACGTACCTACGAAAGCAGTGAGGGTTCCGCAGGAGCTTCGATTTTTGTAGAACCCAATAAACCAGAAAGCGATACATTTAGTTCTGAAGGGAGTTATTCCGATGACGAGGGCGCCGACAAATTGCAGGAATTCAGTGAGCAGTTGAAGGTTTGGGCAATTGAATACAATAATTCTCACCAAGCACTTAAAAAATTACTGCAAATAATAGACAAACCTCTTCCAAATATTCTGCCGAAAGACCCAAGAACTTTTCTCTGCACGAGTCAGAATATAACTACAAAACCCGTTGGCTCTGGACATTATTGGCATAATGGTCTACAAGAATGCCTAATAGTATATTTACAAAGTCTTCCTGCTTTGCCTACTACAGTTTCACTGAACTTTAATATAGATGGTTTACCAGTCTATAAAAGCTCAAAACTACAACTATGGCCGATATTGTGTAACATTTTTGAGCTGTCGACGCTGCCTCCAATTGTGGTTGGTATATATGCTGGTGATAGCAAACCTTCCGACTTGAACAGCTATCTCAGAATGTTTATTGACGATATGAGTTCTTTATTAAGAACCAATCTGGAAATACAGCACATGGACGGTACAAAAACTGCAGTTCAGGTGAAAGTTCGAGCTGTTATTTGCGACTCCCCCGCCAGAGCCATGATCAAAGGTTAGTTGTAGATTACTATGATATTATACCTACAAAATTATAGACCAGAACTACTCTTATATTACCTCCTACTAGCGGCCGCTGCGACTTCGTGAGCAACTATTGAGATATAAAATTCATTCCTCTGTTTCACCCCCTTATGGGTTGAATTCCCAAAAATCCATCCTTAGCGAATCATTGCAGCTATCTGCATGCCAATTTCAGCCTGATTAGTTCATTAGTTTGGGCTGTGCCTTGCTAGATTAGTAAATCAGTAACCTTGCGTTTTATATATTAAGACTACTTTTACTGTTTCAATTGACTTGTACCTTCTATTTACCTATTGCTATAGCCTTTCTGCTCTGCCTATGCCATATCAATGTACATATATGTATAATGTGAAAATGTGTCTACATAAGATTAAGAGTGATATCACACTTGGCGGATTCAAAGCGGAGCGGACACGCAACGTCTCCGCTGCGCACCCGCGACGTTTACGCTGCGTGTCCACTCCGCTTTGAATCCGCCAAGTGTGATATCGCTCTAAGCTGTCTATTTTACCAATGAACGAAAAATAAAAAAACGCCTTTCCTTTTTTCAGGAGTATGCAATTATAACGGAAAAGACGGCTGCATGAAATGCACAGTAAAGGGAGAATATTCGCATACCACTCACACTGTTGTGTTCCCAAAATTGGATTGTCCTAAACGAAATGACGCAGACTTTCGTGCAAAAAAGTACGGCGGACACCACAAAACAGACTCACCTCTACTTGAATAACCTAAAGATATGGTTGAACAATTTATTGTTGCTGATTCACTTCACTTAATAGATTTAGGAATCATGAAACGATTACTTACCGGATGGAGGGATGGTAATTTCGGTAAAAAGGATACGAAATGGTGTGCTCGAGATATAAATATGATATCAACGTTTTTGTTACATTGCAAAATGCCCAAAGAAATACACAGAGCTGTTAGGGGAATAGATGTATTAGCACATTGGAAAGGATCTGAATTCAGAACTATTACAGAAAATAATGAATGAACATTGCTACTATCATTTCCTGTGCTTCTTCTGTGCTATTACAATTTGTTCCAATGAAAATTATTTTATTTTTTTGGATCTAGCTGATGCTTTGCTAGTTTCATTTGTTCAAATGAAACTAGCAAAGCATCAAAAAATATTACGGCGATGGTTACATAACAAGCAATATGCACAATCTCATTTATCTTGTAGATGAAGTGAGAAGGTTTGGTATCTTACAAAGTTTTTCCGCTTATCCTTTTGAAAATAAACTGTACTGTCTCAAAAGAAAAATAAGACATGGTAACAAACCACTGGAGCAAGTCGCAAGACGAATATGTGAACAAAATAGAATAGAATTAAAACAATCTAACGGGAACGATTCAAATCTTACGTATCCATGTTTGGAATGTAATTTAAAATCAGGGTCTGTACTGCGGTTTGAATCATATATTTTTACTATAAAGGAGCCAGATAACTTTTTACTAACCAAAGAAACCAAATTGTTCAAATCACTGGTATGAAACTAGATAATGGAACCATAATGATTGAAGGTAATTGTATTGAAAACCTAGATAATGTTTTTGAAAATCCAATCAATTCTTCCAGGCTTAATATATCTAAGTGTTCAGTACCAGCAACAACTACCAATGTTGATTTCATCAAATCTAAACTAGTGTGCATATGTTATGGGGGTGAATGGTTTTTTATACCTTTGTTGCATTCTATAAATTAAGATAAGTTATCTTATAAAAAACCTATGTGGTAGATATACCTACAATATACTTTTAATATAATTAAAAGTATCATTCCATATTTTAAGTAACTAAATGTTGTTGTAAAAAATGTACATAATATGTTGTGGTATGCCCACATTGTTATCACCTCGTATAACCCTTACAAATAAAACACATTTGTTTATTACTCAATTTCTATTTATTTACTTTCACGAAGAATCACAGATAATCAGCCTTTTAATAATACCAAATTATGTCATGATAATTTGATAAACTAGTTTACAAATAAAACACTAACCATTTGAAGATCTTCGCTAAACGTGGTTTGCTTCGTTAATCGTGTCTTTTTATTTAACTTCCATTTACAACGATTATAAAGAAACCCACAGTTAGCGAAAGGGGCTAAGTAAAAAATATTTAAAAAATAACAATAAGTTAAAAACTACGCTATTCTTAACCTACAGTATTAGGCCGGACCTAGTTAAAATTAAACAAAAGCTCAATGCAAAGCGCTACTTTGAGGGGTATTACCCCTTCTAAAGGCGAAATTATTCTACAGGTGGAGCCGTTAATTGTAGGATACTATGTTGCACAATTGAATAAAGTCCGTGCCAAAGTGTAATAAATCATAAAAAATAACATCAAATATAAAAAAAAAAATATGCCGGGTAACATTTTTATAGAAGAACAAGATTTGTAATTGTGTCTTAATTAATTCAGTCCACTTGTAGAAGCAGGAACTTCACTATTAGAAGGACTTTCACCTGAAGCATTTTCAATTGAAACTACCTCATTAGAAGGACTTTCACCTAAAGCATTTTCAATTGAAACTACCTCAGACTCAATTCTGGATGTTCTGCTGTAAGGTGTTTTCTTAAGTCTGTGTTTAGGAGCAGAGGCTCGCATCATTTTAGCCTCACTGCGTCGATTAGAATTTCTTAAAACATTTTTAAAGAATTGTTCACACTCAGTTTGACTGAAATTGGTATCTGAGACTTGAATAACGTTATAAAATAGCTTAATTGTGCGAGTATAGCCCTTGAAACATACTTTCCTTGAATTTTCATCCCTTGACACACCAGTCCATGAACAATTTTTCAGAAAACCGCGATCAAACATTATTTCAATAAGTTTAAAACAGTTGTCAAAGCCTTTACCTTTACTAATACCGCAAATACAACACAATTGCTTTAGCAACTCCTCTTGATGATTTTGATTAATTAGTCTGTCTTCGAAGTGTTGAAGTTCATCAACACTAGCAATAGGTTTAAATAGTGCATTTTGCTTTAGTGGTACCAATGCCCTTTTTACCAATTCTACCATCTGTGTATTCAATGCTGCTGTTTGTAGCATGAGTGTTTGCTGAGTTTCAGCCAGAAACTTTTGATTTTCTTGCATTGTCGCCAGAATTACAATTATACTGTCCAGCTTTTCAGCGATGTTATCACGCGTCGTTTCTATATTCTGGTTTTGTGAATCAAGTAGCAGAATTTCGTAATTATTCATGTCTGTGTTAGCTGTGCTTATATATGTCTCGTTAGTCGTTAAATAATTGACAGTTATCTCGTTTTCTTTGTTCTCAGATGCCTCAGGAGTCGTTGTAGTAGAGCTGTAGGGCATAAAGATAAAGATAAAGATAAAGATAAAGATATTTTATTTGTAAATGTGGGTTACAGGGTTGTTAAATAAATATTGTTCTTGCCACATTCTACCTTAAAGGTGTACAAATATTAATTTAAATTAAATTAAATTAAATTAAATTTAGATTAGATTAAATAAAAGTTACATTACATTACATATGTCCGTTTGAATAGTCAATACTGAAAATTACATAGATTCTTAAAACATACACTAAACAATCACTCTTGAAACAATCTTTCAGTCACCGTTGAGGTAATCTTGTACGCTATAGTAGGCTTTATTAAGCAAATGTTCTTTAAGCTTTGATTTAAATAAATTAAAGGATTCTATTTCTCTGATACATTTAGGTATAGTATTATAAATTTTTGGTATCATCCCAAACACACTTTTTTGAAATAGTGCGGTAGAGTGCCGCGTGATGCTTAACTTAATGTTTCTTTTCGACTTTATTTTATTAAAATGATCCCAATTATTTCTTATATAAACAGCCATTTCGTAAATATATAACGATGGTAGAGTTAATATTCTTAATCTTTTGAAATGTGGCTGACATGTTTCTATTTGTTTCAAGTGACATATCGCCCTTATACATCTCTTTTGTGCTTTAAAAGCTCTGTCTTTATCCGTTGAGTTGCCCCAGAATATAACGCCGTATTTGAGAGTCGAAGCCACATAAGCATGATATGTTGATAGCAAGGCAGTGACTCCAACTACCTTAGCGAGCATAAACAGAGCATATGAAAATTGGCTCAACTTTGTGCAGACATTGTCAATGTGTGTTTTCCATGTCAAGTGGGAGTCGATCGTTAATCCTAAAAATTTTTTGTCATTAATTTCCTCAATTATTTTTGTACCATAGTGGATGTCAATTTTATTTGTTATATTATTGTAATTGTTTTTAAATGTCATTATATTAGTTTTATTCAAATTTATTATAAGATTATTTTGGCATTAAAGTTTCTTCTTGGTTTACCGTCAACATCCTATCGTTTAAAGGCCCTTTGCTTTGCTTTGCTTTGCTTTTCTATAACAAAATTGATATACTACGTTAAAACATAAATACAATTAGAAGTAATTAGGCAAAGACGGACATCATTATGCATTTACGCAGAATTATAGCCAGCTATGTTGTAAGGCTAATGGCACGTTACTCTCAGATGGTCTAAAACAATTAACTATCGTTTCATACGGAGCACGATGAAGTGACAACAGATATACCTACATATTACTGCTCAATATTTATGGTCTGTTTACAAGGATGTTGTGGCGTAGTGGGTAGTACGACGACCTCTTGATCTGGAGGTCCTGTTTGAACCCCGGACGATATACCAATGGAAATGAAAAACAAACAACGCTTATAGCTGCGACGCATATGTTATATTGTTATGTTTAATTACGATTTACTTAATAATTCTTGGCTTGAATAAGTCACCGTTAAAAAAAGCTCCTATACCGGTTATTCAGTGTATTGGTACTAATTTTACTTTTAACATGGGTAAAACTTACTTCGAGACAAGCGGTGGCGATATCATTAAAATTGTTATTTTCTCCTTTTTGCTTCGGTGGTGGTAGGCTGCAATTGTTGTCCTCGTCAGTATCAGTATAATCTGACATTAAATTCATTGCCAACTGTGCCTCGTGATAGCTTAAATTATTTCTTTTGACGGTACAAGTCATTGAGAGCCATTCTTCGTTTGGAGTTGATTCTTCAGCTTTAAATAGCTTATCAGCTTTGCTTCTCGGCCACATTAATATGCCATCGCTTTCCCATTTTTGTGGAACACAAGACAGCAGTGTCTTACCTCTTTCAGAGGTTTGAACTACTTTAAATGGCATTTTTCTGTAACAAGAGGAAACCACCGTTATTTACCTACCTAATATCATGGATACCATGAAATGGTTTGAAAAAATAAAAGAGTAAGTACGTTAAAAAGGAAGTAGGGTGCCTAGCTTCATTTTATTATTATTATCAAAGTATTAATTGTTTGTTTACACTATTTAAAACGATAACCAACCTACCTAACTATAACCAGCCAAGAATCTGGACTACATACGGCTTAAGTTCGTGTAAGTATGCGTCAATAAACAACAAAGTTTATAGGTATATTCAAAGTTTAGATTCCGAACATCTAGTAAAGTATATAATGTACTACTACTTACGTCAAAGTTGTGTATCTTTTCTTGGACTGTTTGTAATTATATTAATATGGTGTCTAAACTCATAAACCACTTTTTGGCCGACTACCTCACGGCACGTAAGTAAAACCCTGAACATCAGAGCTCAGAGAGACGCCGTATCGCCGCGAGTAGCAGAAACCGACTGAGTGGAGTGCGTGCAGTGCAGTGCAAGGCAACACAACCGTAAGCAACGCAGTAGGGTGGGCGGCTCAGCCAATGAGCGCTCGCGCACAATGCAACCCCCGCTCCGTACTCCGCCTTCACCCCTACGATACCATATTTTTTAGACTTCTGCGTAGATCAAGGTCAGAGTTTTACTTAGGTTAAAATATAAATTATTATCTAAGTAAATTCAATCATACCTACTATCATACTAAGTATATTTACGTAGGTACTATCTAGGTACTTAATTGAAGAAAAATCCCCACAAAAATAGAATATGTAGTAACTCACCTATCTACAATATAATAAATAAAACAAAATTCTTACCTTGATGTTCTTGCCCCACAAACGTATTCACTCTTTCAATTATTTGTCTCTTGAATTGACGACGGTTCGTAGGTTAGGTATTAATAATGTAATCAGTTTATTGATGTATGTAGTATGTAATCTGAGTTGACGGCGGCGCGGCTGGCGGCGGCAGCGACTTTATTGAAGATGTGCTGTGAAGATGTCGTATGCTGCTGCATAATTACAAAATTGACACCAAAAAAAATTCAACAATGGTAAAAAGTATATATTCGTATTTTCTAATTTGAAGTGTTCTGGCAATATTTTACTATTAACGTGACCACACCCGATACAATGTTGAGATAATATAAAATGGGTTCCTTTCTAAGGCCACTCCAGCAAAGAAAGGGTAAAATGATCCTTCGTCAGAAAGCAGTCAACATCCATATATATATATATATATATTTATTACTATGGCACCCTAAAACAAAGACAGATTTATGTTTTAAAAAGTTTATAAAAATCGTGATAGGTAAGTAAATAAAATTAAAATGTGGTTTTCGTATTTCTGTAAGGAACTCTAATTCATCAACCCAAATCAACCTCCATTTATTCTTCAATCCTTACATTACTAACTAGTCATATAAGAGATGCAAGATGGCAAATCACATTTTTTTGCATAATTTAACTAGTAAATCGACGTCAAAATGAAGGCGCATTTAAAAATAAACACAGATATCGTACTAGTTACTCGGTAAAATTTGCACCGCACTTTCTATGACTGTACAATTACACCACAACACCTTTATTCAATACGCAACAATACCTAGCTACGCCATTACGGTAACGTAGAAATATAAAAAACACAACTGTACTCACCTTGGTAGTAGAATCCTTTTATTTTTTCCAGAGGAATAATTAAACTTGTCGTGCGATGCGCTGTTTTCATCTTGTTATGTAAAGTGTTGTATAAAAGTGTTTTGCGCACTGTTATAGGTCTAAGTTGTGATGTAATGTGATCTTTGTAACCATAATAACGCTAAGGAGTGATGTAAAGACGTTTTGATCACTATTATAGGACTTATGAGTGACAAGCTGCGACTTTACATGACTGCTATAGAAGTTATATGAAATTCAATAGAGCTATTACAAAGCTACTACGTCACTCTTTAGTCATGTAAAGTGCGCCTTTTCCTGGGCGTATAAGCGCTTATAGTACTGTTATAGGCCTGATTTCATACATTAAAAGAGGCGCAAACTCGCTTATAGAGCTCTTATATGACGCCTTTTGTTACTTGGGCAGCAAACGCTTTGCAACATCATGATATGGCCAAGGCCAAGGATAAAACGTTAAAAAATTGTTAAAATTTTACGATTAATGAACAAATCTATTTAATAATAATACCTTGGACACTTTACACACATTGATCTAGCCCCAAACTAGGATTCCCTGTATCTTGGATACTAGACAACGATACACATGCTTATATAGATAAATAGTATACTTAGATAAACAACCATGACTAGGGTACAAACATCCGTTCTCATCAAACAAATATTTGCCCCCACCGGGACTCGAACCCGGGACCCTTGGCTTCGTAGGCAAGGTCACTGCCGACTCGGCCATTCGGGTCGTCATGATTTTTGTTGTTGATGGCGTGATGCTAGGTGACTATTTCTGTATACTTTTAAAAATAATTATCCATAAATATATTTTTAGGTCATAAACCAAATCAAGAAAATCAGGATGACCATAACACGGGAATCGGTGGACTAGTATTGGCTATCCGAGTATAATATTTTAGAGACTTATTATCCTCATTATTAAATGTTGTTATTTTTTGCATACGCCTCGGGCCGCTATGCTCCGATTTTTCTTCTTCTAAGTTCCAACCTAACCTATAACACAACTGAAATTTGGCCACAATAACCTACTCTAGCCAAGTTTGGCTTTTCATTACTTTGAGTCGCAAGCTCGCTCCCGCTGGTTTCACATACACGTTCTGACCTAACCCAACCTACCGAGCCAAATCTATTGTCAACCTACTTTTCGATATGCCGAGTTATAGGCTTAACCTGGCAGATCCACATTTAACATGGAATCCCTGAAAGACTTACTTAGTTTCATGGCAAGTTAAGGCAAACAAATATTGCACCCTTGCAGACACAAATTAGAAAAATAAATTTGATTACCTATGTATAACAGCAGAATATGGCCTAATTCCAGATATAACACAACCAACAAGACAAGATTAATGCTTGGAGCATATCTTTATTTCTCAAAAAAATTAAAGCAGAGGCTATTGTTTGTAAAACAGATATAACAGTTGGTGTCAATTATGCCGCAATAAAACCCCAATAATAAACGTATAATTGCCAAAATCGACCATACAAGTGTGGAATCGGAAATAGATGCCATCGACTGGACCAAGGTTACAAAACTAGACAATGTCGACAAAGCAACCAATATTTTTATGGAAACGTCAACATCAATAATAAGTAAGAGCACAAGAAACTTCAAAGTAGGTCGATTAAAGTATAACATTAAACCGAGGACCACTCCCGGTCTAGTAAAGTGTATGAAGAATCGGGAAGCGTTACACACCAAATACAGGAAAGATCCGGACAACCTAATAAAGAAAACGACTTACCTTAGATACAGAAATTTTTTAACGAACTTGCTGCATACACTCAAACACGAATACGAAAAACAAATGCTAGAACAAAATCGTCACAGCCCGAAAAAAACATGGTCTACAATAAAAGACATCTGCTATACAAAAGCATTTAAGGGTTCCGCTACAAGTTTACTAACGATAGAAAAGGATGAACTAGCATCAGTAAATAAATGTAATGAATATTTTTCAACCATAGGCCAAAAACTAGCCAACAAGACTCTGAGTACCCTGGACAAAACGGAGGACTCTTTGGCTTCAAAAAGGACTTTCGGAGGCAAATCCGTACCGTCTTTATTCCTAAACCCTACAGACACATTAGAAATAAAAACCATTAAAAAAATCTACAAACGCAGAGTGCCCTGGGTCTTGATGTGATAACCAATATGCTAATTAAAAGATTAAATGAATCACTGGTGACCCCCTAGTTCATATATGCAACATCAGCATCTCAAACAGAAAATTTCTGGAGATTTGGAAAACTGCTGAGGTAACGCCTATCCATAAAAGCGGTCCTAAAAATGACCCTGCCAATTACCGCCCTATATCTCTTCTTACCAACTTCTCAAAAGTAGGTACTAGAGAAAGTTTATATAGTAATCTTTATAGAGAGTCACAACTTATTATGTGCACGTTTTATTGTTGGGGGCTTCTGCGTGGGGAACAATACGGAAAAGAAAAATATTCCCACACGAGCTCGGAAGCGGAGCAGCGGGGAGATGTCCGTTTTTCTCGGCGGGCGGGGCGGAAGAGAGAGAGCCGCTTGGCGTGGCTTGGGGCTGTAACGGAAATGTAAAGATCTGAGACACATTTTTTATTTGCTATAAAATAATAACGGTGATGTAAGATTGGTGTTGACCAATGCTCAATTAAGCGGCAAGATAAATTTGGTATAAACATAACTATGGAGATTAGTGATTATCGAAGGCATCGCAAATTTCACAAGGCCTCATATAAGCTCAAGCGGCTCATCGCGTTTTTACCAGACTTGAAATATTAAGGTTCGAGGTTCGATTCTCCGTTGTTAACTTTTCTTTTTCTACCTTTGGTTTTGGGTTATTAATTTGTGGATTCTTTCTGAATAGCTATTCGGGAGTGTCGGGTTGTGCTAATTAAATTTAAGTCCTAGAAGTTAATTGCTTATCATGCATCTTTGTAAATGTTTTCTACCTTGTTTAAACTACTGAATATGTCGTCACAGTAATTGCCTATTACTTCTATAATCGTCATTATTTATCTAGTCTAGAAATCTATACGTGGAATGCGCCAGATTAATTATGAAATAAAAAGCGACATCTTTGAATGGATGGTGTGACGAAACAAACATTTGGTTTATTTCTCAGTAGGTAGAAATATATTTTTTTAAAAAAATCTCCAAAATGTGGATAAACTTTAAGAGCTATGAAATGGGTTGTGAATCATAAATTTAAAATGAATATGGTTTAACTTCACCGTTGCTTTCAGTGGATGTCGAATTATGACCATTTTACACATTTGTGATGTTGTTTTGAAGTGTCGCATTTGCCATGGCTCATTCAATCGAAACTCATACGTAAGGGTGTTTAGTTACGATATAGTTTGGTGGGTCAAACAGATGCGTAGTTGGTTCAATGATGGAGGTACAGATGGCGGTCGATCGCCTTTAAATTCCAGATGGTTTAACTCAAATTAGAACATTATTCACTATAACTGCAATAAGATGTTTTATATAGAAAAAAAAATGAGTATTATTTTATTTAGATTATTTTATGATGTTATAGAGTCTATTTCTAGTTGAACTGTGTGATCTAAAATATAAAGTGTGTATACGGTGTAGACCAGTAACCAATCAGAGCACTGAGTTTCGAAAGGAAACGAAACGAACCAATGAGAATGACTCGCGGAGTTTGAGATGGTGGTTTGGCGAGCATGTCTGGGGTAGGACGTTTTGGTGGGTAGAGAAAATATAAAAGGGATGGGTCGAGATGAGAGAGGGCTTTTTGTTGCTGGTCGTCGAGTGAAGTGTGAGTTAACACTCAGAGGGGGAGCCATTCAGTCTCCGCGTCAAACTACTGTGACACACACCTTTCGGGAATTATATACAGTTTGATTCGCCGTTTTACGCGTCTTGAACTGGGAGAGTTGTGATTGCGTGTTGCAGTGGATTTTCGTGAGTGTCTGAAACGCCGAGATATACCTCGGTCCCTATTCTTTAAATCAACCTACCCCAAATTCCAAAACTATCCTTGGGTCGTTAGATAAGAACTTGTAGGTAATTTATCTGAGTCTGAGTCTGGGCTTGGAGCGACCCTAATTTCCTTTTTCCTTCACCATAGGGTTCCTGGATTGGGTCTTAGGATATTCGCGGGCTAATCCTCTCCTCATTCCTTTCGTGTAGCGAGTTTTGAAATTCCCACACACACAGTCATTAAACATACAAACACATTCAAATCAAACTCAACCATTTTTGAGTGGTGTCGATGATGGACGTGGTATAACACTAGGATTTTAGACTAGGCTAGACAGGAGTTTAGTTGCGGCTAAACCTAGGTTGTCGAGGTTATGTAGTTAGGGAGACAAACACGATTATTTAGGTTTATGTAACAAACAAGTATCTGAAATTCGTATGATTACAAATAATTACGTTATTTCCTTCTCACTCTTGAAATACCTAAATACTTATTTAGGTATTTAGGTATATAAATATAAAAACAAACTAAATATTTTTTTGATTGTGGCTGTTTTGATCTTTCTTTTCTTGACTAATTTGTATATAAAATATCTGGATGAACATCAACATGGTTACGGAATAAAACTTAAGAGACGGGTAGGTGCAAATAAAAATATCCCGTAACCGATCAACAAACATGTTGGACTGATGGATGGGAGATATCACAATATCAAATCATATAAAAAAATATAACCCAAATAGTCAATATGTAGTTGATTGGCAGGTAAACTAACTCGAGAGGGATTTGAGTAGATTCAGGCGGTCTCTAGGTGCTGGTGTATTCAGTTGGCTAATTCCAGGTCTTCAGCTGTCTTAAAATAATGCAGTCACGTAGATTGTGTATGGGAATGAGTGGGAGGAGGATGGCCCCAAACAGGTGAAAGATAACGCCAAAAGCGTACTAATGAACGACGAGCCGAATGGCCGAGTCGGCAGTGACGCTGCCTACGAAACCAAGGGTCCCGGGTTCGAGTCCCGGTGGGGACAAATGTTTGTTTGATGAGAACGGATGTTTGTACCCTAGTCATGGTTGTTTTTCTATCTAAGTATAATATTTCTCTATATAAGTATATATATCGTTGTCTAGTACCCAAGATACAGGGAATCCTAGTTTGGGGCTAGATCAATGTGTGTAAAAGGTGTCCAAGGTATTATTATATTATATTATATTAATGAACACATAGTTAACCCTATGTTTACTTATATGTATACTTATGTTTTACTAACATTTTGTTCCTTATTTATTTACTCCTATCCCTCTCCCTGTTAATGTCTGTTATTTAAAGGAATTTATTTACTTCTCGTATTAAGTAATATCTGTCCTTATATACTCTATTTTTACCTGAATCCTAGATAAAGTCAGTCAACTGTCACATTATTCATATTTATGTTGAATTAAATTGAAAGTTTGAATTAATATTCAATTTGTGGTTATTCCAGCGACGTGGAATTAAGTTTGAAATATTAATAAAGCACTACATTGTAGTATTTGGAGTCAATGAGACTATAAACTTATTGAAAGTAGTTACTGAGTTGACTAATTTCTGCAACAACGTTTTCAATTTGATATGTTCGACTCGATGTCGAGAATTCAGAGTTTAAATAAACAAACCTGCAATTCTCGTCTTAACTGAATGATGATAAACGTTCAATTTCCCTAGACCTTGTATTGCAATCATGGAAGGCGGTCATGGTTAATTTTATTAATACAATAGTTATTAATTAATTACCTTTGATCAAATTATGGAATATGCCGTCGCAAAGCCACCGCCAATGTTCTCATAACGCCAGAATGAAGCAATAGAAGTACGGAAATTCACAGTTATGCTCTATTCAGATGTGCATATTTATATTACTATACGGATACATATACTTATATCTTCGCACTTTACGAAGTAACAATATCATGTTTGGATCTGCTGATGGTAGATTGAAGGTCAATTCATTAACCTTAAAATGAATCATGCTACTTACGCACTTCTATGGATGTGCAGAAATATTTTATACTTCATGCTATGCTTTTGTGCATTACTAAAAGACAAATAAGTCTTTATTGAAACACATAACGTGTAAGATAAACAACCAGTGAAACTTCATTGTGTATGTTTATAGGTTTCTATATGTGGAAGAATATTTAATATAATCTTACTACATAAATATCAGATATTGACTGATGAGACAGTTGAATGTCATTCACAAATTATAATCCCATCCTGATCGGTCATACCCCATCCCAATCCGGTGAATCTATGACTAAATCCAATTCAGTATACTTATACGCTACTCTTTTTATAAACGAGTATCAGAACTACAAATTAATTGGTTTCGTAGAATTATCTGGGTAGAAGACCGAATCAAGTGGTAGGGGTTTCTTCCCCAAAATTTTATGAATATCAAATTTCCTTTTATTATTTTAATATTTATAATTTTGATTTCATTTTAGTCAATACTCAAAATATACTATGACATTTTATTATATGAATCTGCTTTATAAGGTTAATAACCTTATAAAGCAGATTCATATAATAATTAAACATAATTTAATGGATATTAATCTGTATCATTCTTGTTAGTGGGGACATATTTAAGTATATATCTTTTATTGAAATTTAAAATTACTAAATATTCAATTTAAAACATTCCTTGTTTAAAATCTATTGTCAAAGTTGACAGCACTTCTTACTCATACCTCTAGAATTAGGGTTACTGGTTTCACAAGTAGTAGGAGTTCTAATTTACTAGACGATCTATTTTATTTGGCCATCACAATTAATAAGAGACTGCATTTAAAAGAAGAGTGGACGATATTAGAGAGGGGGGATGTTACAGGGCGCGCGCAGGGCTGCTATTGTTTTGCTGCTTTTTATGACACAACCGCTATTCGTACGTGTGGTTTGTGAAAGCTGCCCGTCAGAAAGAGAAGTCGTACGGAGGTCCCGCTCTACACTCTGCGTCACCGCTTTCGGACCCTTTATTATTGTTCTTACATAGTACCGAGCTTATTATTTATACAGAGTTATAATGTACACTTACAACAGGGCAGGTACGTCTATATATCCTTGCCCGTTTTTCACCTATAAGTAAAGCTCAAACCAAGTAGTGTTTATTATTATGTATTATGAAGCTTAAACTAAGGCACTTAGACCATTTAGAAGTCATTGTTGTCACTCACTTAACGTTGTCAATTTCATCGTCACACACATACTGTCTTTCGCTCCGGTCGTCGTAAACAGTGTTCATGGAGGTATATTGTATAACAGACAGTATGGTTTTAGGCGAGGATTATCAACAGAGGATGCAGTAGGTGAACTGGTAAACCTCGTTACATCGGTGCTGGGTGGAGGCGAAGCCTGTATCGGAGTATTTTTAGATCTTGCAAAGGCTTTCGTCATAGTCTCGGTAAGGATCCTTCTAAATAAATTAGAGAGTTTCAGAATCCAGAGGTATTGATGTTTTCTTCGGAGCTATTTGACACTAAGCCAGCAAAGGGTTAAGATAAATAGAGGTATAAGCGATTCAAACACTGTGAGTTTTGGTGTTCCCCAGGGAAGCATCTTAGGCCCTACCTAGTTCATCATATATCTTAATGATATTTCCTCAGTCAAAAACTGCGACGGCCAACAATTTTGCTACGCCGATGATACTGCAGTAGTTTTTCGTGGTTCTTCGTGGGAAGAAGCAGCCGAAAGAACAGAAAAAGGTATGGCCATGATTGCGGACCGGTTTGGCGCAAATTTACTCACGCTCAGTACTGATAGAACGAAATTTGTAACGTTCCACAAGACCCGGGCATCTGAGCCGCCTTCATCACTCAGTGTCAGAGCTCACTTTAATGGCAAATGGAAAACTGAAATTGATGATAAAGAAAACCCAGTAACACGTAACGTGTCAATGTCCCCAAACTTTTCAGAACGAGCGCCATTAAATACCTAGGTATCACGCTGAACCAATTTCTGTCCTTCAAAGAGCTCATCCACATTATGTCTGTTCGGGTCAGAAAAGTGATCAACATTAGGAAGCAGCTGCGTAACTCCACAGAAAAAAAACTACTGAGAGAAATCTATCTAGCCATATGCCTATATGCCCTAATTTGTTACATGTTTTATAGTTTGAATATCAGCTGTTTTCCCCCACAACAACATACCATAGGACATGACACTATGAAAGTAACTAAAATATACTAGCCTAGATGTAGCCACATCCGTGTTTTGTCTGATGTTCCTAACAGCGTAAGCCGCAGAACTTAACTTACCAGCCTATTTTTCTATGTGGGGTCCCCACTGCAATTTGCTATCAATGGATATTCCAAGAAACTTCATGTCAAAACCACGAGTTATAATCGCCGTGTCCGGGGAAGAAGCAATCTTAAGGAGTTTATATGCGAATCCATGCATCAGCACAAGACGTTTGGCTGCATAACAAGGCGTCTCTCAGATAACTGTCCGGCGAATTTTGAGGAAGGAGGGTCTTCACCCGTACCACTATCAACGAGTGCAACATCTCCACGAAGATTTGGACAAAGATTCTTTGGACCCATGCCGAGATGCGTCATCTCAGCATGGGTCCAAAAGAGGAGCTCTGCCGATCCCGAAATTTTCAAGAAAATTTTGTGGATGGCCGGGCCACATTTAATAGAGATAGCATCACAAACTGCCGAAACCAGCACAAGTGGTGGTGTAAAGGCCAAAACCCAAAGTTGAAAAAATCCTCCTCATTCCAAGTGAGGTTTTCTATTAACGTATGGATAGGGCTCATAGACAACATGCTGATTGGTCCTGTAATATTAGCAAGTGATTTGAAGGGCAAACATTGTCTGGCGCTTTTGCAGTATGCATTACCTATATTGTTGGAAGAGGTACCAATCGTTGTAAGACAAGATACATACCTAAAAAGGGACGGCTGCCCAGCCCATAACTAAACGCCTATGACGACCATTTTGAATTAACAATTCCCAAATCGCTGGCTTGGTCAACAAGGGCCGGTAGGATAGCCTTTTCGTTCACCAGATATGACACCACTATTATTTTTTATGAAGCACGATGCAACTAAAAATTATAATGCCGCCATCAACACGGAGGCAGATCTTCTAGATCGGTTTCTAAGTTGCGCTAACGCCATCCGAAACGACCCAGACAAGATTACAAGAGCTACGCAGCAAATTGTGTATCACTCAGCATTGTGACTTCAACAAGGGGGACACTTCAAAAACCTGCAATAATATATTTTTAATGTAATTAATCTGCTTATTAAATATCTTGACCGATATTCAGGGCCTAATTAAAAACATGAGAAGACATCCTTGATTTTCAGTGCCAAACTAGTGACGTATATCCGGTCCTTCCGTTCCCGCCCGGATGTTCGGTTAAGCCGCGTGGTACCTTGTTTGCGCGCGTGCCCTACCACACCACCGAGGCAGTTCGGATTGTTGAATTCGAATTTAGCTTCATTGGCGTCTTGATTTTCGCACGGCACAGTCGCTGCTCAGCTCCTGAGTACGGCCCTTTTCTTTTGCATATTATAACCAACTGTTCGTTAAAGAATTTCTTAGAATTTTCTGATTTATTGCAGGCAAATAAAAGATTCCCAACGGTGTGACCGTTCGTTTGTGTAAAATGGAGCAAGAAACCCCGGAGGTTCCGTCCAGTGTGGAGCACGTGGCGGCGCGTAAGGATAAAGGCAAGAAAAGGCGGAAACCGGTGAGCTCTTCAGACTCCGATAATTCTAGTTCGTCCTCGTCGAGTTTCTCGGAAAGCGACGATCGCAGGAAACGGTACCGACGGCGCAAACGCATCAAGGAACGTAAGTTCGATCTTCTTTTTAACGAGATTAAAGATCTTAAAAGCCAACTTGCTCCTACACAGGAATTTCACGAATATGATTGTGAACCACGGCATGACTTGATTGACCCTAATGTTAGTGGAGACCTCTACGAAGGTCATGTTGAGGAGTCCGAGCCCGCCAACATTGACTCGGCTTTCGAGGTCGATCTTAACATTTTTACTGGTATAAAAACCAAGGAGCCCGCTGTACCGCAGGCGTCTCCCGAACTAACACAACAATTAAAAGATTTGCAGCGATTCAATAGCCAGGACTGGATTAACGTCCGATATGCCGACGTCCAAAAACACTATTTATTTGCGCCGGGCTTCACTAATCTTGAAGCTAATGACGAGATAAAGAGGTACGATACATCTAAAACTACCTTAAACATGGAAAAGGCTTTTGCCGGCATTTCCTATGCATTGCTCAAACAGCGCAACGCGCTTTTGAGTGAATTACAAGCCTTTCTAGCCTGGGCGCATCAGGTCGAAAACCTACGATTCGACGATATCCATACAAAGCTCAAAGAAATGTTGGCCAATGGTGAGTATAGCAAGATCTCAAACGACGCTCTCCAGCTCGTCTGTGGACACCGGGCTGAACTTATTCAATACCGCAGAGAAGGCATACTCTCATCAGTAAAAGACCAGTACCACAAAAATACATTACGCAAAATTGCGCCGTCAGGTTCTCATCTATTTGAAGCCGACAAATTTAATGCTTTATTGGAAAAAGCGGGTGGAGTTAAAAATGTGTTTTGGGTGGAAGGAATGTCTCGCTACAATACTGCGCCACAGTACGAGCCTTCAACTTCTACCCGCAGTCAGACGCAGAAACAGGCTGCAACTTATAACAATCGCGCGCAATATCATAATCAAAGCAAGTATCATACTTCGGCCCGAGGCAGGATAAATAATAATTCGTTTCGCGGGCGAGGCGCGCGGGGTTCACGCGGCCGTGGTCTCCCCGACAGGTCAGGAAGGGATTATCAACCCAGACGTTCTCCCTCATCCCACCGGGATAGGAGACACCAAACCCATAAACGAAAATATTGACTATGCCATGCACATGCATGCAAAATTTCACACCGGACAACTCCGCATGTACTACGATCGTTGGAAACAGTTGGGAGCTCCCACATACATTCTAAAAATTATACAAGGATGCCGCATTCCTTTTGTGTTGAAACCACCATTGCACATTCCAAACAGTCGCAGTGTGAAAACACCAGAATCAGAAAAAATGTCGAAAATAATGAAAAACATGATCTCGCAGGGTGTGCTAGAAAAGGTGCGCCCATCGCCCAGCTTTATTTCCCCGATATTCCTGCGCCCCAAGAGCGACGGCACATGGAGGCCCATATTCAACTTAAAAAATCTGAACCAATACGTCAACACTCGACTTTTCAGACTAATAAATGTTCATCGGGTAACGGATTTTCTACAACCCAAGGATTGGTTGGCCAAAGTGGACATTCACCAGGCATACTTCCATGTCCCTGTATTCGAAGGCCACAGAAGGTTTCTCCGCCTTCTGTACGGCGACAAAAACCCACAAATACTGGAAATGACGTGCCTACCCTTCGGTCTTTGTTCAGCACCGAGAATATTCGCCTCAATTACCAACTGGATAGCACAATACCTCCGCGATCACGGTATCCGGATCATCGTGTATCTCGACGATTTTATGCTGGCTCATCAAAACAAAGCCACTCTCATAAATCAAGTGTCGTTGACACTGAACACGCTCGCCCACCTAGGCTGGCAAGTGAACACAGACAAATCTGTTTGCAACCCACAGAAGGCAGTGGAATACCTGGGCATTGTGTGGAACACATGGCAGAACGCGAAATACATTCCTCAGAGGTTAGTAGCAAAAATACATTGCACGGTATCCAAAATCTTGACAACACGGACAACGTCCGTCAAAGAGTTACAAGGTCTCATTGGCCTGCTGAACTTTGCCAGTTTTGCTGTACCGAGGGGTCGTCTAAATTACCGGTATTTACGGTTACAGGCCAACAAGGCCTTGAAACTAAAGATGACAACAACCTTTCCTCTAGTTGCGAAAGCCCTAGTCGAGTTAGAATGGTGGCAGTTGAATTGTCAGAAGAGTACTCTACTTCATGTCCCACTATCGTCTCATTACCTAACAACAGATGCCAGCGACATCGGCTGGGGGGCCAAATTAAACGAAATCTCAATAACAGGCTCATGGCTACCCTCACAGCAGAACCTTCATTGCAACTACAAGGAGATGTTGGCCATATTAAATGTTTTACGCCATCATTATCAGCTCCTGAGCTCACAGTCGCTGCTAATACAGTGCGACAACAAAACTGTCGTCTCTTATCTAAGAAAAGAGGGAGGGGCGAAATCTATAGTCCTTACGGAGCTGGCAATGAAAGTGCTACAAGTACTGGACCAAAACAACATTCACATGTCCATCTATCACATAGCAGGGAACTAAAACTGCGAAGCAGACCATTTATCACGTCTCAAAGACCCACCAGAATGGCATCTCCTGTCAAACATAACAAATGTCGTGTTTGCCAAGTGGGGAACCCCCGTAATCGATCTTTTTGCTTCCAGGAGAGCTCACGTGGTTCCAACGTACTGTACACTGGACAGAACCGACAACCAGGCGACCATGTACGATGCTCTAGGCAGCAAGTGGGATTTCAAGTTGGCATGGCTGTTCCCGCCGCCTTATCTCATTCCCAGAGTATTGACGCACTTAAACAATGCACTGGGTGTGTACCTGATCGTAGCCCCGAGATGGCACACAGTTTACTGGAGACCAGACCTGAAGAGCCGCGCATTGTCACCCCCATTCACGATAAGGAACCTGTCGCAGGTCCTAGTCGATGTAACGACGGGACGTCCGCCCCCCAACATATCGGAGATGACGCTGGAGATATGGAGATGTGGGGTTGGCAAGAACACCTAAGTGACTGGAGCGAGGAACAAAAAGCTCTGCTCCATTCGAGCTGGCGTGAATCCACTCTTAGAACGTATAAACCAGCTTGGACCCGTTGGTGAAACTGGACCATAACTCACAAGATGACAGCGTAATCTTATGGCCATCTTTTGGCTCCAAAACTGACTCCATTACCCATCAACAATCGGGATGGAAGCTAAATAAGAATAAGGACAAGTCACTGGATCCTATCTACTGGATACGCCGCCTCATTGAGTTGGGGAAACCTAGGCGAATTGCTGCTAAGTGCGATAATCTGTTTGTGAGTACTACAGGCGACCCCAAAGCTGCTACACGTACAATCATAGGAGGCTGGCTGAAGAAACTACTTCAAGATGCAAACATCAACGCTACGCCTGGCAGTTTCAGATCAGCTGTTGCATCCAAAAACTGGATCGAACACTTTCCCATTGATGACATACTATCCCGAGGCAACTGGAAGTCTGCTAAGACCTTCCAAATTTTTTATCAAAGAGAAGTAAAATCTGGAGATAGAAGAGAGTCATTGATTACGAACCTATTCTCCCCTGTCGAGTAATTAAGACAATTATGTATTGTTCAATACTTTATTCCAAAGTTTGATTTATATTTGCTGATTTTAGTAATACCTACCTAATTTATTTACTGGTTTGGTACCATTTCTACGCAGGTTCTATCAAGATGAATAATAATACCTGTTTATAAGTTACAAGTTAATTTTATTTCTTTAAACCACACTAATCACCTCAGCTTAACAGAAAGCAATACGGAACAGATACAATAATGTCATAAGTCATAGTACCTAACCTACATACAGTACATGTAAACTTTAGGTTTCTTCCTAAGGGATCATCGATCAGTCCGAATAAATTATAGATAGATACTTACTTGTTTATCAAAATACCTGAATCATTCATAATTTCTGTATGTCACAACATAAACATACCTACTTTTATTTAAATATGTATGTTTACGAATCACATTAGCGTCCACCAACACCAGGCGATATCAAACACGTCTCTCATGTTTTTAATTAGGCCCTGAATATCGGTCAAGATATTTAATAGAGACGTTTTACCTGAAAATAAAACGTTTATTAAATACTTACCATATTCAGGGCCTAATATTTTTTAAATCTGCCTGGTGGACATGAGAGATCCAATGAAGCTAAATTCGAATTCAACAATCTGAACTGCCTCGGTGGTGTGGTGGGGCGCGCGCGCAAACAAGTACCACGCGGCTTAACCGAACATCCGGGCGGGAACGGACGGACCGGATATACGTCACTAGTTTAGCACTGAAAATCAAGGATGTCTTCTCATGTTTTTAATTAGGCCCTGAATATGGTAAGTATTTAATAAACGTTTTATTTTCAGGTAAAACGTCTCTATTTTCATTTATGTTATAAATAAATTATAAAATGATAAGGTATAATTATTTTATTGTCTTCGCCCATTCACCCGCAATAAGCCAGCTACATAAGGTATGGCTCAATCTTGCGCATAACATAACATAAGGATCCCCGCATTCGGGCCACCGGCCACAGGCACAAAACACCGCTTTCGAAATATTTCCTGTAGTTTTCATGCATTTTATATGGACTCGCCGCACATGGTTGACGCCAGTGGCTGCCACACGCTGCAAAACATCGCTGCTCGCTTCTTGTGGCCTGCACCAGCCACAAAACGCCGCCACACGTCATTGGCACGATTCCCCACCGAAATTCAATTATGATACGGCGGTGTTAAGGCCCAGTTCTAGCTGTTGAGGTGAGGGGCGCCACATTCGCCCGTCTTCTGGCGGGGTAGCGGGCGGCGCGGAATAGCAGCGGGCCGCCCGGATACTTTAAAAATTAGGTGTTTTTTCGAATTTACCGAAAAACGGAAATAAGCTAATTGATAAAATTTAAGGATTAATACGGAGCTCTACAAAAGGTAAATTTAGGTATAAAAATGAGAGAAAAATCAGTACAGTAATCAATACATAATACATCAATCAGTTTTATATAAAAATTATTGAATCTCCTTTTAAATATAGACTATGTTCAGGATTTTTTACGATCGAGCCAAATTATTCCAATCGCGTAACGACATAGTATTTAAACTAGATTATCTATTTGTGAATAATATATAATTTTTTGAGACCTATGAATTTATTGAAAATAATTTTATATTTTTTTTTGCCAAAGCTCTCTTCAGTGCTTTCGTGTGATCTTGGGCCTTAAAAAAAAGTAGCAGCCACCGGTTATAAGTGGCTGACGCGTGTTTCAGCTTCTTTTGTGGCCGCTTCTGGCTTCTCTTGGCGGCGATTGTGGCTGTGGCCAGAAGGCCGTGTGCGGCGACACTTAGCCTTACGCCTTTTCCCATCCAGGGTGGTAGAGGCTCAATGGGCCCACTTTTAGCCTGATATTCAACACTCCATTTTGCGTGACAGGGGGCTAACCCATCGCGGCAGCTATGGAGTAACAATCAATCAATCTTACGCATATCCATAAAAGGCCTGTTCCTCTCAGTGGGGGCATTAATGTGGGCTACATTTATTTATTAACTACCTGATGACTTCACAGTATATCACTAATCTCTAGGTCTTATGATTAAGCTTAGCTCCGAAAAGTGGAAATAGGTTTCATGCAATTATTATTTTTTAAAGTTAATTACATATTTAGAAATATAAATTTGGTGTCGTCTGAAAGCTAAAAAAATTAAGAATAAAATTCCGTACTTCAATAATTGCATTTTGGGAACCAAAGTTTGTGGAAAACTGCAATTACTAAAAAAAACTCGAAAAAATCACTGTTATTTCTTAAACAAAGCGTAAATTTAGTTTGCAGTTACCACTTTTTCTGCAACTTTTTGTTACTGGTAGCACTACGTGTCTTTCCTCATTTTTAATTACTAAAAAAAACTCGAAAAACTCACTGTTATTTCTTAAACAAAGCGTAATTTTAGTTTGCAGTTACCACTTTTTCTGCAACTTTTTGTTACTGGTAGCACTACGTGTCTTTCCTCATCACGAATCAGTCAATTTCACTAAGAAGAACCCTTCCATTCCGAAATTATATATTTTTTTGCAGGTGGTACCCAGACAGCGCATTTCAATATTTAAAAAAAATTGGAGGAGGAGATCTTTTTTTCATTTATTTTTTCAATAAATTGCGATTTTTTTCAACCCAAATCGTTATGTGCACTTTATAAAGATTCACACACATTCTTCAGATAACTCTTATCACAGAACAAGAAGGCAGTTTAAATAGTATTAGAACATTTTTAAATAATACCTATTTCTAATTTCATGTTCTCTTGAAAGTTAGAAACATTCTTGTTTGATAGATTAAAAAATTAACTTCCGCAATGTGTCAGACCATGGCAGAAGAAAAAAGAGATCAATTTATTGCTTGATAAACGCGAGGTAAAGTTTCTATAGAATACTCTATAGTTTTAGAAGCCGAGCAGCTATAAGTTATAAATATTTGCAGAGTTGCAGGCATAGTAATATACATCAGCTTAAGTAGAACGGTCTTTAATCTAACCACCGCAATATGAAGGTTAGTACGAGAGGAGCCGATTTGCAAGGAATTCCCTGCCTTCTATTGTTCCGCTCCACCAACCCTCACTGAGCCAGCATGGTGGAATATAGCTAAATCTTACTCGTATCCGGGTATACCTATCCGTAGGGGGGACTTTTATGGGCTTATTTATAAAAGTTTGGGAAAGTGCTATTATTTCCAACCCTCATATCTTCCCTATCTATGCCTACCAGCTTGAACGCTATCAAAATTACTTATTTTAAAGGTATTGTATGTTTTGTTTTTACTGTTTCAGACACAACCATTACAATGGTGGGAATGCATTTTAATTGTGTTTAGCATATTCATTATTTGTATGTTATTCAGCTTGCTTCTGAGGAAATTTAATGGTAAGCAACTCAATCGAGTACATATACATTTCTTCCTTCTTTATTTAAGTAGCTGCCTATGAAGCCTTGACAATTATTTCACTTCCTTTTTACAGTTTGTATGTAGTTTAGCATTCTCAGTAATGTAGTCCGGAGACATTAACTTATGTCATTGAACTATCCTCGTTTCCGGATTGTAGGTACTCGGTACTGATTTTGGGTAATATTTTATATAAGTACGCACGAATTTAGGGGGGAGAAGGGGGGGAAGGGGTGGGGGGTGAGAGGGTAGTCACCCAACAATTCCCCCTTTGAGGAAAGCCATAGTTTTCAAGAACTTATATAAAACCCAACCCCTGATTTTTACCAGACTGATATCCCTATGACCTTAGAACAGGAAGGGAGGATGATTTAAAGTTGTACTATTAAAACCTGTTTTGTTTTTTTCACAGAGGTGAAATTAGATAACCGTCTTAAAGCCCTCGACAACAAAAGATCGTGGAATGATGGCGAACCAGCCGGAAAACTCAGAATCAGAATAAACCCACCTACGGACAACGCAACTCCGCGTCAATCAGAAATCATGGGAGCCATATTCTCTTGTCCATCACGCCGAGAACAACAGATGGCAACAAACCAACTTACCCCAAGCCGTGGCGAGAGGCCGGCACTGTCTACTCAACTTACCAAGACATGCTGTACTGTGCCGATGGACAATAAAGATTCTAACATGATAAACCCTCCTAAGCCTTACCTAGGGGTCTTGTACAAGGGTTCCAATGTGGCTATGTCACAATCCCTACATGAAAACACAGGAGAATCTAAATCGGAAGACAAGGAGGAAGTCCAAAGAGTTCACTCCAATGTCTACGACAAGGATTCCTTATCTGCAACACTAAAGTCTGAACATATCAATCTGAACAAGAAATTCTACGCAGAAGCGCAAAAATCGAGCGCAATAGTCAATACGGTTGTAGAAAAAGTGCTGTCAAATATGGCGGATGTTATTCAGGTGCCTGAGTCCAACATGGTAGTTTTGCACGAGGCTCTTACTGTATCGGAAACGGCCCACAAAGACCATGTTCTACAACAGGCCATTGAACCAACTTTGCAAGAATGGTTGGCTGCTTTGATATTGGCAAACGTATGCGAACCGTGACCAACAAATGCATCGCCTTTATTGTTTGAAATGGATGTAATGCGATGGACTAAAATGGCCGAGATGAATCTCGGGTCTTATAAGCGGTATTTTTAATTTCACTTTCAAAGAATTGAATTTTAACTTAATTTAAATGCCTTCTTTACCTAAAAAGTTGTTTGTTTATTCATCCCATTAACCGGTTCCCTCTTAGGGTTCCCTATTAGTACCGTCATTCTATTTTTTTAGACGCAATGAAGTTTTTAATCTTGTGTCAGATGATACGTGTCCCCGTCAACGGGTTTTTCACTTTATTGAGAAAACTATAATAGGTACAACATAATTGTCAAAAGCAAAAATAAACAAGATCCTCTTTTTTGTCAAGTCAAGCGTTTAAGGGTATGAGCGTCGCAAAGTCTAATTAAACATTTTTATTTTTTGGGAAAAAATGGAATTACCCATGCCCAGGTCCCTAGACCTTGAGCGGGCATCAGCTCGTGAAGTATACGGACTAAAAACAACCCCTTACATGACAGTTATCGATATTCGATGTTACAGTGAGCCATGGGACATACGTTGTGACCGTTCAATTAAGGGGGTCCTCGCACAAGGTGTTTTTTGTCATTTTAGGGTTCCGTACCTCAAAAGGTAGAAAATGAACCCTTAGAGGATCAGGTGTCGGTCCCTCTGTGACAGGCACTTTTCTCTGGAACTATAAGAGATACCGTGTTACTACAAAAAATGTTACACATAGTTTAACCTCAAAACAAACGTCAAATCCTATACATTTTTGTCTTTGAACAAGTGTTGAAGAGGAGTTTATTTTTTTGTGGACCCATAATCTTGCAAAAATACTTATCCAGATAAGCGCAACATAATTCAAGTCTAATATGAACAAAATATTGCCTACAAAAAAGTTGAGAAGGTAAAATGACTAAAAAGATCGTGATACGTCATGTAGGGTGTCTCTTTATAAACTTTTCACAATTTATGATTTTTAAATTTAAATTCAGAAGTTATGATAAAACAATGCAAAAAATTACCATCCCCCCCCCCCCCACCCCTCATCTCCGAAACTACAGTCTAAAATAATTATTAGAACTTAAGCCAAAGATTACAGAAAAACCTGCCCAGAATTGCCAAGGTTTTTTATTTATCAGTTCTTTTTTATTTATTATTATTTTTATTATTTATTATTGTTATTATTTATTTATCAGTTATTTATGTATCAATCATCAGTATACCACATACAAACTAATAAATCTACCTTGTTAAATATAATATAATAATAATAACAATAATAATAATAATAATTTTATTTCATCATCAAAAAAGTTACAAGAGTTACCAACTAAGTCCTTAAAATAATGTCACAATAATAAATTGGGAACATCTGAAGCCTGAACTAGGTATAAATAACCTGTATTTCTAGCCCCGGCTAAGGTTGGATGCTAAATTTATATAGAGTTGCGACCATCCGATGGAAAAATGATTATCGAGATTAATATAGAACCATAAGTATTTAATTACAAAAATAAAATTTAAACATAACTTTATTGAAGATGTGGAGATTTGGCCTCTCTTTGTGTTGCATCTGTGTGTGTGTGAGTGTGTGTGTGTGTGTGTGAGAGAGGGTGAGTATTTTGTGAATCCACTGAGTTGAAACAGGTATCGTACACATATTAAAACAATTTAAAAAAAATTACACAAGCTGCTTAAATAAATAAATACTTACTTAAATAAAAACTGATCTATGTCTGTGATTGATACAATATATAAATGTTATTGATTTGATACATGCATACATACATGCTTTTACATATACCTACATAAGTAGTTTTACATTAAGTCTTCAATATGCTTCAATTTATCATATAAGCAAATTGAAGATATCTTCAGTTAGCTGGTAAGACAGGGGTTTTATATATTTAGTTACTGCAGCTTTGAGATGATGGGTGTTAAGGGGATATATAGATTTTATCTATTTGTCGATTTATTCTATAATAAATAAAGGGACCCAAGAAACAGAAAAAAATATGGGAAAACGAGGTTCTAAAAATGAGTGAGGGAATGAAAACTCCATTTAGGATCAGGAGTTAATTGAAGCAAAACGTACTTGGTGACATATCGTCCGCTATATAAAACGCCCTGAGAGCAAAAAGTCCGCAATTGAAAAGGCATGCTAGTTTCTATTATAAGGACATTATGACTAGCGGACTAACTGATTCAAAGGACGTTTTGCTTCGAGTACCTTCTGATCCTAAATGGAAAACTCTGTCTTTAACGCGTTTTTTATGAGATCCGGGGTTAAATGTTGATAGGGAATGATGTTTAATAACTAATTGATAAATAAAAAGTTGGCGAACAGTGAATGCATCACAAAAATCATAAAGTTGCTGAGTAGGAAAGAGAAAGGGTTTGAAGGTACAAACCTTTATGATGGCTCTTTGAGCCCTTTCTCATTTAAGGAGTAGGGTTTTTGATGCTCCGCCCTAAGACGTTGTGCAGTAGGTCAAAATTGATTGACAGAGAGCTAGATATATGCGTTTCATCAACCTTCCGTCAGCCACATGACGCAGGGATTTAAAAACATATATGAGTTTTCTAACTCTGCCGCATAAAAGAAGGATGTGTGGACCTTTAGTCCACTGTCCACTTTAGTGTACTGATAGACCATCACCTTACCCGTTCCTTTCTAAGACTGAGAGCATTAAGTACTTGGGTACTTAATGCTCTCAGTCTTAGAAAGGAACGGGCAACAGCATGGAACGTTTTTCGGGTCAGTGCAATTGTGAGCCTGTATCGTGCCATTGTGAGCCGTTCCAGAAGTTCTCATGGAGAAAGTCAAATATTTTGTCTTTTGCGCGTTAATGGTTAACAAGTTTTTTGCGAGCCATTGGTTGACTGAATTAAAGCCCATCTGCGCAACCTCAAAGGTAAGTTCCCAGGTTTTAGCGGAAAAAGGTAAAGCCCTGTCATTCTGCATATGTGACTATTTTACCTTGAGGTAGATTTAAGTTGCACAGGTCATTAATGTAGATTAGGAACAGGGTAGGACCAATGATGCTACCTGTGGTACCCCATGAGATATCGGTAGTTCGGCACCACAATAATCTCCTATTTTTACAAACTGTGTCCGGTCCGTAAGGTAATCCTCCAGCAGCTTCAATTGAACCCCACGAATCCCCAGAGTATTTAATTTGGTCTGCAAATATGCCCAAAACCTTATCGCCACTATCCAGATTTTTCACGATGTAATCCGTGAGTTCGTGTACTGCATCAACCGAGCCAAAGCCGCGTGGGCAGTTCTCCGGCCTGTCCTGTCTTGCAGCCTACCTCTGAGAGCCAACCTGTGGGTGTATAAGTCCTATGTGCGCTCGCAGCTCACCTACGCGGCTCCAGCATGGTACGCCCTGCTGTCTACCACCCAGAAGGCACGGCTGCAGCGGTTCCAGAACGTCTCCCTGCGGGTGACCGCGGGAGCCGGGCGGTACGTGCGGAACTCGAACATCATGAGGGATACTCGGATGCCCGACATGGAGAAATTCGTCTCGTGGCTGGCACGGCGCACGTACGATTGCGCCGACAACACCCGCCACGCACATCTCCACGACATTGCTCCGCATCACACACGACCGCCCGAAGGCAGACCACTACGCAGAGAGTTGCTGCTCATCCCACTGTCGCCAGTGTAAGCCCGCAGAAGTGGGCGAAAGCACGGCACAGTAAAGAAGGAGAAGATCCCGCACCGCTGTCGCCAGTGTATGCCAATAGACGGCGAAAGCACAGCACAGCGAAGGCCACGTGAGGCCCCTGACAAATAGGGGCCACCCAAAACCGGGGGGACGTTACCCCACCGAGTTGACGCCGCGGGCATGAGGCAACCATAAATCCTCGACCCCGCCACCGAAGTGGTTCTCGCGCTATATGGCGAAAAAAGACCATGAATATGGGAATCAAGAGCAAAAACATAGCTATAGTCCTGAAGCTTCACTCAAGAGAAAAAGTCAGCAGGTCCCTTTATCTCAATAGAGAAACAGTTTTAGATAGTAAGACAAACATACCATAGTTTAGTTAGTTAGCTAGGGCTGCTGTCGAGGAAGAACCAGGACTGGAGTGGGGCTGGATTTTTGGCAGGGCACAGGGGGCATCGGTGGGCTCTGAATGTACAACTCTTGAGCCGCCGCCTTTTATTGCAACGACCTCTACCCCTAGTTTAGCCTTCTCGTCGAGGACGCGAGCTGTCGTAGGTGCCCGCCAACCCACCAGGCCATAAGGAGTGTCGACGGCCCAGAGCAACAAACCAAGGAGCTCCGGCGTGCGCGGACAGTGCCTCCGCAGCCGGCGCCGGCGGCCGATTTGGTAGCTGTAAACACTGCGGTTCTTAAAACTAAGCATGTTTTGATGTTCTTAAATGTTCCACCTAACACGAAGGATAAAAGGGGCCTCGCTTCTCTTACCCCCTTTACCCTTCACTTAACTACCGTAGTGTTTTGCCATGATATTTGAAACCAGCCAATCTCATGACGTTCAACATTTTGACATTGACGGGCACTTGATGCAGTGCTGCCAACATACCCACCCGTGTGCCGGCTCCCAATCACATACATTTTGGAGGCCGGCGCCGGCTGCGGAGGGACTTCCAAATGTAATAGCCTAGATGTAGCCACATTCGTGTTTTATCTGATGTTCCTAATAGCATAAGCCGCAGTACTTAATTTACTAGCTAATTTATCTATGTGGGGTTTGCAATTTGATATCGATGGTTATTCCAAAAAACTTCGTAACATTTACTAATACGTGTTAATGTCAAACACTAAACTGGTCTCAACTTGCCTGACATTTAGAAGTGAGAATTTGATACACATGTTTTTACCAGCGTTTCACAATAAATTATTAACTGTGAACGAATTCAAGGTTAACGACAATATTCCAATTACATTATCAAAATCTTCTTTTTGTGTTTCAATTTTGAAGACCAGTGAAGTATCATCACCTATGTTAGTCAAGTTCTACACCATGAAAGGCAGATCATTAATATATACCAGGAATAAGAAAGGGCCTCATATGTAACCTTGTGGAAAGCCTATTTTTACTCCCGCTCCATCAGATTTAACGCCGTTGACTTCTGCCTTTTGAATTCTATTCCTTAGGTATGATTTTAATAGACCCAATGCTTTTTTTCTAACTCCGTAATAATTTAATTTCATTAGAAGCGTATCAACATAATCAAATGCCTTCGACAGATCGCAAAAAACTCCGACAGCATCCTGTGCGGCCTCCCATGCAAAATAAATATGAGATATATGGGTAATACCTGCATTCGTAGTCGATTTACCCCTAGTGAAATTGTATTGTTTGGCGTGGACTTGTTTTGTACGGTTGAAGTGTGAGAGCATCTGATTGAGAGAATCTTTTCGAATATTTTACTTAGTGCTGGCAGAACAGATATTGGTCTGAAATTTGAAGGATCACCCTGATCTCCCGACTTGAACAGAGGTATCTTAGTAGTTTACTGTGTTTCGTGAGGTCTGGGAAAGCTCCATCGTCAACACATTTATTGAATATATAAGCTAAGTGTAGGGCTATAACTAGACTAATATACCCCACAGGTCTTCAGTATTTTTTAAGTTAAGTAATCTAAACGTTTTGACAATGTTCTGGGGATATACATGATGAAATTGTAAATTACATTACTGACGCTAGTGTTATTTTATAATAAAGTATCTGTTTCATATGGAGATGAATTTAGACGATCTGTTGTGAGTAAGGGTACATTGGTGAAGAATGTTTCGAAAGCTCGAGCAACATCAGCGTTGGATTTAACAACATCATCACCTATCTTTAGGCATAAATCATTGTCACTTGGCATAACTTTGCCAGTTTCACGGTTTATTATTTGCCAAACTGTTATCATTCTATTATTTGAATTTTGTATTTTTCTATTAATGCGTAAAGTTTTTACTGTTCTGGATCGGATTTTTTTAACATAGTCATGACATTTTCGATCAAAGTTATAGGTTCTTTTGTTTATAAACGTCATACAAGATAACTCTACTTTTACGAAGTCCAAACGGTGCCCAATCATTAAACTCAGATTTACCGTTGAAGTCACTGACTTTCTTTAAATTAAAAACTATTTTGAATTCTGTTTGAATGATGTTGAAGAAGTCTGAGTAGATTTTGTTTGGGTCCTGTTCATTAAAATCCGGTACTGGCAAATTTATATCTCAGTTTTTCGTATATGTCTCTAGTCTGTGGGATGTAAAAGGCCTATAATATGATTGACCAGTCTTATCCTTACTAGCAATTGGGAATGAAACTGTTTGACCACTGTGATCGGAAGGTAAGCAGTTAATTACATTTTTACTTGTGAATGCACAGTCACAAAAAACGTTATCTAAGCAAGTTTGGCTGGTAAGTGTAATTTTAGTCAGCTCTAGAAAAACATGACATAAATTAAATGCTTTGAACAGAGTTATTAATGGTTGTTTCATTGTTGTATCTACAAGAAAATCTACATTAAGTTCGCCACAAATAATAAACTTTTTTCTGTTATTTACATAGTTTAGTGAGGGCTTCCTCCATAATTTTCTCAATTATTTCATTCTTAGGTTTCCGTACCCGAAGGGTGCCAAACGGGACCCTATTACTAAGCCTCCGCTGTCGGTCCGTCTGTCACCAGGCTGCATCTCATGAACCGTTATAGTTAGACAGTTGAAATTTTCACAGATGGTGTATTTCTGTTGCCGCTATAGCAAAAAATACAAAAACAAACTAATACAAAAAACAGAATAAAATTAATATTTAAGGGTGCTCCCATACAACAAACGTAATTTTTTTGCTCGTTTTTGCTCGATATTGATAACAGCAATAGTTAGACGCTTGAAATATTCACAAAATTTTGAGTTATATTATTCACTTTAAAAATAAATAATTAAATTAAAATAAAATTTATATTTAAGGGGGCTCCCAACAACAAATGTGATTTTTTTGCCATTTTTATAGATAATGGTACGGAACCCTTCATGTGCGAGTCCGGCTCGTACTTGGCTGGTTTTTAATATTGCGGTATCACGCCTAAATATTTAATGTGCGTGACTGATTCCAACCAAGGCCAGTTACAAGAATATGGTTACAGTAATGAGATTTTAGAGTGAATTCGTGAGGTAATGTATTATTATAGGTACTGAAAGCATATTTGGTCTTGTTGACATTAAATGTAAATTAATTGCTGCAGTACAGCTCGAAAATCATCCTCGCTCACTTAATGCTCTACAGTCCACGTAGGTGCATCAAATAATGGCACAGTGTCATCGGCAAAGGTTATAACTAAGCCCTTTTTCAATTTAGTATCACAGAGCCTGTTGATGTAGATCAGAAACAGTATATGGCCAAGTACAAAACCCTGTGGTGCACCGTAATGTATGCTTCTACTTTCACTTTTTATGCCATCAACCTTGACACTTTGTGTTCTCTGGCTAAGATAACTTTTGAACAGTTGCAGTGGTATGCCTTGGACTCCAGCACCCTCCAGGCGTCGCAAAAGTGTGGGGATAGCCCCTCAGTTTTAGGAATGATTCATGACAATAATAATTACCAAGTTAAAAACTTAAAAACACGCTTATAAATACCCTCCGAGAAGATTCTAAAGAACCCAAACTCTCTACTCTTCCTCGGTAGATAGTAGATGGCGTTATTTTATTACAGAGTTCCTGTGAACACCATCCAGTTCCATCATCAGAACAGCTTGATACCCTTACTACTAAGAGCAATGTATTTGTGACGTTAAAACAAACCAAACAAATCCAAACTCGAGGGGTCTACTAGTACCCATTGAACAGTTCCACTATCAGCTCGATACCCTCACAAATCCATCAACTACTCACCGAGACAATTCTAAAGAGCCCAAACTCGGTAGGATTGCGTAATTTTATTACAGAGTTCCTGTGACCACCGTCCGGCGGTCAGAGTGTCGATAAGGGGGTTCATTTATATCTAGCATTTTTATCGATCTGAAGGAGGCCGCACCACGAAGTAGCGTATACTACCTGGCGCGGCCACCAAGAACGTGCAATATCTCTCGATCTATTGACCGCGCCAGGTAGTATTACACGGCTCACCCTGAAAACATTCCAGGAACAGTCTACGCTACGAGATATTCGAGAATTGCATTTTCTGGCAAAAAATTAAGCTTATCGGCGATTCTGGCCGCGCCAGGTAGTATCACACGGCTCATCCTGATAACATTCCAGGAACAGTCTACGCTACGAGATATTCGAGAACTGAGAGCCAGTTTTACTTTTACGCCAGTGGGTGGGGAAATCTAACGGCTCATCGTCGATAGATCGATTTTGGTAGCGTCGATCAAACTGACCGTGAATGCCACAGAGTACATTAATAGTGTGAATTTCTTTTTTTTTTTTTCATTTAGCCATTAAGGTGTCCCACTGCTGGGCAAAGGCCTCCCCTTCTTTCGTCCACACTTCCCTGGTCTGTGCCACCTCCGGCCACCCCGGCAAAAACTTGTCGAGGTCGTCCCGCCATCTCCGTTTAGGCCTGCCTCTACGCCGGTATCCGTCCTGTGGCACCCAGTTAGTGGCGATTTTCGCCCATCTATCTGGGTGCATGCGACTTACGTGGCCGGCCCAGTTCCACTTTAGCTTAGCGGTCTGTGCACCCACATCAGCGATGCCAGTTAAGGAGCGCAGTGTGGTGTTCCTTATGCGGTCCGTCCTACGAACACTTAGGATGCTGCGCTCCATTGCTCGCTGGCAAACCTTGAGTTTGGACTTCTGAAGTTCGGTCAAAGACCATGACTGAGCGCCGTAGGTTAGGATAGGCAGGATACACATGTCGATGAGCTTGCGCTTGAGGGTCAGCGGAAGGTTACCCTTCATAAGCTCCTTCATGGACCAGTAGCTCTTCCAGGCGTTAGAAATGCGTCTATCGATTTCTTTATCCTGCCTGTTTTCGAAGGAGGCTATCTGGCCCAAGTAAATGTACTCATCGACATAATATATTTCCTGCCCATCTACCTCGACCCTACGTTTGACACTGTTAGTCATGACCTGGGTTTTTGAACGATTCATCTTCAGTCCAACCTCAAGGCTTACATTGCTGAGTTCCTGTAACATACGCTGGAGCTAAAACTTTACTGGCAAATAAAATATATAGCGATCTTAAAACTTTACTAATCCCCACTTCTTAAAACAATTTGCATCTCATACCACACATATAATAAAATATCTCATATCAACATAATTGTTATCCTTTTAAATCTTCCTGATCAGATCAAACAAACCTAGGTATACGTAGCCATAAACAAAACATATTTTATCTCAATCATCAACATAACGTATCCCTTCATGTATCTTCTGTCATTCAACTTCTCACAACACTAACTTATTTCCATTTCAAACACAAGGTACATATTACTTTTACTTCCTTTCATAATTATTTATACTCTTTCCATCATACACTTCACGCAAATAATAATGATGTAAGTAACATAAGCAATTAAGCATACTAAACATATTACATCGACAAGTACTTAAGTAACAACCACAATACATATTGTACTATGTCGGCTTCACTACAACTCTTGTAACTAAAAAAAATATATAACCTATCGACTTTCGACAAAATAAACTGATTGTTATTCCCAAACGAACAAAATAATTTAAAAGTTATATGTAATATCTATTTACTAACTGAAGATTTCACAAGATCTAAGTAATTACCAAAGTGTTATCCTTTCATTTTATAATCTTACTGAATCATCATAACGACAGTTTAAAAAATAACATAAAATTTTCAAGTATTTTACAGTAATACTATTCTGAACATGAGTTTTCTTTGTCATGTAATTTTTTAAAACCATATAAAACAAAATTGTCTTACTTCTATGAAGAGACTTTATTCGCTGATCAGACTATAATTCTATAAAAAAACTTAGTTGCACATTGCATTGCACGAAAGTTAATTACTGAAACAACCTTTTAATTCATGTAACTGACTTGGTTCCGTTGCTCACATATTTTTGTTATTTGAGGATATACGGTATGTCCTAAACTGAAAATTTATCTGAAAAACTTATAAATGAATGCAAGTTTAAGCCAGAACCTGAAAAAAATATACATACCTTATTTTTATAATCTGTTTTTTTTTTTCATAAATCAAATATATTCGTATATATATCGCAATATACACGTAATAAATACTCTAATGTATTTATATGTCTAAAATTAACTAAAACTGAAATAAATACATACTTTTTTCAAATTAACTACTTGTTATAATGGTTCTAATATACTTCGCTGCGGTACCCTAATTTAGGCCACAAACATCCATCACCACTTATGTATCTCTCATATCAGTCAGCAGAAACTAATATCTTTATCTTTATTTAGAAGTAGCAGTAACATGAACTGTTATTTCTCATAAGAACAATTCTTTTACTCTGCAATCAAAACATGTGCTAAGGTTGCTTGCATGTACATATTTGTAAACACTGTATTATTTTACTATACCTTTTGGATTAACTGGAACTGTTACTAAGTGAACTGAAACATTTTGGTTCTTGCTTTGTGCACTAGGTGTAAATCATAATTACAATTTTATAATAAAAATAGCTTTGTATTTTTACTGAATACATGATCGGTTGCGAGGCATTA
This sequence comes from Argyresthia goedartella, assembly GCA_949825045.1. NCBI lineage: Eukaryota > Metazoa > Arthropoda > Insecta > Lepidoptera > Argyresthiidae > Argyresthia > Argyresthia goedartella. The sequence continues at coordinate 27,849,451 of OX463824.1, forward strand.
ATACTTTTTTCTTCACACTTTACACTTTATATCACATACCTTCCATACAAAGAATATTCTCATTAGATCACACATTCAAAATACACAAACAAAAAGACACTTAAAAAAAAAAAAACAAACACACTTTCTACTTCCTTAAAAAAATATATATTTCATTTTGTGATAACTTCTAATCTAAACCGTGAATATTTCTTTTAATTTGACCTCACACTCAGTCATTTACTCTATATAACAATAATAATCACGCATATTTTCAAAACGTAACTACAACACAATTTACTTTCCGATAATATACATCTCTCTATTCACAATCAAAACAAATAAAAGTCAATTTAATGTATACTTCACCAACTCTACTTATTCAACTGCGTATTACTTTCACTCACTAGCATGCTCTATTTTAACATACGGCGCAATACTTCATTCCTCCACTGAACCCTATAATCTCTAACAACATCCATCACCAAATACGGTTTCTAATAAAGTTCTCTGAGTCATTTATTCATTATATTAAAACTTCATCATTACTTTTATAGTAGTGCAGCTGCAATAAGAGCTGCTAGGTATTGTTACGATCCATTCTCGTCAGAACTTCTAAGCGAATTATCGGTATTATCTTAATTTGGCAACTGCTAAACAATTTCTAGGTGGTCTCCTAATTTGGTTTTCTGTTGTTATCTGTATTGTACTGCATCGCGTCACATGCATTATTGGTTTGAATTCTACACCTTTGGTTATAACTGGGACTGAATATTTTTCTATCCTACACTATTAGGTACAATTTGAATTCTAAAATTTACTTTGAATATGTGCATTTTAATTACTTAAATTAAGTAAAATAGGTAATTTACTATGAAAAACAATAACAAAATTTTAACGTATCTTTTGTACAGTATAAGTAGATATAATCACACAAATCATCACACGTCACATCTCTTTTACTAATTCATGCCACATTCTATGAAATCATCATCATCATCACCGTTTTACATACATCATCACAAAACTTATTTTAATTCATCATTTAAAATGAATATCACTTGCTATATCGATTCTCATCGCCTTCGTTAATTTATTCCATCATCCATCAACACTTGCCAAATAATATTTCATCAACTTTCACACAAACAACTTTCTTCTCGTTTTTTTTTGTTTATACCTATATTTATTCATACATGATGTTCTTACTCTCATACGTCAATTAATTCGTTAAAAAACTAATAAAGTTCTTGACGTCAACCCCTTACAAATTAATCTGAATTATTTATTACACCATATTCGGGGAAGTAAAGCATACACATACAAAACAATTTTAATTTCTTAAATATTCAATTTCTAATCGTTCAATATGTCTTTTACATTTACAAATGAACAATTATGCCGGTAATTGTTTACTAATAAATTGTCTCAAATAAAATATCTCACGAAAATCACTAAACAATTACAAAAAAAATCGGGTTACGACTCACGATCACGAAGACTTCGCGTGGCACCTATCGTTTCTATTGCCTTAGTGCTGCAGCTCGCTCCGGGACACATCTCCCAGCTGCTCCTCATCGGGCCCGTACATTGTACAGCGTACACTTCGCCCTGCGCCCTGCGTCACACATCATCTCGGCTTGCACAGATTACCCGGCACCCGGCAGGAATCATCTTTATAGTTTGGGTTTTAAGGTAACCTGGTTTTTTGTTCTGCATACTGTATCTGGATCTAGACGTCTGGTAGTTGTTTGTTAGTTTATTTAGTCATTTTGGTTTTATTTGGCGGTCTTCTTAATTATTATTTTTTTTAAATCAATCATTATTCATCATTTAGTAGTTTAATATAAGTTGACAGGTATAATTTTCTTCACTGTAGTTATTTAGGTATAATTTTAGCACTGTGTCTCTTCACTTTTTATTACACATTACATAGTCCAAATTTCATTTCACTTCACACAAAAATATGCCATTCGGCGCAGCACTGCCTTTTAGGGCAGGCTGGCCTGGCAAGGTCGCCATGTAAGGATCGGCCTATAGGTGGTGAATGAGACGAGTCATTTGTTCAATAGACAGGCGTTTAATGATCCTAGAGTGATACATACATACTGATTATATAGGGATAGGGTAAAGGTGTGTTCGCACACTACAGGGGTGCAGATGGGGCAAACAGGACAATATCGTCGGCGAAGCGAAGGTTAGTAAGTCTTCTGCCACCAACGTCAATGCCACGGTCTGCCCACGGGACCGCCAGCTTCTTGAAGACTTCCTCGAGGGTGCAGCTAAACAGCTTCGGAGATAGCGGGGCTCCCTGTTTGACGCCTCTCTCTATGGGGAATGATGGTCCGGCTAGATGTAATTTTATATCAGCTGTACTATTTTGGTAAATACTTTCCAGAATGCTAATGTAAGTTTGATGGATATTTTGGTTGTGGAGTGCAGAAAATATCGATGAATGTGTAATGCTGTCAAAAGCCTTGGAATAGTCGACAAAAGCAAGATAAAGGGTCTTATTAAATTCATTGCTCTTCTCTATGATTTGAAGGGTGTGGAGGTGATCTGTGGTGGAGAAGCCGGGGCGGAATCCGGCTTGTTCTGGGGGTTGATGAGAGTCAAGCTGACCAGCAATGCGGTTTTCTATTATTTTAATAAAAACTTTGTAAATATGTGATATGAGGCTGATAGGTCTATAGTTTCCTACATCAGTGTGAATGCCCAGCATTAATCTGTGAAGTCAACTGTCACACATCATTGTCACCAAAAATTGGTTGGACGCGCGATTTACTGATTATTTTTATTTACTGACAAGTTAGAGGAATAAATCCACGACGCTCTTCCTTTTCTTTCAATGAGACGTATTAGTACATAAAGCGCCATATCGGCAGTACACATTCAGTAGGTAAAAGAAACCCGGCGTCACTATGACTTCTATCATCAAGTTCCACTGTCTTTCTGGGGCTGGTGACGAGTCCCCGCCATGCTATGTGCTGCAAGTAGATGACTTCAAGTTCCTACTGGACTGTGGCTGGGATGAGAAGTTCGATATGGAGTTTATAAAGGAGTTAAAGAGGTACGATTTGAGGTTATGTTTTCATTGTATACAAAAACTTTTGGAGATAAAATGCTTTAAAAATAACCCAAGATATAGTCGAATAGATTTACGCACATAAATAAAATCTAGGCCAGCGTGCTGATAAGTAGGAGGTCCCAGGCCCTATCATATGTAGCCTTACAAACTTTTTTAAGTGGAAACAAAGTCCATTAAAGAGAATAAACTGGAAACCTTTTTCACTTTGTATTATTATGTAGTGTCGTACTTAATTTTTATAACATCTATTCCAGGCATGTAAACACCATAGACGCAGTCCTACTCTCACACTCCGACCCTCTTCACCTCGGAGCCCTACCATATGCCATTGGCAAGCTTGGTCTCAACTGCCCGGTGTATGCCACTCTACCAATCTACAAAATGGGACAGATGTTCATGTATGATTTGTACCAGGCGCACAGGAATGTGTCCGAATTTGATCTGTTCACGTTGGATGATGTTGATGCTGCATTCGATAGGATTGTACAGTTGAAATACAATCAGAGTGTTGATATGAAGGGTATGTACTTTGCATCGGGTTAAACCTTATCCAAAATCATGTTAATTGGGTAGGAAGTACATAAATATAGGCTTTTCTATACACTTGTTTTGATAGTTGCTCCCAACAATTTTATTGAAATTAATACGTAAAACGCGCTAAATAGCAGTGAAAGTGAAGTAAATTTGCAGAAATATACCAATACTTAATAGTGTTCAACAAATATACCCACCAGTCTAACTTTAGTGTATCAAATCTTGCTCTAACCTCAAAAGTGCAGACTCACCATATAAAATGGCCAACTGTTTGCGGTATACCAAGCAAATACCTAAGTTAGATGATAAAAATCCGAAAATAGTGTGCCACGGCTGTGATAGGCAGATCTGTGTTAAGTGCAGCGGGTTACTTGTGACAGAGCTCAGAGTGATTGCATTGCAGTCGCCGACACTCAAATATTTGTGCCCCGATTGTGAGCAAGGCGCTCGCCAACTGCCCGCCTTGAGGAAGTTAGTGGATGAACTCAAAACCGAAGTGGATGCCTTGAGGACTAGCCAACCAGCAGTCAATGTTGAGGCCATCATCGATGAGATAGAGGAGCGAAACCGAAGGGCATCAAATGTCATTATGTTCGGGGTGCCGGAGTTGCATGCGGATGGGGATGAGCCAACTTCAGTAGAGGCTCGGAAGATTTTTGACCAGGAGCAGGTGGAGAAGGCATTGGCCTCACTGCCCGAGCCAGTGGCACCTGTGGCCCTAATACGCCTGGGAAAGCCCCAGCCTGGCTCGGGCCCTCGGCCCATCAAACTAGTACTGCCAAACAGGAAAGCAGAGATCCAGGTATTAAAGAATGGTAAAAAGCTTAGAGAGTTTACGGCCAAAAATGACCTAACCCCTTGCCAGCGCGACCACCTGACAAATCTGCGACGAGAACTCACACAACGAATCGAAAAAGGTGAGGATAACCTCACCATCAGATATGTTAACAACAAACCGATCATAACAACACACATCGATGAAACCACAAAAAAGTCTTAACTAATGGTCTGACGCAATTAACGTTTTTCTACACGAACTTGGCATCTTTAAAGGCAAAACGAGATTTATTCTTATCGGAAATTGGCAAAACAAACCCTACTTTTATTATTATAACAGAGACCCAACTAAAATCCAAAATCACAAACAACTTGATAGACATTAGGGGTGATAGAAGCAACGACAGTTGATATGGAGGAGTAGCCATATATATTGCACATGAACACAACAACATACCTATTGTAACTAGTTTACATCTGACCTTCAACAACTTACCTGAGGTGGAAGCCCTTTGGGTAAACATCACCTATGGCAATTTTAAATTACTCATCGGAGGAATCTACCGTCCCACAGAGTACAGCTATAAAACCTCAGATCAACTACTGTTCGAAACGATACAAAAAGCAGCTGATGCAAAACAAAACCTCTTAATTGCGGGAGATTTTAACCTTCCTGACCTTGAGTGGCCCTTACAAAACCTAGATGGATACAAACCGCTTCATGAAAAATTTGTGGATATGTTTACCAATAGCAATCTATACCAACTAGTAACAGATATTACACGAAAACGTAACAATGAAGAATCATTGCTAGATCTTATACTATGCAATGATGAAAACCTATGCACAAGCATTATTCATCACCCACCAATAGGTAAAAGTGACCTCATGGTTCTAATTGGTACACTGCAATTTGAGAGTGGATTTTTATCAAAATCGTTGAACAAGCCCCTGAGAAGAGACTTCTTTGGAGCTAACTATGACTCTGTGTCGTCTATGTTGGCTTCTAAACACATAAATAGTCCTAGTCACAACGACGTTAACAATACCTGGGATGAGTTCAAGACTACTATAATACAAACCATAGAAACAACAATACCTCTTCGAAGACCGAGCAAACACCGCAACCACAGAAAACCATGGATAGGTCCAGAGATAGTCAAACTCACCCAACAAAAACTTCAAAAATGGCAACTATATCGACTTACAAAAACAACAGAGACATATGAAGATTACAGAAAAATAAACAATAGAATCATTGCAGAAGTCAGGAAGTCAAGGATTAAGTTTGAAAGAGGAATAGTTAACAGTAACCCGAAATGCTTTTATGGGTACATTCGCCAACAGCTTACATCCAGAGTAGCTGTACCACCTTCGCTTAAAGATGAATCCACAGGGACGGTTACTTGTAAAAACAATGAAGTCTCCGAGATCTTTGCAAAACAATTTGAAAAATCCTATGTAAGAGAACAGCCCAACTTACAAATTCCTACTCCAGATGTACCAATCTTATTAAACTCACTTGACCATATTGAGTTTTCGCCAGATGAAGCCACAAAGGTGATGAAAACATTCAACGATGACACAGCTATGGGACCAGACGGGATACCTGCAATACTGCTCAACAAATGCAAAAATGTTCTGAACTGTAAACTTGCATCTATTATGGAACAGTCCTTTAGAACGGGTAGTCTACCGCATGACTGGAAGGAAGCAGTTGTGACGCCGATTTATAAGAAAGGAGATAAACTTGTCGCAGCCAACTATCGCCCAATAAGTCTCACAAGCATCATATGCAAGGCAATGGAAAAGATAATCGTCACAAAAATCCGCGAATTCCTATCCAAAGAGCAGGTTATAATTGATGAACAACACGGATTTGTTCCAAGAAGATCCACGGTGACCAACCTTCTGCTATGCCTAGATTACTGGACAGCAAATTGGAATGACCGCGTGCCCACAGATGTGGTTTATCTAGACTATGAGAAAGTGTTTGACCGCGTTCCTATAAAAAGACTAGTCTCGAAACTGCAACACTTTGGAATTCGTGGTAACCTTCTTATGTGGATTGAAAACTTCCTGAGCGATCGTACCTTTAGGGTGAGAGTTGGGAATGACCTCTCAGATTCCTACAACGTCCTGAGTGGTGTCCCACAAGGATCAGTGCTTGGACCAATTTTATTCTGCGTATACCTAACTGACCTAAAGGTAATAATAAAGTCGGGACTTTCACTGTTTGCAGATGATACAAAAATCATGGGAAATCCGCTAATATCGCACAATATAATACAAGAAGACTTGAACCGCATTTTTGAATGGACACAGAATTGGCTAATAACCTTAAATCCTGGAAAGTGTACGGTTCTGCATGTTGGGAACAATAATCCAAAGTTACCATACAGCATTAATATGCAAACACTGGATCCTGTTACAACACAAAGAGACCTAGGGGTCGCAATATCAACTGACCTTAAATGGGAGATTCATATACTTTCAATTACTAAGAAAGCCAACTCGCTAACATATATGATTCGGAAATCCTTTGATTATATTGACAAAGAATTATTCTTGAGACTTTACAAGACTTATGTCAGACCACTCCTTGAGTATGCTTTCCAAATATGGAGCCCTTACTTCCAGAAGGACAAAGACTTGCTGGAGAAAGTCCAAAGAAGAGCAACCAAGATGGTAGTAGGACTTCGTGACAAGCCTTATGAGCAGCGACTTGCAGAGCTAGGATTGAGCATGCTAGAGCAACGACGTAAACGTGGAGATCTCATAGAAACATATAAGATTCTAACTGGCTACTATGATGTATCGACTATGAAGGAAATGTTTACGATGAACCAGAATCACCACCTCAGAGGACACACACTGAAACTCCAAGGGCTCTCATTTACAAGTAACCCACGCAAACACCTTCTATCAAACCGAGTGGTCCGCGAGTGGAACAGACTTCCAGAAACTGTTATTAGTGCACCATCAGTGAACAGTTTTAAAAATAGACTTGACAATTGTATAAAACAAGTGCTGTGAAATGTGAACTGATATGCAGGCATCAGCTTTAAGCTGCTTGTGCATAATAAATAATAATAATAATAATAAATCATTGTCAGGAAACCTATCTATTTAGCCTCCCGCACCCACTGTTGAGTATAGGCCTCCTCTTCAGCATGCCACTTGACGTGGTCCTGTACCAGCCTCATCCGCTGGCGCCCAGCAAAGTAGATAGAATTGTCTGCCCACCAGGCGGGTGGTCTTGGTCAAGTTGTGTTCCTTGGCCACCATTCCGTTACTGCTTTTGTCTTACCTTCTGTCTTCCCTGCCAGCCAAGTGTCCCTCCATCTCCACTTTAACCTCGCGATCCTCTTACCCACGTCTACGACCTTGGTTCGTCATCCTTGTCTCGGATCTGTAAGTTTTTTTTTTATGTCTTGCTTTTATACAGCAATCTGTCATCTAGGAGATTCAGCTATAGATTTGATGTGTAGACAGGTTTTTAGATATGGGACCAGTGTACCATCCTTTAAATTTATTCTTAGATTAGTTTAGCAGGTCTTGTGATGCTCTTCTTTTTAGTCTTTTGAAGGTTATCGGTTCCATGATCAGGTTTAGGGCCAGTGAGTTAGGATGCCTTTCTAGTCTTGCTTTATATCTCTTGAGGTTGTATACAATCTCCTCCTGTACCATTGGGACTTTCAAATCTCGATGAATGCGTTCATTAGTAATGTACCATGGTGCATTTGTGATTAGTCGTAGAATTTTTGATTGGAACCTTTGAAGGAATATTTGATTTGGAAGCCGTTCCCCAAAGTTGTATGCCGTAGGTCCATATAGGTTTTATGATGCATTTGTAGATTAGTAACTTGCTCTCTAGTGACATTTACGACTTTTTGTTTAGGAGCCAGTATAAGTTGTGGAGCATCAGGCCTAAGGCTTTAAGCTTCGTGAATATGTGCTTTCTCCAGGTTAAGCGTCGGTCTAGAAAGATTCTTGAGGTATCTGTTTCCCATTCGTCATAACTGGAGGAAATGTGTCTCTTCTGGTGGTGAAGGTAACTTGAATAGATTTGGTTTCATTTGCTTTTATTCTCTAGTCCCTGAGCCAGTCTGTTATGGAATTTATGCTCAATTGAAGTTTGGCTGAAGCTGCTGTTGGGCTCTGGTCTGAGGCTAGGACTGCCGTGTCGTCAGCAAAGGTTCCAGTAACAACATCAGTGCTGGCAGGTAAGTCTGCGGTGTAAAGGATATAAAGGATATATAGTACAGGTCCAAGGACACTTTCCTGTGGCACTCCTGCTTGTATTGGGTGTAAAGTAGTTGAGTCCTCTCCCAGCTTGACATAGAAGTATCTCTCACTCAGATATGATTTGAGGAATAGGTAGTAATTATTGGGAAGGTACAGTCTGATTTTGTAGAGTAGTCCTTCGTGCCATACTCGGTCAAATGCCTAGAAATATTGCAGAGCAGTACTCCTTTTTTTCGAATGTGGTGTTTATTTTTTCTATCAATCTGTGGACCTGTTCTATTATACTATGCCTCTGTCTAAAGCCAAACTGGTGCTCTGGAATGATGTTTTTCTCGTGGATTATAGGCATGAGTCTCCTTAGGAACAATGTTTCCAGTAATTTTGATGTGATTGAGAGTAGGCTTATTAGACAATATGATTTTACATCCGTTGCTGGTTTTCCCCGTTTAACAATCATTATTATTTGTGCCACTTTCCATTGCCCTGGGATGAAGTTTCGCTGTAGAATGGCATTAAATATAGATGTTAGGAGTTCCACCGCTTCCACTGGCAAATGTTTAAGGATGGTTGCAGTTATAAGATCAAATCCTGGAGATTTGTGGTTAGCTAGATTCTTTATTGCAGTAACAACTTCGTTCTTAGAAAAAAAATCTACTGGAGGATCAAGCTGGTAAGTCTTAGTTAGTAGCTCATTTACTTCATTGGTTTTAGTAGAGCCGTCGTCTGGGTTTGGGACGAATACCCTTTCTAGGGGTACGCGAAAGTGTCAGCCTTCTCTGTGTCACTTTTCGCCCATGTTTGGTCAGGTTTTCGTCAGGTTTGCATATAGGGGGGTGATGCTTCTGAGGCTGGTTTAGCTTTTTAGTGGCTTTGCACAGCGAGTAGTCAATTCCTGCCGTTCCATCAAGACTTCTAAGGTATTTCTGAACTCCTTCATTCCTTACATCTTCAAGTAGTGTTTTAAGTTTATTGGTGATATAGTTCAGTGTCTTTTTATTGCTGGGATACCTGTGAGTTTGCCACGCTTTCCTTGCTCTCCGTTTCTCTGCAAGTATGTCTCTTATGTTTTTGGGAATTTGTGTTTGATCTTTTGCTTTCGGCTCTGGGGTTGATTGCCATGCTGACGCTTGTATGCATGGTCAAATGCCTAGAAATATTGCAGAGCAGTACTCCTTTTTTTCGAATGTGGTATTTATTTTTTCTATCAATCTGTGGACCTGTTCTATTATACTATGCCTCTGTCTAAGGCCAAACTGGTGCTCTGGAATGATGTTTTTCTCGTGGATTATAGGCATGAGTCTCCTTAGGAACAATGTTTCCAGTAATTTTGATGTGATTGAGAGTAGGCTTATTAGACAATATGATTTTAAATCCGTTGCTGGTTTTCCCCGTTTAACAATCATTATTATTTGTGCCACTTTCCATTGCCCTGGGATGAAGTTTCGCTGTAGAATGGCATTAAATATAGATGTTAGGAGTTCCACCGCTTCCACTGGCAAATGTTTAAGGATGGTTGCAGTTATAAGATCAAATCCTGGAGATTTGTGGTTAGCTAGATTCTTTATTGCAGTAACAACTTCGTTCTTAGAAAAAAAATCTACTGGAGGATCAAGCTGGTAAGTCTTAGTTAGTAGCTCATTTACTTCATTGGTTTTAGTAGAGCCGTCGTCTGGGTTTGGGACGAATACCCTTTCTAGGGGTACGCGAAAGTGTCAGCCTTCTCTGTGTCACTTTTCGCCCATGTTTGGTCAGGTTTTCGTCAGGTTTGCATATAGGGGGGTGATGCTTCTGAGGCTGGTTTAGCTTTTTAGTGGCTTTGCACAGCGAGTAGTCAATTCCTGCCGTTCCATCAAGACTGCTAAGGTATTTCTGAACTCCTTCATTCCTTACATCTTCAAGTAGTGTTTTAAGTTTATTGGTGATATAGTTCAGTGTCTTTTTATTGCTGGGATACCTGTGAGTTTGCCACGCTTTCCTTGCTCTCCGTTTCTCTGCAAGTATGTCTCTTATGTTTTTGGGAATTTGTGTTTGATCTTTTGCTTTCGGCTCTGGGGTTGATTGCCATGCTGACGCTTGTATGCATTGATTAAAGTGTTCCACAGCTTCTTCAATATCAGTATCACTTTTAAGCGGTGCAGAAATGCAGATTCTTTCGGATGCTAGTTGTTGTAAGTGTTCCCAGTCTGTTTGTCGATTGTGTAACTTGCAGGGTCTGGGTGTGATTATGACGTTCATGTCGACTGTAGCAAATACTGGGGGGAGTGATCAGATGAGAGTTCATAGCTACCCTTGCATTCTATTTTATCCTTGCTTAGTCCTTTGATTATGTAAAAATCTAGAAGATCTGGTATCTTGTTTTTGTCAGTAGGCCAGTAAGTTGATTTTCCAGATGAGACCACGCTTAAGCAAGTTTATGGCTTGCAGTAGCTGCCTTCCCTTCGCAGTAGTTGTTCTGGCCCCCCAAGATGTGTGCTTAGCATTATAATCGCCTCCAGTAACAAATCTTCTCCCAAGATGGTCAAGAAACTTGATGTAGTTTTCCTTTTTAAGTTTGTGTTTTGGTAGGCAGTAGACAGCACACAGCGTTAGTGGGCCTTGCCAATCTTCGATACAAATATTTGTAGCTTGAAACATTTCTGTGCAGTATGGCTCCATTTCATAGTGGCGTATGTTTTGTTTTACTAGGATAGCGCTTCCTCCATGTGCTGCCCGGGATGGATGCATAGTGTGATAAACTTTGTACTTAGGGATACTGAAGTTGTTCTTATCAGTGAAGTGTGTCTCAGTTATCAACATGATGTCAATATTATTTTCTTCAAGAAAAGCTTTTACTTCTAGCTTGTGGTTTGGCAGCCCGTTGGTATTCCATAGGACTAATTTAATTGAATCGAATTTGGCAGTCTGGATGTTATGGACAATAGTAGATACGTTACAGCAGTAAATTGCTGCATCATTGACATGAGCATCTTCATCTCATCTGGTTTTGTAGGGTTGGGTGGTGTATTGGGGCTTAGGTTGTCCTTGTATATTTCATCAGGCTTTTCAGTTGCTTTAGCAGCGTCAATATAGGAGTATGTTTGGGGCTTTGGTAGAAGGTTACCAGGTGCTTTAGTTGCCTTATTTCCTGACATGGTTTTCGGTCTTAGTGATGGGTATTTCATTTTTTGGAGCTCTTTGAATACTGTACATCCCTTGTAGTTAGCTGGGTGGTTCCCCTACACATTACATTTGACATCATTTGATCTAGTCTTCCTGGGACAATCTACTGACAAGTGCTCACCAGCACATTTTATGCATTTTGGCTGTCTTCAGCAGTGTGTCTTAGTGTGACCGTATTGTTGGCACTTGGCGCACAGCGGGATCACCCTTTTTGGAATTTGCTCTTCTATCTTGACTTGGCAGTGTAGCAGGTATTTTAGGTTATAAATGTCCTTGTTATTGCTGCTTGGTTGTAGTTCAATAAAGAATATGGGCAGTGGTTTGATGGTGGACCTTGCCTTGATGTTCCAGATATTAGTGGCGGTGTGACCAAGCTCGCATAGTGCTTGTTTAATATCATCAGTATCAGTTGATGGGTGGATATTCTTCAAAACTACCTTGTAGGTTCTGTCTTGCTTAGGTTTGTATCAGTGAAATTCTGTACCCTTGAGTTCAAGTTGGTTAACAATATTTTTGTAGTGTTCACCAGATTTAGGTTGTATTTTGACTTGGTCGTTGCGTAAGACCTTAATCAAGTAGTTGTCTTTGGCATGCTCGTCGAGGAGATCGATAAGAGGTTGAATATTACCCACTCTGTCTTGGTTGGTTGGTCTTGGTTCTTTCATTGCATGTTGAGATTGCCGTTTCTGACCCTCCAATTGTGCTGGTTCTGGTTCAGTATGTAGACCAGTGAAGCTGTTTGACAATTGTATGGGGTTACTAAGCCAGTAGTTGTCCACTTTGGCTTGTTTGTGAGGTTGGTTGGTATAGCGTTCGCGGGGGCTGCGAGTTCTTTTGCCATTTTTGACGGAAGAGTTTTGTTCTTGCGTCGAATTTTGCAAGTTGGACAGGTCGCCGAGAGATTGGGTCCTCGGATCTGTAAGTGAGTATAGGTAGAACACATTGGTTGAACACCTTGGTTTTGATTAGGACCCGAAAGATTGGACACAATCTTGGTCTTGGACACATTCCTGAGGCCTACCGCAAGGGAAGCTTTATGCAGGTCCTCGAGCATAGTCTGAAGATCCACATAGTTCTCGGCTAGGAGGATGAGGTCGTCGGCAAAGCGTAGATGTGATATACATAGGCTGTAGATGTTAATTCTCTGCCCTTCCCAGTGGAGTGTCAGGAAACCTGCATATCATAAATAACCAGATACCTAGATATGTTAGCTCATCTGTCTATGAATCTAGGTCTATTGAGCTCATAATTTATATATCACCAAATTGATGGGAAGATTAACCATCACCATTGATAATGACATAATTAATTTTTGTGTGACATAATTAATTTTATATAACGAAATTCAGTAAACAATTTATTTTTCCAGGTAAAGGTCTCGGCCTCCGCATAACCCCTCTGCCGGCTGGTCACATGCTCGGTGGTACAATCTGGCGTATCGCAGCCCCAGGTGAAGAGGACATTGTCTACGCTCCAGATTTCAATCACAAAAAGGAAAGGCATCTCAATGGCTGTGAGATCGAAAAACTGATGAGGCCGTCTCTGTTGCTGCTGGGGTCGATGAATGCGAATTATGTGCAGCCAAGGAGACGGTTGAGAGATGAGAAACTGATGAGTAAGTTGCTTGGATGATGGAGAATGTGATTTGAGTACAATAGTTTGATATTATATGGTTCTCACCACTGCCACTGTTAATTGTTTTGGATGAGTCTATTGACTAAAAAAGCAACTCAAAATCTTCTTTCTTGGTTTACAAGAGGGAATAATGCACACACTGGTGGGACAAACTCCTTGGCCAAGAATCGAGGTTCTGCCTTCCCAAATATTATATAGTATTTGTGGTTTTGAATGAGTCTATTAACTAAAAAAATAAGTAATTTTCGTGGTTTACAAGAGGGAATAATGCACAAACTGGTGGGACAACCTCCTTGCTAAAAATCGAGGTTCTACCTTGCCAAATATTATAGAATCTGTGGGTTTGCATGAGTCTATTGACTAAAAAAATAAGTAATTTTCCTGGTTTACAAGAGAGAATAATGCACAACCTGGTCAGCAACCTTCTTGGCCAAGCATCGGAATTCTACCTTGCCACAAGCTAAACGTCTAGGGTTAGTTTCCCGGCCGAAACTATAACAACAAACAAACTCTCATATCTTTGATGTTTACATATTTATGATGTCAAAGTTTCTGATTCTCACAACATATAAATAAGAAATCATGGTTTACAATTGATCGTAATGGTCACAGTCTCACATGATATAACATTAGTTTATTCTAGTGTGGGACCAGGGGCCCGAGTCTCTTATGAAACACAAATAGAAACAGAGCTAGCCTTTAGAAAGCCGGCCGTTTCAGACGCTTTTGCTGATTTTTGTATGCTTTATTAGCGGATTTATACATGTTTACAAAATACGCGAACCGTCGGAAATAATTAGATTTCGAGTAAATTTTAAAAAAATCGCAATTTTAAGCATTCGGGACCGTGGGGACGTTGGAGTATTAGGGTGGAGTAACGACGAATTTGCCTTTTTTTAACGTTAGAAGTCGTTCAAAGTTCATTCTCCTCGTGGCCATTGACCTTGACCTTGAACTTGACCGTTCGTGTAGGTATATTTCGCAGAACATTTCATAGTTTTGCCATTGTTTATATTTATGTATGTCGTTCAAAGTTCATTGACTTTGACCTTGACCTTTCGTGCATATTTCGCAGGAAATTCTCAATTTTGCCGTTTCGGAATATACAATCCAAATCAGGGCACCCCACTACCTAGTCAGTCTTGTGGCTAGACTTGTGTGGTGTTTTTTATGAGCTGGAGGCGCGGAGGGGTGCAGGCGACCGCGCACTGCTGCGCACCAAGTGAGACGGAGCGGCCGAGGCTGGTTTCGCAGACCATCAAGCCGAAGCTGCGGAAGCGAGCGTGGGTGCACTACGGTGCGGGGGCATCGCCGCAGCCCCGTAGCAGCCGGAGCTAAGGCGATTTCGAAATAATAATGTGATAAAGATCACTTTCGAAGCGTTATTTTTCTCAAGAACGGTGCATTACCTTTTCATGGGAGTAGTGGCAGGCAGACATCGAGCGTAAAAAATGGCAAAACTGATTTTTTTCTGCCGAAAATATACGAAAGGTCTAGTGCAAGGTCAAGGTCAGTGGCCATGAGGTCTATAAACTTGAACGACATCGCACGTCAAATAATAGCAACTTTGTCGTTTCCCCACCCTTATACTCCCTCATACCGACAGTCCCGAATTGAAATGGCGATTTAATAAAATTTATCTACACACGTATCATAAACCCTCTTTACTGCGTACAAAAACCGCACGTTACGATCAGCACAATGTTAAACTACTTGGTAAAAACTCATTTCTTATCTGAAAAATTACACATTATGGTCATAATGTGTAATTTTTCTACACATTATGACATTAAAATTTCGAACGCCGACGCCCGCCTGCATGCCGCCCCTAGTTTGTCTGTGAAGTTGGTACTGAAATTCAAATTTCGAACGCCGACGCCCGAAGTTGGTGCTACAGAACAAGCTAAACAACAGCAGAGCCACAATGCCGGTCAAACATACGGTTCCTGTACACATCAAAGAGAGCTTATGATATGTGTGTAGATAAACTAGTGTATGTAACTGTACATAATTAGGCATTATGTAGCAGTCACATAAACTACTATTATAACTCGAAAACGAATTATTTCCGACGGTTCGCGTGTCTTAAAATCATCTTTAAATACACTAATAAAGCATGAAAAAAAAAATTGCACCCTTTGGGCAATCTATACATTGCTATTCTTGTTCCAATGTATAACCCTGCCCACTTGTATTCCAGCGACAATCCTAACATCTCTTCGCGGCGGCGGCTGCGTCCTGGTGTGCACGGACACCGCGGGTCGAGTGCTAGAACTGGCCCACATGTTGGACCAACTCTGGCGCAATAAGGACTCGGGGCTGGTGGCGTATTCGCTGTTTCTGCTGTCCAACGTCAGTTATAACGTGCTGGAGTTCGCGAAGTCTCAGGTTGGTATACGTTAACCTATTAATCAATCGTCTAGCTACGGCGACGGGGGACGAAAGATGCGGGAAAGAAGAGCGCGGGAAGCGGGGCGCGTAGTAGGAACCGCCCGCGCTCTTCTTTCCCGCCCCCGCATGTTTCGTCCTCCGTCGCCCGCAGACCATGGGAGTGCTACGTACGAATTTGACAGAGTATATTATGGAAGTGTGTTAAATGGCTCAGCATTATGGAGCGAATGGCAGAGACTACACATAAACCATGTAGAATTACGTGGGTGCTTCTTGAGCATAAATTTAAGAGTTTCATTGTACCATGAGTAAATAAAAATATACACATTCAGTATTGGCCTTGGGCCTTCGCCTTGATTTATTTGATGAACCAACGTTGATGAAAAACATTGTATGGAGACCTCAAATGGGTGTCAAATAGCTGCAGAGATGGGATAGCCCTTTATCCCTCAAATTGGAGTAGTTAATAACTGGCTAAAGTGGGCGCAACTGTCCCTGTGTCACCGCGTATGGGATAAAGCGTTACTCTAGGCTTCTTTTGTATGTAACATTGAGACAGCGTGGTGGAGTATAAACTCGATCTTACTATGGTTCGGGTGAAGGCCTGTCCCGTCGGTGGAGATATTAATGAGCCTCATTTGATATTTTTATCCCCCGACGAAGAATAGGGGTGTTATGAGTTTGAATCGTCTGACTGACTGTGTGTGTGTGCCTGTCTGTGGCAGTCTAGCGCCCAAAGGGTTGGTCGGAATTTACTGCGGCTTTATTCTTTGGGAGTAGACTGCACTGCGATGGTTCCTAGCTAAATTGTATTTAAATCGGTGCAGTGATTTAAAAGTTATCAGCCTAACAAGGATACAAGTGATCCAAATTTTAGACTTTTGCCTAAAATTTGGTTTATCTACACACGTATCATAAACCCTCTTTACTGCGTCCAAAAACCGCACGTTACGACCAGCATATTGATAAACATCTTGGTAAAAACTCATTTCTTATCTGGATATTGATAAATTATGACCATAATGTACCGAAATTTGTCATGTCATGACACCGAAATATGACATTCAAATTTCGAACGCCGACGCCCGCCTGCATGCCGCCCCTAGTTTGTCTGTGAAGTTGGCACTATTGAACAAGCTAAACAACTGCAGAGCAAAGAACAATGCCACAATGCCGGTCGAACATGCAGTTCCTGAACATATCAAAGAGAGCTTATGATATGTGTCTAGATATACTAGTGTGTGTAAATGTATATAATTAGGCACTATGTAGCAGTCTCATAAACTACTATTACTTGTTTCCTTTCAGGCTGATAACGATTGAACTGATAATGAATGAAACCCATTAATGTGTCGGGGGTGTTTTAATTTTTAATTTATCGCTATTAAGATTTCGTATATTGTGTCTGGGGTGTTTTAGGATTTGAACGTATATTTATGTGACTTGTATGTTCTCAGATCGAGTGGATGAGCGACAAGCTGACGCGCTCGTTCGAGGGCGCGCGCTCCAACCCGTTCGCATTACGTCATCTGCAGCTATGCCACTCCGTAGCCGAGGTCACTAGGACGCCGGGGCCCAAGGTGATTGTCATCCTCATCATCATGAGGCCTACAGCATCTGTATCAGACGATTTAACCAGCGTCCGAAAGACATCTGCGCTCGTGACCTTATTTATTTACAATAAAGTACACAAAACAGAATACAGCCATTTGAGACAATAATGCAGCATTACAGGTCTTTGTAATGGACTGTAGCCCAAACTATGTGTACATAGTAAAACTTAATTTAGTGTTTATGATTCCAATACATGATTTATTGATCAAACATATAAAAAAACGGTCAAGTGCGAGTCTAAATCGCGCACGAAGGGTTCCGTACCACCGTGCAATGGAAGCGATGGTGTGGAGTGAATAGTTTGGATTTTACACAGCAAAATATTGTTTACAAAGTTATTGGTGTGGTTACTTTCACACTCCATGTACGTAACCAGGTGCATCCATAAGTTTGTATGTGGTATTGTTGTATGGTAGCCCCCTTAAATATTTATTTTATCCTGTTTTTTAGTATTTGTTGTTATAGCGGCAACAGAAATACATAATCTGTGAAAATTTCAACTTTCTAGCTAGCTAGGTTCTTGAGATACAGCCTGGTGACAGACGGACGGACGGACGGACGGACGGACAGCAAAGTCTTAGTAATAGGGTCCCGTTTGGAACCCTTCGGGTACGGAACCCTAAAAAGAATAGAAATCTAATTATAATTGTTTGAAGATGGCTGGGACAGAGCAGAGTTAATTAATTTAATAAATTCATAAGGTCTAGGGTATTCACTGGAGAGATCGTTGTACAAACGGCACATTCTTGAGATGGGGTTATAGTAACAAATATTGTTCCGGTTAAATGTGAATGTGAAAGGTTCTGCTGTCGTTGTATGTGAGTGAGTCCGTTCGCGCTGCGTCACGTGTAGCTGTGTCACCTTGTAGCCGAGGCGACGAGCACGCCGGGCGGGGCCCAAGATGAATACCTCTGAACCGCCGCAGATAATTTAATTTGAAAACACACTAAAACAATCACTTACTGCTGCCTGCCAGCTATGGCGATGATTTCATCCGTCCATCGCGCCGGTGGTCTGCCCTCTGGACGTCTATCGGTTCCGGGTAGCCAATTACGACCCGAATGGCCGAGTCCGCAGTGACCCTGCCTACGAAGCCAAGGGTGCCGGGTTCGAGTCCCGGTGGGGGCGAGTATTTGTTTGATGAGAACGGATGATTGGATGGACGGAAGACCAACCGACTTCAAGTTTATTTGTTTTTTTTTTCAAAGAGTACAGAAACATTTCATTTTGTACGACCTCAACATAGTCTTGTGATTATGGGCTCTGGGTTACGGACTTAGCTTAACCCTAAGGAACGACCCAAATGGCCGAGTAACGACCCGAATAGCCGAGTCGGCAGTGACCCTGCCTGACGAAGCCAAGGGTCCCGGGTTCGAGTCCCGGTGGGGGCAAATATTTGTTTAAAGAGAACGGATGTTTGTGCCCTAGTCATGGTGGTTTATCTATCTAAGTATAATATTTATCTATATAAGTATGTGTATCGTTGTCTAGTACCCAAGATACAGGGAATCCTAGTTTGGGGCTAGATCAATGTGTGTAAATAGAGTCCAAGATATTATTATTTCTATTATTAAAATTTGATCCACCTTCCGTTTTCTCTTTTCTCCTACCCCCACTTTAGTCTCGCCATTCGCCTGTCGATATTACGACCTTCGTGCGACGTCTAATGTCGAATACGAATATGTCGTATTGCGAATACGATCCTGGAGCCTGAAGTCCGGCATTGTGTATGTTTGACACTATATATTTCCAGAAGCATTTAAACCGTTTCTGCATAACCCTTAAGGTGCAAGTTTTTCACCGACCGCCACTGCAGGCGACATATCTTACGACGCGAGTGAGCGAGATAGCAAACCTACATAATAACGCTCGCTCACTCGCTATGTAACGTTTGCCCGGTAAGTAACTTATTCTCTGCGATTGGTTGCAGGTGGTACTAGCCTCATTCTCAGACCTGGAGGCAGGGTTTGCGCGGGACCTGGCGCTTCTGTGGGCGCAGCAGCCGCAGAACGCGATCGTACTCACTACCAAGTATGTCACTGTCGCAGTCAGTTGGTTAAATCAGACACTTAACCATCACCCTAGACCGTTAATTAAAGACCGACGTTTAACCAAGTCCTTAGCATTTTGATTTAAATAAATCATCGTCGAAAGCTTTTAACAATCTGTGTTACCGAAAGCCGGTTGTTGGTTAAATAATATAAAACAAGATGGCGTCATGACAACAGCTGATTACAGAGTCCATCTTTTCACTACTGATTTGCACATCTTAAATCAGAGCAAAACATTGCGGTAGCTTAGGTGAAGTGTAAAGGGGGTGAGCGAAGTGAAGCCCCCTTTATCCTTCGTGTTAGGTTGAACATGTAAGAACAACAAAAATACTTAAAACAAACTTAAGTAGACATATTTTTATGTGTATTAAGTGTATTTATATTGTATATGTCTTGTTGCCTAGGAACGTTTAGACACGTGGTTAAACGTCGGTTTTTAATTAACGGTCTAGGGTGTTAGTTAAGTGTCTGATTTAATCAACTAACTGCGACATCACTACCAGCTCGTTATAAACTTTGTACACTTATTCTGTATTCTTGTCTGTCTTGTTATCTTATTGTGTATCTCCAAAATGAATCGCAATATTTTTTTTATCACCAAATCGACCAGGACTTATTCCACCTCCACCCAACCTCATTCCGACTTCATGTCACTATGAGGCAAATGTAAACAGCAGCTGTTTCTGTGCGTCCCTCACATGGCTGGACCGGCGCGGCGTTCTCTTTGCTGCCGTCCGCCTGTCCACTTCCCGTCCTCCCCACTCCGGGGCGCGGGGGGAGGAAAGTTGGAAGCGTCGTACCCTTCTGGTGATGTGACACCACACAAACGGTGTGAGCTCTGTGCCGATGCCGCATGCTTGATATTTCAGCCAAACTCCCAGCCACATCTACTTTTATGCGAAGCCTGCGCAAACTGGACTGAAATTGCCATTTGAGCAATTTAAAAAGCATGTTAAAGCGACTTTGTCGAAAAAGGGATATTACAATGTTCAAGATTACTTAAATGACGGGACTGTAGGCGGTTAATCTAGCTCAACCTTGCTTGACCTTGACCTTGCTTTTAATAATTTTGTAATTATTTATTCTTGCTTATTAATTATAATAATTATTTTTTTCATATTTGTATTAGTTAAGCACAACCAATTTTTAAAGAGATTTTATAAGAGATCTTAAAATCAATCGGTAAGTGTTTCTACGCCCTTCTTTTGCCACAGTGGTCCAATGTAGAGAAGAAAAATGACGTTTGCTTAGTAAATGTAAATAACTACAGTAATAAAGTACTTTGACTTTGACTGGCTGTCGACGACCACGAGACGAGATCCTCGTAGTAGACCCTTTTTTTCCTAACTTAGTCCCACCAAATCGACCAATTAGAAAATGGTTTATTTGTCAATGGCAGCTATGTCCGCCTTTGAGAAGAGTTTTATTCATCTGAGGTGAGTTTCAAAAACACGTTACGTGATCTTTCAGATACCGTTGACACTGGCAATTTTTTTTTCAAATGAGATAAGCACGCCATGTATTCTAGGAAGAGTTATATAGAATTTGGAAACTTCGACAGATAGACAGCCTCCAGCGCCATCCGCAGTAAGCTTTTGAGATGACGCTGGATTTATGGTGCATTGCGATTGAAGTCGGGGATATAGAACAAGGTCTTTATCAACATTATTCTTCAATTCGGCATAATACTACATGAACATTTAATACTTAAATAAATAAAACCTACGATAATTGAGATAGGTATTCTTTCAGTCTTGATCTGAATGAGCTAGGCGATAAACTATCACGGATAGAGTTTGGCAGGAATTTCCACATCTACGCAGCACAGACTGTAAGAATTCATCAGGAAACTGGTATTGGCGATCGGACAGGCTAATTCCCTTGATGCGACAGTCTGCGACACATGCACGACGATTTATTTGTTGTAATGGAGGATCGAATGCCCGCCTTTTACAAGCAAACGTCACGACTTTTCCCGTAGCTGTAACTATGTGTTTTCCATCACCGTTAGGAGAAAGTCACCAACAAAACGTATCCTTCCAGAACGTCGCCCGGCACCCTCGCCCGAGACTTGCTAGAGAAAGGCGGCGACCGCACCATCGAGCTCACAGTGAACCGCCGAGTCCGGCTCGAAGGGGCGGAGCTGGAGGAGTTCCTAGCTCAGCAGCGCTCCAAGCAGTCCACTACGGTCAAGTGAGTATCATCATCAGCTTGTCATGGAACAAATATAGCGGCTGCCCTTTCTCATACGGGGTGGCAGAAACACAGCTCAGCCCAGGAGCCAGGAGGTGGGTAATTTTTAATTGGTTTTCGCTTTTATTACCAAGCCATAAGTTTGATAATGATGTGGGAATATATTTCCCCATGACCCATTAAGGGTTAAGCAAAACTCCATTTTTCGCGACTGGTGGCAAGCCCATAACCGCATCTATGGAGATATTAATGTTTTCTCAAGATGTTCAGTACCCACTGCTTGTACCGGCTTTTGGTTTTGCAATACATCCACCTACAGGCATAGCGCATAAATAAGAGATTCCCCTGCTGAACTGAAGGGTGCAGGAGGGGTGTGTTTCGGGGGGTTGGGGGGGTCTGCTTCGTAGGTAATTAACTGCGCCCCTCCCGCACCACTGCACTACCTCAGGAACCTGCTCAGCGAAGGCTTCGGCATAACTACGAAGACCTCACCTATTCCAGAGAGGAGACCGGCCTCTCCTCCGACTCTGATTCGGAGGGCGAGCTGGAGATGTGGGTGGTCACCGGGCGGCACGACATCCCCGTGCGGCACGACTACCGGCCCGGCGGCTGCTTCAAGTCCAACAAGCGTCACCACGCGATGTATCCCGCGCACGATGAGCGTGCCCGGGTGGACGACTACGGCGAGATCATCAAGGTAACCACTACATAGAACTATGAGACGTGTCTGTGTAAGTTTTGTCAGTGTAGTGTACTCTTGTCAAGTAGCCCATTGGCCGGCCCTGTACACTCACACAGTTACGATTCTCGTGTCTCACCTTCATGCCTGGACATTAAATGTGTCTTTTGGGCTAGCTAAAAAGTCTATTGTCTATGGTGCGAGGCAACATCACAAAAAGACTAGAGATAGATGCGAATGTCGTCTTCCAGCAATTCCAAGGGACTTGCATGCAGACTGAAATGTTGGATGAAGGATACCATTCACAGTCTTCAAAGCTTGTCGGCCCTCTAACCTCATGGAGCAGCAGGCGTAGGTGGTAGCACCCGGTGTTGTTTGGATGAATCGTGTAGTATCATAATAATAATAACTAATAGCTAGGGATTTTAATCTTCTTTCTCGCTTCCCTGTAGCGTCGATAACCGATGCCCTCCGGCCAGTAATCTTTGGCCAGAAACATCGTCTTGAGGTCCGCCGGCACCCGAAGTTTGAAGGACAGGAACTCCTTGGGTCTTTTTGACTCCAACACCTATATCTGTACCGTCGCCTCTTTGAGATCAGCCGGTGGATTCTTCTTCAGCTTTTCCAGGATGTGACGTTCAACGTCCTCGCAGGTCATTTTTGTGTCGATCCTGGAAATGTATAGCTGAGCGGTGGGAGCAGCAGCTTTCAGGCTGCATTCACCGGCGGGGGCTGTGCCACGCTGATTGCGGCTGCGTCTGGAGCGGCGATTCTTGTTTTGGACCAGGATAAAGCCTTCTCCATCGACGGTCGCGTTCGGGGGGCTATGGGCGGGCCTGGCCGGCGGCGCGCGCGGCGCAGCCTGCAGCTTCTGTTGTTCGGCGGCGGGCGGTGCGGGGTGCGGGCGGCGGTGGCGAGCACGGCGAGACACAGCAGCATACGATTCCTTCTGAGATATACCAGAAAAAACCGCATCCGGTGCTGTTTGACTCGGCTTCGTGCCGTCACGAGGCGAGGCGGTATTTGTCGGCGCGGGCTTGGCAACCTGCGTAACTAGGTCAGTTGCAGTAATGGCATTTTTGCTGACCGGCGTAATGTCGTCGCGCGCGTCGGCGATCTGCTGCGTCGGCAGCGAGATATCAGCCTGACGCAATGACGACAATTCACGTTTGAGGTCAGCACAGGTGCCTTCCGAAGCCTCCAACTTGCCTCGGATTTCGGTGACGTCGGCCTGCAGCCGCACGATGCCCTTCAGCAGCCGCGTGACGTCGACGTGGTCGAATGTCAACGGCGGCAGCTTGTTGAGGTCCCGGGCCACGTAGGTCGGAACATCGTTGGGTTCGGTCTCCTTGAACACCCGGAAGATGTCCTGGAGATCCATTTTCCCGCTCGCACCTCTCCGCGCCACGAGGCGCACCGTGGTGATGGCGGTTTCGTGCAGCACTGTCTTGGCGGCGGCGATCTCAGCCTCCTTGAAGCTGGTCGAGCAGAGCTGCTCCAGGGAGAGCTCGTCCATCACGCCCAGCTTCTGTTGCACGAAGGCGAGGAGCTCGTTCACCACGATGGTGTCCGCGCGCTTGGCTGGTAAAGCCATGACGGGATCGGTATTCGAAAACTAGGTCGTCGCTGTGTTACAGGGCATCGTCGCGGACGCTGCTAGGAAGCTTCCGCACGTACCGGTGTCGTAGTTGCAACTGTATAAGTACCTAATTGCCAGTATAGTAATAAGTACATATTTTTTATTACTATAAAACATAGAAGTTCTTACTTAGCTACTGACCTACTTACATGTTATATGTTATATGTCATCAGAATTGTATTCGAACATTTCTGTGTCAACAACTCAACGATACTTGTTCCTTCCTAGATATGTATACCTAATCGTCAATTTAAGTTAATCTTAATATGAAGTGCGACTCCCGACCCACAGATAAACCATACTTGCAATTGGTTTTGTGGGATGTATGCGTAGCCCATAAGATTTGTTTTCAATGCAATAAAGTTCTATTCTGTTCTATTCTTTTCCCTACCTAGGCGTGCCCTTTTTTTACTCCTGGCCAGCCCTCTACAACTTTCCCCTTTTTTCTTCAAGTTTTTTTTGTTGTTCCAGACAAAGTAGGAAGGGACATCAGAGTACAACAGCGTCTTAGCAAAATTGACCGTTTTGCAGATTTGAAAATAAGCTAATAGCGTTGTCTGAGGGCTGTTCATTTTATCTGACAGGTTATTAGAGGTGAAGTAAACACGCTGACCGTTTTCAAAATGAACAGCAAGATGTAAGACAGGGGGGAACCTTTCATGAATGGGAAAGGTTAAGATCCTCCAAACTGCTTCGGAACTGCTTATGAACCGGCCGTTTTCGTAGATTTTCACCTCATCTTTCCCATTCTCCAGAGTATAGGCATCTTGATCACGACCCTTGTTCACGTACTTACAAATTTATTCGATAGATTTGATAGCTATAATGTCGTGGCGATCGTGTGACTTTTGGCCAGGTAAAAGTATATCTGTGACGTCTTTCCTTGGAGGATTACACGTAAATGTGATAAAAAGGTCAGGACGGCCGTATTGGCGCACGTATGTCGTTGCGTCTTGTGTACGCTCGTGCATATAGCGTGGTCCCCCAGTAAAAGATGACGGGAGCACCACCTTCTGACCCTGCTACCCACCATCAACGTCCTGCCTCCCTATGGCATCCCGCAAGTGTATATAACTGCCAGCCCTCAGCTGCGCCTGGTTGTTCCTGATATAGTTCAACCTTTTCGTCTCTATTTTGGCGTACATGTCAACCAAAAACTGATTAAAAAGGGAACGGAAATACACCATGTGATTGTAATACTTTATTGCACAAAAAGCACTGTCTTTTTAAGTATTAATTTGGTCTCTGGATCATTCTGAGGTACATAAATAGAACACCCATCTTCACCACGGCAAAACAAAAGCGGATACTGCAGGGCGTCGTATGAACGGTGGATCTCACTAATGCGCTGAAAGGAGTTATCGTGGTTTTGAAGGATAACGTCTCGTTTCTCAAATTGCTGACCAACTAAAGCCACCTCATTCGAGGTTGGAACTTTGAAACGACCCCTGTGACTGGCCAGTGGCTTCCTCTCAGCATTAATCTACTACTACTTTAAATGATTTAGACGTTGTAGACATCTTGTCCAACAAAATATATTAGGTCCTTACATATGAAATTGGCGTTTTGTATGGAGAAATTGAAGTTAACTCAATTTTCAGTACAAACATTTTTGTATTTTTTTTAGGAATGACAGATCATAATTTTATAAACTTTGTGTGTATGAACGAGACAATATTTAGCTAACAGAAAATTTCATATAATTTTTAAAAAGTGTCACCTGTAAAAAAATATTACGAATATTATCATGAAAATGGATGACATTTAGGAGGCACTGATTTTGAAGATAACATTTTAGTTATCAAACTTAAAATTAAAAGAAAATTTAATAAGTAGATGTAAAATTTTGAAATTAATTTTAAAACAATAAAAAAAACTGGAAATAGCTATTGAATTACTCGTATTATGAACTCCTAAATCTGGAAGAAAAATTCGCCAATTTCATAGGTTGGCACCCAATATTTGTAATTTGTGTTTTTTTTTGTTGTAAATTGTGGTTCCTTTTGAGGTGCTGGCAGCAAACTTCCAACCAAATGGTATACCTGGCCTTGAACTTTAAAAGTAGGCATAAAACCTTATTTTACTATCTGTTTAGCTCCGAACGACGTCATTTAAAAGCACCTATTATTTACGAATACCGTTCATAAACCGGTCATGTTCTGGATGTATATTCAATATCAAACTGAAGAGAGGCTCGGGGAGCTGTATATAAGGCGGGAGCTGCACTTTACCAGCCATACAGCACATGCCGGGTGCCTCCTCCTTCCACTTGAGGGCATTGCACGACCGGCACTTGTTGCTCATGGAATCTAAGGCCACGGTGCTGTCGATTTCATACTCTGTATCGATATCATATGCTAAGCCGGAGTGAGCCTTGGTTTTCCAGGCACTTCCTTTCCTTTCAACTGGAGGATTATTTTTCTCATATCGAGTTCGCCCTATGCACCTCACGGTGAACTCGCTCTGATACCTAGCTACAGCTGCTCTATTTATAGCAGGGTGAGACTGACGGTACATAGCTACAGCTTCTCTATTCAAATCAGGGTGAGTTTGCTGGTATCTGGCCACAACAGCACGGTGTATTGCTGGGTTTTTTGCACATACTTTTTAGAAGCGTTTTTGAGTTGTTGCTTTTGAGTAGGGTCGGTGTACCTTGTGGCGCCGGTGGCACGACGTTTTTACGTCGAAAGTTAAGAGATAATGAGTCTCGATCTGGTTCTGATAGGGACGGTGGGATAGCAGGCACTTCACTAAACTATTTAAGATAGTCCGGTTGTAGCGTCTATCTGTCCATTAGCGCGAGTTGTTGCGATAGTATTTAACACGTGTTTCACTCCAATTGAGCTGAAGTTCGTGAATTCAGTAGATCTAAAGCTCGTGCCCTGATCGGAAACTAATATTTTGGGCCACCCTAATGTCACGAATATTTATTGTAATACTTGTTTGTTGCTGATTTTGTCTGACCGCTCTTATGATTATGAATTTACAAAAGCCGTCTATTATTCCCAATATGTAAGTGTTGCCCCGTTTGCTTTTTAAAATTGAACCTAGGTGGTCTATATGAATTGTATGAAAGATAATGTTGACATGCTCTATTGAGTGTAATTACCCGGTCCGTTTTCCCTCAATCTCTTCATTCTATGCACAACTTATGCACGCAGATACCTTTTTTTAACGAATCGGTTCATTTTTGGAAACAAATAGTTGCACACTTGTGAGGCAGAACCACAGATTTTTTTATAATATGCCCATAATGTCCCACTGCTGGGCAAACTCAAACTCACCCTCTTCCACTCTATCCGATCCTGAGCGAGCGGTCTCCATCCAGTTCTTGTCCCAAGATCTCAACTCGTCACAGATTATGATGATAATAATGTTCATTATTTTTTCCAGCCAGAAGACTACAGGCTAGCCGATATAGACATGGACGTAGACACAAAGGACGCAGCCGCCGCCGCGCCTCAGAAAAAGGAGCCGGAAGGTACACTCCAACAAATATCTCTAAGATCATCTGTTTTTACAGATGAGCTCGCCTTATGTTCGACTTTACATAGGCACAGATTTGAGAATGAAACAGACAGAACGTGTGCAATGTCACTCTGGAACGCGCTTTGAAAGATTGTCAATCCCTATTTTTATCTAGAGCTATTTGTTAAGTTTGCGTATGAGGATTGTCCTATTTGACTGTTTTTTGTGCATAAGGTGGATCCTGTAAGAGTTCTTGTTGCTTGAGGCCGTTGAGGTTTATTTATTTTGAGGTTAGGTTTATGTTCCTGTTAGTAAACAAATCGTTCGTATCTTTGATTTAGATCTTATTTGCTTTTTAAGGTATCATTTTCAACTATCCTGAGTCGAGTCACTGAATGACAGGCTTATTTTTTTCCTCGTTGGTGATGTGCCACAGATTAAAAAACTGAACTATTTGATCAGACACTTCCGGGTATGTACGTTCCGAATCACTCCTTTCCCACCACACTTCTAAGCATTTGATATAGGTCATTAAAACCACCGAACACTCAATAAATCAATAGATCGTAATTGTAATTGTCCCGGTTGTGAATAGTAACTACATGTAGCCAAAATAGGTCATGGGGCGTTTGATAGGATAGGAATTTATGTTTTTTTTCGTATCGAATTTACGGACAAAGAAAATGAAATCCATTGGTGGAGTGTTTTTTGAATTTGGAATATTACAACGCTCCAGCAATGTTGTGTGAAACAGCAATGGAATATTAATTAAATTAAGTGTTTCATATAAAAAATATGTTTTATTTCCCTACGGCTCGGCCTTCAAGCTCATACTCCACCTCCAATTACCTATTTCACGGCCTTTGCAATAATGTACTATTATGACCGTTTGAACAGGCCAGAAAAAACATTGTTGGCTTGATTGTTATAGCGCTTATGTCATGCCGCATCATCTCGGTAAAGCATGCCATCGTGTCGTGTTGACGATGGCAGACTCCGCCAGGCGATGTTCCAAGCCTAATTTATCTAGAAATTAATTTTCTGAAAAGCACTATGTTATGTCTCGGCCAAAAGTCTAATAGGTGGACTCGTCTCTAGAGTCCCAACTCACCCGTCCATCTATTGCTCACTTTCCAGCCTCTACAACAATGTACTATGGTACTTTCCAATTTATACAATATATTTTATCTGGCCTGTAATGTCTTCCAAACTACAAATGTATTTAGAAAAACGTTTTCCTTTGACGCTTTGGAAATATTAGATAGTCCAAAATTCGCCGATGTTCTTTTAGTACTTACCTATATAGCTACCTGTGCTACCTATATTTAACACTGGAATGCAGTATGCATAACACTGGAATGAAATCCAATCAGGCGAAACGAGGACACAATCGTACCTCTGCCACTCCCCCTGACCCTCAATGATGACTACACCTTTCCGGTTTACTATGCATCATCAATCAGCCCATATTAACCCAATGTTAGACACAGGCCTCTTCTTCACGCAATTTTCTCCGCTCCCGAGCCTCCCTCATCCACTGCCTATCACCTATGACGATGATGGAATCCGTCCATCTGGCTGGTGGTCAGTCGCTTTGGCCCACCTTTCGTCATCTCTCCTTGCAATACCTATGTCACTTGTACCTATATATACCTAAGTCACCGTAAGATTGTAAATCCGTTCTAATGATGCATTGTAAACGAGATCGTCTGGGTTTAAAATGTATGTTTATTTTGTTCTATGCTCGAGAGCAATTTTTTACATGTGGTACACCACTTCGCCCTGGTATTTCGCTTCCCATTCAAGTTTCAACCAGTTCACAATTTGATTCACGGTTTGATTATAAACTAACGAAAATTAAAACGTTTTATAGGTATTGTAAGCAGAACTGTACACTTTACAAATCCCACGAGATAAATTTCGTGAGTTTATAAACTAATTGTGTTCACAATCTCACGCTGACATATACAAGTACATATACTGTATTCCCCAACAGAGGAGCAAATGGAGGTGCCCAGCAAGTGCGCGCGCTCCGTCCGCCAGATCGACATCCGCGCGAACATCCAGTACGTAGAGCTGTCCGGGCGCTGCGACGGCGAGTCACTCCTGCGCATCGTGACGCAGCTGCGGCCGCGCGCAGTTGTCACGCTGCGAGCCAAGCCTGCACAGGCCATCACCGTCAAGTGAGCCAACACCTTTGCCCATGTGTCTATTTCTTGTGTCGGTACAACATCCAGTACATAGAGCTTTCCGGGCGCTGCGACAGCGAGTCACTCCTGCGCATCGCGACGCAGTTGTCACGCTGCGAGCCAAGCCTGCACAGGCCAACACCGTCAAGTGAGCCAACACCTTTGTCCGTGTGTCTATTTCTTGTGTCGGTACAACATCCAGTACATAGAGCTTTCCGGGCGCTGCGACAGCGAGTCACTCCTGCGCATCGCGACGCAGTTGTCACGCTGCGAGCCAAGCCTGCACAGGCCAACACCGTCAAGTGAGCCAACACCTTTGTCCGTGTGTCTATTTCTTGTGTCGGTACAACATCCAGTACATAGAGCTTTCCGGGCGCTGCGACGGCGAGTCACTCCTGCGCATCGTGACGCAGTTGTCACGCTGCGAGCCAAGCCCGCACAGGCCAACACCATCAAGTGAGCCAACACCTATGTCCTTGTGTCTATTTCTTGTGTCGGTACAACATCCAGTACATAGAGCTTTCCGGGCGCTGCGACGGCGAGTCACTCCTGCGCATCGTGACGCAGTTGTCACGCTGCGAGCCAAGCCCGCACAGGCCAACACCGTCAAGTGAGCCAACACCTATGTCCGTGTGTCTATCTCTTGTGTCGGTACAACATCCAGTACATAGAGCTTTCCGGGCGCTGCGACGGCGAGTCACTCCTGCGCATCGTGACGCAGTTGTCACGCTGCGAGCCAAGCCCGCACAGGCCAACACCGTCAAGTGAGCCAACACCTATGTCCGTGTGTCTATCTCTTGTGTCGGTACAACATCCAGTACATAGAGCTTTCCGGGCGCTGCGATGGCGAGTCACTCCTGCGCATCGCGACGCAGTTGTCACGCTGCGAGCCAAGCCCGCACAGGCCAACACCGTCAAGTGAGCCAACACCTATGTCCGTGTGTCTATCTCTTGTGTCGGTACAACATCCAGTACATAGAGCTGTCCGGGCGCTGCGACGGCGAGTCACTCCTGCGCATCGTGACGCAGTTGTCACGCTGCGAGCCAAGCCCGCACAGGCCAACACCGTCAAGTGAGCCAACACCTATGTCCGTGTGTCTATCTCTTGTGTCGGTACAACATCCAGTACATAGAGCTTTCCGGGCGCTGCGATGGCGAGTCACTCCTGCGCATCGCGACGCAGTTGTCACGCTGCGAGCCAAGCCCGCACAGGCCAACACCGTCAAGTGAGCCAACACCTATGTCCGTGTGTCTGTCTCTTGTGTCGGTACAACATCCAGTACATAGAGCTTTCCGGGCGCTGCGACGGCGAGTGACTCCTGCGCATCGTGACGCAGTTGTCACGCTGCGAGCCAAGCCCGCACAGGCCAACACCGTCAAGTGAGCCAACACCTATGTCCGTGTGTCTATCTCTTGTGTCGGTACAACATCCAGTTCATAGAGCTTTCCGGGTGCTGCGACGGCGAGTCACTCCTGCGCATCGTGACGCAGTTGTCACGCTGCGAGCCAAGCCCTCACAGGCCAACACCATCAAGTGAGCCAATACCTATGTCCGTGTGTCTATCTCTTGTGTCGGTACAACATCCAGTACATAGAGCTGTCCGGGCGCTGCGACGGCGAGTCACTCCTGCGCATCGTGACGCAGTTGTCACGCTGCGAGCCAAGCCCGCACAGGCCAACACCGTCAAGTGAGCCAACACCTATGTCCGTGTGTCTATCTCTTGTGTCGGTACAACATCCAGTACATAGAGCTGTCCGGGCGCTGCGACGGCGAGTCACTCCTGCGCATCGTGACGCAGTTGTCACGCTGCGAGCCAAGCCCGCACAGGCCAACACCGTCAAGTGAGCCAACACCTATGTCCGTGTGTCTATCTCTTGTGTCGGTACAACATCCAGTACATAGAGCTGTCCGGGCGCTGCGACGGCGAGTCACTCCTGCGCATCGTCACGCAGCTGCGGCCGCGCGCCAAGCCTGTCTCTCGTGTCGGTACCACATTCAGTACGTAGAGCTGTGCTAACTTAAGGACTCACCTCCCATAGAAATGCCATTTCCCGTTATAGCTTTTGAATTTTATTACCATGGCATTGGGTTCAGGTTCGCGATGCCTCGCGCGTTGGCGCGGTAATGGGTCACATGAAATCAACATAATAAGCCATTCAGTTGCTGTAAAATGTTTATTGAGTATGGTGTTGCCTTTTTTTCACAACTCGGTATATATTGGGTGCTTACCTATGAAATTGGCGAATTTTTCTGACAGATTCAGGAGTTCATAATTCGAGTAATTCAACAGCTACTTTCAGTTTTTTTTTTATTCTTTTAAAATTAATTTACTAAATTATCTTTTAATTACTAAATTATCTTTTAATTTTCAGTTTGATAACTAAAATGTTATCTTCAAAATCAGTGCCTCCTAAATGTCATCAATTTTTATGATAATATTCGTAATATTTTTTTACAGCCGACACTTTTCAAAAATATATAAAAATTTCTGTTAGCTAAATGTTGTCTCATTCATACACACAAAATTTATAAAATTAGGATCTGTCATTCCTAAAAAAAAATACAAAAATGTTTGTACTGAAAATTGAGTTAACTTCAATTTCTCCATACAAAACGCCAATTTCATATGTTATACCTAATATTTAGCTGGAAATACTGTCTAACAAGACAATAAATTCAAAAATGAAAACCCAACAATACGGTTCGATACGCTTCTGACGACTAAATCAGCAAGCAAAGAAGCGAGCAAGAGTAATATATATATATACAGATGACCCTGTTAAAAAATAGTTTAAATAGTAAAATAGCTAATTAAGCCCTGTTAAAAACTATTTTTTATCAGATACTTAATGCCCTCTATCTAGAGGGCGCCATATTGAATTTTGTATGACGCCTCATAGCCTCAGCAGCGGATGATCAATACGCTTCTGACGAGACATCATTTGTCAAATTATGATTAGTAGTTTGGATATTCTGGTGGATCGAATGAACATACATAGATACATGCCGGTCAAATACATAACCCTCCTTTGGCTTCGCTGTAGTCGGGTAAAAATAAAGTGAAGAACCAGTGACAGTTGCGTCACCGCCTGAGAGAATTTTGGGCTTTGGGGAGGATTCCGTAAATCCGATCCAATAGACGCTTAATTTTCTTTGTTGACTCTCAGTCATAACACAATTTTTGTTTCAGGGAACACTGCCTCAACGAGGGTATAGAGAAGGTGTTCACACCAGCCCGCGGGGACACAATAGATGCTACTACAGAGTCGCAGATTTATCAGGTAACGACAAGTTTAACTATGATTGTTCATAATGAAGAAGTTAGCTAAAGTGGTGCCATTCCGCCCGGTTTCTGAAAGGAAAATTAGCTGTGACAAATTGTTAAACTCTTGTTAAACGCATTTCAGCCAATCCCATGCCGCTATTTTGAATTAATGATCGATTAATCGCTTGTTAGATTTGACAACTCTTTCGGAATCTGGGGGTTAGAAGTCGCATTTGACATCTGTCAATAGTAGGGCCAGTGTTATGCGGGAGTCTCCCTTCATTTCCTAAGTGAAACGAGGAGAATGAGAATGACTCATAGGTCTGTCCCTACTATTAAGAATGGCTCCGCTACAGTAGTGAACCTAATATATAGAAATAATTATCTGTTGATCACTAATCGCCTAACTTTTAAATTGGAAAACTACGTGGGGAAACCTCAAATTCTCCATAGCTGCGGCGATGGGCTAGCCCCCTATCTGGCGAAAATGGACTATCGAATAACTGGCTACGTGACTGGCGACTGAATCAAATTGTGAACTGGTTGAAACTTGAACGGGAAGCGAAATACGAGGGCGAATTGGTTGAACCACATGTAAGACCTAAGATGAGCGAAACTTTTTGCTTACTTCTGTTTTTGTTACTTACTCTTAGCGCCCTCTACATGGAACTACTTTGACGACCTATGTGGGGCTGCGGTTGTGGCTCCGCCTACCATGCGAGAGGTCCCGGGTTCCATCTCCGGCTGGGGATTAAAAAAAACCTTGGTCTTGGATGATTGCATGTGTGTGATATCGCCGTTTCTGGTTCCCACGAGACAGGGTTTCCTAGTGGGGCCAGAGGCAATGTATGTGCCTGTATGTAAATGTTTATGTTTATCTTTCCCATTGGAACACGCATGACAGTATAAACATAAACATTTACATACAGACACATACATTGCTTCTGGCCCCACACTATGATGCCCAATGGCGTGGGAACCAGAAACAGCGACGTCACACACATATAAACATCCAAGACCTCGGTTTTTTTTTACTGCTAGCCTGGAATCGAACCCGGGACCACTCGCATGGTAGGCAAAGCCACAACCGCTGCGCCACAGAGGTCGTCAAAAGTATGATTGAGCGCCTGCTGACTCCTCTTTCAGGTGAAACTGACCGACGCGCTGATGTCGGCGCTGTCGTGGCGGTCGGCGGGCGACGCGGAGCTGGCCTGGCTGTCCGCCGTCATCGCGCCGCCGCGGCACGACAGGGAGAACACCAACCTGACGGGTATGTGTGCGCAGCGAGAATTATTAAAATAAAAATATCTAGTGGCTCTGTGAGCTGTCGACCTCGCGAGTCAAACTTTCTTTTAATGACACTGTACACGCTGTATGAAGAAGTAGATCTTAGGGTTCCTGATGCGGTGATAAATGACACTCGTAGTCCAAGACATGCGCGTATAATGAAGATATAACTTATAGGGTGATACGCAGGTGTTAGATAACGTATTTGTTTATCTTTTGGGCACGAGCACCCCGTTGAACGTTCGTTTTGTAGCGGTTTTTTTATATATACCCCTACATCCCCGCAATGTTGAAAAAAAAACAAAAGCTGAAATATGCTGAAGGCTTTCTACCTGAAAGCCTTTTTGGCTATATATATTTGTATATGATATATATGGGCCGGTTTACGGCTACTAGCACCGAGGAGCGATACTAGCCGAGACCTGCAGCTTAACGTAGTCATCCGAAACGCGGAAGGGCCCAGACAAATGCCACATAGAAACGGATACCCGTCCAGTAGCTGTCTCGACCAGATGTTGCTATCGTTTTCCGATGTGCGAGTGCCGCACGAATAATTACGCATTGAACTGTCAGTGACTCTTATATACAATGTCATAAGGTTTATTTAACCTGAACTCGAATACTTCTTCGATCAGCCAAATATTCGTGCACCCGGCTCTGTTCCCTTTTGCTCGATTATGAGCACCTCCCGTTTACTTAACACTTTATTGCACAACAAAAAATACATTACAGACTGGAATTTGGAGAATACACTAACAAAGGCGAGCTTAGTATTTTCAGCTTTTCATTTTTGTGCTTATTCTACAAGTTGCCATACCGGCAAGGTTCATAATTGTCACGTCTTGGAGACTGAGGTTCCGCGAGTTCGAACTGCCTCAGCCTCGACTACTGTGTTCCTACCTGCCTAGAGGGTGACTTCCTATAGGAGCGGCTGGCAAGGAAAGAAGGATTACTTAAGGTTCAAGAGTTATATTCAAGAAATCCTAGGGGTACAGGAAAGCTAAGGCGTTAGTTATTGCAGCATAACCTACATAACCTGGATATATAGATACCGGTTTCGCTCTTCCTCCTCCTCTAGAGGCGAGGGTATACGACCTGGACGGAGGCCGCGAGATGCAGCTTCAACGGCCAGTCATGGCGGCCTGGGTCCACCCCTCGGGCAGCAGCTTCTGATGGCTTCGTCTTGTACCGGGAACGAAAATGCCCGACGTCTTTAACTTCTTTGACAGGCGGACGGCAGCAAAGAGAAGGCCGGTCCAACCATGATAGGGACGCACAGAAACAGCTGCGGGTGACATTTGCCTCATAGTGACATGAAGTCGGAATGAGGTTGGGTGGAGGTGGGATATATCCAGGACTATTCAGCGAGATTTGAAGCGCCCCACTTTCCCACTAAAGTTTGGATGAAAGTGCGTCAATCAGGCAAAAACGGCTGAACGGATTTGAATTAATTTCAGCACACAGATAGTTTATGAGCTAGAGTGGCAAATTAACAAATGCACCAGAAGTTGGATAATGTTGTCTCGATTATAATTCTTAAGCGCAGACTTTGAGTGATAATGTATAAAAACTAGAGACGCTAGCTCGAACAAAATATGTGCCCGGCTTGTTGACGAGAGCGGGCGTGTCAGTTGTCATAGATAAAAATCTTTGCGCTCAGATGCGACATGCCGAAGACGTACATTCGCGTTTGCTCAAAAGAATACCTATAGTCGCCTTTGCCCAAAAGTATACCTATCGAGTGAATCCTGCCTATACTGGTTGCATACTTTTAAGCGCAGGCGATCTATAATGTGTATAAATAAAATTAAAGGATATATCCAATATTTTAATGGTTTTTTTTTCATTGGTTGTGATGTTGTTAGTCTGTTTAACCTTTCGTGCGCCAAGAAGCTCCGCAACTCGCACCCCCTCGGCTGCCGGGAGTTCACGACCGTAGAAAGCGCGTTCGCGCGTGTGACGAAATTATTATTTTTCGCGAATAGTTTTATGATAATTTATAAATGAGTGATTGTTATCGTAAAACAGATAACTAATGAATGCTTTACAATTTATTTTTATGCTAAAAAGTAGGAAAATCTATTTTATCACACCTGCTCTGAAAATACATACTAATTATACCAATTAGAGGGAAGAAACGCCTTTATCCCGCCCTTCAAATCCTTTCATCCCAAGGTATGGAAGTTTGTATGAAAATCCTTCCGACCCAAGGGTGGGAAGTATGTATGAAATTCCATTACATACCGGGTTTTTTTTTTTTTATTTCTCAGCAGTCATACTGCAAAGAGACTTTAACTGTCTACTAATTAAATTTCAAGTAAATTGTTACTGGCCACATACAGTTTTTTTTTTACCAGTTACCAACCTCCTTGGTGCATACAGAAAATTAAAAACGAAATTATTTTTGTATATAAAACGCGCGGAATCACGGAAGAAGTGGCTGCATGACCTTATGATCTTAGCCTACTCCAGAAACGGGCGAATAAAAAAAGGAAAAGCCCGCGCATTTTCGCAAAAACTTCGATTGATTTAGCATTTATCTTTGTGTTTTTTGTAAAATATGGATGCATTTATGTCTATAATTTTCCTCGTAGGTGTAATAAAAAGCACTATACATACCTCAGGATAAAGTACAGTTCCATACCTCAAATGGTTTGCGCCCCTCGCAAGCTCGTGGCGCAAATGCCATAATCTCGGTATGGAACTGTCACTTTCTTCCCTCTGAAGTAATGTACTATTATTTTAGAAGAAATAAATTGAAACTTCAACCAACCTACATTTCTTACTCATGTCCTGAACGTAGTTGTTGTCTGTTCCCTACAAAAAATGTACCAACTTATAGTAGAATTTATCAGCTTTCAAATGGCAACACATATTGATATCTTGCCCATAGTAAAATCTTACGAAAACGGTAAAAATAGTGTAGATTTCCAAATGATAGTAACATTGGATATTTTGTGCATGTGTGCGTAGATCAGCTATTACTGCTCGTCTGCCTAGGGACGGATCCGGGCGGAGTAAAGAATCGTCGTCTGCCTACGCCCGGATCTGTCCGAGTATATAGGATGTTCACTTTAGGTGAAATAAAGTTGAGACAAACTGTTTCTTTCTGGTTCTTTGTTTTTATTTAATAATTATATGAAAAAGGCATTGCAAAAATGTTTTTTATGATAAATAAGTAAAACCAATATCTTACTGGAATTTTTTATTACACATATTACATACCTGCACACAAAAAAAAAACATATTTAGGAGGTTGAAAATATTTATCCGAATGAAGCCTAGATATTTTTGCCACGAAATCTCACAATTTAATTACAGAAAAAAATGTTCTTTGGTAAAATGTCGTAAATAGTAGGCTTTCTGAGATTCTGGTGTACCTTCACGAAAAATTTACATCAAGGATGTTTTAACTTTAGGTATCCCAGAAAGGTTCGCACACACGTATTTACGTGTCGGTTTTTGTGGCTATCGGGACCGGCACAAGGACTCCATCCGGCTTTCACTATACAAGAAGAATAAAGGATAAAAAGAATACCGGCGGAATAAAAATAATTCTGTAGATTATGGTTTGAAGATAGGTTATATTATATAAGAATCTTACGAACGGGAGGTAGTATACAAAAATATCAAATAAGTATCATATGGACGTTGACTAAGTAATCTGTATGATGTTAAAGAATCTTACGAACAGGCGGTAGTTTACAAAAAAATCAAATAATTATCATATTGACGTTGACTAAGTAATCTGTATGATGTTAAAGAATCTTACGGTCGGGCGGTAGTATACAAAAATATCAAATAAGTATCATATTGTCGTTGAATAAGTAATCTATGATGTTATGGTCAATTTTTTTTATGAATTAAATTGAATTGTATATCAGAAATAATTAAATTTTATAAATTTTCAAGTCTATGGAAATCCCTCCAACATTGGCCAATGCAGAGGAATACCTTGCACGGACTGCACCAGACATTCGTTTTTGTTTCCTTACGCAGGGCCAAGCATCTGGAACAGCGCCCCCTTTGGAATTTGTCATGTTTTTTAGTTGTTCTTTCGCCAGATACAACCCTGTGATCGGGACAGTGATCGAGTTCTTTATTTAACCCAACACAGGGTGTGTTTTGTGATCTTTGTTGTCGAGGAGTGACGTCTGAGCCATATGTAAGCGCCAGTTCTTCAGCTAGTTTGTATCTTAATTGTCTGTGCGACATTTTACGCCTTTGGCCAATGTTGGAGGTATATATGATGTATGCATTCAATATTGTTATGTTCAATAGGCGTCTAAAAACTTTTATGTACCATTTGATACCCCTTTTCCTCTCCATTGATAATTTTTGATCTTTTAGATCTACACCCCCCATAAACTTGTTGTAGTCTTCGACTACCACAGGTTTCATGAGGGGTTGCCCCCCTCGACGACCCTCAACAACATCGGCGTTGTGGTAAGTCGACACTGAGGTGACCAGTCTCACATCTTTCCATGAAACGACAGAAACGTCACCACAGTGTCGACTCACCATTTCGCCGCGAGCGACTCTATTTTCTGCCAGCTGTCGGATGGCAGCGGGCGTGTCTATCCTGCGCCGATTTAAGGTTCCGACTACATCAGTCTTACGGACTTTAAAAACCTGGACAGCCGGACGGAGTTATAAAAATTGTCCATGTAAAGTGTATAGCCTTTGTCAAAGTACCCCTTCAGGAGTCTTATGACAATTTTTTCCGTCGCACCTACGAAGCCAAATAAGGCCTGAGTGGATGAAGTGCCTGCGCCGGTATAGATGATAATGTCCATGACGTAGCCGCTTACCGCCTCGCAAAGCTCATAGCTTTTTATCCCGAATCGCGCCGCTTTGGTCCGGATGCATTGTACCCAACTCAAATGTCCTTTCCAGAGCAGCAGCGATTCGTCTATGGATAATTCTTGGCGAGGCGTATAAGCGGCTTTGAATTTCATATTCAGATGGTCAAGAACAGGCTTGACTTTGGCTAGTTTCCGTTCGGCGCCATGGGATGTTATGAGCCGGTTGTCAGTGAAATGCAAAAATTTCATCAGCAAAACAAACCTGTTCTTGGTCATAAGAGCACGGAAACCTGGCATGCCCAGGACTCAAGTACTCCAGTATTCGTCGATACGATTACGTACACATATGGCCATTAGGATCATGATGACCACAAGCCGGTAAAGCTCCGACACCGACGTCTCCACCCAGTCGTGTACTCGCGACTGAGCGGGGAGGCCATCTCCATGCTCATACGCCGCCTCAATGAAGTCCCGCGCGTACCTGTTTGTCTCTAATGCGATCGACTCCATAAGAACCTGGTCCCATATTTGAGTGAACAAGCCTGGTGGACTTGTTCCCTCAATTTTAGGACCTGGGGTTTCCAGAAACGTTTCACGCACTCCGGCAAATGAACCATAATCCTCCGACCAGTTGAAGGTATCATCTACCGGCGTATCTTCTTCTGTGGGCTCTTCTGGGTCATCGTCCAGAAGTGGTTTTCCAGGAGGTTGGCGTCCAGAATATTTTCATCCTGTAATTACATGCAACACCTCAACCAAAACACGAAAAAATAAGTGCGAAAACACCAAAACACAAGTGCGAAAACATCAAAACACAAGTGCGAAAACACCAAAACACAAGTGCGAAAACACCTAAAACGCAAACACAAATTTAACTGTTATTAAAAGTGTACAATAAATTAATAGAACAAGCCGATACCATGCTTTTGTTATTAAGGTTAGGTTATTCTTGTAAGTTCATTATGACAATGTTAGGTAAAACATTAAGGTTAGGTTATTCTTGTAAGTTCATTATGACAATGTTAGGTAAAACATTAAGGTTACGTTATTCTTCTATGTTCATTATGATAATGTTAGGTAAAAGAAACAATTATTATTAAGTTAAGCGCAGACCACACAAAATTAAATAAGTCAATAAACACCCAGTGCAAATAAAGCGATAGCATACAATAATGTTATCTTGCATTGGAGCAAGAGGTGACAAACTTACAAAAATACATCCACGATGGGGGTACTCTTTTTGGTTTCGGTGTTGACTGGTAAAATAAAATTTACATGATTTTTGTGAAAAAAGTACTTTTTTTATGGTATTACCTAGCACATACTTACATCGAAATCGTCTTCGTCATAGTTAGGTTGACCGGCATTCTCGACTCTCACATCAATGTTCTCATTCGGAACCACTTCCACATTCTGAGGGCGCCATTCCTAAAAAAATATATTCATTCAAAAGTTAAAAGCGTTAAAAACTACGTAATAAACCAAACTAATTGTATTATGCCTACTCGAATCCCCAAGGTCGTTCTCTCCAGAACCACTTGATCCGCAACTATCAGGGATCCGTCCGGCATCCTCTGAACTCCAAGGCCTATAATTAACGGCGTTGGTAAAGGTATAGAAGGATCCATTGTCCTCACTGTAAGACAAAACAATTTAATTTTGAAAATCATGACCAAAAAGAAAGTTCGAAGACAAAGTTATTCGGCACTAGAACCAGTCGTCCAAACGAATCTCATGGCAATTGCTATAGCGAGGACCGGTTTGTAGACAGCTCGGCACGTCTCGGCACCGCTCACCGCCATCGCCTAGCCAAATCCATAATTTAGCGCTCTCGCGAGCAATTGTTATGCGATTAGTTTGTGGCTATGCAACAAAACAAGTGCGAAAAGTAGTTATGGCAATCGACACGAGACTGAATTATTTATTATTTTATATTTTTTCGCGATTTATATTTTATTGTATAGAAATATATAAAGTTTATTATAATTATAAAGTTTAAATAATAAATATATACGTATATTATTTTTTCGAAAAAGTAAAAAAAAAAGTTATGATTTTTTTTTTTGGAATAAGTCACTTGACACGTACTTGACCGATTTCATATAATCCTAAACTTGAACCTAAAGAGGTTGCATCCTCCTTTCGTCCAGTTGATATTGTAATCTAAATGACCTACGAGACCTGTATGGACAGGCATAAAACCTACTTCATAATTTCTTTATTGCACAGCAAAAGCAGATATACAGAAAAAGTAAATAAAAGTAGTGCACAAAGGCGAGCTACTTACTGAGCTTGAATGATGGAAAAGCACATTTTTATAATAATCCATTCGAGAACAATTTATATAAACCTCCTGTATAACCATCATGGCCGCGTAGTGTACAACACAAGATGCCGCCATCTTTTTCTGCGTCTGTGTGCGTGTGTTTTGAATACTACTTGTTGAAAATTGCTTTTTACGACAACCTAACCTCACTATCCTAAAAATACTTATTATCGTTTGTAATGACAATGAAATTGTCTACAAAATGACATAACTTACTCAATAGTCGGGAAATAATATCACTTCACAATTCGAAAGAATAAACTTGCCAAACGGCTACATTTCTGTCGAGGTTTTGCCACAACATTTTTCGAAAACAGTATTTTTCGAAAACTATGCTAAGTTTACGTATTCTATTTGCACAGGTAGCTTCTATATTTAGTAAAGAACAATAAAACAAAAGGTTTACTTACATTTCCTCTGCTAAATCGAGCAAAAAACACTTTTCCTTTGTGCGGTTCTCAATTTTCACTGCCAATCCGCGCGCACAAACAATGACGTTCGTTGACAGCTCAAAAATGAATGAAGTTTATGGAATTACGATTGAGTGAAGGTTTTATTGGCTTCCTTGGTTCGTTCAGATTCATGAGCAAAGAATTGTATACTCTAAGTCGTAGCTATAAATCCCAAAATTAAATAAAACTAGACCCAATACCTCTCGGACGGATCCGTCCTTAAGCATCCGAGGGGGGTCGGACGGATCCGGCCTTAGCGGTCCCAAGGGTTAATAAATAAATTGACAGTTCTTTAAATTTTCGTCAGATGATAATTATTATTAATTAATTGCGGTAGTTAAACATGAGCGGTATTTCTGCGCAAGGGTCTAACTGTCACTCCTATGAAACTTATCCTTATCATCTTGGGCTTGCTGGAAGAAATCTCTTATTAGAGATAAGCTTGCCTTTGTAAATGTCTTTTCTATAAGTTTGTAACGTGAATTTTAATCTGCATCTGCACTAAAAATTTACAAAATATATGACGTTCATAACACGTTGGTATTCGGAAATGACACATCTGCATGTAAAAATCTTGTTACTCTTTGATTTTCAAAGAGAAAACATGGCTGTCGCTTTGGTGATTTTTGTAATTCACAAAATACTATTGAATATGCGCATTTTACTGATAATACAGGGTAATTAATATGAAAAGTTATTCCTCGGCTTTTTTGGTCTGTACGGTGTAGTTTTTACAGTACCGCAGAGCACATGACGGCATTATTTAGTTTCTTACTCTCGCATCAAAAGCGTCACGACTCGGCAAGCGCTTGGCACAGACTGAATTGGGGTTGAGTGAATTCACTCTACTTATAGCTGCAAGAAAGTCAGTTTGCGCGCTTACTACTACTAGTATTTATACATTATTACTCAAAGAGCGCAGACGAACTTTCGGGCACCAGGCACTATAACAATCTTGTATCTCCCACAGAAGAAACAGCAGACGAATCCGTCCCCTCCCTGGAGCCCTACCAGGGCGCGGAGCACGCGGCGTCGTTCATCAACGAGCTGAAGCTGTCGGAGCTGCGGCAAGTGTTGGCGCGACACAACATCCCGGCGGAGTTCACTGCGGGCGCGCTGGCCTGCTGCAACGGCACGCTGGCGGTCAGACGGGTCAGTGGAGCACGCGCAACTTATTACAATCGCTGTCCTCGTGTCTCATAAACTAGCTGCATGAGCGCGGTTGCGCCGCTCTACATAGCAGGACTCGGTTTTGAACTGGCACTAGGTTGTATCGCGATCCAATTTTCCCATTTCCGAATGGGAGGGTCAATTATTTTTACCGACTTCTGAGCTAGCTCCTTCGCCGCTTGATTTTGGGTTCTCAGGCGGAAAAATTCTTAAGAAATATACTTTTACTGGACTTGCTAACTATATTAAATTTTGAGCGGCTTGCCTTGCTCCTAATACCAGGTATTTTTGGTCGATAATTACTTAACCGATCCACTACCACTCCTGCCCGCGAGGCATCGCTATTTTGCACCTTATGCCGTGGTAATAAAATTCTAAGCCTATAACGGGAATGGCGTTGTTAGAAATTCCGAGGGAGGGAGTCCTTAATATTTATAGGATCTCTCAAATCACATACATGGCTTTATTTAAGGATTCAAGGTATACTGTGCATTTTTTCTTCAAAATCCACATTAGTGGACGACCTCTGTGGCGCTGCGGTTGTGGCCCTGCCTACCATGCGGGAGGTCCCGGGTTCGATCCCCGGCTGGGGATGAAGAAAAAAAAACAGGTCTTAGATGTTTGTTTATACGTAGATAAAATAAAAACATGTTTGATTGTGCTGTGCCTTTACATCGTTAGTTATTGTGTGAACTATAATTTCTTTCTCTAATAAAAATGCAAATGTTCTTTATTTGTAACTTCTCAAAATGGAATTACGTTTTATCTAAAGGTATATCCTATAATCAGTCTGCTTAAATTTCCGCATTGTAACATTATTGTTACAATTTTTTGTTGTTACAACATTAAGCACAGTTAAGATTATTCTTAACTGTGCTTAATGTTGTCGTGACGCCCACGATACAGGCTTTGCCTAGTGTGGGGTCACTGTTACTACTATTGACTTACACAAAAATGGACTATAGTCTATACTTATGCTTCATTGTAACTGCTACTCATGTTAATGTGTATCATTCTTTTTACGTAATAAATTTATTTATATTTGTATTTGTATGTATGTGTGACTTCGCTATTTTTGGTTCCTACGACACAGAGTATCCTAGTGTGGGGCCAGAAGCAATATAAGTGCCCGTATGTAAATGTTAAATGTTTGTTACAGTTGGAGAATGGCCGTGTTGCTTTGGAAGGCGTGCTGTCAGAAGAATACTACAAAGTACGAGAACTTCTATACGACCAGTTTGCTATAGTATAAGATATTAATAGTATGCATTTGTAAATATTAGCCATAAGTTACTTGCTTGTAAGTCACTGAATTTGTTGTCGGTCAAGAAATTGGAAAATAATAAAGACATGAAGTTAATTATTTTCGTATAATTTGATTCACATATTTCCGGGGATCGGTTCACATTTATGCTTAACATGTAGGTACATACATGAAAAATAAGGTACGAATTCAATATAATTAAGACACAATTTACCAGGTTCTAGTTGTTTTGGTCTAACATGACGGCTGAACAAAAGTTATTACAAAATAAA
Organism: Argyresthia goedartella; assembly: GCA_949825045.1. NCBI lineage: Eukaryota > Metazoa > Arthropoda > Insecta > Lepidoptera > Argyresthiidae > Argyresthia > Argyresthia goedartella. The sequence goes on from OX463824.1 coordinate 27,893,937, forward strand.
TAAAAATAATCGTAATTTTTTACTATACTTTTCAACGAAATCGGGCTAAATCCCTAATAACCTGTCAATATTTACACTTATATCGTTACAACAGTCATGTCAGTTTTCGGCTAAACAATGGCCAACAACTAGAGAAAATAACTCTTCAGGTTACTTTGCACACCAGTCTAACACTGACGTACTTGTACTGTACATAGGTGTCGAGGTCGCTGCGTAGACCATTGGCTTTAATGAGATGCATATCCGCGATTTAAAAGATATTTTAATAGCTGCTAATTATATCAGTTGACTTGATCAGTCGGTGGCCAAAACAGCGATCAGCTATGTTCGATCAAAGCGACGCATTCACTGGGTCTTTTATGTATTTGGTACTGTATTTGATTAAATGAACCGTCAATCTGCATATTCTCGTTTCCAAAACATGATTTGTAAGGCTTATGTTTCATTAAATCAGCAAGTCAGGAACCGGACTTTTTTTTTTGCCCGTAATAAGTTAAGGTCCAGCGGGGTAATCAGTTACATTTACGTATCGAGAAAGTAAGCGTTTCGAGATGACCTATACATAACCCTTTAGAAAATAAAGGCCAGTTCAGCTCAAGTCGCTTACTATTTCGATATGTCAAAACGTTCGTAGCGTAAATATACAATATCTGGTGACCGAGGCCTGCTCGGAGGTGGGTTGGTGCAGTGTTCGCGCCGAAAACAAATCATCAGACTGCACTCATCATAGGCTAGGCATAGTGTAGGCTGAGTGATTGAATACCTATGCCATGTGAGCAAAAAAAATGCGTGCTTGCTTGTTCAAGCAAGGAGGATGGTTGATTCAACCTCATTTGGTGAGGCTTCTCCCTCCGTTACACTAATGTCACGTAACGTTAGTGCGGGAATGTCACGCCAATGGTGATGTAATTTTTGATTGTCATAGGAATTTCTGCCTTAGTTTTATTGAACTAAAGTGAAATTACCAGCGTTGCGATATCTTGGACCGTTTATTTTTTATTTTTGGTCATTTGAATTTCTGCCTTTTCACTTTCACAAAGTGAAATTACCGATCACATTGTGCTGAAAAGATAAAAGCATGAAAACTCGAAATAAACAGTTTTCACAGTTATGAGACCTAGGTAGTTAGATAAATTTTTCTCCCCCAAAAACCCAAAAGCAAATTTCATCGAAAACTTTAACGCCGTTTTCGAGAACTCAAAAAGTGTTTAACAGAAAGGTGTAGCCATTCATATTTTCGGGGGTCGTTTGTTACAATTCTAGGCAACGTTCACTACGAAACCGATTTGATCAGAGCAACTTTATTTTTCACTTCTTTATACATTTTGGTCCGGGCGGTCAGCTGATTTGTATGGGGAAGTGAAAAATAACAAAACCCCCAAAATATGACTACATTTTTCTGTTACATACATATAGTTACAAAGATTCCTCGTTTAATAGTATAGGTGGCGCGGTCTGCAGCCTCGCGCCTACAGTGGATATAAACTTCTATAAAGGGGCAATGATCGTCACACTATACGAAGTTACAAACTAGAAAGAAACAACGTAAATATTCTTAACATAAGAATAACTACAACAGAAACATTAAAAACTCACTGGAATTAGGAAACAAGCTTCACATTCAGCAGTTAATATTATTTAAATGTATTATATTCTCGATAGGACATGAGATTGGTAACAGTTGTCTGAGGTATACAATTTCCTACTGTCCCACTAATTACTCTATTTTCTATGATAAAATTTCCAATATTATCTACACAGGTATACTTTATATATTTATTTAGGTACACTTAAACATTTCCTCTATACTCGGTCCAAAATATTTTCAATTGTATAAAATCTTTGTACAAAATATTCCGTGCTGGGGAAAGTTTTTTACATATATTTCGTGTAGGTTTTTTTACGTAAAATATTGCTTTATTTTATTTCTCAAATAATCATATGATTTTGCAATATAATCAGTAGGTACTAGATTTTATATTAAAACATACTGCAATCCGTATGAAGAATGTTTTAATATAAAATCTCGCTTGCACAATTTCGTACTAAACAACATTTGACAGGAATAAATGTGAATTCATAGACACAGAATGACTAACACTTCGTCTTGTAAATTGTGATTTTAACGCACAAATAGTACAGTCCCAAATAGATGCTAATACTAGGCTCATTTTACTTGATCTATGAAAACTACAGAAATACATAATTCACTTGTTACGGACCGAATACGGCTTCATCGCTTCGTGATAATTTGTACAAAAGGGAAAGATACATCCATGGAAAATCATTCAATATTGTTCTCAATTATGGCCACATAAGCAACTTGATGCCACCACCAAAATATATATAACATTATAGTATCTGTGATATAAAATTATTAGGACATGCTTTGTCAAAGTTCTCTTATGTGATGAAATGAAATTATCATATCTCGCAAGGCTCACAACGTTTTTGCTTCCGGAGTCTACTGTTTTTCTGGTGACCGTTTCGATGAGAATACAATCTTTCCCAATCGTACATATTGTTCTAACCTTGACACTCCTTAGAACTAGATAAAATTTAAATATTATACAAAAATAGTAACAAGTATTTGTACTAAATCCGTCCAGTTTTGTACATTTACGGCGCGGGGCCGCGGCTCGCGTTCGTGACTCCACCAGAATACTCTAGTCTAGAAAGAACCTACCCGCAGATTGCTAATGTCACTTGTAAATACGGCGGTAGTGTACGTCATGCAGTTCTATAACCATAGACATACACAAGTTATCCTGCCACCTTACTTTACAGCGACATAGAGCCACCGCATCAATATAAGATTACCATTTCACAGCCATCAAACCGCAGACTAGCAAGTCTGTCAACTAAATTAAAGAAAAGAAACAAAACTTATTTATTTAAATACATCAGAAACTTAACCGCACCGCGATTCACCAAAACCATAATAAATATTTAAATGCATATTTTAAATAATATGGCAAATAGATCTCACTCGAAACATTGTGATGATATGTCTTCACCTGTCCACCGACAACTTAACGATACCCAAAAGTGCTCTCCCCAAAACTTTACAATCTCGTACCCTGTGCGACCCCGCGCCCTCCAAGTCATACACGCATACAATAAAAGTTCAGCACTAAAGGTACTAATACACTGTTATAAATATCCTTAACGCCGGAGAGACCACTGTGTTTCACACGTGAACAGTCACAAGAGACAAGAAATAAGCTTTGTCCGTCCTAACAAGTTGCCGCCATTTCGTTTTCCGCCCGCCATTTTTTCAAAATGGCCGCTACCGCTTTAATTTGAAGCCCGCTCGGGCTCAGACTGCGCTGCTAACAGCCTGCGCTGTGTTTACCGGAGGCAGGCTTCGAGCATTTCCACGAAGAGTTTGTTCATGGGCGCGCGCCGCTCGCGACTCACGCCTGACCAGAAGCGGCGCACGGCGAAGTCGGCGTGCCTCAGGGCCGGCAGCACCAGCAGAAGCTGTTGCAGGGCTGCGTTCGCGTTGTAAGGCCTGGAGAAGGAGACAAAATTAAACATTCGCCCAATGTGGTGGTCACTCGGCCGCGTTGGATTCAGATATGGGAGATATGGTAGATAACACCTTTTTTAGTAACTGCGCCAGATCTGAGCTTTCCATCTAGAGCCTGGCGGTTAGTGCAACAAACAAAAAGTCCATACAAGCGGGATTTCGAAGCGCGTCAGACTAAGATTGTGGTGATTGGTGTGGTAACAAGCTGATAACTGAACATTTACGACGATTTCGCGTAGTTTTTGTTAAAGTTTGTGACCCACCCACCCCTACAGGGTGTAAGGTATCTCTCATATAATACCTTGGACACTATTTACACACATTGATCTAGCCCCAAACTAGGATTCCCTGTATCTTGGGTACTAGACAACGATACACATACTTATATAGATAAATATTATACTTAGATAGATAAACAACCATGACTAGGGTACAAACATCCGCTCTCATCAACAAATATTTGCCCCCATCGGGACTCGAACCCAGGACCCTTGGCTTCGTAGGCAAGGACACTGTCGACTCGGCCATTCGGGTCGTCAAATATATATTAATCTGACAAAACTCATGAAATCCCCTCTTGGCATCTCCTACTATTGCGAGTTCGGTCTTTTTGGTATGATAACCATAGACTTAAAAGCCGAAATAGAAACCCTAAACTCTAATCGCAATAAATTAGCACTTTCTTTTAAAAGTGTAGGGCCACAGTGGCCCCCACATATATTTTGGCCACCTGAACTGTACAACTGCCTTCTCTATCTTTCTCTCTCTCTCTCTCTCTCTCACCCCACCTTACCCTATGCGAGAAAGACAGGTCACTCGAAAGGGGAACTCGTTTAAAATGTACTCGTTTAAATTATTGAAATATAACTCATTCGAAGGGGCTTACTGGTCTCAGCAGTCCCTCTACTTTTACTAAAACCATCAACACGAAAAGAAGCAGCACCAAAACTCTGTTGAGTCAGACTTAGGTGAACCTAAGCGCAGAGCGAGCGCCTTCGTAGGCAGCACTCCTCACAGAACACCTAGACTCGTTCTAGACCTGATATTAGACAAGCCGAAGATAACTCTCACCTAAGTGCGGAGACTGCGTCGTTCAGCGCAGTGAGGATGCTATCCCTGAAGCGGCGCAGAGCGGCGTGCTCGTCGATACGCGCTTCAGAGTTGGCTAGAGCGAGCGCTTTCAGCAGGTAGCACTCTTCACGCAACGCGGCGGCGCGTTCCAGACGTTTCGCTACGCCGGCGATCTGGGGGAAGCGAGAAAATAATGTAAGTATGATGATAAATAATGATTGGAATTCCTAGGTGTCAGATTTACATGATGAGCCTACAGTTTAAGACAGTACACTGCATGGCTTGTGGTCCCCAGGTGTCTATCCGGCGCGGACGAGGCACAAATGCAACCGACCTGCAGGAACAGGTCGTGCGCGCCGATCTCCCTCGCCTGCTGCTCGTCGAGCGACAGGTCGGTGGCGAAGCGCAGACGCAGCGGCGCGGCGCCCGACATGGAGCGGTACGCCAGCATCAGGGACAACATCTCCGCCCACGTGCTCTGCAGGAGGCGCATCTGTTGACCAATACCAACGTCATTAGGCCTCTTGTAATGTGTGAGACACATTCAGACATTAAGGCGATGATGGAATAAAAATGCGCTGTCGAGTGGAAGTGAGATGCAATAATTACTCGCGAATAAGAAAAAGCGGGATGCCAATAATGCACTCGCGACTAATCTGAAACAACGTAAGCGCCAAAACGTAAAAAAAAATCATAAAAAATAAACTATTTCAGGGAATTAACTTTCAAATTGAAATTCGTTAGAAATAACAATTGTTCATACATTGCAATTATCACACAGTCATATTCACTTACTACTGCGGTGTAATAGGATAAAACCATAAAAAAAGGGTTGACTTTGTATTTATTTTCTATCGAGAAAATTTTATCCAAACATGTTTTCCAATTAAGAATCTCTAGATTATATAGTCAAATTACATATACCAGAAATTAATTACGATTTGCCCAGTATTTCCTGAAAAACACATGAAAACAGCACCCCATATTTATTTAATCAGCGTCTTAAGGTACAGCTCGCGCCAAGTTTATTTGGCTCTTTGGTTCCCTTCCTATAAGCCCCTACACTACTCATTCTTGCATAGGGTAAGTTGGGATGAGAGAGAAAGGTGATAGCTCGCTCAGAGCCAAAGAAACTTGGCACTACCTGTTTTATCAGCTTCTTGTGTGCGTTAGTCCGACAAAGGAAACAATATGAATACTAAGTCCGTCTATGCGTTATTCGTCTGTGGTACCCCTAAATGGAGTGAAAGTAACTTAGAGTACCCTTGAGGGATGTAAATTCATTCCTATGCGATTCTAGGCTTTTTAAATCGAAAACTCAGGAGAAGAATAACCTTTTGAGATTGTGGAAGTGAGAGAATTAGTGTTTCTGTCAGAGGCATATGATAGAATTGATTATTTCATGATCTGGCCGATCATTTCATGAAAGGGTTGAATATGATGAAACATGTCTATTTAAAATAATTTTTATTCACTACTACCTAGTGTTTTTGTGATATACATGTCAAACTAACATGAAAACTATTCGGAGGCTTCGCGACCTTTTAGTTTTCATCTAAGCTACCGCAGTGTTTTCCATAAAAGATTTCTTCGTTCAATGAAAGTTTTAATTGAACCATGATTCGCAATTTCATGATATGGTCAATTCTACGGTATGGTCACGACATCTCCAAGAAGAACCAAACAGGCAAGCACAACCACACACCTGATCATTCAGCTGCAGGTCGGTGAAGCCGGGGATCTGCTTCGCCCAGCCGATGACGCCAACCAGCTCCTTGTCGTACAGGTCCGCCAGCAGCGCCAGAGTGCGTGCGCTCGCGTCCGTGAGTCCGGGCGGGGGCGGCCCGCACGTCATCAGCTCCGGCTCGTACGACGACAGGGCTTCGAGGACCTGTGTGTGTGTGTGTGAAGGGGTGTTGGGTGAACATCGCTGTCATTTTTAGACAAGTCTTCAGTTTTAAAACTATAGTTTGGCTTGGTTTGGCTCGGTCTTTGGTCTCGCAAGTTTCATTTGACCTGGCACTCCTATGGAATGCTACTCTGGTACTACTGCATGTGTCGGCCTTCGGCCTCGCAGTTTTCTGGTTTTGTGAGATGTTTTACCTCACATGCCTAGCCCCTTGTTGTCACACCTTTCACAGATGTACGATCGACTTTTTTTTTAGAAGTACTATTTTTCTGCAGCACATGGCCCGGCCCTTGGCCTTGCACCTCCGCAATAGCTGCATTTGTAATATATTTTTGTTGCTTGACTTGGGTCAGCCAAGCATTTTTATAGATGTAGGACTTATTCTTTAATTGTACTTTTATTGTATGGTGGAATTTGTTATGTGCCTTCATTTACGGATTTTAGGGTACACCGCAAAAGTATCGCATACAAAACAATAGTAGTTTATGTGTCTGATACATAATGGAGGGCACTAAAACTCGAGTGGGTTTATGAAACGAGCCGAAGGCCAGCAATTGCAGAGCAATTATCAATGCCACCGGCATGGTGGCATTGATAATTGCTATGCACTTGTTTAGCTTGTTCTCTAGTAGGTACCAACTTCACAGACAAACTAGGGCGGCACGCAAGCGGGCGTCGGTGTTCGCATTTGAATGTCATAATATGTCGAAATATTGATACATTAAGGTAATAATGTATCTATATTCAGATAAGAAATGAGTTTTTACCAAGTCGTATATCATTATGCTGGTCGTAACGTGCGGTTTTTGGAAGCAGTAAAGAGGGTTTATGATACGTGTATTGATAAACAAATATATGAGGCACAGTTGTACCCGCGTCCAGCCAGTTATTCAATGAGTGACAGGTAATCCCATCATAACTATGCAAGTATGCAAGTACACGCCAAAGTAAACCGAGCATCTCGCTACTGAGCAAACGAGAGAGCGAAGGGAAATCACATTCAAAGTCATATTCATATACTTTATTACACAGAAAATATTAAGGTACACTTAAAAGAAATTTTATACGCAAAGGCGAGCTTATCTCTTCGTCGGGAGTGCCTAGTTGAGTTTGGCGCTATGCACTTCCAATTACCTTGATATCGTCGAGCTGCGGCCGCGGCTGCGGCTGCACCGCGTCTGGCGCGCGGCGGTACTTCTGCCGGCCGCCGCGCACCCGGTCCAGGCGCACGCCCTCACGCAGCATGCCGGTGCGCAGACACTTGCGGAAGCGGCACGCCTGGCACGCCTTGCGCCGCCGCTTGTTGATCTCGCACTCGTTGGAGGCTGGGCAGGTGTACTCGATGTTGCCCTGAACGGGAAATTTGTAGGTTACACGCCTTTTTCTATACGAGGTGGCAGGCAGGGGCGCGGCTGAGCCCACGTTGTGCCTGTCAATCAATACTCCGTTTTCAGTAGGGCAGACGGCCAGCCAGATGAAATGATGACGTCATCGCAATAACTGGTAGGTAGTGGATGCGGGCAGCTCTGGACCGGAGAAGATTGCGTGGAACACTAAACCCAGCAGTGGGTCATGTGAGCTGATTGATTGATTGCCACTGAATGTCCCTACCGAGGGGAGCCTTCAATCAAAATTGGATAACACTACTCTGGCTGGCTGCCCTGGTTGAAGGGAAGTATTCAAATCGCCCGATTTGAGTCTCACGGCTTCACAGAATGAAACAAGGTGTAATTATATCCTGTAGCCATAACATGTAATTCTGGCAAATAGGAATTTTAATCGCCTTTGAAAAAAATAGCAATCAGAACCTACCATGAACAAGCCGAGTCGCAATAAAAGACAATTGGTGTCAGACAGGCCTAAACTAAATGGCCATATCATCATAACATATAAATGAGTCCGGTAACATTAGTACGCCTGACGCGACAATGAAACTCGGTCAAGTTACATTTCTGGTAAACCTTATCCTAGGTCACGTCTGGTATTTTCAGTGTAACTTCAACCTAAACAAAGGAGCAGGCTTTTATAAATACTTTATTACAGTGAGGTGATTTTAAGCTAGCCTAATATTCAGATATGTGGTGGTCTTAGAAATAAGTCGCGCATATTCGAAAATCTTTCAATCAAGGTATGTTTCCTTTGAGAAAAAGTACTAACCAGTATGTAAGCATGAATCTTTATACAGGGGTTCCTTACATAATAACCAACCTGAATGGTCCTCTTGAAGAACGCCTTGCACGCCTCGCAGGAGGCCACGCCATAATGGAACCCGGACGCCACATCGCCGCAGACAAGGCACAACCTCCTCGGCGCGTCATCGTCGCGAGTACCATTGGCCGCGGCGACTGTGGTCGACGAGCAGTGCTGCTGGTCGGGGCTGGTGTTGCCGATGGTACTTCCGTCGTTGGGTGACACGCAGTATTTGACTTCCTCTTTCGGCTCCAGGTCCAGTTGTTGCTGGGGAAGACGGTTGAGGTTCAATTTTGTAGGTAGCAGTGAACTGGATTATCCGAATTCAAATTCAGATTATTTATTTTCCAGAAAATACAGAGTCCAATAACATTAGTACAGTGGCCCGGTAAGGAAATTATATGAATATTCAGACAGATATTTCATTCCTCAGGAGATAAATAAAAACGTACTTTAGAAACCATATTAATAACAAGAAAAACTTAATTATCTATCTTTTTATGGGCAGAGCACGAGTACACTTTTTTCTACACATGCCTATAAGGCATAAAAATCGCTAAAAAGCCTCAAATTAGGTAGTATTTCTTTATTATAAGGATAGGCCTTAAGGGTAAGCTAAGTCCGTAACCCAGAGCATAATAAAGATACATAATCTCAAGACTATGTTGAGGTCGTACAAAATTAAATAAATGTTTCAGTATTCTTTGTAATTTAAACAAAAATGAAACTTGAAGTCGGTTGGTCGGATACAACAAATACCCATACATGGCTTCATTAATCATAGGGTTCCCTTATAACATAATACCATCATCAGATCCTAGCCGCCGTTGATAAATTGTTGAGAAGCTCTCGTGGTACGTCACCATCACTTGCAAATTCGCCATTATGCGTTGTGACGAGCATAGTATTGTATTGTAATATTGTAGCGTCATCTCCGTTCCACGAAGCACTAACTAACGTGTGCGACAGAGATGACGTTACTATACTATGTTCATTATTACAGTAGTATAAGTACTACTTGCTAAGGCAACCTTAGTAAAGTTCTTCTTCTTCTTCGGGTGCCATCTCCTATCGGAGGTTGGCGACCATTACGGCGATCTTCTCACGGGATACTGCCGCTCGGAAAAGGGATGTTGTGTTCATCCCGAACCACTCTCTCTCTTAGTAAAGTTACCATATTGCAACCTGTAGACTACCTTTTATTGAGCAGTTTCGGTGGCCGTCTGTGGACTTCGTTATCGGTTCCACTTCAAAAAATTATGCTTCACGGGAGTAACTGGGCGGGTTACTTTGAAAATTACAAAAATCGCTATAGGTCTGCCTATATTTGAAGAGTTCCCTCGATGTCTCCAGGATCCGATCGTCAGATCCTGACCTGATGAAAATGGGACCAATCGGAAGGAAAAAGAATTTTCTAAATCGGTCCATCCGTCTTGGAGAAATCAATGAACATACTTTTTAAAAAACTTTGATCCCGACGAAATGTAAACGGTACTCTTTAAGGTAACTTTAAAACTCAGATCAAAGTGTGTAAATATTTAAGTACTCTTTAAGGTGACTTTAAAATTCAGATCAAAGTATGTTGGCACATCTGTTCAATCAAAATAAATTTAACTTTTAAATACATGGTGACATGGGTGTCGTGATGCAACTGATTATTTTCTGAATCAGTAGATGGTTGTAATGAATAAAAAATGACGTAAAAAACATTTTTATTTTATTTGTATTGATTGTTATTACTTTGCTTATCTTATTATTAATTCTTAAAAAAATGGTTTATGTTTTTACGTAATTTGTATTTTTATATTTTTTTATTTATCACAACAATTTACTGACTCAGATCAGAGAATAATTGTTGGGATCACGACCGTTGCCACCCAGTATATAAAAATTATCCACTAAGCGCGAAACTCGCAAACGGCTCGACCGATTTGGAGGAAGTTTATTTTAACTATTCTTTGAAGCCCAGGAAGGCTCACGGCAACAAAAAAATAAAAAAGCAAAAAAAAAAATACTTAAAATCCGAAAGATCGAAAAACGATACTACGAGTGTACTCTGTTGCTGGCTCACCTCCTGCGGCTGCATCATGGGCAGGGTGAGCTGGTGGGACGGGGTGAGCGGCGCGGCGGGGGGGGAGTACGCCGTCTCCTCCTGCTTGACGCGTCGCAGCAGATTCTCGCCGTTGGTCAGCGACATCATCGACACCTGCAGAAGAAGTGCAATGGTGAGGACCCCTGCAGTTACCATAGGTACTTTGTTTTGGCTTGTGTTTAAACGATTACCAAAAAATTCGAAAATTTAATACATTCATACAAATTCGAAATGACTGCCAGAATTGGTAAATTGTGTTTGGATAAATGATAACCAAACTTCTTTTAGTGTTTTGTGTACTTAAGTTTATGTTTTAAGTATTTTTTGTAGTTCTTACATATTCAACCTAACACGAAGGATAAAGGGGGCTTCGCTTAGCTCACCCCCTTTTCACTTCACCTACGCTACCGCAGTATTTTGCCCTGATACTTTCTGCAACTTTTGGTGATACCCTTAATATTTTGGTGATCATTTAAATTGTTCTCCGTTGTTTCTGAGGGAGCCGTCACCTTTCACTCCATCCTCTCTCTCTCTCCTTACCTTTCTCTCAATCTTACACACACTCCACCTTACCTTATACGAGAAAGAGATCACAGCTCGTTCAAAGAAACTTGGTTCAGTCTTTATGTAATATTTGAGGATGTATTTTGAAAAACTTGTTGATTCTAAAAAGATGAAGGAATGGTGTCGGCGTGATGGGTCGCTAGTGGAGACAGCATCTCTATGATTGCTGAGTGGAAGAACTTATTCGAATATCGTGAAAAAGGGCGTAGAGGTCTATACTTAATAATGGGTCATAGTCATAAGGCTGGATAGATGAATTACCCAGATGTAACGGGACTTTTGAAAATTGGATCGCGATTTGAACTTTTACGACCTTACTAATAAAAAAAGTTATTCACTGTTTAACTTATTCAGTGTTTTGTCCTTTTCATACGTCGAACAAATGTCAAATGTCAAAGCAAGACAAAACACTGTATAAATTACACAGGGAATAACGTATTTTAGTAAGGCCCTAACACTTCAAATCCTACGTTTTTTTATTGTTCTATCAAAAGATAGGTCCAAGCGACTTAAAATATTTTCAAAATACAAAAGTTTTACTACTTGATTGTTTCAATATTGACGGTAGAAACATGCAGATGAGATGATGACGCATTAACAGACGAAGCAGGGGACGTAGAAAATTTTATAGATTCTGGAATTTAGTTGCTGTTGTTCAAGAACACAATATACAAATGTTATAAGACATTTGCATACCTTCAACAAATACTCTCTATACTTATATAGTATTATCTGAGCAAAGGTGAAGATCAACCTTCAACGTTGACAGTCGATGATGGCAACAAGATACTTGTTACGCCTGTCTTTATCAACTCTGACAAGAAAAAAAACCTACACCCAACCAAATTGAAGATGGATAGTATGGATGTAGGAGGGACCAGTTTTATCAAGTTCCAACTCGCATCCAATCAAAAATGTCCTTTCAATTTCCACGTGAACGAGTGATAAACGCGGTGTTCATTCGAGATTATTTATGCCTCGTGAAAAAAACACATTTATCTATCTGCGATAAAAATGAGCTCCGAAGATTCACATCTGGGTTCATTGGGCCGATGACATTGCCAGTGTTCTTTCAGTATTAAAACAAAACCAATGACGCAACCCACCGCTGCAGCTTTACCTACAAACAACATTTTTATCATCAACCGCTCGCATTTCATAACCAGAACGAGACCGTAAGCACACCGTACCCGTAATGCATACATTACAGTTATTACGAAGTCAACACTGCGATTATTTTGAGGCGGTTTCGTTCCAAAAATAAACAGTAAATTCCTTGTTAAAAATGTCGCAAGTCTTCAAACACAAGTAAACTAGTGATAAAGCATACGAACACAAAACCATGTAATCAAAGACAGAACACAAAACCCCACGCAGTCCGAAAAATGTCTAAGCAAGCAATGTAGGCAGCTAAAATCAATAGGTAAGTATCCGGGCTACGGATAGATGCGTAGCGACAAGGTTGGCGTAGGTCGCGGCGTCTGCTTGGTTCGTCGACCGGCCGCCCCTGGTATCACCTTCGCTTCTAGATAAACGACAAATAATTCGGCGAGTGCAATAACACTGGGCCTTACACAACGTGACCTAGCTTGGGGAAGGCCGAAATTGTGCCTAGATAGCGGCTCCGGGAGAAAGAGTGCCTTGGGGAAGGTCCGGGATTGTATGGCCCGGCCTCCTGAACAATGTGACGTCGTCGTTAAAAGTCCATGGCTTGATGCCGGCGGAATTGCGACCACAGGTTACAGGGCCAACGGTCAAAATGTAGGCTTGCACAGAACGGGAAATGGTTGAGTTTAGTATAGATGAACATTTTAAAGGAAATGACAGAATATTTGTTTATTAAGAAAGAAAAAAACTGCCTTATATGTCGTCCAGGGATACCTAGCAACTTAAAATAAAATAAAAATCAACGTAGCCCATTAATGCCCCGACCGAGGGGCACGGGCCTTTACCCGGATACGAGTTAGATTGAGCCATACTCCAGCACGCTGGCTCAGTGCGGGTTGATGGAGGGATGTCGGTCGGGCTTGTGTCCAGCAACATTTAAATAGGAAACGAAATCAGCGAACAGTTGAGGTAGGTCAAGAATTCATCAGAATGGTGACATCATAAGATAAAGGCTGTAATTTTATTAAAAAAGCAGTCATATCAATAAATCTCGTCAAAGAAGTCACAATGCAGCAATTAGAGAAACATTGTGACTTACCTAGTCACCTACCTACAGGGTTTTCTACCCGGGATTTAGGGATTCTTAACCCGAGTACGATCTGTGTTCAATATCCGGGTACCCGGGTAGTTTTGTATTTCAATAACGCGAATATTTCTATATCCCTTTAGAATGCGACATTTTTTCATTCTTAAACGGCAATCGTAAATATTCGTACAAGGCAATCGAAATCTGAGTTCTGGCAACACTGGTTTTGTTTTTTCGTGGCATTGACTGTGAACCGCCGGTGGTGATTGAAATAAAGTGTTTGTTCAGTTATTTACGTTATGATTGTGAGAATCTGACTGAATTATTGTGAGATTTGGTAATTACGAGTACGAGATGGTTTTATGTTTTATTGCTTTATACTTTGTGATGGAATTGGTTAAACTAACTTTGGTTGCATTAAAATAATTCAAATTTTCATACATATTTAAAAAATCCAGTAAATACCCGGGTTCTTGGGTATACCCAGGTATTTAAAAAAAAGACACCCGATACCCGAGTTTCTAAAAAAAGTCGAGTATCGGAAAATCCTACTACCTACTATAAATGATGAAATGTGATTTTGAGTGTTTTAAACATCTAATCTTACTAGCTCCACGTAAGCTGTGCGTGTGTGAGTGTGTAAATGAGTAATTTTTAATTTTAAACAAGATAATAAAACCATATAACTTGAATAATAATTAATATAACGAGAGCTGGGTTCATACAAACACACACACGAAAAGTTCCGTACCATCGTACAAGAAAAATGTAAAAAACACGTCACTTGTAATCGGGGCTCCTTTAATCATCAAAGTTGCGTGTAGTTATATGTTGCGGTCAGTAGCGGCAACAAAAATACACTGTTTATGAAAATGTCAACTCTACCTATAGACGGACGACGGACATACGGACAGCGGAGACTTAGAAATAGTGTCCCGTTTGACACCCTCCGGATACGGAACCCTAAAAAGGTATGTTCTATATAGACAGTTACGTTTTGGTTAGCACTACTTTGTGCCAAACGGATAAACCATCTACCACAAGCTTGAACATGACGTAGCATATTTCGTATTCAAATCCCGACCTACCTCAACGCAAAGCGCTTCGTATTTTTACATGTCTTATCATATCTTGTTCAGCGAGACCATGACTAGGGTATAGCACTTTTCCTCACACATTTGCGTAGCTCTACAGCCACAAAGTCTGCAGTTTAGAAAGATTCTTTTGTTCTCAAAGTCTGGCTAAGATTCGACGCAAAAACTGTGGCCCCTCAATTGCACATTTGGCCTTGTAATATTGCTATCCACGTTTTTTGTGTGTCTGCGATCATTTCGGGTACTCAGTGCTGACTAATTTAGTCCCTAGCATTATAAGAAAATCACAATCGATATAATACACACACAAAGACAACCAGACGCTAGATGTCTAGCGGACGCATACATAATGAATTTGATATACATAACAGAGAGAAATAAATATGAGCTAAAGCCAAGCTAAAGCTCTGTCATCAAGAAATGAGAATATATAGGACCCAATATAGACCCCTGAGGGACCACTAGTCTGGCCGCTGAGATAATGCGATCCTGAGAGCTCAAATCCCATAATATTTTGACATCTGCAATGAACAATATTGCTTATTATGTACGCATTAAGGAAATGTCATAATCGCATTCTAAAAACGGCCGAATTGTAGACGTTATAACTTCATCTTTTTCTGATGACCACACTACTGAAGTAGTTTAAAATGTTTTCAACGATATAGCATGAAATTCAAATTAAAATTTTAATCCAATCCGGATTTTTGTTTAATATTAGACAAAATCGGAAGGAATGTACCATGATGACTTAAAATAGATAGATGCATTGTATCAGTGTATGGGTGACTGTAAATCAGACAGCCTCGACCAAGGCCAAGGCAAAAAGCAGTCACCGGCAACGCCGCCGCTGCTCTGCCATAGTGACGTCATCCCAACATTTTTAGACTAATCAAACATTCAACAATGAATGATGCGCCATTTCGCGTGGATACCGAAACTCTTTATAACTTCGTTGTTGTAGTGCTGAATAAATTTAGTTTTCAAGCAAGTTTGAAAACTAACAATGAAAAAGCGGGTTGGCTGGTTTTTTAATTATATAATGTTACGATTCAGATTAGTATGATGTGTATATTATGAGTAGATATTTTGATATGACATATCATATCAAAATATCTATGTTACATGGCACGGAAAGTTGTAGGAGTGATATTTATGCCAAAAGTAAGCACATTTAATCAATATTGATGATTTCTTGTACATATTGTGTTCAGCAGCTGTTTTGGTAAGCAACAGATATTTGTGAAAATGTCTGATCATATTAGTCGATGTCTGCAACTGTGCACTAACAACATATGAATAATATGAGTATTATCCAGCATTATCACTTATTCCGTATTTCCGAAATCAATAGCAATACTTTTCAAATTACCAAATCGACCAAACTGAACACGGTTATTATACGCGAGCTGCGATGTGATGAACACGGTTGTTCTACGCGAGCTGCGATGTGATGAACACGGTTGTTCTACGCGAGCTGCGATGTGATGAACACGGCTGTTCTACGCGAGCTGCGATGTGATGAACACGGCTGTTCTACGCGAGCTGCGATGTGATGAACACGGTTGTTCTACGCGAGCTGCGATGTGATGAACACGGCTGTTCTACGCGAGCTGCGATGTGATGAACACGGTTGTTCTACGCGAGCTGCGATGTGATGTTGTTCTACGCGAGCTGCGATGTGATTCGTCTATCTGGTAATTGCCATTGATGTCGGAGCTACAGAATAAGGCCCTGGTACCATTGATGTCTGACGTGGTGTCTAGGCAACGATAGTCTATGAAATAGTCATGAAGATATCAAACCTATCAATCATCTACATCGAACGAGGTATGAAACTGTAATAGATACATTCTAAAAATTATAATTTGTGCCTATTCATCAAGCTATTGACTAAAAGTGGCGAAACTGTCCCTCTGCCAACCCGTGTGGTAAAAGGCGTGAAGATAGGTATGGGTGATCGTTCTATATAAAGCCGTAATAGCTATCTTCATTTATCTGTTTTTCTACAAAACCTGAGAAAAATATCCCTTGTTCATGTGCCATAAACAAATAACAAGAATACAAAATAGATTATACACGTATTGCGTAGTATTGAGATATTGCTGCCATTACGATGACTCGGCTTCTTGAGTAACACTCATAATTAGCAATTAGTCGTACAAAATTCATCAGAACAGACATAATGATCCTGACCTAGGTTCATGCCCATATATCAGCCTCCCTGGGGGAAGGATGTCGACAAGAATAGGTAGAGAGAGGTGGGACGAGGGTGGATGTTGTAACGGTGGAAGATGGCGGAGGGACTTAGGAAGGGTGCGGGACGGGGGAGGGTAGGTAGGGGGTGGGGGTGCGTCTAGTCTAGACGGAGCGGCCTTGACCGACGAAGGCTGTTTCGGCGCTGGCGAGGTCGGCGCGACCCACAGACCGACTGCGCGACGGCGCAGCCCGCCGACGAGCTCGGTCTATGAACTCGCTCGGGCTGCGACATTGCCACGACTTTGAGGCCGGCTGAATAGTGCCGATAGCGGAGGGTGAACGACCGACAGCCCAATACAGATATTGTTGAGCACTCCATCGCCTGCCGGTGCCTCGTGACGGTTATCTAAACCGAACTAGCAGCCAGGAACACCCGCGCGCGAGTCGGACCTACCCCAACACATCAGCGGATTCAAGGCAGTGGGCCACGGCACGTGATTACCGATTACCATTACTGTAACTGCTCGCACTAGTGATCTGAATGAATAATTAATCCTAGAGAGATGAAATCCTGTAATTAATCTGCCTGTAACCTGATTTTTTGATGTCTTGACTGAAAATATATGGAATGTCCATGTTTCACTTTCCTGAGTAATTATCACAGACTGACCACATGGGGCTTCTATATGATTCGTAGGTTGATATATATTCAGCGAGTTGTTGAAGCTCAACATATTAAAGTACTGTAGTTTGGACATTACGTTTGAGTTACCATTAACTCAAATGAAGTTTAGGCAAGTAACCTGGTGGCCACCTATTTAAACAAACGGAGATACACACACCTAAGTACACAAACGACTCGAGAAGAAACCAACGTGAAGAAAGTGTTTTAAATTTAAATTTTTACGGTCGCTTTTGTAACAATCGCAAAAGTTAAGCATCAAATCATCAATCATGAAAATGCTTCCATCAACGCATACCGCATACAAGACTCAGCCTGGAATAGCCCGGAGCAGCCATTAGGCGGGCAAATTGCCTCACCGTCGAATTTCGGATATGAAGTAAGACAGGCTTGGGTAGACTGTCGGCTTAGGGGGGTGCGGTGTGGGGGGAGCTATGACGCGGGGTGACATTGCGCGGGCGTCGACCGCACGACCTACGTCGGGCCGTGAGCGGAGAGGCGTCGAGTCGGCCCCCACCAAATTTTCGCTATGCTCCTTCCGCTCAATTATTCTGGGCATTGTATTAGTTATTCTGTGCCATTGTTTAGAGTTTCAGGTGTATATAATAAAGATGATTTTGGAATTGGAGTGAGCATGGCTTTTTTCATGTGAATTGGCAGAGACTAGTAAATGTATGTAGGAATGGCAGTTACAGTTGCAGCCATGTTCAGCCATTGGACATGTCATTTCTTGCGGTATCTTGACAAAGAGGTCTTGCTTCGCAGGTACCTAGCTAAGGACGAGGTGGGACGACCGCTTAAAACTGGCTAATTATGTGTACTAGTTGTAGGTGAATATTTAATGATGTGCGAACTATTTCATTTGAAGGTTAAGAAGCCAATGACTTTTGGAATAATACATTGATTTATTTTTTATTTAAAACCTTGTCTTGTAGGTACCTAGTTAAATGTCAGAAGTCTTCGGATTATCTGCTATTAACATATCCATTTGTTTACCAGACAAGCAGAAATCTGAACTGGTTGTTACGGAAAGACGTAGTCAAATTTTAAGGGGACATATATCTAAACACATTCCATCTTTCTGTTCCCTATATAAAATGTATTTAACAGTGGAATTCCTGATTTGATAAAAAAAGTATAATATAGCTAACTTCTTCAGCGTTTTTATACATATATCCCTGAAAACTAATGTATACAGATTAATTAATTAATTGAAAATGAACAAAGACCACGCAGTCACATACCTCAAAGGAAGTTAATAAGCTTAGACACAGCAGAACACAAGTACAAAGGACTTTAGTAAAACCCTTCGCCAACTGAGAAGAACAATAGAATTAATTATCAAACGATTTAACTAAGAATTAATTAGTGCACAATTAAGTGCAGAACTGCTAACTGGCGCTCAATGTCATGCTACTGATTATCGTTAGGGAATTGACAGCGCCTGTATGACATTTAAGTTCCAATTAAAGAGCGTGGATGTTTGTGCATTTGGGATAACAATTTACAGATTTGTTTAGTTTCCTTGGAGCTGAAAACCTCTCTCTCAATAAACTTTGAGGAACTTAGAAAATGTTGAGAAAGCAAAAGTTGTATGCCAACCTTAGAAAGTCCTTTCTCTGTCCCTCTACTGGAAAAATGACAATGTGTTCATTGTGTTCAGTATTATAATTGAATCGTTTTCGAATAGTCGGATAGTCCTTGTCAGATTCAAAACGAACGCATATGTTGCCAAAATTAGTCTAGTTTAGTACCTGATAGAGCCTCACTCGGAGGCAAGATTGTGTTAAATTGAATCATATTCATAATGATGAACATTGATAAAAAAAAATCTTGGAGAAGTCGATATTTTTATTAATGTAAACATCTGTTAACCCCGTATGTCTAACACGTAATAAATTTATATTATCTCCACTTTGTTGCGCGTAAATAGTCTCACTAATCTGTGTCTCAATTATAGTTATAAATGAAAATAATAGAACTACTTGAATGTTCTGATCTTCAGGTTTTTCGTACCACTGTGCGTTAACGCGTTCGCGGCCACACGAAATTCGTATATGTCAATATTCAAGCGCTGATTTTAGATTTTTGAAACGTAATTTTGACATGATTTATGGTATTAACGACTTTTTCAATGTAAAGATTGCCGTATTATCTAATTGAACTGTAACTTACTTGATGTGAAGTATCAATCTCTATCAATTGTAAAAAGTTAGTCATTTGAGATAACAACCAAGTATCCTTTATTCCACTCATTTTCCACACTATATCTTGAAAACGATGCCATAGAATTGTTTACTTTTTAGTACGATTTCCGCTTAGAGCTTTGATCACGATATATGCGCACTCATATTTCGGTAAACAGCTATCCGTTAGGTACATAGTCGTACAAAGAGGCGGGCGGAGCTACGCTCAGTCGCTTACGCACTGGGCCGTAGTACGCAATGCGTAGACGCAGGACAGTTTGCCCCTCCATTCAGCGCACGCGACCGCCCATTCTCTTACCACGTGCCAACCAACAGATTGGTCGGCCCTTCGCAACAAAAGGGAAGTCTGAACCGTTGCCAAATGCCTACAGTAATGCGATTGGTTGCAGCTTGCAAGTTATGTGCATGTTATGTGATATGGGATTGTGGATAAGTTTATTAATTTAGCCTGGCCGCACATGAACCACTAAACGTCGCCACAAAACGCAGTCACTTGTGGCGACCACTGTGATCAGTGGTTGCCACAAGTGGTCGGTGGTCGCTTCATTTTTACACTTTTGCTTGCAGTGTCATAAACGACTTCGCCTAGGTTTAGCGAATGGAGAGAGGGATGGGTTGATCGTACAATTGGCGTGTGTCAGCGTTTTTTGGCGCCATAAGATGCGAGCAGCGACGATTTGTTTTATCGTATAAAATGTATGAAGAGTACAGGATCTAGGCGGGGGGCGGCGTTTCGTGGCCACAACCACGTTTTACTTGTATCCTCGATACTATAGGTTAGGTATATAATTTGTAACTTGGAAGCCGATAAAATGAGGAGATAAATAAAATTCTTAATTAGGTAACTGATAGTTTATTTTGAGGGGTTCAACAGGTGATTCGCAGAAGCTTTTGTTATCAAATTTGTGTTTTTTTTTAGTTAATCATTTCAGTCTTAAATGAGATGACGCTATATAGAAGAGACCTTTGCTCCACAGTCGGTCGATGTGGGCTGTGCCTGATAATGATAATGCTGGCCCCAATTTCCAGAAGAAATTAAGGAAGAACACGAGAGAGCAGACAATGCTTTTAAAAAGGAAGGAAGGAAGAAATATTTATGAAACATACAATTATTGTTGCTGTTTCTATGTCAAAGGTTACCTATCTATCGAAGATCATAGGATCATTGGCTATTAATTTTCTCAATCAGTGCATCAACGAAAGTGATAACAGCGTTTATTCAGTGACGCGACTTTATTTTTGTTAACAACACGTGATGGAGATACTCTTTAATTGTATTGTCATTGCCCAATCAAGCATTTCCTTTCTAAATGTCGGAAATAGATTTAGGTAAAAATTATATGTCCTGCCCTAGTCCTGGATTCCATTGACACAGGACCGGATAGCTGGCACAAAATGGAGGAGGTTTTTACCCAGCAGCATGCTGCTAACGACGAAAATCTAGAGCTTTGATCGTATTCCAAGAGTATTTGGGTAAATTGGTATCTAAACCTAAGTGAATAAAAAGTCACTAAACAGCTTTCGATAAAAGTCCAAGTACTATCCATGAAAGTATGACTAAAACTGGTCGTTGGTCTGAAGCAAAGCTAAATATCTTAATAGTTACAAATCGTTAAAAAAATCATATTCCTAAGTCATGTATCATTAATAAACAAAGAAATGGAAAGTGTGACCAATGTAAAATATATTACAGTTTTTCAATAAGTTAAATTGGAACGTAGATATTCTGATGCAAGACTAGTCGAGGTAGATTACGTACATAACTACCACACAATATTTAAAGAGTACATATGGGTTTATAGTTACGTACGAATAGTTTTATGTTTTAACGTACCTGTTAATAATACTATTCAGATGGAGCAATGCGAGAGTTACACAACACAGCGATAAGAACGAACATAAATACCGCCAAGTCAATCTCACGACATCTTTGCTTCTTTCTGAAAAATTCCAGGCAGCTTCGTTCCTAAATAACAGCCAACATCAATACGCAAAATCAAGGCAGTTGATTTTGAAACATTCCATCTCATCATTTACCAAAAAGGAGAAAAGGAAATATAAGCTTAGGTTTTAGAAGTTTATATTGTGTAGGACCGGGCATGCAATGGCGTCATTGCAGGCAGGCGTGTGCCAGACGCTTTGCGTTTTTTGGCTATAGGGTTGGCAACTTCGGGATATACTATCCATCTTTTTTATCTGGAAGACTTAATTTATATCTTAAATGTAATCCGGTATTTGACAAGGTAGTCCAATAAATGTAGAAAACGTTCGACAATATTAGAATTGTATATTTCCAGTGCAGATGTATTTTATAAACTTAATTTTGTTTTAAAAAGACAGCACTTGACTATGACGTCGCGCTGGTATTTCATAGAACTCGAGAACAAAATTTCCGTTTTGACAGTTCCTCAAAAGGTGTTTCTTCACCATAAATCGAACGGATCAGACACATATTGGATAGCTATGGGTAGATTTGATTTGAACATTCAAATTTTTACGAAGATAAACCTAATTAAAGCCACAACTATTAATCAATTTAGGACAAATGGATCTCTAATTGGATATTCAACGAGGACAACCCTAGAAATAAATTGCAAGCGATAGTGGGAGGGAGGCCGTCCGTGAAAAAGTATGCGTGTGTGCAAATACAACTATAGGGTTTGGCTGTGTGTGTGCCGCCGGTTCATTGTCAAGGCCAACCACCAAATCTCCCACTCGGCCCCCCTCCTCACTCCTGGCACGAACCAACCATCGACGCCCAATTATTCGCGACTGCCAAAACATCGATTTGCTCGATGTAAGTATATTGCCTAAATAGCAAGACTTTACAATACTCCGGTCCTGAGCAACAATATACAACGTGGTACTTTTTAAGTTTATGATCGCCATAATTAAATATCTTTTGCTGGTAGAGGCATTGTCGTTGAAGCAGACATGATATTTTTTTGTTGAAAATCTATAGTTTTTCTTCGATTTTTATTGGCATTAGACATCAAATTCGACTTTAAACTACCTATCAGCATCAGTGAACCATAAGTTTTAGTAAAACTTCTACAAGGAACATTGTCCCAAATCATTATTTAGTTGTTAAGTCTGTTATCAAAGTCTATATGACGTGATCGACTTAAACGTGTTACTAGGTAGGTATTTCATATACTATGTAACTCCACTCGAGGCAGACTCATGTTCAAGGTTTAGACCTTGGGCGGCGTATTTTGTCTAGACCAAATTTTTATAAGCAATACTTGTCAATTCACAGCTGCCCTAATATCAATTCCAATATTTGATTCAATTGTGAAGATAATTTAATTAAATCGAAGAAAATGTGCTATAATTAAGATATAATTAAATAATATATGTTCCGAATTGATCAAGTTTAGATGGTTCTTAAATTAGATAAGTCCAAACAGAATTGAGGCCAGTATATCGCGGAAGTCTAAAACCACAAGACTGTTATCAGTTGCAATTAAACAGTGTCCATGACCATTCGGTCTCACATAACCCTTGATCGATATCGACTAGGTCTAATAATAAGATATGTTAAAAAATAAACATATGCAAAGCTACCGATAACTGAAAAATATGATAAAGATTTCTAAGTGTGTCGATCAATATTCGCGAGAAACAAGACATGACCTAAATTTCCAGCTGACGTTATCGGGATTTTCATAGCTTATTTTTGACCAACTTAGACACAGAAAATAGCAGAGAGGTCTGTTCATTATGTCAGATATTCGTACACCAAGATAAACAAGCCACTGATAAGTTGCAGTCAAGGCCAGCATACACCAATTCTGCTATCTTGTGCATCGTGCAGCAGAAAAAAAGATTAGATAGGCGGCTACCTACTTTGGGCAATGTTTCAAATTTTTACTTTCATTTACTATCAGGAAGAAAGGAACTTTTTATATTTGTTGCAATATGATAAACATTGACCACAATTTATTTATGGGACAAATAATCACGTAATTAAATGAAATGCGGATAAAAAATCAATGAAGTTACCTACGAAGATTTTGGACAAACCCAATTTGTAACGAACACCCTATAAAGAAGCAGGGAAAGTCTTAAAAAACCGAAAATGATTTAAGTCCACTCCTATTATCCACTTTAATGATGATAATGGCGATGATCAATGGAAATGAGGAATCTATAACAGGAAACTAGAATTCAGGTGTTTACGGTAAAACGACATCAATATCATATGGCAGCATATCTGACAAGCGTCATAATAAACCTTGAGATCGAAAGCGTGACAATTAAAAATATGCTGGCGGTATGCGAATCTAAAAAACTTCATTTGCCACGCGGTAAAAATAGATAGAAAAAATGTAAACGCTAGAGCTAGCGGCTTTGCTTGGGCACAGTCATGGCAGTAGGCGGATCGATAGAGCGAATATTGAGGCAGGTCGGGAGAGCGTCGCGCCTACCACATTATGTACATGATTCTTCGTCATCACATCACCCATCGGATTGGGATTTTGGAAGCCCGATGTTTATTTCGTGCATCGTTCCCTAATTTGAATGCAGTCTTTTGTTTTCTTTTATCGGCGGATGAAATTGGAATGAAGCAAAAACGACGGATGAAGCCATATCGAAGATGGCCTTTGCCACAAAATTTTGGACACTTTTAGGAAAAATATGCAATTTAATATGGGTTTGTAAAAGTTATGAAAGATTGTGACAATATTTCAGTTAATTCAGATTACAAAGACTACAAGAAGAAAAAAGTATAAAAAACGTGGCAGAAGCACTCTGTTTTGTGTAATTGTAGTCCAATTGGTGATATTTTGATCATACATTTTAGAAAACGCATAGTGAGAATGCGGATAATTTAGTGACAGATAAATTAGATTCAGTCTAAACAACTGCTTTAGTGTTTCAACGAATGCTTTATACGATTAATGGTGTCAGAAAAAATCACTTATTTCAATATCGACTTGAATAAATATAGTAGAGCCGATGAATTAATGCAGAGTTATTCAAACTGATGTTTGCAATGCAATGCGAACGATTGTACTAAAACTTGATAAGAAATATAACGAGCATGCAAATATATCTTCCGAATTCGGCAGTCGTGTGTTCAGCGCACTCTGCGATATGTTATCCTAGGTCAAGGCGAGACATTTCCCCGAAAAATCCCGCCTACTGCTCGGTTGAAACCCGAAAAATTAGGAAAATGAACACTTACTACGTCGTCCATCCAGTCCATATTGGCTTTATTTGATCTGTAATCGGCCGGGTTAAGTTAGGTGTCTAGGTCTAGACTGGGCTGGTCGCGCGAGCACACTGCGCGTCGCGGCGATCGGTACGTGAGTGCAGTGTCGAGTCGCGTGTTGCACCGAAAATTCGTACCCCCGTGTCCCGCGCGCTCCGCACCCCCGCTCGCGAATTTTCAAAGACGGAATCTGTTCGCGCAAGCAGCGCCATCTAGGGGAGCATCGGGCAGTCCTCCCTTGTTGGTGGCCTTGAACTTGACTGAGCGTCGCGACCCACATTCGCGCCTCGTTCCGCACCGCCCCCCCCAGCCCCGCCCGACCCCGCGGATCGCCGCGCGCATTGTCATGGCCGAGTCGCCTGAATGGAACTAAATGCGGCATAAGGCCCGTTTTCGTAGCCATTTTACCGTAGCACTTTCGCTTTCGTTTTGTTACGTCATCCTAGCTTCGCATGAGGGAATGGAGTGTGCTGTGCTGTACATGTTAGAAGAGGTTGAGGATGCTTGAGATGTATTAGATATGCACTAAATATGATTCTACGACACAAGTGTTGTGTTTTATGTGTGACATAAGCTAAGATAAATATACATTAATTATTGCAGGTAATAAGCTGCGGTATTTAAAAATGTATCAGCAGCGAACGTATTAACACTTTCAAAACTATTACAATTGGATAGAAATTTTCATATTACATGTATTGTCATGCACACGAATTTTGTTTTTAATATGGTATAAGTAGTTATTTATTTTATTATTCAGATTACATACAACAGATAGACTAATAATACATGAAGACTAGCCATCTCAAACACAAAATCGTTTTCCGGAAGAAAGCTAAAATTTCCGCCTAGGACCTTCCTATATCAAGCAAATAGGTATAGAAACATTAGCTTATATCATTTAAAGAGTAGTAATCAAGTAATTTATCTTTTTCGCTTAAATTTAATTGAATTGTTATTTTCCTTTTCTGCCCTCGGGAGCATGTACGGTGCACTGCAACCGTACCAATAGATATAATTGAGGTCACGCGGGTTGTCTGCTTTGCCTATCAACCATTAATTATTACCAGTTCACGTACGGACAGCAAGCACACCGTGTGGCTCATATCAATCCTAATATAATTAATAATAATTATATAACAATAATTGTTCTTAATCAATACAAGACTGTTAGCCATTATCAAATTTATCATTTATTAATCAATATCAAGAGTGCATTGGTATTGAAAGAAATTGTGCCCCTCTATTTAGACCATATATTTATCTATAGTTTACCTGTAATATTTAAGTAATGACGAGGACAAGGACATTGGGAGTCGTCGTTTGAAGAACCGAGAGATTTTAACATCCGCTCTAATTCTGATTAAACTATGGCTCCGGGGCTTTCCTGGTTCAGAGGATCTCGCTCGCTGTGCAGCGCGGTAACGCTGCCAGTGTAATAGATTGTTTGCGTTATGTATTTGTATAATTTTTCCTTTTTAAGGTAACCTTAAAAATACGCGTAAAAAGCGCCGTACACGTGTTAGAAAGTTAATTACAACAGTTGATCGCAATACCATTTGTAGTACCTACGTTACATAAATAAAACATAAACTTTGGCTCAATAAATAAAACCTTATAAAAAATATAAACAAAAGTAATCTGTCCACACTGGGGATCGAACCTCGATCAACCACTTGAAAGTCTGACGATGAACCGTTCGGCTATTCACCTTGCTGATAAGAACGGCGAATAATACAAGTTCTTTCGTTCGGCAATTGAGATTGCATTGTGATTGTGGTGAAGATTGAAATTGTAATTTAGTGATGAAAAAATACAACGAGCGACATCTAGGTTGTTACCAATGAACTATTTTCGATGTACGGTGCTTTGTATGACGATGAATCCTTCTATATTATTACTCTATGCTCTTATGAAGCTTGTGTTTCAATAAATTGCAAAATGTAAAATAATTAGAATAGCATATTCCCAATTTAATTTAATCAGGAAATTATAATAGATAACTGGAATAAAAGTGTTAAATGAGATATTTTTCATTTTATTAGTTTTATTAACAGGCGACGACTATGTGCCATATAATTTTCTCTATGCTATGAATTACGAAGATAGATAGCAACGCCATCTAGTCACTAATCATTTAACCAGTCGCAAGATCGCACACACAGCCACGTTCAGCAATACATAAATCCAAGCGTAAACTGTAAGAAGTGTGAAGCTGCCAGCTCATCGCTTGACAGAACCATCAATCCCCTGATATCGTTTGCGGCCAGGCACTTGCGACAAGCAACTGATGTTAAAAAGTTATTCTATTGACTTCCCCGAACGAGTACCTCGATTATCTGTATTTGCCATCAATACGGATCGCAATCAAATTGACATCTCGAAGGATGGTATACTCTTCAGAGCGCGTTTTTATGATTCCATTCCGTATCCGAAGGGTCAAATCGGCGGCTGCTAAGACGATGACGGACTTCGAGTTTCATACAATATCTCTTTGTTAATTTTTCAAACAGGTGAACCACACACCATCGGAGAAAAAATTATTTTGCCGGCAATAAAAGAAGTTATAACTACTGTGCTCAATAAACCAGCGGCAGATATTATACGAAAAATTCCTTTGCAATAATTCTGTGCAAAAACGAATTGATGAAATGTCTAAAAACATTGAAGAATCATTGTGCAAACATCTGAAGACTAGACAATTTTCAATTCAGTTGGATATGTCCACTTTGCCAACTAATGAAGCATTATTGCTGTCTTACGTGAAGTTTATTAAAGATGAAAAAATATGTCTAGAATTATTATTCGCTATAAATATAGAGACAGACACAAAAGGAGAAACCATACTTAATACTCTGAAAAAAATTTGTGATAAGAAAGGAACTCTCTTGAAGAATATTATATCAGCTGCTACAGATGGCACTCCAGCTATGACAGGATGTCAAAAAGGCTTCATAGCTTATTTAAAAAACAAAATTCCAGATGTGCTCGCTATACATCATTTATCGACCACATTTGGTTGCTACAAATTTAAGTGAACAACTGTTTCAATCACTGCAACATGTCATCAAAGCAGTCAATAAAATTCAAAACAACGTGTTTAATATTTATGCTTCGGAACGCACCGGTTTTCGTTGCGCGGATCGACCGCGAGTAATCGGGACATCACTAGCGGAAACGGAACCGCAGCTGTCACTCGTATCGAAACGAGATGACGAATTAGGTTACTTTCTTGTCGTGAGAAAAAACATGTCTGCGCATGGCGTCGGGCCTTGACTGTATTTCAGTGTAACAATTGTCTAACACAGGTGTCGGGCCTGGTCGGAGTGTTAATCATAATAATCGTAAAACGGAGTTGAGTAATTCGTGTTGTGAAGGTTGAAGTTGTACGGTCCTCAACTCGTCGTATTCGGACAGCGACTCCTCGTGTCGGCAAGCAACACGCCGGCGACAGCGTCGGGCTGCGAAAAGAGTGAGATTCGGTTCCTCTCCCCCCACTCGTGCACTCCTTATCCCGATTCCTGCCTCGAATTGAGCTCTCGAATTCCTGTCTACGGCGGCAAGGTGAGTACCACTCACGATTCTCTCCCGTGCTGGCAAAACAACACCCCTCATGATTCACCATGACGTTCGGTTGAGGCGTGGGATTAAACATTTTGGTAGCAGGCGCGGTTTCCTAGTGGGAAATCACCGATTCACGGACGGTTGTAGGGTTGTTTTTTGCCACATTGTAGTTGGGAGAAAAGAATATCTCAGATTGGTCGGCAGTTTGTGAGTGAGTCTGTAGTCGGTATACCACAATTAAAGTTCATTTTCGGTTAGTGAAAGTATAATTGCCAATTTAGTTAACAATTATTATAAATTTGTAGTCGGAAACTACTCGGTGTGCATAAGAAACAGTCATTCGGTCGGACTACAGTATTGCAGTCGGGTTCCATAGCATTGCAGTGTTGTTTCGGATTACAGAGCAGGGTCAGGCTATTTAAGGGGTATTAAGCTGATTTTGCTGACCTCAGTAGAAGTGTGGGTCATATCGGAGGGGCCACTTCCAGAAGGTTCCCGGCTACCTACATTAAAAATAGCTTGGATTTCGGAATCCAGTGTGGTTTAGGGTGCTATATTGTTTAGGTTTATAGTCTCGGAGCCCACCACTTATTATTTTTTAATAAATTTTATTTTTTATTGTTTATATAACAAATTTTGGGTGTTATTTTTATTGTGCTTTATGGTGGCATTCTCTAAGGGCCACTAGCTAGAAACGCGGAATAAATCTCGAGGATAGTTATTCTACGAAAAAAAAATAACCTATGATTTTCCCCGACCCGGTGATTTCTCCCATCTCAAACGAAAAAACAGTTCGAATTAACTATTCCACGAAAAAGGCGCGTCGAGTTTTTAACTAGCGAGATTTGAACGAATGATTTGAATGATTATTATTCTATCTCACTCTTACAAAGGATAAAGGATGACTTGTGGTCCCTTTCTTAAAAAATATAAAAGATCATCAGATTTGACGTTTCCATCCAATGTCAAAGGCGTCGTTTCTATTGTTGGCTTTATTTATTTACGAACGAGTTAAACAACATTATCATCTTGATATTGGAAGAATCCCGCAAATAATCAAACTTTCATCATCATCGTACTCCGCCCACATCGACCTATTGCTGGGCATAGGCCTCCTCTTTAGCGCCAATCATCACGGTCCAGTGCCGACCACATCCCGCAAGGTCCTGTCAACGTGATGATATCGTAGGATCGTCGGGCAGGTGGTCTGCCGATAATCGAAAGGCCCTGAATTTACGCTCGCCAAACCTACAACATAGTTATAAGTATCTCTAAGACCCAAGTCCTCACAAAACCAGCAAGAGGCTGGTTTGTGACTTCCGCCCTCTTATCGACATTCTGACCAAAACTTACAGTATACAAAGCATTGGTTCTGCCTTTACTTCTATATGCTGCAGAAACTTGGTGCCACTACAAACCAGTTATCAGAAAACTGGACTCGTTCCACATGAGATACGTGAGTTCTCTTTCAAAAACAGAAGTGTTATGGAGGCACTACTGATGGAAAGCCAGCTGAGATGGAGTGGACTATTAGAGCATATGGATGACTGTAGACTGCCAAAAGCAGTGTCCTATTCAGAACTGACCAACTGGAAAAGGAACCCAGGCGGATAGTACCTGCGCTACAAGGATGTTCTCAAATATCACCTTACCGCATGCAGCATACCACCTGATAAATGCAACATGCTCATGCGTGGCCAAATTGGCATTCTGTTGTACAGTGAAGAATTTGGGAAAAGCAAAGAGTAGAAGCAAAACATCAGAAAAGGAAATATCATCCTCAGTGCACCTACACTTACACCTACAATGATTCGGGGCAACTATTCTGTGTCCAATGCTACAGGACATTTAAGAGCACATTCTGATTCGCCAGCCACGTTAGAGCACACAATAGGTGATATCAGAAGTCGCTGTTCATTGAATACGACGAAAAGGACCTCAGTTTTGTGTGGTAAAAACAAGTTCCCACAGTGACCTGGTGTGGCGCGAGAAGCAATGGATAAGCCTATACATACATGTTTTATCTATGTTATAAAGAAACAATGTATATCAACCATAGTAATAATTTTATGTAAATAAACAATCAATACACACTTCTATAATTTTTTATTTGTACAATTTCACATAGATTGACAATTCATTCATTGCATGCATGTATATATTTATGTTAATATTTTAATTTGTATTCATATATTAAAATATAAACTATATTTGTATGGAAAATATTAAACTGCACACCAAAAATACTGATTTACACAGCAAATATCAGGGCAAAATGCTGCGGTAGCTTAGGTGAAGGGAAAAGGGGGTGAGCAAAGCGAACAACAATAAATACTTAAAACATAAACTTCAGTACACATAATCCTTTTTTGCCGTGCAAATCAGTATTTTGGATGTGCGATTAAATACTAGCCCATTTGTATGGAGCCCTCACGGGTAAATATACACCTCTCTCTATCATTGGCCATATCCGACCATCTTCGACCAGCCACTGTCAGAATTGTGTCTGACCATCTGGCACATAGACTGCGTGTTGCTTTTTTACTGCTTGTCCCGAGGTCCATCCATCCATCTCTGGGTCCATCTATTGTCTGTATATCCAGCTATGTAGTCTACTCATTTCCATTTTATTTGTAATGAGATGGTTAGGGTGTCATTACTTTTGTTTTGTCGTAGATATCTACATACTACTTCATCTTGTCTTTCAGTTTATACCCAGGTAACTTCTTTCCATTCTCCTATGAGTGGTGCTGGAGTTCAACGTTGCCCAGATGCTTTTGTATGATATAAAGTCTAAAAGCTTTTTGTCATAATCATAAACAATTAAGATATGAAATTTGAATTCTAAATATTTATTAATTATCTGCTCCACAACTTGAATGTAATCAAATTGCTTGCAGCTTGCAGCTAGGTTCTGCAGTTGCGTGGAAGTGGTGTGGCTGATCATTTAGACCTGGTATATTGCGAGAGTTGAGACGAAGGTTGAATATGTCTGAGCCTAGACAACTGTTTATCTGCATTGATGTGTGCGATTTGCCTTTTCTGAGATAAGCCGGTGAGATGTTGCAGCGCAAGCAGTGCTGATATTGGTTGGATTGTAGATAGGGGCTGGTTCCGCCGCCTCATCGACACTGACTCTTGTATTCGCAGGGTACGGGAGCGGCACCGAGCTTCTTCGTAAGTTTACACAAGTGTTCTGTCAGGAAGTTACATATGATACGGTCTCATTGCAGAATCGTACGTAGATGGAACATGCTTGTCATTGAGAATGGAATGTGCTGGATACTTCAGTTATGTGAGCAGAAGCCGCAAAACAAAATAAAAAATGCACCAATGACTAAAGATAAATTATCAATAGATAGAATAAAGTAACCTCAAAATCAATCAATCAATCAATTTTTAGGTTTGATGGCTTCTACTGTGGATCACTACAGTAATTCCGCCAATATCACGTATTGAAGATGACACGAAGGGGATCACGTTGTACAGTTATCGGTGAAACTTCCCTTGAGTTGAGATCTCTCTATAACCAGACAAACAACAAATAGGACAGCACAAATTAACATATAATTTAAATGTTAAGTGATTACATATTAAGGGTGTTAGACATAAAAAGAAGACATACATAAATAAAATAATAATTCTACATCTAACTACAGTTTAATCTTGTTAGAGGTTATAAATTTAGAAAGGATGTGAAGAAAGGAAGGGTCCGAAAGAGTCAATAAGAATTTAAGATTGACGGGACGGGGGATCTTACCGGGGAGGATGTCATATAATGAGGTTTGAAGTTTAGTGCATTCAAAAAACAAATGATCGGGAGTACCGTCAGCCAGGCCGCATTCACAAAGAGAGCTATCCCTTATCCTAATTTTAGCGAGATGTACTGGCGTGCAGGAGTGTCCCAGTCGAAGCCGACAGATAGTTGATGTAACAGTCTTACGCATTTCCCTGTACTTGAAAAACCAAGGTTTTTTAGGTATTAACGGTTGAATTTGGCCATAATGCCTACCCTTTAAAGTTCTAGATGCCTGCCATGAAGATTCCCATGATTTTTCCAGACGAGTCTTAGCCGAAGATACTAAGTCTTGGGTATGAATTTTGAAGTGTGATAAGTCACCAGATTCCACAGCTTCCTTTGCACAAGAGTCAACTATTTCATTACCCGAAATACCACTGTGAGCTGGAATCCAAGCCAGTATAATGATGATACCCCGAGAGAGGCATCTGAACAGAGCATGGCGAATCTTTAGTACAAGAGGGGACTTAAGTTTTGATTTAAATGGGTTAGCAGAAATTGCGTAAAGAGAGCTTAAGGAGTCCGAGAAAATTAAAGTGTTATCCAACGAATGGGATTCCGCATACAAGATGGCTTCAAGGATTGCCGTCGCCTCCCCGGAAAAAACGGAGGAACCCGGAGGTAGTTTGAAGTTTAAGATAATTCGGAATTTAGGGATCCACACGGCTGCTCCAACATTCCCGCTAGAGGAAAGCTTGGATGCATCCGTGAATATGGGCAGCCACTCTGACCACTTTTCTGTAATTATTCTATTAAATTGCCTATTGGGTTGACGTGAATCTTTTTGAATGCCAAAATCTAATAAGATTTGAGTTTTAAAAATAAGACAATGATATGGGAACGAAAAGAGGGGAAAAGTTTCATAATGGAATATGGGGTGAAGGATACGGAAAAAGTTGATGAAACTTCGAAGTAAACAAGGAAGATCCCTCAGGGATCTGTAACCTTGAGCCGTAGTGATCTGGAAGAGTCTTTGGAGTTTAGAGAGTAAGGGGTGAGGAGAAACCTGAACAAGCTTAAAGAAAAATCGATCACATAAATACTGATTGCGGAGATGAAGTGGAGGATCGACACATTCAACCTGGAGAGCATTAGTTGGGGATGATTTCATTGTTCCTGAAATTATTCTCAGACACTTAGCTTGAATTCTGGAAATTTTGACGGTAGCAGCTTTATTACAAGGGTCCAAAAGGAAACCGCCATAATCAAAGTGGCTACGGATAATGGCGTTGTAGATTAATTTTTGAGAATAGGGGTGGGTCCCCCACCATACTCCTGATAAGGAGCGAAGAACGTTAATACCCTTCTCACATTTTTGGGCAACATAGGACAGGTGTGGGATCCCAGTCAGTCTGGAGTCGAGGATCACTCCTAGAAACTTGACTTTATTGTCGGTAGGGATAGGATCGTCTTCAATGAGAAGTTCCAAATCCGGAATGGTTCGTTTTTTTGTGAAAATAACTGAGGAACTTTTGGAGGCCGAAAGAGATAATCCGTGAGCATCGAGCCAATCATTTAGATACATCAGCGCCGAGTTTAGGCGAGATTCTGCAACTGAACATGAATCTACAGCTAAATAAAGGGCTAAGTCATCAGCATATTGTAAAATATTGCAGAAGGGGGTGACGCATCTATGGCGATCTTAGATACATGCTGTATAGATATATATGATATAGATATATTAAGTAATATAAATAAGTTTCACCATAAATAATTAGATATAGATATAAGTAGGTTGTATTCCTTAGCAAACAGATAAATAGTATACATACGTAACATCATATAAATAAAGTACCTATTATATATGTCAGCATAATACATACACATTAGTATTATATAAACAAAGTAAATAAGTAAATTTAATCCATCACACAATTGTATAGATCGCGACATGACGGGCGCGTCTTGACTTGATGTGTGATATGGAAACGGGCCGCCGCCGCCCCCCGCGCCCCGGCGCGTTCCTTTCCTATTGTTTAGCTAGGCGTCGCCGGCGCACGGAAGGCAAGGACAGTCGATACATCATCACGACGCGAAGCGCACGCTCGTCGCATTACCGCGTTGCTTTGTTTCGTACTCAGCGCTTGTGCTATAACTCGCTAATACTTTCTCACTATCTTGTGTTTGCCTTGCTTATGTTTGCTTATAAACTGTACCGTGTCCTGGAGTGAAATAAACATAGTGTGCTGGTGCAACTGAGGACTTTACTTTCCGTCGCCTATAAGGATACGAGACATTATTAGGTAAATACACACAAAAATACCTAAACTGGTGACCCCGAATCGAACAAATAATAACGTAGAAGATTACAAAGGACCATGTCCACGACACAGCAAGACGAATCACCGACGAACCAGTCAGACAAGAATGACGAATTGCGCGTTTCCACTGCACCATTACTAGATATCCACCGCATCGGAACGCGTGTACCGCCGTTTTGGCCAGAGCGACCTGCACTATGGTTCGCACAATTGGAAGCACAATTTATCGTATCTGGCATAAAAGCGGATGACACAAAATTTTATTACGTCATCAGTCAACTGGAACATCAATATGCGGCGGAAATCGAAGACATTATCATCAATCCACCTCAACAGAACAAATACGAGAAATTGAAGACAGAACTGACCAAGAGACTTTCTGCGTCAAAAGACAAGAACATCAAGCAGTTACTTATGCACGAGGAAATAGGAGACAGGAAGCCATCGCAATTTTTAAGACACTTGCAGCATCTGGCAGGTATGGAAATACCAGAAGACTTCTTAAAAACCATTTGGACCAGTCGGCTCCCTAATAACATCCAGACCGCTGTAGCATCGCAACCAACGATGACACTGGAAGCATTGGCAGATTTGGCAGACAGAGTGCATGACATCGCACCCTATAGTCCACAAGTAGCAAGCACTTCAAGCACAACTCCCGTGTCGCCGCTTGACGAACTAACTAAACAAGTGTCAGCGCTTACACAAAAAGTGGACATTCTTTCGACGAAGTACAACCAAGACAACCGTAGAGGCCGATCTGGATCGAGATCACAACAACGCGGAAGATCACCATCGACGCGATCGGAATCTAGCTATCGCACTTACCCGGTGTGCTATTACCATAAAAGATTTGGGAGCCGGGCGAACAGATGCATGAAACCATGTGATTACGCCTCGGGAAACTCCATGGGCGGTCGATAATGGCGACGAACGATTGCCCAATATCATCTGGTCGCCTGTTTGTAACAGACCGGAAAACAAAGACGCAGTTTCTTGTCGACACCGGCAGCGATCTCTGCGTTTTCCCACGGTCTGCCATACGAGATCGCCGTACCAAGACAAACTACGAACTCTCTGCTGCAAACGGGACGATCATTCCCACCTACGGTTACGCGCACTTGCATCTGGACTTGGGACTGCGTCGTGATTATTCTTGGCGATTTATAGTAGCAGACGTCACCAAAGCGATTATCGGCATCGACTTCTTATCTTTTTACAATTTAATTGTTGATTGTCGTAACCAGCGTTTGATTGACAATACCACCTCGATGACGACGTCAGCTTCGCCCACACACCTCACGGACAATATATCTTCAGTGAAGATAGTGATCGGAGATACAAGATATCACGAGATCCTAAAAGAATTCCCAGATATTACACGCCCAGCAGGATTGCAACGTGTTACCAAACATAACACAGTTCACTACATAAGAACCACACCAGGGCCACCCGTATCTTGTGCACCAAGACGCCTGGCTCCTGACAAGCTAAAAATAGCCAAGACAGAATTTAGCAGTATGCTGCAAAACGGAACAGCGCGGACATCTGAGAGCCCTTGGGCATCTCCCTTACACTTGGCACCTAAAAAAGAGAATCAGTGGAGACCCTGTGGTGACTACAGGATGCTTAACGCCAGAACCATACCTGATAGCTACCCAATACGGCATATCCATGACTTTACGCACAGCATAGCCGGCAGCACCGTATTTTCAACGATAGATTTAGTGAAAGCTTACAACCAAATACCGGTAAATGCAGAGGATATCACGAAGACGGCTATAACTACACCGTTCGGCTTGTTCGAATTTCCTTACATGACTTTCGGGCTTAGAAACGCAGGGCAAACATTCCAACGCTTTGTCGACGAAATGACTAGAGACCTCGACTTTTGTTTCGCATATTTGGACGATTTTCTTATTTACTCCCCGGACAAAGAAACTCATGAAGCACACCTCCGCCAACTCTTCGAAAAAATGGACAAGTATGGCATGCTCATAAATACATCCAAATGTGTTTTCGGCCAAACAGAAGTCACATTTCTCGGTTATAGCATTTCAGCAGACGGACTCAAACCACTTAAAACAAAGGTCCAAGCAATTCAAGAGTTTCCCCCTCCCAAAAACATTAAGGAACTGCGAAGATTCCTTGGAATGATGAATTTTTATCGGAGGTTCATCCCTGGCGCGGCTCAAGTTCAAGCCCCACTCAACGCTCTTCTTACAGGCTCGGTAAAAGGTTCACACCCAATTGAGTTAGTCGGTGAAACACTTAAAGCGTTCAAAGAATCAAAAGAAAGTCTATGTCAGGCTGCCCTTCTCGCACACCCTGATTGTCATGCCAAACTGTCCCTAGTAACTGACGCTTCCGATAAAGCCATGGGAGCAGCCCTCCATCAATTGAAAAACGGCAGATGGCAGCCACTGGCATTTTTCTCGCGCAAATTGAGCCCCGCTCAGCAAAAGTATTCACCATATGACAGGGAACTTTTGGCAATATACGAAGCGATAAAATATTTCAGACATATGGTAGAGGCGAGAAGTTTCATAATATACACAGACCACAAACCAATATGTTTTGCATTCCATGGACGAAAAGAAAATTCCTCTCCGAGACAGTACAGACACCTGGATTTCATTTCCCAATTCACCACTGATATAAGACACATATCAGGGAAAGAAAATGTAGTCGCTGATACACTTTCGCGAGTAGAGGAAGTGACGGCACCCATAGAATATGGCACTCTAGCAAAGCTGCAAGCCTCAGACCCAGAGATAAAACAATTATTGGAGGATGGCTCATCGCTTCAACTGGAGAAGTTCAAAGTACCCGACAGCACAGATGAGCTTTATTGCGACGTCAGTACACAGTTCTCAAGGCCTTTTGTAGTAAAGTCCATGCGTCGTAAAGTATTTGAATCACTACATTCACTGAGCCACCCCGGGGCGAACGCCACTACAAAACTGATAGCCGAGCGTTACGTTTGGCCGGGTATGAGAAAGGACTGCCGTGAATGGGCACGCTCATGTCTGGCCTGTCAACGGTCAAAAATATCTCGGCACGTCAACGCACCTGTGGGAACATATTCTTTACCTAGAGGTAGATTTATGCACGTACATATTGACCTCATAGGACCACTACCATTGTCACAAGGCAACCGTTATTGCCTCACAGCCATCGATCGATTTACGCGTTGGCCTGAAGCGATACCTATGCCGGATGCAACAGCAGAGACCGTCGCTAAAGCTTTAATATCAGGATGGATAGCTCGTTTTGGCTGTCCTGTGGAGATTGTGACAGATCGAGGCCGTCAATTTGAGTCCAACCTCTTTCAGTACCTCTCCAAGATGGCAGGTTTTCAACACAAAAAGACAACAGCATACCACCCAGCCTGCAATGGGTTAATAGAACGATTTCATCGTCACCTTAAAGCAGCGATAGTATGCCACGCTAACAGCAACTGGACTGAAACGCTACCGCTGGTCCTCCTGGGTGTAAGAAGCGCATTCAAAGAAGATCTCCAGGCATCCACGGCAGAACTTGTCTACGGCGAGCCTTTGCGTCTCCCAGGTGACTTTTTCATGGCACCTCAGAAAAATGAAAACACGGATATCACCGATTTCACAACTCGATTGCGACGTTTTGCGGACAATATCCGACCAATACCAGCTTCGCGACATGGATCCAGTAAAATATTTATCTTTAAGGACTTAGCCACGTCAAACCAAGTATTCTTAAGAGATGACGCACTACGTGGTGCCTTACAGCCTGCATACACAGGCCCCTACCAAGTCATAGAAAGGGGAGATAAATATTTCAAAATCATGTTAAGAGGACGGCCAAACACTGTGTCGATTGATCGCTTGAAACCCGCTTACCTGTTAGACGAGGAAACCCCAAGGCAACCAGACGAAATACAACCTCCACCAACTAGTAATCAGAGCGACATTAGAAGAATAACACGTTCTGGTCGGCGGGTGCATTTCCCAAATTACTATCGCCCGTAGCAACGGTCTCGGCGGGGGAGTGATATGGCGATCTTAGATACATGCTGTATAGATATATATGATATAGATATATTAAGTAATATAAATAAGTTTCACCATAAATAATTAGATATAGATATAAGTAGGTTGTATTCCTTAGCAAACAGATAAATAGTATACATACGTAACATCATATAAATAAAGTACCTATTATATATGTCAGCATAATACATACACATTAGTATTATATAAACAAAGTAAATAAGTAAATTTAATCCATCACACAATTGTATAGATCGCGACATGACGGGCGCGTCTTGACTTGATGTGTGATATGGAAACGGGCCGCCGCCGCCCCCCGCGCCCCGGCGCGTTCCTTTCCTATTGTTTAGCTAGGCGTCGCCGGCGCACGGAAGGCAAGGACAGTCGATACATCATCACGACGCGAAGCGCACGCTCGTCGCATTACCGCGTTGCTTTGTTTCGTACTCAGCGCTTGTGCTATAACTCGCTAATACTTTCTCACTATCTTGTGTTTGCCTTGCTTATGTTTGCTTATAAACTGTACCGTGTCCTGGAGTGAAATAAACATAGTGTGCTGGTGCAACTGAGGACTTTACTTTCCGTCGCCTATAAGGATACGAGACATTATTAGGTAAATACACACAAAAATACCTAAACATCTTTCAAGATCGTACGTGTATAAATTGTATAGGAGTGGGCTCATGACAGATCCCTGGGGGAGACCTTTCCATACAGTACGGCTTGTAGGTGGACAGTTAGTATTTTTTATGGATATAGATCTTTCCATGAGAAGATTGCATATAAATCGAGTCAACTTCTCAGGAATACTCAGATTTTGCATAGTTTGCCTGAGAACTGAGAGCTGGACGTTATCATATGCAGAAGTTATATCAAGGAATGCTGCCACCAAGTACTGTTTCTTCTTAAATGCCAGGTGGATATCAGTGACAATAATGCTTAGACTATCCATAGTGCTCATACCCTTACGAAAACCAAACTGGGATTTAGCTAGGATGTTATTATGCTCAAGGAACCACTCAAGTCTGGTTTTCAATAGATGTTCCATAATTTTACATAGGACGGATGAAAGGGCAATAGGTCTACGGGACTTAGGGTCAGAGGGATTCTTTCCGGGTTTGAGGATTGGGATTATAATTTGTTTGCTCCATGTAGTTGGGGAGGAACCAAAGTCAAAGAAGAAATTTATTAATTCCAAATATTTAAATTTACATTTTAAGTTGGATTTAGTTAAGAAAGAGTAAGGAATCCCATCGACTCCAGGGGAAGAGTCGACAAGGCCTTCCAGTGCGCATTCTAATTCGCGGATAGAGAAAGGGGCGTCCATATTCCCACATGCAGAAATAAAGGACGGGGGAGAGGGGAGATCATAAGAATTAGGAGAGAATGGAGGAGAAAGTCTGTCAGCAAAAGCGTCCAGCCAAACTGCCGGATCATTAGAGGTCACATTCTCTATGTTCATAGAGCATCTAAATCTACGAATGTTTCTCCAGACTTCTGAAGGACGCGTGCGAGGAGAGAGACCTTCACAAAAAAAGTTCCAACCTGCTCTTTTTTTCCGATGGATTGTTCTTTTCGCTCGAGCAGCGGCGTGCTTATATTTAATGAAGTTATCCATCGACATGTCAGAAATGTATAGTGTTTCAGCATCGTTTCTCTCCCCGATCACCAACGTACATTCGGAATCCCACCAAGGAGGTGAGACTCTATGATTCCTTGGCTTCTTAATAGGAATGTGTGAATTGGCAGATGACAAGATGGCATCAACAAAGTTATCATATATTGACAGGAAGTTATTAGAAGTGCATAGGGGAATTGAATCCATTTTAACATCTAGTGAGGAAGAGAAGTCATCCCAGACCTCAAAATCAACGAATGTTTGTATCAGTTGTTGCCACTGTTCATAATAAAAGTAAAAAATGGGGAATTTTGTTCATTTTACCTCAAGTTTTATCGAAATATTGGGTAAAATGGTAACATTTATAGGAAATCCCTCGAATAACTCACATAAACCGCCATTTTCCCCAGAATTTCTTTGACAGCAGTATCCCATGATTTAATCTACGGATTTCGTGCTAAATCGTGGAGTAATGTTGGTGCTGGACAATTTGAAGAAATCCGGAGAATTTCTCCTCGAGTTAGCGTAATCGTGGGATTAATAGTTTATAGCTAGTGGCCCTAATTGATTTAGAGTGTATATTTATAAGGTGTATGTCCACAGGGCGACCATATTAAATATTGTTTAGGATTTAATTGTTGTAGTGGTTGCCTTGGTTTTGACAACTTAGTTTTAATTTCTGTGCCCAGCGCTGACGGGCAAGTGCTGGTATCTGGCTATACTTAATTCGGTAGTGAAGTATAGGACCAGAAACAATTGAATCGGTAACCATGGCACCTTCGCCCTTGACGGTACTGCGGTATGGTGTCCGTGAGGAGATGAGATGGCTCGCCCATACTCACAAGTATGTGGAGCGACCTGACATGGACGATGTCCTGCTCAAGCGTGTGAAGGACGCAATGACACGCGTCGGGAAGGTGTGTCGGCTGGCTGCGGAGGCTGAAGCCCTCGGGCTTACGGATGAAGCCTCGGTGGCTGCAGTGAAGCAGCTCTGCGCGGATGCTGACCAGGCAATGGAATGCTTGGGCGACATCGAGCGTCGCGCGGAAAAAATTAAGCGGTCGCGACGGAATGACCGCGGGGAGGGTAACGGAGACCCACCCCCTAAGGGTGTTGTTGGACGGCTGCCACACCTGGAGATTCCGGCCTTCGGTGGGGCAACTGATGAGTGGCCGGCATTCATCAATTTATTCGATAGTTTGGTCCACGGTCGGGACGACCTGGACAACGCCTACAAGTTGGCCCAACTGTTGATGGCACTGCGGGGTGAACCGAAGGAGTTGGTCGGTCACCTAACGGTCACGGCGGGCAATTATGAGATAGCCCGGTCCATATTGTTTGACCGCTACCAACACAAACGGCGGTTGGTTGATGCGCAGCTGGGGAAGCTGTTTAGCATCCCAAGAGTAACCCGGGATGTTGACATCCGGGTACAGGTGCTCAACCCTGTGCTGGTGGCCACTAAGGCCCTTCAGAACCTTGGTCTGCCGGTAGACCAATGGTCATATATCGTATTGTATATGGTTTTGTCACGGTTGCCTGCAGCTGTTCAAAGTCGGTTTGAACAGCTGCATGGGGGCAGTAGCTCGGAGCTGCCCACGCTCGTCCAATTAACGGATTTTTTGGAGGGTGAATGCAGGCGATGCGACACATTGGATACGGAGGCCAGTGTGCAGCGCCAACCCGCGCGGATGCGGGAGGGGCCGCGCCCCCCGCCCCCACGGGGGGGTGGGCGGTCAAAACAATTTGGCGTTTTGAATGCCGCGCCGTCGGGTGACGGCTGTGTGCACTGCGACAGTGCCGGTCATGAAGTGACCAGTTGCGCCAACTTTAAGGCGCTCGGGGTAGCTGCCCGCAGGAAGGTAGTCTTCCGCCACCGATTGTGTTTCGGTTGTTTGGGGCCGCACCCGCTGAGCGAGTGCTCACGCGCGTTCCCCTGTGAGTGCTGTGGTGGCAAGCACCACATCGTGTTGTGCCTGAACCGGTCAGGCCCTTCAGACGGTCACCAGGGCCGGACTCAGGTTGGTCGGCCACAGGGCCCAACCAGGGCCGGACCCAGTCCCCCTCCGGGCAACGGGAGTCACCAACGGGGTGACTGGGGTACCCGCGGACGGGACCCCCCCCGAGGGGAAGGGGGCAGCGCGGGGGGTAACAGGCGGGATAGCTGGGGTTCGGTCGCCGCTGTCCAGGGTCAGCGAGGACTTCGGGCCGCTGGCTCACCGCGTGTTACGGGCGGGTGTCAGATGGCACCTATGACTGGCGCGAAGGCTGGGAGCCCACCACCTTCTGCGCCACCCTGCCCGTCGCTCTGGGAGGCGAACAGGGAGGCGAACAGTCGGATGTCGCCCCCATTCCTAGAGCGCCCCAGGTTGGATCCGCTCTCCCCCCTCCATCCACGGTGGCCACCGGGCACACCGTACACCGTCCGGTATGGTCGGATACCGGGACAGCGAGGGGCCTATTATGCGGGTTGGGACCCCCTGATGTACATACGGTCTGATATGCCACCGGCATATCAGCAGCCGAGTTACTCCACGGCCGACGGGGGTCCCAGCGGGTTCGGATCCCGCGGAGGTTCCCGCTAGGGACACGCCGCCCACTTACAGGGTGTCGCCACTCCACAGACGGTCATGCTCCCCACCGCCTCGGTGATAGCGTGGAGTTCGGACGGCAAATCATGTGTGGCACGAGCACTATTGGACTCGGGGGCCCAGGGGTGCTTAGTCTCGTGCAACCTTGTAAGACGGTTGGGCATTTCGGTAAGGGAGTATCCACATTCCATTCGGGGAATTGGGAACACGGAAGTCGGTTCCGTTAAGGGAGTATGTCGGATTACTCTCTCGTCACGGGTGGATTCGTCGGTGACTCTGACGGTCACGGCATTAGTCATGCCTAATGTGATGGGCTCACACCCTCACGTACGGTTGTCGCCCTCGGTGCGACAGTTGGTCGCTGGGTTGTCACTGGCTGACCCGGAGTTCGATATTCCGGGCCCAGTAGACATTTTATTGGGTGTCGATGCCTTAGGATACCTGTTAGTGCCAGGTGTCTACGTGTTGCAGGCGACTGGTCTGGTTTCGGTCAACACCAGACTGGGCCATGCGGTAATGGGTCCGGTCATGCCGGCTGCCCCACGCCTAGCGACTCGTAGTCCCTTATTCGGTTCTGTACTCTCGGAGGTGATACAGAAGTTTTGGGAGGTGGAGGAACCACCTACGGTCCGCCGGTTGGACCCGGTTGA
This sequence comes from Argyresthia goedartella, assembly GCA_949825045.1. Taxonomy (NCBI): domain Eukaryota; kingdom Metazoa; phylum Arthropoda; class Insecta; order Lepidoptera; family Argyresthiidae; genus Argyresthia; species Argyresthia goedartella. The sequence continues at coordinate 27,937,400 of OX463824.1, forward strand.
AGAAGAGTGTGAACAGTTTTATCGGAACAATACTGGTCGCCTTCGGTCAGGTCGATTTCTCACACGTCTTCCATTCCGGAGTGATCGCCCACCGCTGGGCAGTTCACACCATGCAGCCGAGACGCGACTTCTGTCGATGGAACGACGCATGAAGCGTGACGGGATTTTCCGGCAGAAGTACGTCGACTTCATGCGGGAATACGAGTCGCTCGGCCACATGTCGGTTTCGGATATCGACTGGAAGCGTGAAGACCACTGCTTCCTGCCCCATCACGCGGTCTTGAGGACCCCGGAGGGCAAAATACGGGTAGTGTTCGATGGATCGGCATCAACATCTAACGGCATGAACCTGAACCAGTGTTTGCATTCAGGGCCGAAGTTGAACCATGACATCGCGGATGTTATCACACGGTTCCGTCGACACAATGTTGTGTTTGTAGCTGACATCCGGATGATGTTTAGACAGACGGTCATTCACCCTGACGATAGACGGTATCAGCTGATACTGTGGCGAAAGAGCCCAGATCAGCCCATCAGGGTGTACGAGCTGAACACCAACACGTACGGGCTACGGTCTAGTCCTTATTTGGCGATTCGCACTCTGCGGGAGTTAGAGGATCGAGAACGGTTAAATTTGCCTAGAGGAGCAGCGATCCTGGAGCAGGATCTCTACGTGGACGATATCTGTACCGGTGCAGATTCCGTAGAGGAGGCGCTCGCTCGACGGGACGAGCTAGTTGAGCTCTTACGGGGTGGAGGTTACGAGCTCCGGAAATGGATGTCGAACTCTCCAGAGTTACTGTCTGGTCTTCCGGATGACTACCAGCAGGATCCCCACATTTTTGAAAATTTGGAAAATCCAAATATGTTGTCGGTATTAGGCGTCCAGTACCAGCCGGTATCAGACATGTTTTCGTATCGGGTCGAGTTGGACTCCCCGAAGGTCTGGACGAAACGGAACGTCCTTTCAACGGTGGCTAGGACATTTGATCCAAACGGGTGGATCACCCCGGTAACATTTCAGCTCAAGTGTTTTATGCAGCAATTGTGGTCTGCTGAGCTGAACTGGGACGACCCGATCGGCGGGTCATTGAGCTCAGAGTGGGACTCGTTCTTTTCGACCCTCCCTGGCATCAATCAGATTTCACTGCCACGGAGGTTTGTCCCCACCAAACGATACACCGCCACCCTGCATGGGTTTTGCGATGCCTCGGAGAAGGGCTACGGAGCTGCGGTGTATCTGCGTACGGTCGACTCCTCGGGGGAGGTTGATGTGCGGTTGGTCATGGCCAAGAGCAAGGTTGCGCCGTTGCGCACTCGCCTGACCATTCCCAAGTTAGAGCTTTCGGGAGCGGCTCTCCTGACTCGTCTGCTCAACCACACGATGACGGTTCTTCGTGGGTCAATAGCGTTAGAAGATACGGTCTACGCTTGGACGGACAGCCAGATCGTGTTATGCTGGCTGAAGGCTTCAGTTCACAAGCTGGAGATTTTTGTGGCGAATCGGGTTTAGCAGATTTTGAATTCGGAGGTTCCCTTAATCTGGAGACATGTTCCAGGGGAAATGAACCCAGCAGACTGTGCGTCTCGTGGGTGTCACGCTCCGGAGTTGGTTGGACATCCCTTGTGGTGGGGTCCAAAATGGTTGACTCAAGCCGAATCGGATTGGCCAATGAGTCCACGCGTTGCCTCGGCGAACGGCGCCTTGACAGTCGGTGTCTGTACGACGCAACCAGAGCCGGAAGAGGAGTTCAGCCTGCTGGAACGGTACAGCTCGCTCGACAAGCTGGTCAATGTGACCGCCTGGATCTTCCGATTTGCGCGGAATTGTCGCAATTCTGAGGCGCAACGGGTGCGGACACAGGTCCTGACACCACGGGAGCGGAACCATGCGTTGTTCGCATTGGTACGGAACGTGCAGACGGTGCACTTTAAGTCCGAACTGGACATTCTGAGACGCGGACGCGTCCAACTGAAGGGAGCTGTGGCTCGGCTCAACCCGTTTATTGACCCTCAAGGATTGCTGAGGGTAGGAGGTCGGCTGCGGAATGCCAACCTGCCTTATGCGGCTCGCCACCCGTTGTTACTCCCTAGGAAAGGGAAGTTGGTCGAACTGTTGATACAGGATCGACACATTCGGAATGGGCATGTCGGATGCCACGCCTTGATGGCGTTTCTCCAGCGCGAGTTCTGGATTCTATCGGGAAGACGCTTAGTGCGTAGCGTCGTATTTCGGTGCCTGCCTTGTTATCGGGCCAAGGCGGCTACGATGCAGCCCCAGATGGGCGATTTGCCCTCGGATAGGGTTAACGAAATCCGGCCCTTTGCGGGTGTCGGAACGGATTTCGCGGGACCATTCATGGTCAAGTCTTCACAGCTACGGAACGCCAGATTATTGAAGGCATACCTGTGCGTCTTCGTGTGCTTGGCCACGAAGGCAGTCCACTTGGAGGTGGTCAGTGACCTCACTACGGAGGCATTTATCGCATGTCTGGATCGGTTCGTCTCACGAAGAGGCCTCCCGTCATTAATCCGTTCGGACAACGGCACAAATTTTGTCGGAGCCAGGCGATATCTGCAGGAGGTCACTCAATTCCTGAACGGTAACCAGGACGCCATCGGTACGGCTTGCTCCCGACGAGGGATTGAATGGGTTTTCAGTCCGCCGGGATGTCCTCATTGGGGAGGAATTTTTGAGGCTGCGGTTAAATCGGCTAAGTCGCACCTGACGAGGATCATCGGTGAGACCTGTCTACGCTTTGAAGAGCTTGCGACGCTGTTCTGTAAAATTGAAATGACACTGAACTCGCGTCCGTTGTGCCCGCTCAGTTCGGATCCAAATGATTTGGAAGCGTTGACGCCGGGTCACTTCCTGATAGGTCAGCCCCTTAACGCCCTGCCAGAATACCCATTCGGTGATGCTAAGTTAAGCCGGTTAACTAGGTGGCAGATGTTGCAGCAGATGGCTCAAGATTTTTGGAAACGGTGGTCCCTTGAGTACTTGCACATCTTGCAGCAGCGCCTTAAGTGGACTGACCGGACGAGCCCCCCTCAAGTCGGTGATTTGGTGCTGATTAAGGATGCGAACCTGCCATCATTGAGATGGAGACGAGGACGGATCGTCAATTTGTACACGGGTCGGGATGGCACGCCTCGATCAGCAGAAGTCAAGGTGGGGGACTCGGTCCTCAAGAGAGCGGTCGCAACACTTTCTCGCCTTCCTATTGATTAGGGACAGGTTCGGGCCTGTCCGGGCGGGTGACTGTTTAATATTTATGCTTCGGAACGCACCGGTTTTCGTTGCGCGGATCGACCGCGAGTAATCGGGACATCACTAGCGGAAACGGAACCGCAGCTGTCACTCGTATCGAAACGAGATGACGAATTAGGTTACTTTCTTGTCGTGAGAAAAACATGTCTGCGCATGGCGTCGGGCCTTGACTGTATTTCAGTGTAACAATTGTCTAACACAGGTGTCGGGGCCTGGTCGGAGTGTTAATCATAATAATCGTAAAACGGAGTTGAGTAATTCGTGTTGTGAAGGTTGAAGTTGTACGGTCCCCAACTCGTCGTATTCGGACAGCGACTCCTCGAGTCGGCAAGCAACACGCCGGCGACAGCGTCGGGCTGCGAAAAGAGTGAGATTCGGTTCCTCTCCCCCCACTCGTGCACTCCTTATCCCGTATTCCTGCCTCGAATTGAGCTCTCGAATTCCTGTCTACGGCGGCAAGGTCAGTACCACTCACGATTCTCTCCCGTGCTGGCAAAACAAAACCCCTCATGATTCCACGCCCGTTCGGTTGAGGCGTGGAATTAAACACAACGCTTTATATAACAGATTATTCAAGCAGCTTTGTGTTGCTAATGACGAAGATTTCAACCGATTGACAGAAGTGCGTTGGCTATCAAAAGGAAATTGTCTGACTCGATTTTACTATCTGTTTGACTCTGACATAGAGTTCTTGGGAAACAAAGACAGAACGCCCCCACCTTGCCCAACGAATAGCAATCCGGACGGCAGCCAACCCGCCCACCACCCGAGGCTATGAGCAAACGCAACCGCAAAAAGAAGAAGCCTTCGGGAGAGCCCGTCGCCTAGTCGCCACTTGAGCCCGCGCAACCTGCCAGCCGCCCCCCTCCGCCAGTCCGCCCCGCTCGCGGGAGCCAGCGGCACAAACGACCCTATCCATGGATCGCCAGGACGCTCCACTCATGGCTGCGCTGTTCGACGCCATCTACCTTATAAGCACAGCCAGATCCATTGCCGCCCCTGCTGCGGGGGCTATCAAGCCTGAAGGCCACCATCTCATCCGAACAGAATGCCTAAAGACTTGAGGATTGATTGATACTTCAAGATGGTAGACCTGACTCACCTCGTGCAGGAGCATGACATGCATGTCGTGCTTCTGTGCGAGACGAAGCTGCACAACGACCGAGAGCTCCGATTGCCCAACTTCCTCGTGTACCGCCGTGACGAGTTATCTCCGAGGAACGTGCCGTACAGAGGCACGGCGGTCCTCGTGAGATGAGACCTCGTCCACGAAGAGTTGGAGCTGCCCGCCTTCAAGACGACGCGGTCCATAGGCGTCTGAAGACGGCCGACACGAAGCTCGAGTCTTCTCATTCCACCCATAGGATATCCGAGCGATGATGGAAGGAGCGACCCCCACACTGGTCACGGGCGATCTCAACGCCAAGCACCACGAGTGGGGGTCCCACATCATCAACTCCGCCGGAAGAGCCCTACAGGAAGATGCTGAGGACTCCAACTATGAAGATCTCAGCCCGGGGGCCCCGACACACTACCCGACGAAGCCCTTGCATCGCCCGGATGTACTAGACTTCGCCCTGGTCAAAAACGTGCAGTTCCCCATCCCTATCAGGGAACTGTACGACATCGACACCCCCCTACCTGCCTATATTGCTGGTCCTTGGGTTGGTGGCGCATCTCACATCGGCACCGCGCCCAAGAACGAAGACGGACTGGCACAAACACCAGCTGGAGTTGAACCAAACATAGCTCCCCGGCGGCGTCACTACCAAGGAAGACGTAGAGGCCGAGGCAGTGGCCCTCACCACTGCCACCTCCAAGGCCCATACCGCAGTCACCTCCACCAAGCCGCCGCCGGTTTTGCGGAAGGAGAGGATTCTACATCTCCGCAAGAAGCTGGTCCTCAAGCGCTTCGGCAAACTTGGCAACACACGCGCTGCCCCGTGATCAAAGCGGAGATTAACCGGCCCGGACAAGAACTGCGCGCGGGCATCGTCGAGCTGAGGGGGCAGTCCTGGGAGCGCACCATTGACCAGGCCTCCCGAGATGACACACTCTTCAACGCCTGAACCGCAGCCTGACCTCAACCCCCAAGCCCGTCTGCCCCATGTTGGATCCCACGAACAGACGCCGCTTCGCTGCATGAGATTGCGCCTCCATCCTGGCAGAGCCCTTCACTGGGCAGTTCCACTTCAACCCTATCGCCGACCAAGAGCACCACGCCGCTGTGGTAGAGCGGGTAGAGCGCTTTCTGGCGGCCCCTGCGCCTCCCCTCGCCGGCGAGTACATCATGTCGCCCCGCGAAGTCCGGAAGGCGGCCCTGAAGCTGAACGTCGCGGGGGCCCTAGTAGACCTGCCAAGGAGAGCCGTCGTCTCGCTGACGCGGCTGTTCAGCGGCATCCTGCTCACCGGTCACTTCCCCGCCCTCTGGAAGGAGAGCAAGGTGATCGTCATCCTCAATCCGGGGAAGGACAGACGATACCCGGGAGGCTACCGCCCGATTACCCTGCTGCCTCATCTCGCCAAGCTGTTCGAGCATCTGCTGCTGCGGAGAATCCTGCCCCACATCCAGCTGAAGGCAGAGCAACATGGCTTCCGCGAAAGCCACAGTACGACGCTCCAGCTGGCGAGAGTCCTGCACCACCTGGTACACCGTCGGGGTCTTACTCGATATCGAGAAGGCCTTTGACCGCGTGTAGCACGAGGAACTCCTGTTCAAGATCCTGGATGCAGGTGTGCCGCCAATGATCGGGCGAATCGTGGCCTCCTTTCTGGAGGACCGGCGGTTCTTCGTCTCGGTCGCGAGTGCTCACTCCCAGAGGAAGGTCATCAGCGCAGGAGTCCCGCAAGGCAGCTGCCTTTCGCTGGTGCTCTACGCGCTCTACACCAATGACATCCCCACACTCGAAGGCCATCTCGAGGAGGGGGTGGAAGACGTTGTACTCGCGCTCTACGCGGAGTATTTCGCATCGTAGCGCCGCATTGAAATCGCCTGCAGGAAGATGCAGCGACTTCTGGACCTGCTGCCGCCCTGGCAGGACAAGTGGCGGACCGCGGTGGACGTCAGGAAGACAACAGCCCTGTTGACTACCCACTCCCGCCGTCCGACACCACTATAGTTGAGGGGCCGGGACATCGAGTGGCAATCGGCAGTGGAATACCTCGGTTGCAACATCGACTGCTCGCTGTGCATGGTCCCGATGGTGCAACATTGCATCAACCGGGCCAAAGCCGCGCGAGCAATGCTCCGGCCTGTCCTGTCGTCCAGCCTGCCTCTACGAGCCAAGCTGCGGTTGTATAAGTCCTGTGTGCTCGCGGCTCACCTTCACGGTTCCAACATGGTACGCCCTGGTCACACAGAAGGCACAGCTGCATCGGTTCCAAAACGTCTCCCTGCAGGTGATCGCGGGAGCTGGGCGGGACGTGCGGAAGTCGACCATCATGAGAGATACCCGGGTGCCCACCGTGGAGAAATTCAATAGCAACTTTTCTGACAGCTCATAAAAAAGAAAATAAAGTAAACGTTTCCCGTCGCTGCGACTTTGTCATTAGATGTAGTTAGCGAGACATAACTGGTCTGTGACGAAACCGAAGAATAAAAACTGTCACTTGTCAACAACAAACAAAACACAAATTTGTTGTTTTGTCCGCGTTATCCTCTGTTTTGTGATTATTACGACCTTTGACCTTAAATTCTTTGGTTACGACGTTTCTACAAAGAATCTGGCTATTCTTTCGGACCTTTCTTCGAATGACTTTGGTTGTCATACCAAAACCCCGTGCGAAAACAGCGGAAATCAAGGGAAAAACACCATCCTTCGTCGTTAAATTCTGAAAAATAGTGGTACTCACGTTTTCCCTATTAATGAATGACGAAGATTACACGAGTTTGGCTATGCGTTAATCCTTATTTCGTTCCAAAAAGCAAGAAAGACTGACGCATATATCTCTGTGACTGTGACGGTAACAAAATTGTTTCGCCTTTATCACCCGTGCGCGCCCGCCCTGATTCCCGAATTCACCATATGTAAGTGTGGGCCTATCTGATAGTCTTTGGTTATTAATTTATCACAAATCCATAAATGAAAGCCATGGCGAATCAACGCCATCTGTCACAGCATTCAGGACGATTTTAATATTTATCTAGCTGTCAGAAAACCCAGTATTCAAATCAAATCAAAATTGTTTATTCATTATATACAAATCATGCACTTACTAGTTATTGAGGCTCTGTACTAAGTCTAAAGACCTGTATCACAGAAACCTCGCCCTCCTCCTTGACACATTAATATAATGATAAACATCCATAGCAAAAATAGAATAACATTCTAACGTGAGATTTGTTACAGTTAAATTAAATTAGATATGAAGCATTAGTTATTATACATTATTTATTTTAAAGTAATTTAATAATATATATTATACTTTATATTTATTTAGTTATTATTGAATTGTAACTCTGTTACGTTTACATATTCTTAAGTGCTTAATAACGGCACTTTGAAAGGTTTTATGCTGTTGTGAAAAGTGTGTGTTTAGTGTTTGTGAGTGAGAAGATGAAGTGTGCTGAGTGAGTGTGGTGTGTAGTGTGTAGTGCGTGTGAGTGAGTGTGTGGGTGATGCATAAAAACCGGGAGAACAGGATTCTTGATAAAAACTTAAGAATATTATAAAACCAAAACCAAAAAACTTGCAGATTTTTCAATTTTGCAATTAATCAGAACAATTATTTATTTTAGGAAATTACTTCCAGCAGTACTTCGCTATCCGAGTAACTTAGTGATTTCAGCCACCCAGATGCAGATCTCTTGCATTCAAGGTGTAGCATGGGATGTTTGTTCAATGTTTTATTTATTTTATTATAAAGCCGTGTGGACTGAACTCCAAACTGTCTACAAGCGAATAGTTTTAAAAGTAGGGACGACAACGCCGTACCTTCTATTCAATAGATGCGACGACTTTAAGTGATTACTCCGTTGAATTCTCTATTGAAAAGTATAGTTTTAAATATGTAGAGTTGTCTGACCGTTAGGAGATTACAAGATGAGTATAATTCAGCGGTAGGGAAACTGTAAGGTTTGTAAAAAAATACCTTTTCACACCTTTCATTCGTAAAAGTAAGTTTTGCTCCACGACGAGAGGGAGCAAATGCTACTTTTCTGTTCAAGCTACTTTTTTAATTAATTCATTGACATGCAGCATTTACGAAATGTGCCAATTGAAAACAGATTAAAAAAATAGAATGTAATTATGAAATTACATTACAATCGACAACGATGACGTAGTCGATTAAAAACGAACATGGTTCAAGTTTTAACTTTAACAACGTTATATCAAAATTTATGAATTTTTCGTAATATTTAAAAAAATGTCATAATAAATTATATGTTTTACTGAAACCAAAACTATCGATGACTGTTATTGTGATATAATGAATATTGATATCCGAAACCATTGTAATATTCGATTCGATTATTTTTACACAATAGTAAAAGTACACAGGAATATTTTATCTGTGGTGACCTTTCCCTAATCCTTCACAATCCGTCATTATATAAAAAAAAATGTTTACGTTGTTCGCTTACTGTAAAAGTGGTAAAAGAATAATTCAAATTTTTTTTTTAGAGCAATTTAAATTTTCCTCATAGTCGGTGTGAAAAGTTGTCTCAGGAGCAAAATTATTTTCGTCATGGGCGTTAACGCTTGAATCCTTCGTTACGCTCAGGTTTCTATCGTATAATCCTTCCCTTCACTCTTGATTCAATGTACCGCCCTCGCCGTAAATACATCATTTTGCTCCCTTGTGACACAAATAATTATTAAAAGTGACCTTTGCACTCTGTCAAGTTCAAGCAACTTTATTTTACACGCTCCTCCCCAGACAGGAATGCAGTAAGTGATAATCGACTGTGCCAGTGCGATGTAGATTGACGTGAGAAGGCCAGGTGATGCAATGTTTCTGAGATTCCTAAAGACCCAGATAAGCTTTAATGCCCTTTGTATAATAGAGTCTATTTGTGGAGACCAGCTCAGACGCTGATCAATCACTACTCCCAGGTATTGAATTTGTTCTACTCTTTCAATATTTTCACATGTACAATGTACACTCAGCTTGGTTTTGACAAGAATGTACCTTGATTTTAAAGTCACATTCTGGTAGACTTGTGGCTTTAAGAGCAAAAGTCACGTATTTAGTCTTAGTACCATTTAAAGAAAGCAAGTTACGTCTCAACCAATGGGCAATAGAACAAAGACCGCGTTAAGCAAGCGATGCCACCTCATGCCATGCTTCACCGTAGAATATTAGAGCTGTGTCGTCGGCATAAGTATAAATACTGCAGTTGGTTAGGGAAAGATCACAGAGGTCATTAATATACATTAAGAACAGTGTTGGTCCGAGCACACTGCCCTGCGGGACGCCATAAGTTATGGAACAGTCATTACTGTAGTGTGGGCCTATTTTTACGCGTTGTTGTCTATCCTGCAAATAGTCCTTTAGTAGGTCATGCGGCTTTCCTCTCACTCCGAAACATTCCAGTTTATCAAGCAGTATGGGAACCACGACTGCGTCAAATGCCTTGGCTAAGTCCAAGAATACGCCAAGGCACTTGGCACGTGTGTCTAGATGTCCCACTATTTCTTCCGTGAGCGCTATTACCGCGTCCTCAGTTGAGGTTCCGCTTCTAAAGCCGAACTGGTAGTTTGATAGTAGTTTTTTTCCTCAAGGTAATTTTTTAGTCTATTATTAATCAGTTTCTCTAATACGTGGGGCGCACTGTAAGTTTCCGGAATGAATATGAAAAAATACTATTAAAGGTAAAAAATTAATTTATTGTTTTTCAAAATAATCTCCCTTGGCGTCTATGCACTTTTTCATTCGATGAAACCAGTTTTGAAAACTTTTGTGCCACTCCTCTGTGGTGACCTCTGAAACGTGTTTTTCATACTCCTCGACAGCCTCTTCTGGTGATGAAAATCGTTGACCGCGTAATTGGTTCTTAATTTTTGGGAACAGAAAAAAGTCACAAGGTGCCAGGTCGGGACTGTATGCAGGATGACTCATGAGTTCTACATTTTTCGCCTTCAAAAAGTCGTTTGTCTGTCTGGCCGTGTGAGAACTAGCATTGTCGTGGTGCAGGATGATACGGCGTTTACGATTATTTTTACGGAGTTCGTCAATAACTTCCGGCAAACAAATGGTCGTGTACCAGTCACTATTCACTGTACGACGATTCTCTAAAGCAACAGTAGCCACGTGTCCAGTTTTATTAAAAAAAGAAGCAATCATCCGCTTAGATGCACTTTTCACGCGCGCCACTTTGGTTGGTTTCGGCTCATCTTGAAAGACCCATACGCTCGATTGCTGCTTTGTTTTGGGATCGTAGCAATAAATCCATGTTTCGTCACCTGTTACTATGTCCCACACCAAATTTGACGCACCTTCGTTGAATCTGGTAAGCATGGCACTGCACCAAGTGACGCGGTCCGTTTTTTGAGCCTCGGTCAAGTTGTGTGGGATCCACCGCGAGCACAGCTTTCTCACACCCAAATGTTTGTGTAGGATTAATTGGATTTGACTCATGCCTATTTCTAAGGATGCGCGAATTTCATGGTAGGTCACATGCCTGTCTGTTTCAATCATACGGCGCACAGCATCGATGTTTTTGTTGGTCACAGCGGTGGACGGCCGACCATCGCGAGATTCGTCACTGAGATTGATACGACCACGCTTGAATTCTGCAAACCAGCTATAAACAGTTGTCTTGCATGGTGCTTCATTGCCAAAAGCTGTTTCAAGCCGAGCGATGCTCTGTTGAGCTGTCAAATTACACTTAAAATCGTAGAAAATCATACTACGAAAATTTTCCCGAGTTAAATCCATGTTGATGCAGACACACAATTTTTTAAATGGCGCCACAAGGTAAAAACAAAAGGCAGTCAGATGAAACAAACTGCATTCTACAGCCAAAGAGTTCTATTTTCAAATGTTGCAATAAATTTTTAAATATTGTTTATGTAAGTGGCCAGTTCCGGAAACTTACAGTGCGCCCTATGTATCTTTGACAAAACCGGAAGGACCGATATAGGCCTGTAATTGTTTAACTCCTCCTTGTCTCCGCCTTTGTGTATCGGATGAATAACGGAGCGCTTGAAAACTCTGGGGAAAACACCCCCAGCAAAACATAGGTTGCAGATATGACAGAGAGGAGGAACAATAACGTGTCTTGCTAGCTTTAGGAATCTGGTTGATATTTCGTCCCAGCCCATTGCACTGTTGTTATTTAGATACAGTATTAATCTCTCAATTTCAGCAGGGTCTGCATCCAGGAGTCCAAACGAGTGAACAGTGGACGGGTGGCTTAATTAAGGAGAGCCGTGACGGCCGCTTGGTCGTCAAACTGCTTTAGTAAGTGTCTCTGTAAATTTTATTTCATAAATGCTTATATCAGCTGAATTTTAAAGTAAAACATTCACCAGCTATAACCAGTGTTAAGACTCACAAACAGTGCATAAAATTATCCCGAAAACTATAGCAGATAGGCAATAAACAGTGATTGCTATTCACAAAACCGTTGAACACTCGTTACGGGCATGGAACAGCTGATTGCGCCGCGTTAACGACTCTCACTGTTGCGCCAGCTACGTAAGGATCAACTTCGCGTGCGGCACCGTGCGGCGAACGACAGCAATAACAGCGGTGAGTCACCCGCACTTCGCTAATCACCAACAGACGAACGTCCATAGAGTACAATATCAACAGAAAGGACAGTAAATTTTGTCTCTGAGAGGTCATCGGCGGTGAAGGCAGCGTTTAGAAATTCTAAATATAAGAATTGTTTGATATAATACAACAATGAATCAGGAAGATAACGTAACCTTTAGGCGATACAGATCTAATTCGTTGAGCGATGAATCAAAATCGTCCTTGTTTGATGATTCAAACAGGAGCTTACCAAACACTTCATTCAATAACAGCCGAATAACGAACGAAGAGCTGGAGAAACTCAGAAATGACCTCTTAAGGGCAGAAAACGAAATTGAGAATTTAAACATAGAAAACGAAAGACTTAAAGCTGATCTACAGAAATCTCACAAATTAATCGAGACATACAAAACCATCAAATTTTCCGACACTGTTATGACACCAATAACAGCAAGACGTAGAAAAAAACCGAAGAATGACACAACTAATTCCTGCACTCAAAACCGGCTACAGTATTTGCACCAAGATGACAGCAAAGATCCACCTTTAAATGATAACAGCACAAAGAACTGTGACAGAGACTCAATCGAAGCACAGCATACTGAAATAGATAATATAGCTACACTAATAGGCACAGACAAAGAAAGCATTCAATCAGAAAACACATCGACTACAAACAACACACATGAACACAGAAAAGACTCGCACGAGAGCATACACGACACAGCAACGACAGAAACATCAAGACGAAGAATCGTAATAATCGGGGACCAACAAGCGAGAGGCATCAGAAACGCTCTCCAAATACTGGTGGGCTCCAACTACCTAGTCACAAGCTTCTGGAAACAAGGTGCAAGACTCAGCGACGTAACTACGACAGAAAAGGCAGCAATCGCAACACTCACCAAGGACGACTACGTAGTGCTGATGGGCGGTATCAATGAAGCTGATCCATTCGAGTTCACGTCGAGCCTAATAGTGTGGCTCCAGTCAAACAAAGGTGTCAACTTAATAGTTTGCGAAATTCCGTATTGTAACAAACTACAAAAACGCAAACTTAATTATGAACTTAGATTTATATGCGGTAAATACGACAATGTATCATTCCTAGACATGAATTACAACCGATTTCTCCCGAGAGGACCACTCTTCACAAGAATATTGAGTAGACTGTTGCTGAGAAAACTTCTCCAACTTGACTACGCCACACAAAGAACTGCATACATTCGCTCAGTCAACACGCATACACATGACAAACAAATGGTAGATAAATATGTACAAACGGATCAAAATCAGAATGACCCTACTCTGAATACAAATAATACAATGGATATTGGCACGAATACTGACATAACTAATAATAATATTGATGATAATTTAATTCATGACAATGATAGAAATGATAATTTAATTAATGCTATTAATAATGTTAATTTAGGAAATAATGACTTGAACAAAATCGACAGTAGCACAAACACGAATGACAATGCAGCAAGCAATAATCTTTTTCGTGTATAACAACATTCATATTCTGCACCAAAACATAAATGGATTAATTAACAAGTCCGATTATCTCACAGTGCAATTAGACCGACTAAAAAATGAAAATAAGGCTATAGACGTTATATGTATCACCGAACATAATATGGTGTCGGCAGACACAGCTCAATTAAAGATACCGAACTTTGTCGTAGCAACACACTTCTGTAGAAATAACAGAAATGGGGGGTCCTGTATATTAATAAGTAAACATCATGAATTTAAGGAAATTAAAGAGATACAGAAATGCAGTATATCAAATATAGTTGAATGTTGTGGTATAGAAATAATAGAACATAAGATTATAATTATATCTATGTACAGGGTACCTACTCAAAATAATAGGAAGGACAATTTGGACAGGTTTTTCGAAATACTAGATAAAATACTTAGACAGACATGTTACAGAAATAAAAAAGTTATAATAGCAGGGGACTTTAACATTGATACGTTAACAAATTCTAATGCTACAAAAACTTTTGAACAACTTCTATTAGCTTATAACCTAAAACTACAAATAAAAGAACCAACTCGTCCAGACAGTGGTACATGCCTTGACAATATTGCCCACAATGTGCAAAGAAGTAATGGTGAGGTAATAGAACTCGCCATGTCAGACCACTCTGCACAAATTCTTAAATGCCCTGTCAAAAAAAGTTGTCTTCTAAAATACTATTTCATCAAAAGACGAGACTACAGTGAAGAGAACATAAGTAAATTCGTGACTTATATTACTCAATTGAGTTTTTCTGAGGTATTTGAATGTAATAATCCGAATGAAGCATTTAACTTATTTCACGATACGTTTGTAATGTTTTATGGCCTTTGCTTCCCTGAGCAAAAGATAAAAAGACATGTAATGGCTAAATCTAAATGGATAACTAAAGGTATCAAACGTTGTTGCAAAAGAAAACGGGAACTTTTATGGACATGTAGACGAAACCCAAGCGATGAAAATAAAAATAAGTTCAAACAATACACACAACGACTGAAGAAAGTTCTAAATCTTACACAAAAGTCGCAAAATGACTACCTTATCAAAACATCATCTAACAAATGTAAAGCAACATGGAGTGTAATTAATAAAGCTAAAAACAATGTACCAAAAAACAACATAAGCATAATTAAATACATTGGAGTACCAATAAAAGAGCCCAATAAAATTGCACAAGCTTTTAATAATCATTTCATTGACCAAGTACAACCAAATACTAACACTACTAAAACAAATAAACTAACACTGACACTACAAATTGATTCTATATTTTTGACTCCCACATCTCCTCTTGACATTTTGAAACATATAAAAAGCCTTAAAAATACCAACAGTACTGGTAACGATGATGTTAATACACAAATTGTCAAAACTGTGAGCATTAATATTGCTCCGATTCTTTCCCACTTGACGAATTTATGCCTGGAACACGGAGTCTTCCCTGATCGCCTTAAGACCTCTATTGTTAAACCACTTTTCAAAAAAGACGATAGGGAAGATATGAACTGCTATAGGCCTATAGCACTTATACCAATATTTTCTAAAATAATTGAGAAAGCCATCTATGATAGGCTATACATTTACTTTGAAAAGCATAACATATTGGTAGAAGAACAAAAAGGCTTTAGGAGACGCAAAAATATTAATATGGCGATATACGAATTTCTAAGCAAAATCATGACGAATATTGATAGTGATAAACCAGTTACGTCTCTATTTATGGATTTAACAAAGGCTTTCGATTATGTTAACCACAATATACTTTTAAATAAACTATACTCATATGGTGTTAGGGGTAACGCGTATGACCTCATCAAATCTTATTTAAGTAATAGAAAACAACTGACACAAATTACACAAATCTGCAATATATCAAAAACTGAATCGACATTTTCTTCTGACACTAGGGACATAAAATGTGGAGTACCACAAGGAAGTGTATTGGGTCCATTGTTGTTCCTTATTTACATTAATGACATTCCAAAATGTATAAATCATCCCATGGTACTTTTCGCTGATGATAGCACAGTTACATTTATTGGACATAATCTTAATACATACGAATGTGACATAAATAATTCTTTAATAAGTTTAATTGACTGGCTGCAGAACAACAATCTTTTAATTAATATAAGTAAAACCAAATTAATGAAATTCAGGAAAGGACATAAAAAACAATTGACATTAAATATTAATTATGAGGGTAATCAAATAGAAGAAACAGAGTCGACTAAATTCCTAGGGCTACACATTGATAACAACATGTCATGGAATACACACATAGACATACTGAGTAATAAATTAAGTCAATTCTCTTATGCTTTATACATGCTGTCTAAACAGGTGAATAAGGACGCTGTGCTAACGGCATATCATGGGTTTGTCGAGTCATCCTTAAGATATGGCATAATGTTTTGGGGACATGCCACTAAAATAGATGTAATTTTTAAGGCACAGAAGAAATGTATACGATCTTTATGCAATATTAATAGTACAGAATCTTGCAAGAGCCATTTTATTAGTCTTAAAATATTAACAGTTCCTTCACTCTATATATTTGAAACTGCAGTGTTTGTCAAGTCTAATCTTCATCTATTTAATTTCATGAAGAGTAAACGAAATAAAAACAAGCTGTGCGCTTACCCACGTAAATCTGCTTATTATGATAAAAGTATATTTGGCATGTCCACCCGAATATACAATAAACTACCGGAGGCATTAAGAGTTATGAATAATATAAGCGTTTTTAAATATAATTTCAAGAAATTGCTAACATCTAAAGCATATTACTCAATCAATGAATATTTCTTAGACATTGTTTAAAATCTACCACTTATACCGCTGACTACCTACTTGTACATAATTACACTTTTATTGACACTGTTTATTGACCTCATAAAGGCGATCTTAGGATTGCCTTATATAATATTTGTATGCCACTGCGCCAAGCATAGAGATACCACCTAAATATATTGCTAAGACCTTTTTATGTAACCTATGTTTTACAAATAAAGATTTTCTATTTCTATTTCTATTTCTATTTCTAATTGTACTGGGTTTTGGGACTGATTCATACCAACAATTTTTTCCGCAAGGATTTTGCCAACGGTCGAGAAGTGGCGATTTACTGTGTCAAGAGATTTCTCGATATTATTATTAGTAGAGTATAGTATTGACGCAACAGTCAACTTTAAACCAGAGCCTTATGACTTCATTCTGATATCAATCGCATTGAATAATGGAACAATCTGTAGCCTTATCATGTAATGTTGACAATTAGGAATTTCAATAGCTTTTGAATAATTTATCAACACAAGACGATTATTTCACACGAGCTCGTTTTTTTTGCGACTTTGGTTATCAGATATCAGAAAACTGGACTCGTTCCACATGAGATGTCTACGTTCTATCTTACGCATCAAGTGGCAAGATCGTGTGACCAACACCGAGGTGTTACGGCGACCTAATATGACTGGTATGGAAGCACTACTGATGAAAAGCCAGCTGAGATAATAATAATAATAATAATAATAATCGTTTATTTACAGAAATAAATGTACATTAAACAAGGGATGTATCGCTACTTCCTAAAATAGGGCGAACCCTGTGTTTTAGGATAAGTTGCTGCTACTTCTCACCAGAATAAATGCCTCAGATTTAAATACTACATAGTGTATAAACAATGTGAAATTTAAAATAAAAATATAACTTCTGACATTTAAAAATATAAGATCAGGAAAAACGTAATAGTTCGGTGTGTAGTGTTGGTGATTAATGTTAGTGGGAGTGAATATGGGGAGTGTGGTGAGTGTGTGATTGTAAGTAATGAGGTGTGTAGTGCCTGTGAGAGTTAACGTGACTATTATTTTGATATAAATATAATTGGACTTGTGTTAGACGATCATAAGTTTTTCGCAGTCATCATATGTTTGTGTGCGCAACCATAGACGTATGTTTTTGTTATTATCAAATGTGTTATTAGACCAAAGGTCAATGTGCTTACTCAGATTATTAGAAATATAGGGTCCCAGAAATTTAAAAAATCGCTGCATAAATTTGGTTCATACTGACACTATGTGAAATACTTTATCTCTTCTTCTTTTAGTACATGAGTTGATGTGGGGAATTGATGGAGTGGATATGTATATAGAACGAATATATCATATTTAGGGCAGACTCAAGGCCACTTGAAAATTAACCGTCGATGAGTCTAAATGGTTGCTGTCTTCGGGTAATTGAATTAAAATATCTGGGACACATATTGGACGAACGTTAGAGAGATGACTGTGATATTGAAAGGGAGCGTAGGGCATTGACAGTTCAAAGTAATATGCTGGTTCGCAGATTTGCTCGGTGTTCAGTACAAGTAAAGATAACTCTTTTTAAAGCTTACTGTCACTATTTTTATACCAGCTATCTGTGGGTCAGATATACGCTGAAAGCTCTCAGCGCCCTGGGCGTCCAATATAATATCGGGTTTATGAGGTTGGTGGGGTTGCCATGCCACGCTTTTGCAGTGCATCGGCAATGTTTGTCGAAGCGCCCACGACAGTTTTCACGCTATAATGCGGAAAAGGGCTGCTTCGTTACTAGGTAGAAAGCGTGGCAGCAATAACAAAATCTTAAATGCTCTCTCGGAGAAGTGGGATAGCCCATTCACCCTCCACTGGATAAAAAAATTAATTAGATTTTTAATTGATAATTGGAATTTATTTTGACATTTCATAATTTGACATGTTATTTTATTTTATTTTGGATTTATTAATTTTGTTAACATTGTAATAATGAATATGTAATTTGTTAATATATTTTACTTGTGAATTGATATTTTAATGTACCTACTGTTATTAAGGGCCTTGAAGTCTGAAATAAAGAAAATTGTATTGTATTGAATTGTATGGATGACTGTAGACTGCCAAAAGCCGTGTTCTATTCAGAACTGAGTAACGAAAAACGGAACCCAGGCAGACAGTACCTGCGCTACAAGCATGTGCTCAAACGTCACCTCACCGCATGCACCATACCACCTGATAAATGGGAGCAACTTGCTCAAGCGAGGCGAGAATGGCGTTCTGCTGTACCTACTAAATGTCCTGACGAATTCGAGAAAACGCGACTGGCAGACCTGAAGCGAAACATCAGACAAGGAAATCTCGCCCGAAGCGCACCTACACTTACACCTACAATGATTCGGGGCAACTATACTGTGTCCGATGCAACAGGGCAATTAAGAGCGAATTCGGATTCGCCAGCCACGTTAGAGCACATGAAAGGAGATAGCAGAGGTCTCTGTCGTCGGAGACGACGAGGAGGACATCATCATCATTATGCGATTGGGACACGTAATCAGTAGCATTATAATGTACTCGCTGAAATCTAGGAATTTTCTACCAGGAACCCTCCAAATTGGAAAATCCACCCATCAGAACACGATTATTTTAAACGAGCTGTCTTTTTACTGGTATATTTGTCGATTTGAAGGGTTTCAGATAGAAATTCCCTGACGTCAGGAAACCCCTCCAAATTGACAAATCCACCCATCAGGATACAATTATTTTAGAGGAGCTGTCTTTCTATTGGTCTGTTTGTCAATTTGAAGGGTTTCTGATAGACATTCCCTGATGTCAGGAAACCCTCCAAATTGAGAAATCCACCCATCAGGGCACGATTATTTTTAAACGGGCTGACTTTTGACAGGTTTTATTTTTAAATTTTAAGGGTTTCTGATAGACATTCCCTGATATCAGGAAACCCCGAAAAATCAGAGATGGCGCTTTTACTATAATTTACGAGGGAGCGGCCAAAACAACTCACACACACACACACACACACAAGTGTACAGTACCTAACACCTACACAATATAAATTCATGCGCACAAGACGAGTCGCTCGCATATATAAATGCGTGCTCAGACGCGTAATCCTTGTGTTTTCTGAAATAAACGCTCACACCGCCATCTTTCCTAAATTAAGCGCACCACTATGATACTACTAGAAAGAAAGTACAAAGTCGTCAATCCGATTACATTCTATTGTTTTGAATTAAATTAAATTAAAACTAAAAATCGAATAACGCTTCAAAGTATGACGGTTGAATGTCCTCTCGTATAGTTAATCCATGGTATGAGTATGTTTTTTGTGAATATTTATGTATTTATCACATATTTAAATAGTGTGAATCTTCATATAGTTCACATCGAAATTCATCGCCAAAAAATATATAAAAATCTCCCCCCTCCTATTTTTTTGTAGACTTTTTAATATTGAAATGCGCTATCTGGGTACCAAATTAAAATATACATAGTCAGGTCATAAGTTCTGTCACATGTGCAATATGAAATAATTTAGACATGTTTATGATTTATGTAAACATTTATACAGCAAAATGAACTTAATAAAACATAGATTGTTATGGTAATAAAGTTTATTCAAAATGACCCCCGCGATTTTGAATACAGGCCTTTATTCTGCGCGGCCAGTCGTCTATCGCAGCACGAACGTGGTCCATGTCAATATCGGCGGCTGCCTTAATCAAGGATGCCTTGAGTGACTCCAAATCAGGATGAGGCTTTGAGCAGGCCTTTTCCTCCAAGTGTTGCCATATCTTGTAATCTAACGGACTCAAATCTGGACTGGAGGAGGGCCAGTCTTCGTGCCGGATGAAGTCGATTTCACGCGCCGCCAGCCAGTCTTGTGTGCTTTTCGCTCTATGAGCTGGCGCAGAATCTTGTTGGAATACCCAGTGCCTGTTATTAAACATGGTATGAGAAACAGGTTCCACAAGGTTCTTGAGGACTGTACACAACTGCATTCGTTTTTACGCCTTTCTCACAAAAATGTACCTCAGTTAAGCCCCAATAAGAGACTCCCAACCAAACTGTTCGATTCCAAATCGATATTCGATCGATGGTTTCTGAACGGTCATTTTAATTTGACGTTAGCTGTCAATCTGGCAGTTTTGACAACTGACAGACGAAAGCCCTCGCAATGTAAACGCGTTTTGGTTAGGGGTTGAAATTAAATCGCAGGACATAAAAAAAAAATAATAAAAATAAAATATGTTTATTCAATGACCAAATGATACATATAAGTTTCGGCTGGAGCCTTCTATTAAGTAATAATACCTGTATCAGAAGACTCCGCTCCCTCACGTCCGTGACTGACTAACAAATTTAATGGTGCTACTTTTACTAACATAACTTAAATTAAAGTTTAAAATAAGACAAAAATAATAATAATAAGAGAACTAGAAGAAAAGAAAAATATTCTTAGAAAAATGATTGTTTTTTGTGTGTGAGTGTGTGTGTGTGTGTGTGTATGTGTGTGTGTGTGTATGTGTGTGTTTGTGTGTGTGTGTGAGGGTGTGTGTGTGTGTGTGTGTGTATATGGAGGTTGGTCCAGCACTTTTGTACTGTTATGGGTACGGGAATAATAAGGTAAGTTATTTTAATTGTTTTAGGCAAGTTGTTGTTGTTTAAGTACAAACAATTAGGTACCTAAACCT
The DNA here is from genome assembly GCA_949825045.1 of Argyresthia goedartella. Taxonomy (NCBI): domain Eukaryota; kingdom Metazoa; phylum Arthropoda; class Insecta; order Lepidoptera; family Argyresthiidae; genus Argyresthia; species Argyresthia goedartella. Next base: position 27,958,412 of record OX463824.1, read on the forward strand.
AAGTGTTTGTACTTATGAGCAATTCTATTTCGTCATAATTTAGTGTCTTTAGCCAATTAGTTAAAAGTTTTTTAACTTCATAGTATTGTTTGGGGTAGATATCTAGATTTTTATTTAGTGTATTATATAAACGGGCTGATTGTGTTTCGTATTGTATCATAGCAAATTTAGACTGCCTGGCTTTAATTACAATTGCAGTGTGAGCTCTCCTTTTTTCAAGAACCTTAGGGTCAAAACGTAGGGTTTTTTGGACTCTTAGGGTAGCTTTTAGTATGTATAGCTTTCTTACACTTAGCATTTGGCATAGTGAGTATAAGTCCACAGTCGGAAATCTAAATGGCCTGAAGTACATGACTTTTATTAGTGCTCGTTGTGATCTCTCTACTTCGATTAATTTAGTTTTAGCAGATCCCCCCCAGATGGTGATACAATAGCATAGAACGGATTGGCCCAGGGCAACATATATTTGATTGAGCAATAAAGGTGCAGCAACATTTCGCAAGGTTTTGAAGACCCAAATAAGTTTTCTTATTCTAGCGCTAAGCAATTCAATTTGTGCAGACCACCCCAGTCTCTGATCAATTATGACCCCTAAGTATTTAAACGTACTTACTTTGTTTATGATTGTGCAGTCACAACTTGAGTCAGAGCCATAGTTGGCACAATTTTTATGAACCCTGATAGTGAAATCATCTTTCGGTTGAGTCTTATTTGTCTTGGTAAAGCACATGTAGTTTGTCTTTAAAGCATTAAGGGTTAGCAGATTGGACCCAAGCCACTGTGAAATCTTGCGTAAGCCTATCTCAGCTTGCATACGAGCTCCAGCCCAGGCCTTATTAGAAAATACTACAGCAGTATCATCAGCGTAACATATAATTTTAGCGTTGTCAATTTTTAGGTTAATTAGATCGTTTATGTAGATTAAAAACAAGGTAGGTCCCAGAACGCTCCCCTGAGGCACGCCATAGACAATTTCAGAGTCTTCGCTAGTGTGTAGCCCGATCCTTACTTTTTGCTTCCTATTACTAAGATAATCTCGAAAGAGAGCCAGAGGAGTATCTCTAATGCCAGCATTTTCAAGCTTTTGCACAAGAATGGGAAGGCAGACCGTATCAAAGGCCTTTTTAAGGTCTAAAAACACTGCAAGGCATTTATTGTTATTGTCTACCTGGTCAACGATATGTGAGGTTAGAGCTGTCACGGCGTCTTCCGTGGACTTTCCTGTTCGAAAGCCAAACTGTGAGTCTGATAGTATGTTGTATTTATCTAGGTAAGAAATTAGCCTTTTGTTTATTAACTTTTCTAACACTTTTGAAATTGAGGATAGAACAGATATGGGTCTGTAGTTGTTGACGTCATCAGTGTCCCCACCCTTATGCACTGGTGTAATTATTGAGTGTTTCAGCAAATGAGGAAAAATCCCTCGACTAAAGCATAGATTAGTTAAGTGAGTGATGACTGGTATGATTTCAAATTTAGCCATTTTAAGAAAATGTGTGGGTATACTGTCCCAGCCAGGGGCGCTGTCAATTTTTAGGCCCATTATTATAGCATGAACTTCCTCGTCATCAGTCTCTAAGAGAGCAAAAGAATTTGTTTGGGCAGCTGGTCTATCAGTGAAAGATGTGTTAGTTGTTGTGTTAGTTATGGACATAATTTTTTCAGCTAGGTCTTTTCCAATATTCACAAAGTAGTCGTTTACATGATTGGCTGCTTCAGTAGGGGATGGTCTTAAATTTAGTAGTTTAATATTATCTGTTTTATTTTTGTTAAGGTTTGTTATGGACTTAATGCATTTCCATAGTGTTTTTGAGTTTTTTGTAGAATTAGCCAATTGTTCTCGTTGATACTGTCGTTTGAGTTTCTTTATTAAATTATTGCAGAAGTTGCGATACCTTTTGTAGCTTATTCTAGAGACTTCATTATGTGGATCTAGTCGTAAAGTCTTTTGTAGCTTATTTCTACTTCTTATACATCGTAATATGCCAGGAGTTATCCAGGGTTTTATAACACGTTTCAGTTTTGGAATTTGTATTATTTTCGTATTCTCATTCAGGGATTCGGTAATTTTGTTTATCAATTGTTCTACTACAGAGTCAGGGTCATCACAGAGTAGGATTTCTTCTAGATTTGATTTAGCTAAAGTGATAAGCGCGCTGTGAAAGTCTGTGACGGTTTTAATTTTCTTACATTCTTTTTTAGTGGTTTGACCGGATAAATTTAAAAATATCAAACAATGATCCGTTATACTTGTATTTAAGACAGCGATTTGGGCAGATGTTTTGTCTGTCTGAATTTTTAACATGAAGTGATCTAAACAACTTCTTTCCCTAGTGGGGAACTGGTGTCCTGTCAAGATGCCGTGCATTGATAACATGTTGACATAGCTGAGCCTGTTTTCCTGCAAGTAGGTTTTCTCATTTTCTTTTCGAATTAGGTTTATATTTATGTCCCCGGTAACTATTATATTTTTGTAGGCTTTTAAAGTATCTAAATGCAAGCTAAGGGAGTTGATGAACTGTTCCGCGTCTGTATTTGATGGAGAACGGTATATAGCAAGTATGACGGTATCAATTGTTCGTATTTGAATACACGATGCATGGACCAGTTTTATCTCTTTAAGATCAGTCACAATTACATCATTTTGGATGTATGTTACCACTCCGTCGTTCTGATTAAGATTGTGAATTGTTGCACATGATGTATAGTTTTCCAGGGGCGGAATTGGTCTATCTAAGTTAAGACGGCATTCCGTCAAGATAATTATATCAGGTCGTGTTTTTATCATTTGAAGGTTTAAGTTAAGATCGTCGATATTACTGTACACACTCCTTATATTTTGACAGAATATTTTAAGATCGTTGTCTTTAATAGTTAAACGTGTAGTTAGTTCTTCGATGTCACACTTTACAACGCGCGCAATATCAAAATTATCTATTTCATTTAGGTTTGTAAGAGAATTATCCATATTTAAATTTATTTATAAGTCTGATGGTGAAGGTAAAGTTTTGTCTTATCAAACATATATATTTGTTTTTGCCACTTTTGGTAAAATTCGTTATTAGGGTTTTGTAGAAATAATGCAGTACTGGTGCCATTTTGTTATTCAGGAATGTATGTTTATGTGCGTGCGTGGGTGTGTTTTGTAAGGTGTGTAAGATTGTTTTATTTGTTTCATGATGATAAGGTGTGTTTGTGTGTGGTTTTTGCGTATGTGTAACATTTTGTGTATCAGACATGATTTTTAACAAGCATAAAAGAAAGATTGATGTTTGTAACTGAAAACAAATAAGAATATCTAGTCACCTTGAATTTATTAAGCCCTGTATTTGAGCTTCACATTTAATCAGGATTTTAGGCGAGTTGTCGTCCTTCCTAACGAACACTTTACCAAACGCAGTCCAACAGTACTTAAATGCATGTGATCTAGATAGATCTCGAGCAAGAAAGCACAGCCGAGCCGCCCTTGGTGTCAGTTGTTCAGATACAAATATGGGCGAGTCTCCGTTTTCACTGATTCCCAGGTGTCTAACGCACAGTTTAGTCGACTTGTTTTTGTGATTGTAGGTTTTGCAGGCAGCAAGCATGTCAGTCCTCAACAATGTTGACGACAATTCTACAACCACAGTTTTGTTGTTATCCTTTTTGTGTATACGGAAAATGTCTTTCACTAGACTCTTTGAGAAGTCTGGACATCCAACTGATCTTGATAGTTCAGTAGTTATCTTCAGGAGGTCTTCTGTAGTCTCGTTTTGTTTAAAAGGAACATTTTTTATTTCAATGCATGTTTTCCTACTTGAACGTTGCATCTGGAATGTATTCGGGATTCCCTCAGGATTGTTAATATAGCTGAGTGTGTTGTTGTCTCTCGAACCAGATAAAGTTCGGATTTTCGTGCCCGATTTGTATTTACCACGTAGAACATAACCTGTGTTGGACCACTGTGCACATTGACGCTAGCCCGCCAGTCATACCTGGTTGGCTGAAGAACCTGTCTACCAAGAAGAGCCTAGGGCGCGCCCGGGCCTTGCAGAGAGACAGGAGGTTGACGGGTCCGAAGCACAGACCAGGTTAGATCTACCCCACATAACTTTAGCTCGGTGAATCGCCGACGTTCATCACTTCTTGGCACCTGATCGTCACGCTACCTCGTAGCTGATGGGCCCCTACGAGGTCATTAGGTGCTGAGAAGCCTGAACACAAACCATGAGCGAGGATGGAAAATGACCTCGTTAGACACGCGGAATACGGTTGCTCGCTTCTTCACTGCAGTGTGCGTACACCTTATCATTTTGTTTGTTGCAGCTCTCTTCCACGGTGAAAATTTTTTCATCCGAAAAAAGAATTTCCCGATGCTTTTTTCCCGCGTACCGCTTCAACAAAGCGCGGCATCTCTTCAGTCTCAGGTCCATTAAACAAGCGTCCAAACGATATCCTGTTTTTCTTCGATATGCCCTAAGCCCTAAGTCTTCATTTAACACCCTTTTCACCGTGGTCCTGCTTAACCCCATGTGAAGGGCCAACAGTTTCTGCTTACGTATGGCATTTCTTTGAATTCGCGCCTTCACAGCTTTTATCACTGCTGGAGTCCTAACAGAGCGAGGGCGACCACTTCTTGACCTGTCATCTACACTAGAGTCTTCATTGTATCGTTTTATGGTACGATAAACGAATCTTTTAGTTAATTAGTTATATTCAAATTTTTCAGTATGTCGAAAATCTGAATTGGCGCGTAACCGCAACGATGCAACGCAATTACTGCGACACGGTCTTCTTTAAGTGTCCACTCCATATTTAAAAACCGGTCAAGTGCGAGTCTAAATCGCGCACGAAGGGTTCCGTACCACCGTTCAATGGAAGCGATGGTGTGGAGTGAATCGTTTGGATTTTACACAGCAAAATATTGTTTAAAAAGTTACTGGTGCGATTACTTTCACACTCCATGTACGTAACCAGGTGCATCCATAAGTTTGTATGTGGTATTGAAAGAATTGTTGTATGGGAGCCCCCTTAAATATTTCTTTTATCCTGTTTTTTAGGTACGGAACCCTAAAAATGAGGAAAATTCTAAAAAGTACACATTTTTATTTTCATGAAAAATTCTAAATTCGAATTCAATAAACTTTTTTGTGGCCAGCGTTCTAAATTCAAAAGTTTTTATTGTGTGACAGAACTTATGACCTGACTGTGTATATATATAACTTCGGAATGGAAGGGTTTTTCGTAGTGAAATTGACTGATTCGTGATGATCAAAGACACGTAGTGCTGCCAGTAACAAAAAGTTACAGAAAAAGAGGTAACTGTAAACTAAAATTACGCTTTGTTTAAGAAATAATAGTGATGTTTTCGAGAATTTTTAGTAATTGCAGATTGCCACAAAAGTTTGTTCCCAAAATGGGATTATTTTTAAACGGAATATTATTCTTAATTTTGGTGGACACTAAAATTGTGTTTTTAAATAATAAACTTATTTTTTTTAACCATTACATGATACCTATTTTCACTTTAAGGGACTAAGCTTAATCATAAGACCTAGAGATAAGTGATATACCGTGAAGTCATATGGTAGTAAATAAATAAATATAGCCCACATTAATGTCCCCACTGAGAGACACAGGCTGACTAATTGTTAATCCAGTAATTCTGCGGTAATGGGCTAGAGGCCTAGCCCATTGCCGCAGCTAAATGGAGTAACAATCACGCAGAATGGAGTGTTTAATAACAGGCTAAAAGTGGGCACATTGTGCCTCTACCACCCCGAATGGGAAACGGCGTAAGTCTAATGTCGCCGCACACGGGCTTCTGGCCACAGCCACAAACGCCGCCACGAGAAGCTAGAAGCGGCCACAAAGGAAGCTGAAGCGCGCGTCAGTCACTTGTGGCCGGTGGCTGCTGCTTTTTTAACACATGCGCGCCGTATCATAGCGGATTGCTTCTTCCACGGACAAGTCGATTATAACTCGTGGTTCTCGACGATCACGATTTAAACCAAGTCCAGTCAAGGTGAGTCTTCTATGAACTTCTTGAAAGTTCCGCGCGGATTGTCGGCGTCGGTCGGGAAAGGCAGCGATATGCGGTACTTGAGCCTCTCTACCTTCCACGTGTCATACCATAATAATAATGAATGTCGGGGAAGAGAATTCAGTCCACGGTGCATATCCAAAAAACATGAGCAGGAGGAAACCTTAAGAAACTATCAGGGCAACTGACTAAACTTTTCTCCATTCTTCGAAGAAAAAAATATTTAAAAACAAAAAAATATATGCGTGCTTGTCGCCAGTACTTACTCGTAGCAAAGAGGTTGGTTGTATTTGGTTAAAAAACGTTTACTATTGTGAAAATTGTGTTTGGCTCAGCCTGTGAATTTAACTACAAGAGTGTGTGTGCTTTGAAAAACTGATGCATTTATCTGTTTTTGTAGTAATAACGTAACTTAATTTCAATGAAATTTCAATCAAACCTGTGCCGGCACATACGCCCGCCACAGATATGCGGATATATCTATTTCCACGTTATGTTAAGATAAGTTGACGACCGTCACAGATAAGGTATATTTATATTCATCACGTAGTTTTGTAGTAAGTTGTATATAAGCTTAGTATATCCTATAATAAAGTAGTCTAGTATAGTCTAGTTTTTGCGCGCATCTCAAGCCTTTTAATTCACTCCCGAAGATATCGCTCTCTTTATAATTGCCTCTGGCAAAGTGGTGACCCGACTTTTGAACATCAGCTACCTTCGGTAATAGCAGCATGGACCCAGCCGCGGAGAAAACTCCGTGTGCTGCCACCTTAGAAGTGCAAGTAAGAGCACTTCGTCCAAGATCGCCGAGCCCCGACTTCTGCATACCTATTTCAAACCACGCTGCAGAAATCCATAATCAAGACCCCACCCAAACCAAGACGACATCAAGCAAGCCATGACGGACCAGAAGCCAAAAGATTTCAACTGAAGATTTCCCGCATCGAACTCAAGATACCGCAAGAATAATGAACCGATAGTCAGCCGACTGCTGATTTATCAAAATGGAGCTCGCACCAGCAGAAACGAACGCGTCGGCAAATTCATTCAAAGCAAGCAGCTTTTTCAAGTTCAAGACATAGGAAGCCGTTCCAGCCCCCAGAAGAGTATTGAAACATCATCTATATACCTAATTCAACGAACATTGAAATCATCCAGGAAGAGAGAGAGATATATATATACCTAGTCGGTCCATAAGTTCTGTCACAAATATTTTGCCGCATAGTAAATAATACCAAGTTTTATTTTATTTAATACTATATATGGTTTGATTGCTCATTAAATACTGATAAATTAGAACGATTATTGGATTTAAATGCTTAAAGCCATATTACACAAATGCTAGTTTCTTCAGAGATTTTGCACTTTTTTACCCAATCAAAAATACGGACGTGATTCACTTTATCTTTTTTCCATGACTCTTAAAACCTTTCAAACTTACATGAGATTTTAGTCAGAACCCTCCCTGAACCCGTTACCTTCATTTTGAAGCATAAGATAACTAAGTCTGGGTAAAATTAATTTTCATATTCACATTTTACGTAGTGTACTACTTGTTGCCCACAAGATCATTTTTATACGTTTTTCTGAAAACGTAAAAAGTACGTAAAGTTCTCTTTGGGAGCAGTTGGAACTGAAAGCTAACAGCAAATCAAATGCTGTTAAGCATGGTCTAAAATCGAGGTTTCAGAATAAATAAAAAAAACCTAGTTGGTTATCTGGAACACTGTTTTTTTATTAAATTTATGGTAAATGGTATTTTTGTCAGTTGCAGCGTGTTTTGGGTTCGCGATTGTCTCAAGTTATAAGGTTTTTTTTGTCATACTGCGATAATCGTACAAAATGTATTGTATTGCAATTTGATTCGTATAAAATAAGCTTTTTAATCATGTATAATACGAATAAGAAAAAGTTTATTGCTGAGTTTTATCTATCAAAAACCTTGTGACAGAACTTATTTGCCTATAATGCTGTATATCATACCTATGTAATAAATAAATAAAAATAAATTATTCCTCGCTGCCTGACATTGCTGGCACTCTACCAACGTCCTTTCGTTTGGCTGGACCAGCCAAACGAAAGGACGTGTTGTGGCCCGGAATGGACCATTCCGGGCCACAACACATATCCTCTTGCATATGCTTTCGTTTGGACTATTCCGTCATGCAGAGCAATAGCCTAAATACCCCTCGTTGCAGCGAGGAAGGTACTATGGCCCTGTTGCTCCGTAATAAACACTCTCTGGTCCAAAATGGTTGCAGTTCTGGACCTATATCTGCGCGAGGCCAGCCGTGGAGAAAGTACAACACCACTTTCTGGAGCATATGGTATTTCTTCGTTTCAGCTGCAATCTTTGTAGCCTCAAGGTCCCAACCCTCCGGTTGTTCTTCTTATAGGAGTACCTCTCTCAAGGTGTCTTCACCAATATCAGAAGTACTCGCTTCAATCCATTTACTCAAGGCGTCTGAATTGCCGATTGATTTCCCTGGTCTGTACTTGATCTCGTAGGCATAACATCCTATTTTTTTCAGGAATTGGTTTCTCAGGATTGATAAGGCCAACCAGCAGCTTGTGGTCCGTAATAATGCAAAACTTAGTCATGAAACTTTGTCAATCTAAATAATATAATATATTTAGATATATAATATAAAATAGCCAGGGCCTTTTTGTAAAGTCCTGAAAACGATCATCACCGGTCTTTCAGATCCAACGTCCATAACGTGAGTTGTAATCGCTCCCAGGCCATATTCGGAGGCATCGCAAATTTAGCTTATATCCGATAATAAGAGGTCTTTAGCTTTGTCAAAAGCATTTTGCTCTTCTTTGCCCTAACGCCACGTTGTCTTTGATTCAAGCAAGCGGTATAACGGTTCCAGAATAGTCGCCTTACCTGGTAAATTGTACAGCCCTAAAAAGGCACGCAACGTTTCGTTGTTCGTCGGCGCGGGCTGCTCTTTCTATAATTCCTTTTCCACGCGCCACTATCAGTTCACACTGCGCTTCTTTGTTACCTAGCTCCACAGACACGCTGGCCACGCCCACCACTTTTAATACGACGCTTGTCCAAGTCACCAGTTTCACATTCGTCGATCGAAGGGGGGCGGGATATTCCACAGCTTTTTATAGCTCTCTTCTGAGATAATCGTTCTTGATGCGTCCGAATCTACTTCCATTGGCAAACTGGCATTATTAATTTTCACTTCTGCTATTATGGGTGGTCGATAATGTTAAGAGCAGAGATAAGGTCTCTGAACCTCCGGATAAATCAACATCGCTGTCTGTCAGTTGGTGCACCTTACTTGTTTCATTTTTACATGCAGAAGCTATGTGCCCAGACGTCTTGCAGCAAAAAAAAAATAACTGATGAAAGGACAACGCTCACCATCACTATGTTGTGGTTTACAATATTGACATTCGACAGATTTTATGTCGCCAACGTTCATCTGCTCGGAGCAATTTCACTGGCGGGAGTTTGTTTTGGCTCGGTGTAGTCAGGGTACATGTCATGGAACGACGCCGGGTCGTGGAGGCACAGCTGCACAGCTGTCTCGTACGTGAGCTCTTTCTTTTGTCTTGAGCAGTTGACGGCGCAGACGGTTGTCGCGCACCCCAACAATATTCTATCTCTGATGCTGACGCGTTAACTTCAAGTTAGACTTAGTGCCCAATAGGCCAATCGCCGCAACAAATTCTTGCACGCTTTCAGCTTGTAATGGTTAACGTTTATGAAATTTCCCAGCTTACTGTATTTCATTCACTTCAGGTTCATAGAACTTGTTAAGTACCGCCAGAATTTCACTGAACTCGACACTAGTGGGCCGACAAGGAACTGGCAGTGAAGATATCAAGGAGTAGGTTTCCTTACCACACTGAGATAGAAACAATGACCAAGCGCCTTGCCAAGGTCATCATCTCGCACGTCCACCAAATCCAGTGCACAAAGTAATTGTTCCTTATATTCACACCACTTGTCTTTGGGTTGAATTCACCGGGAAAAACCACCTTTCCAAGAAATTAGGCCATTTGCCACAATTACAATGAATTAAATAAAACTAGTCCTTATTGCAGTAGATAATACAACCCATATTGATGGCAGCGATATTGAATCGAGCTACTGTTGCAGAAAAAGAAGTGATTGTTTATAGAAGAGACTAGGTCCATAAATACACTGAGCTACTACTACTAAGCCGGTTGGTAACTCAGGTTACTGACACATACAGTTTTACATACTAACTGAAACACAGACTATTTACCAATGGGTCGTCAACCAGCAGCACCATGTATAGGTCCCATTTGGTTACACTGGAAGTGACTAACAGTAAAACAGTTGTAACTAGCCTCACTGTTCAGTTTATCTTCAGCAGCTTTGTTAACAGAGGGCCTAGGCCAACATTAGAGAGACTTGGGGAAACCAGCAACTTGCAATTCCGATGCTTTAATTTCCCTAATGTGAGGCAGTGATTGCGACCTTTCAAATTGAGAAATCAATCAATCACTTCCCTGGAAAAGACGTACTAATGTAAAATAATTGTGTTCTGATTAGTTAAATTTAAAAAACCCATTAGCATATCAATGTATGTATTGTATGCACATATCAGCATTTTAGTTCCACTTGCTGAAAATTTAACTACTGTAGATTGTATTATATACCTTTAAATCATAGACATTTCTATGGTGTGATGAATATCAGGGTGTCTGTCTATATGAGACTCACCTAAAAGTGGAGTGGATTTGTGACTGCTACATAGTACTGTGTTGTTTCTTGCGAAGTGAAGCCGCATTCGGAAAACCCTGAAAGAAGTAATTATTTATTATATAACTTCACTTCACTCTTGGCGATCCTGAACGGTTATTCACTAGTATCAGTTTAGTAAAAACAAAATTAATACTTGACAAAATTTATATTGTGTTTTACTTGACTCTACTTACTTATGTTTCATAACTTTATGATCAGGAGGTGGGACACCCATTTGAAAATATGACAAAATGACAGCACTTTGAATGGCTGTCGTTTCTAACCTTCTGGTTCAAATTGACTGAATTTTGGGAATTTGTCTACTTAAATTCTGGTCTATTAGTCACAGAAAATTCTGGTGTCTAGCTTAATCTAAAACATAGTAACAAGGGGGTCGAGAATACCCCAAAGTGCCCTCCTACTCCCCTCTTTTGTTTTTTTTTGCAACATCTCGTGTAGAATTAAGTCCTTAGTCTGCCTCTAAAATTTGATTGAACTATGTTGATGAATAAGGCTACAGCTTACTTCCCCCCTATTTACAAACAACAAAGGCAGTTAAGTCAAAAATGTTGCACTATATAGACTTCAGTGCAAAATTTGATGTTTGATTTCACTCACCTTTTTAAGTTAGTTGCAGAGAAGTTGTTATTTTTTCCATAGGTACTCATACAACTCCTTCTTTTGTTAATATGCTTGTGCTGTACCCTTCACACAGCCTACAAACTTTAAGCTCGACTCACCTGAAATAATGTCATGCAAATAGGTATTAACATTTTGTGGAGTAAGGGATCTTCATTACTTTGTATTTCCCTTAAAGAACTAGGGAAATACATTCTTTACAAGTCAAGTTTCTTTTACAGCAATTTCAAAAGACAATTTTAGGAGTGCCCCAAACAACTTCACTCACTTTTTTTACTTGTAATTGCTGTCCTTTAATCTTTAATTATTAAGTAGACGATTAAAAGTTGCCCTCTGCGTCGTCGTCGTCAAGATGTTTCTAATAAAGTATACTACCAATACTATTATGTAAACATTTACATACTGAAACACTGTTTGAAAGCATAAATATATATATATATATATATAAAACAAAAGTGTTTCATTAGACTTACCAGGTATAAAATCTTATGTTTTGCTTTGTAAAATTTAAGGGTGCAACTTGCAATATCGATCACTTGGGCTAGAGGCAACTAATTGCACTTTTTGTGCCTCGAAATTCAAAATCCCGAAACTGTCAGTCATCAATAATCAAGGTTATGTGCTTCTCAATACGATGATAATCCGCTATTACCAGCCCCAGATCAGATATGATTTAGGCAGAGAACAACACACCTTGAAGCAATACACAACTGTTTATTTACTTGATTCCTGAGTAAATTCCATAGAATACGACAGAAATTAGGTTAACTTTTTTTTACTTTCATTCTCACTTACAGCAGGGATGGGACTTCATTTCAGTATCGATTTATTTCTTATAAGATTGACAAATATACTGTTTGGGGTTGGGTTTTGATCATGCACACCTGATTTTAATTACTAGAGTTATATAGGAGGATAGTTGACTATATTCTCGAACCTTTTATCCTAGTGTTAATTGTCGGAAACTTGTTTTGGATTTATAATACCTAAAACAAGTATTGTTTTGTATGCCTGAAATGGAACGAAATATTTACTTTTTCCATACGTATTTCATGATATATGTCAAAAACGTATTGTTGGTAAACGTAAGTTGGGTGAAATGGAACGTGGAATAAAGTAGTGTAGGTACGTATGATTTTGAAATATAATTCAGGGCACCCCACTTACTAGGCAGTCTTGTAGCTACTAGGTCTAGGTTAGTGTTGGTACCAAACCTACATCTGTGCAATCCTTCCTGGGCAGTCTTGTGGCTACTCCCTAGAGTGTTTTTTATGAGCCGGAGGCACGGAGAGGCGAACGCAACCACGCACTGCAGTGCGTTGGCACCACCGTAGCCCCGTAGTAACCGGAGCTAAGGTGATTTCGAAGATCAATACTATATACAATGACTTATTGTAAAAATCACAAAAAAATAACCTCAAAATGCGATTTTTTTAAATTAGTAAACGAAAAACCCCTGGTTTCCGACAAGTGAGACTTAGGGGAGGTCCCCTATAATTGTGCAGTGTTTTGTATGGAAAATTGTTTTTTTCCAGATAGGTTGGCAAGGGCACAACTTTTTATGAATTTGACAAGTGGCACCTTTAACAGTCACTGTTTCTGGCAGGTATCACTATTTTGACATGTGTCACAATTTTGACATGAGCCACTCTTTTTGACAGAAGTCACTATTTTACAGTTGTCACTATTATTGATAGGTGTCAACAAAAAACTGTCACATCTTGGAAACTACTGATCCTAGACCACTGGTATGTATTTATAGAGATATGACAGCTCTCGACAAAATCTTCTTTTCGAATGACAGCTGTCAAACTAAAAACTGCGATATCTCGGAAACCGCTGATCCTAGAACACAGGTGCGTCCACTCCTCGACTCCAGCCTGCCTCAGCTCAGGATCTACTAGTGCTACGTAAAATCCCGCCTCACCTACGCGGCCCCGGCATGGTACACCCTATCCTCGGAGACGAACAAACGGAGACTCCGAGCCCAAGAGAAGCTCTCTCTGCGTAACATCGTCAGCGCCCCCCGCTACGTGAGGAACGTGACGATGCAGAGGGATCTTAGATGGGAACCTGTGGACCAGTTTGTCCAGAGGCTGGCGAAGAGCATGTTTGGGCGTGTGGATGCGTCACACCACCCGCAAATCCGTGAACTGGCGTACCGCGCGCGCCCGCCCGACCGCCGCCGCCTGCCACGCGACCTGGTTGCCTAGCTGGCGATCATCTAATGGAGCAACACCAGTGAGAAGATCACCACCAACCGCAAGGGCCCCCCGATGACCTGCCCACAGGAGTGGACAGAGGCGCTTACTCATGAAGAGATCCGATGATCTGACCCTGACTCCCCACGCCCCAGAAAGGGTGCGTGAGAAGAAAACTCGGGAACGGTTTCTGCTATCACTTGGTGAGTTTAGTACCTAGGGTACGTACCACATATGTACCACTTACAACCTCTTTTTTGGATACTGGCCAATCCTAACAAAAAATATAACAGTGACGGTCAATGTAGGACTTCTAAGAATTATTTACAGAAGAGCCAACAGAGTTTTATTTCTTATTATTATTTGTGTCATTTGTGTGCAGTTGATAGTGAACTTCCAAAGTTTGTATCACGACTTTTCCAGTGTGAAGTTCAGTGACGGTACCATACCAATAAATTCTTGCTGACTTAAAATGAAGTTTAACTCAACATAGCCGAACTTTTTTAGATTAACTATTTCGGTTGCACCGAAACTAGGTTAAATCGAGGATTGTAGAAGTTCCTAAAGATATTAATATAACATGACAACGTTAAAATAAAGTAGAATAAAGAAATAAATAATAATAAGTAGAATGTAGTGGATAGGTACTGTGATGAAACATGTTTTGTATTTATGATGATAAGCCTGCCTACAAAATATTTAGGTTTGATAAATATTGTCTCTCAATTACGACTAGACAACGTTTTTTGCATTTGGGCTCGTACAATAAAATAATATTAAATAAATCGTATTTTAATATTATTTTATTTAAATAGTTATAGTCTGTAAAATATAGCTTGATAGCTGTGC